>CM021734.1:8157918-8306029 GCA_011075105.1 Heteronetta atricapilla
GGGGGGGGCTCGGAGGCGGCGCGGGGGCTGCCGGGAAGGGCCGGTGGTGGCGGCGGAGGGGCGATGGCGGCGGAGCGCGGCCGGGGCTGCCCCCCGCGGCGGCGGCGGCTGTGAGCGGAGCGGCGGCGATGTGCGGCGGGTCCGGCGACGATGGAGGACCGGTCGCACAAGGTGCTGCTGGCGCTGGTGATGCTCTTCCTGTTCGCGGTGATCGTGCTGCAGTACGTGTGCCCCGGCACCGAGTGCCAGCTCCTGCGGCTCCGCGCCCTCAGCCCCGCCGCCGCCGCCGACCCGTACCGGGCGGAGGACGAGACGCCGGCTCGCTTCGTGCCTCGCTTCAATTTCTCCGCCGGCGACCTGCTGCGGAGGGTGGACTTCAACATCAAGGGGGACGACCTGATCGTCTTCCTGCACATCCAGAAGACCGGCGGCACCACCTTCGGCCGCCACCTGGTCCGCAACATCCAGCTGGAGCAGCCCTGCGAGTGCCGCGCCGGGCAGAAGAAGTGCACCTGCCACCGGCCCGGTAAGCGGGAGACCTGGCTCTTCTCCCGCTTCTCCACCGGCTGGAGCTGCGGGCTGCACGCCGACTGGACCGAGCTCACCAACTGCGTGCCCTCCGTGGTGGACAGCAAGAAGGAGGTGCGGCTCCGGCCCTCCAGGTGAGCCGAGCCCACGCCCCCGGGGCCCCGGAGCAAAGCCTGCCGGCCGGGTATCGGGGATATCCCGCGGGCTGCCGCCGTCCTAAAGGTCTCCGCGGGCGGCCGGCCGAAGCTGCGAGCCCCTCGCTCGGTGCTGCCCGGCGCCGGCCCGGCCGCCCCGGGGCTCCCGGGGTCCCTTGAGCAGCCCCCCCTGCACGCCTCGGGCAGCAGCCGGGGGCCCTGGGGTGCTTTTGAGCCTCAGTGTGCTGAGCGTGGTGCACAGAGAAATGCCGGTGTTGGGAGGAACCGGGAGCTGTGTGCTGTTAGGGCTGAAGTTTAGGTCGTGCAAACGTCAGCCTTGCGAATTAAAGGTTATTCTTGGGACTGTACATTACCCGCAAATGTTGCCATTGTCCTCCAGCCCTAACCTGGCTTATTTTGGGCTTGCCTTTTTGGATTTTAGTGGCACTGCTTGTCTTCATCCCTGCGCTTCCCGTAGAAGTTGCTGACCTAACCTGCCCGTAGCTGTCTGGTTGCCTAAAGGCTGCCCCTGCCTTCCCGGAGCCCAGCCGGCTCTCCGAGCAGAGGACCTCCATCCCGTGCTCCCGGAGCGGTGCGGTGCCAGCACACCTTCGGCTGTAACACGCCTCGGAGCTTGGCCGTGGCTGTGCGTGCAGCAGCACCGTGCAGCAGAACAGCTCGGGGTTTCGGTGTCTTTTCACATGGCTTTGCTGGGAAATTAGAAACTAGGGTATCGCTCCTCTTGCGCCGTTAGATTAATGGCAGGTCCCCTTACAATGAGGGTACTGTTATACATCACGCTGTCTGAAGTCAAGTCTAAGCACAGATTCAGTTGAAATAGAATGCGATTTCTTTATAGAATTCCTTTTATATAGCGTGACACCACACTGCCATCTAGTAGAAAAATGGTTAGCGTCATTATCTTCCTGTAGCCTAGATGAAGCTCTTCATGAGGCTCAGCTATTGTGATTCTTGCTCTTTTGTTTTCCCTACTGCTTTAAAATTTAATTGTCTCGTTTTTGCGGCACTCCATTTGCAAACATCAGGAACTATTCTTTGCCCTCAGGGCACATTATCTTCCCAGTTTCCCAGACCGTGTCGTTTATTTTACCTGTCTTGTAAATGCATTGTTTGCCAGCGGAAATGGAAACGCGTAACGTGACGTCTCTTTTGCTAAACATCTTCAAGTGATCTTTCTTTCTCTCCCCCTAGAGATGGGCCTGGTCTGCAGAGTTGTAGCTGTGGGGCACGGATTCCTTTCGCTCCCCAGAGGCGCAGGGTCCCCTCTGTGTTCAGGGTTAGTCCTGCCCTCCGGAAAAATGGGAGAGTCCTCGTCCTGGGCCAGCCACCTTAGGCAGAAGGAAATGCCAGGCTTGGAGAGCTGAGTTTTTGTCTGTGGCTTTTGGCTTTGGCTGATTCTCCCCCTCCCCCTTTTGGATTACCAAACATGCTTTTCTGAGTCAGAACAGAACTGTTGTGTGTACCTTCCCAAGAGCTCGCGGCGACGGTTCCTCGTCCAGCAATGCCGTGTGTGTCATCGCAACCGACGGGGAGAGGTCGTGAGGCCTCGTGGCTTGGGATGGAAGCTGAGAAGGGTGAAAATGAAGCTGTGATGGTTTTGTGTTAGGTATAGGTCTTCTCTATAAAAGCCTGCTTTGAAATCGTGTTGCATTTTTAATAACCTAATTACACAGGTTGCTTAGTAGCTACAGTTGTTCTCCCAAATAATGTCTTGACAAGCGATTATTTGGACTGCAACTTCTAAATGTTTAAAAATACAGCAGGAGACGTTCGGAAACGAACAATGGTCCCTTCAAGTCTTCCTACACATTGTAACGTCTCGTGCTTAATTTTATTTTGCATTCTTGATGTAGCAACATTCGTTGACAACTAGTTAAGCAGCACCTATTCCTAGTGCCAGTAACAGACAGTCATCTAAGCACTTTCTGGGCAGATAATGACTTCTTTCAGAGTGGTGGTAGGTGTGGGATGAGGGTGTCTGGGCAGAGGAGCCGTGCTGGCTGCCTGGGGCTCTGAGCAGGGCCAGCCTGGCTGTTCCTGTGCTGCGGTCACTGGGGGAAGCCTGAACGGTGCTGGCAGGGAGGGAAGGGAAAAAGTCCCTCTCTGCTTGAATCCTGAGTGAAGGAAGAGGAGGAAGGAGGGGTGCGAGGCCTGGCTGGGGTCCACTGTCAGGGCAGGGAACAGGGTTCAGTCAGGAGCAGAGGACCACAGTTTCCTCATGAGAAGCTTGGCTAGGCAAGGATGGGAATTCTGTGTTTACAGTCAAGGTGATTAAAAAATTGGTACCTGCTCTAAGGGTGGTTTGAATGACGTGGTAGCCTTATAATGCAGTCTGTAGTTATTCCCAACCTGGGCTGCCTTGCCTTGTTTGGGAATAGCCAAGTGAGAGGTGCTTGTTCCAGCAAACTTCTTAGCTTGCGTCTGTGCGTGATTACTTTGCGTGGAGGTTTGTGTAGAGGAGCATGGGGAGTCTACTTGTCTCAAGGCTGGTTAGATTGGTGATTAGCTGGACCACTTCCTAGGATCCTCTGCAGTTGTTTAAAAGTCGAGCCTTTGTTTAGGAAGTCCAGAAGATGCCCAGTCCGGGATCTCTGAGGCTCAGCACCAGGTACCCAGCATCACCACGGTGTGATGCGATGGGATCAGCCTTGGGGCTGTGCCCGTGAGGAATCTGGTTGCCTGGAGCATTCCTTCTTCAGCCTCTGCTCTTAATCTGATCAGTAGTCTGCTTGTGTTTTCTTTAGGAACTGCAGGGTTGAAGGGCACGTTGCTGCTCTGGGGCAGAAGTACTCAGGGTGGCTGTTTGTGATATTCTTTTATTTTGGATTTAACACGGTGGTACTTCCCTGTCTCTAAGCATGTAGATTCCCCAAATTTGCTTTTCTTTTTAGTGGTGCCTGTGCTGCTTAATATGAATTAAGCAGATAAACAGAGCTCCCCTTTTTTTCCTTCAGGCCTTCCTTACCGCAGAGGAACATAAGTCTGTGTGTGTGGGGAGAGGGATTTTCTTTTTCCTTCCCCTGTCCCATCAGGGTGCGTATTCTGTCGGCCTCCTTCCTGCTTGTTGCCTGTTCCATCAGTGCTGAAGGCTGTTCGCCTCTTCCTCGTCCCCCTGGCTGCCTGTCCCTGCAGCTGGCTTTGCCTTCAGCCGATGGGGATGGGAACGGAGCGGCAGCACCGCAGCCTCCGGAAATCTTGGGCGAAGGAAGGGGGAAGGTACAGGCGGGGCCGATGCTTTGGGCTCTTTGGATTTGCTGCTTGGGAGCTCGGTGGAGTGGGCCGATGGTGGTGGCAGAAAGGAGTGGGTTGTCTCAGCCGCTTGGCATCAGTGGTGAGAAAGGAGAAATGTGCCTTTTGCTAGTCAGGAGTGACTGACTTGGGTCACTTGATTGATTGTGGAAGCCTCAAAGCTTTTGGCACGCCAAACTGAAGCAGCATCCAAAGTAACTGTGCGTGAGAGCATCACACAACAGATTTCACTCAGCTCTGGCTAATTATTATGGGAGGTATCTACCAAACTTGTCTATAGCAATAAATCCAGTGACACCGTTGTAAGAAACAAAAAAGCTTGGGGTTAGGCTGGCAAATGTAACGAGACACAGGAGCAAATACTGGTATCTGCACTCTTCAGTGGTGTCGTGGCTTCACACCCTCATCGGGTGAGAGCTGTGGCTGAGGGCGAAGGTCAGGCTAACTCAGTGTCCCTCCTGGCTGGTGCTGAAGGAAGGGGATTCTGCTGGGAGGAGAGCAAGCTTGCAGAAGCCTGGAGCCAGGAAGTCTGCGACTGGAAGAAACTACAGCCTGTTGGACCAGGAGCAGGGATGTGAGGTTTTGGGAAGCCTGACGCTGGCACCATTTCGTTGTGATGTGTGGCAAAAGCCCCTGGCAGCGTGTGGATGTTCTTGCCTTGTCCCTTGATGTTAGTTAAACTCTTCCAAATTACATCTTAGGAAAATCTAAGGAAAAGATGCGTTAAAACATTTTCCAGCACACTGGAAGCATTTACTGTGTTTGGCTCCTTTGGCTGAGCGGGTTAATCCCCATGTTCTTGGGAATGTGGTGGGATTTGCATTTGCACATCTTGTGGTCCTTTGCCATGTGTGTGGCTCCTCGCAAGCTGGCCCACTGGCGGAGCCCCTGGAAGAAGGTGGCTTAGCTGCAGCAAGCGTTACCATCAGCAGTGGCAGTGCTGGTGGCATCTCCGGTCCTCCTGGAGCAACGTGGGCCCTGTGCTTGGGTTTTCCCAGCAGGCTGCTTCTGCCCGGAGGGGGGGAAGTCATGTAGCAGGAATTGTTTTGGGGGTTTTGCAACTCAGGGAGAGGCTTGCTCTGCACCGGCTGCTGGCCAGCTGCACGAGGGATTGAGCTCCACGGTGAGCTCCACCAGCTCACCTGCGCTGGTGCTAACCCGAGTGGGATTTGGGAAATAGTTAAGCCTTGCAAATTGGCGCGGTATCTCCTCATCCTACAAGGGGTTTAGTAAAGTCCCAAGGTGGTCCGAGGCATGGGGCCGATGATAATGACCAGCTTCCTTCCAGCTTTGGCAGGAGGTGGACAATTTAAAACCTCTGGGTGCTGATGGAGCAGAAACTCTTTCCAAGGATGTGCCTTCCAGCCAGAGAGCAGTAAAACCCCTGCTTGCTGGTGCTTGGTCTGTGCCAGGGCTGGCTTCTTACCGCTGCTTTTCTTGTGAGGCCAGCTGAGCTTTCCTCCTGCCTGGTGGCACTCCTCCGTCTGGTTAATTGTGAATTAGACGATTTGGTGGTTATCGCTTATCCGCAGAGCTGGCGGCTGAAAGGCTGGAAATAGAGAAAAGGAGAAGGGCTGGAAGCGAGGCATGAGGGTCCCGCAGAAAACAGCGTGCAGGGGAGCACGCCTGCCCTTGACACGCTCCTGGGTGAGACTCCCAGGAAACCTCTGAGCAGCTGTAACACCACAGAAATAACCACGGCCTGGGGGATGCCATGCCGCCTGGTTTGGCAGTGGGGATCCTGAATGACCTGGGTTGGTTTGGTTTGGAGCCACGAGACGAGATGCTGATGGCACCGTGGGCATCACTGGTGCCCTGCTAACGCGCTGCTGTGGCTGCTGGTTTGCCTTCTGCCACCTGGGCAGAGCCGAGCTGGGTCTGGTTTCGTGGTGCTGGGATCAGCAGCCGGGCCGGGAGGGAAGGGCAGGAGATTGCTTCCAGAAGTCATTCCTTAGCCTGATCCTGTTGCAGGGCCCTGTCTTGAAGGTCCTGACTGTGAACTTAAACTCACATTTTTAGAGTTTGGGTGGTAGGACCTAGCTCTCTAGATTGATACTGCTGGTTTTGCTCAGATAGTGTTGGACTTCTTAAAGGCCATCTTAAAAGGATTAAAAAAAATCATTTTTCCTATTAGGTCTCTTCATTTCTGCTGTAAATCTTTATTAAAGTGCAAATTGACTTTGTTATTTGAAAGTATGTTTCTTACTGTCTTTTATTTTAACTTTGGAAAACGTGCGTGCGGGTAGAGAGTCGATGTTATTTAATGCCCAGATGAATGCCAGTGATTGCAGCAGAGCGAGAGGCGAGGCAGAGATGCTCTTCCCTGCATTGTTTGTTCCGTTTGTTATCCAGGTCAGTCCTCCCTAAAGAGCAGAGTGGGAAAGTGAACACCATGGCGCGGTGCTGTTGTACTAAGACACGCGATCGCTTCCCGTTGAAAAGGTGCCTTTCTGCTAATTTTTCTGGGAATTTATAAATATTAAAAGGAAACTATAAATACGGGCTTCAGCTGTATTAAAATAGACACAGATTGTGCCGTGTCATTCCCCTCCGTAACTTGATAACCTTTAATAAAGGTTATCAAAGGCACTTTGAAGTCGAGCATCACCAATAGGTTATTTATTTTTATTAAAAGACAGATTTTTAAGTTTAACAAGTTGAACATTGGTTCTGAGGTATATTAACTGAAATTAATTTGTCCCTCATTTATTTAATCTGAATTGTCAGGAATCATGTTCTCTACTGATGTAAATGTCGGCAAAAAGGACTTATTAGTAGACTTGATTGCTTTTTAAATTTAACTAGCAGAGATGCACTGGTATGCCTAAGAGAATTGGTCTGTTTCTTGTGAACAGTTCAGTGCCTAATGAATCACTTCAATGTACTTTTCTGAAGGAAAGCAGAGCAATTTAAATGTGCAATGCATTGATTTACCTCAAATGGATTAGGCCTCTGTGTGCAATCCTTTGCATTAATTTACTTTCTCCACAACCATAATAATAAAGGTAGCGTTTCTGTACAGTATCAGCCCAAATTAGCTTGCATAACTTGCTAGAAAGCAAAATAATAATGTGTAGCTGAATACTAACTGCAGGAAAGGGTCTTTCTGAGATGGCGTGGGTATTCAGCAGTGCTGTCCCAGCCCCGGGGTGGCCGGCTGCGTGTGTGCCCCCTGCAAGCGCTGAGCGAGCGTGGTGATGAGAGAGGTGTTTCCAGGGCACTGATGATTTTCCAACCTTCTTATAGTGAAAAAACTAGCGGTAATTTGGTGCAGTTTTGTCTGTGTGTGTATGTGTGGCCAGGTCTGTGGGTTTGTTGTTCTTTTTTTTTTTTTTTTGGTTTTGTTTTAAATAGCCGTGGAAGCGGTACAAAAAGCTGTGACTCCACCAGGTCTGAGTGCATTTCCTTGCTGTAGTCACTCTTCTGTCCCCTTCCCCCTCCCTGCAGCATCGGATCCGTGCGGCGACAGCCTTGGGCTGGCCCTGTCCTCCCCGAGCAGCCCGGGGCCCGATGCAGGCCTCTGGGCAGCTCCCCACTGCCACGCGTAGCCGCAGAAATGGCGGCCGCTTTGTCTGCGCTGCGGGGACCGCGGGGGCTGCGGAGCCCTCCCGGCTCAGCCGTTCTTGGAACTGCCCGTGCACGCTCCTACGTACTGGAGAGGATTAATTTCCTCCCGCTGCTCATCGCGGGGCTGCTGCCCGCTCCCTCCCTTCTTCGCTCCCTGGCTGCGTCTGCGAAGCTGGCGAGGACAGAGGTGCGGGATGGCGCTGGGACGGGTGGCTTTGGTGTGGAAGGAGGAGGGTCGCCAGCAAGTCCCTGCCACTCCTGCCCTCTTCCTCCTCCTCCTCGACCTGCGAGCGAGCGTGGTTTGCTGTTCGTGATTGATTTGCTGATGCTGGCCATTGTACAGCGTGTTCTGGGATTAATAGGGTAGCGCCGAATTATTCAGGCATTATTGAAATGAATCACGGTTGAGATGAGTAATAAGTAGCAGACTTTTGTATTTATGAATAATTAACACACTAAAGTTTTTCTTAAACAGCCGTGGAGAAATGATTTAATTTCTACTGTGAACACTCTGTAAAATTAATGAAAGATAATTGCATTTGCTAATGTGAGACTAAGAAGCCAAAGCAGTATATATATATTTTTTGTATTTAAGTTCATAATGCGGATGTGAACAGTAAAAGTATAATTTTTGTTTCAATACGTTTGCACTGGGTAGGACCTGTGTTTAACACCCAGTGTATGGTTTTTGTTTGTTTCAAAATAAAAAGTCTGTTGGTAAACACTTAACTCTCTTGCTGTTTCCATACACTTGCGTGTCTCAGGGTGGGTAGTGTATAGAAGCATGTAACAAGATGTTTATGAATGAGTGATGATTAGGATTAGCTTTTTCTTCTTCCCTGACTCCAGCCTTCTTCCTCAGCCACTCACGCTTTTAAAGACAGAATCCATTTAAGATACTGCTTGTATACAGCTTTGAGTGAAATCTCCATTATTTTTTTTCAAGACTAAATAAATCATTAGTATTTAGAGGACCTGTAAACCCTAAGATCCATTAGGGGTGAGACTCTTCACAATGCTTCCTGGTTCTCAGCTGCTTGTGCAACTGCGGAGGAGCCAAACTTTGATGTCACATAGCTAAACATATGCAGCTATGGGAGAGATAATCTTGCAGCATTAAACGATTTTGCACATTTCCATAAAAGCATGAAGATAGCGATGCCTTTCATGAGATCCTTGTAGCAAATGCTCCTAATTTTCCATAATCAGAAGGGCTGTGAAGTTTTGATGTTCTTAGAGGTCCAAGTAGCTGGAAGATCAATTCTTCCTTTATTCCATTTTGTGCTGGATAAATTAAAACACTGCTGCTCCTAGCAGTGGGAATCTGCGCTTTGAAACTGCAATTTGGACTGTGGGATCCTTCAGCAAATGCCCAAATCAAGTGGGTAAAGCACTCTTTGGGACTATTTTCTCCAAGCTTTCTTGTCTTCAGAGTAAAGCAGCTATTTTAACCCTCTGCTAAGGAAAGCAAAGTTTCTCTGGTTAAATGCAGAGAAGTTGCTTCTGAGAGTTCCTTTTTCAGGTTAACTGAGGGGAGCGAATCCTTAAGCAGGTCCAGGTGAGGTTAATCTAATCTGTGTGATACCTAAAACTCCTCTGCTTAAGGAACTAAGACTTAGGTGGAAGTGCTTAAAACATCGCCTTCTGTTTGCTTCCTCACACGCTCTGTTAACCCGTGGGAAAGCTACTCCCTGGATCAATCCTCAGCTAATCTGGGGCTGGTTTTTTATTTCTTCTGGGTTCAGAGAAAGTTATTGGGAACGTGCTTGTGTCCCAGTTGAGCAAAAATTACCAGGTAATACATCTCTAACTTCCTTCGGCAAGCAGCTACCTCGTTCTGACACGGAAGATGCTGCGGGGCTGCTGCTGGGGACTTCAGTGGGGCTGGCTGTGGGTGGAGGCGGCTGTGCAGCACCCCCAAAACGCAGCAGGCATCGTTCCTCCCTCAGCCGGTGTCACCAGCCGCAGGTAGGGAGGAAGATGGCTGCGTGGCTTCTGCGCTGCACAGAGCTGTTTGTTTTTCTGTGGGGGTGTTGGATCTAATCAGCGTAGTGGTAGCACAGAGAAGTAAGACAAAAGTGCTCAAGGAAATGTCAGACGCAACAGGATGCGTCTGCCTGATGGTAGCTGAGTGACTTGCAGAAACATAAATGGCATAAATTAGGCTTTAACTCTGTCAGTTCTAGTATGCTGCAAGTCAGTTGCCGGTACAACAAGAAGTATTTGTTTGCATGGCCTACCCATTACATTTTCTGTTTTCCTAGTCACGCATCTTTAACTGAAACTTCAGTAGTTTTTTGAATTTTGGTGACTTCAAATAACTTTAGGTTGATAAAATGTTGAGTATGGCTTTGGCTTTCAAATGAAACTGGCTTAAAGAGCAGTTTTTTGGCTTCTTGGAGGAAGGTACTGCTGGGGTCTGTCTACTTGGCTCTGGTCTGTGTGGGAGAAAAGTGGAGGACAAACAAGTGAGTGGTATGGAAGAAGCCAGGACGGCACAGCTGGCTCTGTTCCTGAGCTGGGGCGAGTCCTGCCTCCATCACCAGACCTGTCCTCTTGCTCTCAGCCTTTGGCTTGCCAGCTTAATTCAGCTCTTTGCATCAGGATTTCTGTGTGTGTGTAGCATGAAGGTGCTCTGATTTCCTGGCCTGGTTTCCCTCCAATGAAAGAAAGAGGAAAGCTTGCTGACCACGTACCTGCTGGCATGTGGTCCATCAGAACTCTTGCATCTTCCATTAATTTTTCATCCATGTTCATGGATGAAGCAGTTTCAGACTTTGCTCTTTGGAAAGAACAACTTGGAAAAATCAGAAGCCCAGCAGGCTTCCCTGAAGTATGGCCCTAAGCGTGTCCTAAAGGTGTGTCTGTGAGGCCAGTGCTCGTGGAAGAGCGTAGTGAGAAGAGCTAGGGACCTGCTCCTAAATAGGAGACACTGGGTGTGTAACACCAGATGTCCTGACCAAAGCCATCAAGACTGCAGCATTGGTGCTGTGCTTTAAGCTTGTATTGTCTGCTCACAATGTGTTGCTGTTACGGCCGCAGCCCCTCAGAGCAGGCATCTCATTTTCTCATCTCTTGAGCAGTGGTCATTTGCAAATGTATCCTATAGAGCCATTTAAAGCAGTCCTCCTTCGGGAACAGATGACAGACCCTAGGTGAGTCCATACTCCTGAGTATAACCCGCATTTTGCAGGTATATTTATAAATGCCTTTTTTCCTTATCCTCATTTCCAGAGGAGAGGGAAGGCAGAGAGAACAAATGAAAAGAGTAGCTGCACCTGCAGCTGCTTCTCCTGAGAAGTTGGCTGGCTTTCCATTCTGCTAGTCGCATTTTGGATGTCAGCAGTGTTGTGGGCTGGAATACGATCACTCTCAGAATTTTATGGATAGAGGCAACTTCCTTCCTGCTTGAGATTTATGGGGTAGTTCTGAGATTCAGCTAGTAATACCCGCTGGATTTTGGAGGCTGCAGCTTGTTAGCAGTGACGTAGGACAGCTGAAGAACAGGGCTATGACTAGGGATGAATTTAAACTGGGGAATAGTTCTGCAGGCTGTCTTACTGCCCAGTGTTTTCTAAGATATTCAGCTTGCTACCATGTGCAAGAAGGAATAGCAGTTTTTCTGAAAGTACAGTCATCAGAAAATGTTGTTCAGCAAATGCTCGAGCGCTCTTCTGTTTGGATTGTAACTTGCAAGGACAAAAGTGTGTGAATAACTGCCCTTGTCTGTGAGCTTGGCTTACCGTGTTTGTTGGACCTGAGGTTTGGTACAGCTTTTGGGAAAATTCACCCTTAATCTTTTTTATTTATTTGTTTATTGGGACGTTTAACTCATGCACATAACCGAGAATAGTGCTGATATTTCTGGAGAAGGATCTTGGAAGGAGGTTGCGCATCAGCAGCTTTAAGATGCCCACAAACCATATCTTGTCAAGCCTGAACACTCTGGTGCGAACAAAAGTGCTTAAATATATTGCTTAAGCATGTGCTTAGCTTAAATGTATTGCTAAAGGCTCTGCAGAATAGGGGTCAGTATAATGGCACGAGCACCTCTTGCTGCCGTGGGGCGTGAAGTTTCCTGCTCTGCAGAGTTAGATTTCCCTGTGCTGTGGATGTCTTTGTTCTGGTTCTCCTTTGAGATGCTAGCTTTCCCTGCTGTAATTCTCCTTTTCCTATAACTTCAGCTGCGTGCTTACCAAGAGGAGCAGTGTGTGTAGGGTCTGGAGGCTTGCTGAGACAAGTGAAGACTGAGGTTCCCTGTTACAAGGCCCAAAGACGTGGAGAGCGGCTTGGGTAAGCTGGTGCATCCATGTGATGATGTCTGCCCTGACCAGCATGTCAGTTTTGGGCTGAGGACCTGGAAATCCAGAAGCAGCAGCAGCTGCTCCAGGCTTTGCGTAACATCCAAGCCTCTGCAGGCAGAGGCTGCTGTAACAGATGCCTTTCCTGGGTGGGCTTGATTGGGATTTTCAGGAGGATGTGAGTTTTAGATGACTTTTGCCCTCTATGATTCATCCATTCTATGATTCTGTGATTTCCCACCAGCATGTGGGAGAGCAGATCCAAAAGGCCAGCTCCATCTGAGCTGAATCCAGACCTCGTGCCAGCCAATCCCTTCTATAAAATCAGGCGGTGTATCAGGCAGCGCAGAGGTAAAAAGATAGAAGGGACTTGAGAATAGCTGAGCTCATGGAGAGATAAAAATTTCTCAGAGCCTGGATTATGGAACGATCCGGTTATTTGTAAAATATATAAGCAGATTCTGTGCCTCGGCCGCAGCGGCTCAGCAGCGGTTCTGGAGGATTTGAAGGCAGCGCCTGCCGCCTGCTCGGCCCTTCCTGCCGCTGCTGCCCCAGGCAGGGCTGCGGCCTGGGCATCGAGGTTGCAGGCTGCCAACAGCTCCTGTATTAAATGCTGCACATTAACTGCACTTCGGACACTGCCACTGTATTCTTTTTTAAGGAATCTAAGCTTCTCTTGTTTCTTGTCTGAAGGTTTATATTTGCTTTTTCTGTCATGCTATGTTATTTTCCTGGGAATAGCAGGACAGTTTTGCTTCTGCTTTTCCCATCTGTCACCTGAAGTCGTGGTTTCCTTAGGGTGAATTGATTCCTGCAATAAACCTGTGCATTCAGGAAAGAGTTATGGGTATGAAGTACAGTATCATCCTTCACTTTTTCCCTTACAGTAAAAATATTTAATGTCCTATATAAAGTTACGTCGAGGTAAGTGAAATTCAGATCTCTTTACTCCTGTGATTAAGATCTTTTTAAGGATATTCATATGTCTTTTGGTACATGTTAGAATTCCAGTACTTGTACTCATTGCTTATAATGGAAGTCAGGTTGATTAAACCTGGGATCTGACATCTTGTGATGATTGATACTCCAGCTGAAATCTGATCATGAAAAGAAACTAAAGCAGCCTGGAACGAGGAGCTCTGTGAGCAGCAAACATTACAAAGCTGCTTTCCTCTAAGTTTTACCCCTATAGGTTCAGATTACTTTGATCCTGTGTTGTTACCAAGGGCAGCTTTGGGGTGGGCATCTCACTGCAGACCTTGCTGAGGCACATCTGCAGGGACAGAGAGGGCACGCTGGGTAGTGAGCAGTGCAGAGACGTTCCCTGGTTCCCTGCTAGGAGCCCAGGCTTTGGGCCAGCCCGTCTCCGGGCTTTCACCAGTGCATGGGGTGGTCCATTCGTATCTTTGTGCCCGAGCTCTTGTGCGGCAGGTTGTTAAAAACAGACGTTGTATTTCATCAGGTGCTTTTTATGGTTGTTCCTTGTTCCTAGCAAGCTATGTGGTGCTAGGCATCAAGTAAGCGGTGTCCCTCCAAACACAGGGCAGGTAGAAGTCATTGCTCTCATGAGCACTTGCAGCTGGCTTGCCTAACTAGGACCACATCTTTTACAATGCAGCTAATTGTTTCAGTTTTGGCAGGGGACTGACTTAATTTACTGTGGAAAAGGAAAGTGGGCATCTGGGATGTGATATAAAGGCAGCAATTGCAGTTCTGGGCTGCTGGAAGTCATTGCCTCTTGGTGTTTGTGGGAGTTTGCTTTGGTCTGTGGTGGGGGACTTGAGAGATGCACTTTCTTTTGTAAGCAGATCCTGGTGGGGTTGTAGATGCTGGATAGCGTGTCGTGGTCCAAGGGCACGACCTGTGCTAGAGCAAGTGGTCCTGAACGGTGCTGTGCGCTAGCTGGTGGGAGTGAGTTTGCAGTGTTTGTGGAAGGGGGAACAGAACAAAGGCTGCGTAGCTCACACGGACAACATCCTTTCACTTCACAAGTTGTTTTTCATCATTGAGTAGCTGAGATGAAACATTCCCTTCCGTTAAGAACAAAAGCAAAAGCCTTTGCTTAATGCAGGTACCTGGGCTGGGCTGGGCTGCAGCCGCTTATTGCATGTCTTGGCTTTGATCCTTGGCTGCGGTGTAGGAGTGCACAGCGCAGCTCAGCAAGGTGTGGTGGTGGTTTCAAGTGCTCGGCCTAGGCAGACGCCTGTGCCCCTGGCCCAGGGTAAGCAGAGATCATTCCAGGCTGCAAGCGGCCAGTGAGCCCTTGGGTCACCTACAGCAGCCGCGTCCGCTGTTGAGCACATCCTTCCTACCACATGCCCCACGGGCAGGGAGATGGAAGGAAAAATTGCTGGAATTAATGTTAAAAGTCTGTCTACTCCTTTACTTTTTTTTTTTTTTTTGAAGGTAGGGATTCTCTTGCTGGTGTTTATTTTCAGCACAGATTTTCTGTTAAACAAGTGCAGCCTGTTTGCAAGCTCCACTGCTCTTTGGGCTGGGAGCAGGGTGAGTATCTGCCTCACAGAGATTTTGTGGTAAATTTTGTTGCTGCTGTACTTGAATGCTAACCTGAGGGATTTTTCCCCTTCTCTCTGTAAACAAAGGTGTTTTTTTTTTTTTTTTTCTTCCCTAATGGAAAATTTCAGCCTGTCCTCCACTTAACCACAGTTTAGGCTTTTCCTGGAAAACTGAATGAATCAGTAACGCTTCCCTCCTTTGCTTCTTATGTGCTTAGCTGATGGTATCGTCTGTGGGTCCTGGTTGCATAAAGCCCTTCTTCTGTCCCTGCCCAAGTGGCATTGTTCTCTTGACAAGAAAGGATAGCCAGGGTCGCTCACGGATGGCACGGCACCTTCTCCAAACCTTCCACGGGCCGTGCCTCTCCCTCCGTGGCTATATTCCCCTAAAACTTTAGGGCTGGGAAATCACAGAGTTAGGGGGAAGATGAAGCTGAACAAGGGCTCTGGGTGCTGGGGGATTACTCTTTCCCATGGTGGGAGCATGGCTGTGGGTCTCCAGATGGGCGCAGGTCTGGCTGTGCTGCAGCACTTGTGGTGTGCATCTGCCCCGATCTGCCCGCGCCTCTTCCAGTGTCCTGCCGAATGTACGAGGGTGATCGGTGCCGTGGGCTTGCTGCGACTGATGGTGCCTGGGGTGGAGGCGTTCTGCATTTCTCAGAGCTTGGGGCTTCCCTTCAGTGCCTGGCCGTGCTGGGAGGGACAGCCTTTTGCATCCCTTCCTTACAGAGTGCCACAAAAAGCAACAAACTCTGCACAGTGAGAGCAGTGTCATAACACGGGGCGAGGGCATTTGGCTCAGAGGAAGGGCAGGGATAAAAATCCAATGGCATCCTCCTACTTCCCATATGGTGACAGGCAGCATTCATCCACAGCAGACACAGTGAGTGAGCCGAGCAGCATCAAGAGACTCCCAGTCACTCCCCTGCGTGGTTCCCAGCACTGTCCTAGAGGTTTGTTCTTGATCGTTTCACCTTTCATGTGGACTTGATGGTCCCTGGATTGATGTCTTGAAGCACGAGTTGGAAAATCAAGCAGCAAATGACTAAATGGCTGTTATTGCACTAGGCATTATATTACAGGAGTCACTGTGGTTAAGTGGAGTACCTCTGGAATCTTGTTTTTATCAAGACGTTTATGTTCCCCTCTAATTTTTGTGGAGAGTCGTTTAGATGTTTTCCAGATTAGAGCATAATGGAACTGTTAGCTATAAACGTTCAGAGGAATCTATTACACATGGTGATTTAGTGGTTAGTCACAATTGCTTGGGAGCTACAGTGTCAAATGCAACACCAGCCTTCAAAGCCCCGTGCGGTGACAGCCGGTCATCCTTCCTGCGAGAGGCTCCTCCGGCGTCCCAGCGGAGACAAAGACCTTTCGCCGTTCATTTCGTGCAGCACGGTACAAGAGCAATTGGGAGGGCACAGGGGGATGCTGGAGAAACGACCACACCAAAAACAGACCGGCAGGCAGTTTTTCCAGTTTGGCCTTTTTCTTTCTGCTTAATTAAAATCCAGAAGATTTCTAGGCGATGGTCTGCGATTGGGAAGACCTATATTTGGCTTAAAAAAAATGAAGCAGAGTAAGGAGCAACTTTTGTATAAGAGAAGTAACATCAGACATTTTCATTCACCGTAACTGTTTGTAGGCACCTGCTTTAACCACAGCCTGCAAGCAGAAGTTGTTGCCTCAGTTTAGCTTCCAAAATGCCACGTTTTCCCCCAGATTGCTGCCTCCTTCTTGCAGTTGGCTTCCCAGGCCTGTGTTGGACCCAACAAGAACTGTGAGCAGAAGTGTGCGGAAGCCTGAGACTCTCCTCTGTCCTTGTCCTGGCGTGGTAATCTCCCCTGAATGGAGTGACCTGCTCTTGCTGGAGCCCAGGCTTTGTGACTTCGGGGGGGTGTGTTCCCTTGCTCTTGCTCTGCGAGCTAAAAGTGAGTTTTTAAGTGTCTGTTAATCCAAACAAAATTTGGATTAACGGACAAACTCACAGAGTTAGGCATCCCAGAGCTCATCAGTCAGCTTCATTTTCAGGGCACGTGTGTTTCTGCAGCACTTGGAGCTAGAGATGCCTGCGGGATACTTGAACATGTTTTGCCGTAAATATTTTAATGGCAATGACTTAATGTGCTTTACAAAGAACTCTAGTTGGGATTGTTAAGGCTTGGCCTTGGTCTGGAATTCCTCCTCGGTATCTGGAGGAGGTATTGAAGTTCTGAGTTTGCGCAGACTTGAAAGGGTCAGTGCCCTGATCAATAGCTGAATTTACCGGTAAAGCTTTGTAAAACATCTGGGATTTCTTAGCTAATTGAGATCAGATCCCCCTTCTTACCAGCTGCCTAGAAATCTGAAGAGGTGAAAAACAAAACTGTGTAACACACGTTTTCCAACTCTTTCATTTTCTTTGGTTTATAAAGTTACTTTGAGGGCTCTTTTCATTCGTGAGCACAAGGTAAGTCCTTAGAAGGAGGTAACATTAGAGGCCCTTGCTTTTGTGTTGAAATTTAAGTTTTCTGGGAGCCCTAGCATGGCAACGAGGTTGCCGGGAATCTGAACTACCTGGGGAAGGAGTTTGTGCATTCAGCAGCGCATCCTTGGCTTGTTCCTGGAGATGTCTAAGTACAACTGACGAGGTCTAAGGGGATGCTATGACTTGCCCACACTGGAAACAAATCCTGCAGCTCTGCTGTGGATCTGGCACTGATCTGAAAAGCCTCACTGCCTCCAGCCTGAGCAGAGCAGGTCTTCACCTGTCTGTTTGCTGATGTCTGTGAGCCTGGTGCTGGCTGGGGTATGGGCAGGAGAGGAAGCGACAGGCTGCCTGTCCTCTGTGCTCTGGGGAACTGTAGGGTTTCATCCTGGCTGGCCTCTGGCACTGCTCTCCGGTGGCAGCACAGCAGAAATTTACTCTCCCCGTCACATACGTGATGCTTTCGTGGCCTGCTCATGCCTCCCAGAGACAAAGGTGCTCGTCCTGCAGTGTGGGAGCGAGAAGTCCAGCTCCCTGGAGAGGCGGCCTCCCAGGGAAGGAGATAATTTGTGCCCCACGGCTTCATCTTGAAGAGCAGGATCCAGCGAGCTTTAACGATAAGAGCTGAGTTTTTGCAACGTCAGCTCTTTTCCACGCAGTTAGTGCTGGGACCACAAAACTCATGAGAGCAGTGTGATGGGATGAGAGGTTAAAAGCCAGAGTGATACATTACAGAGTGCTCCAGCCTTAGGAAGAAGTGTTGCTGCATCCTCCTTAAACACTCCTAATTAGTAATTCCTGCTTTGTGCTGGCACTACAGAGTGCTGTGCTGGGACAGCAAGCCTCCGAACAGTACCTGGCTTGGGCCAGTTAAACAAGCACACAGCTTTTCACATTCTTCATTTCTAGAACTGGATTCCCATGTCTTGCTTTAAGTGTTATCATTAGCAATTTTCCAGGTTTCATTTTGGTGATGGGAGACCGTTCTGTGATCTCCGAAGCATTAGGTAATGCAGCAGTGCAGTGGCAGTACATAAATGCTAAGTGTGTTTTTAAAACTTTTCTGTTAAACTAATTCCTTTAATTCCTTTTGGCAGCCCAACTGATGAACATATGTATCATTGCTAACCTTTTCTTAAAATCAGATCTGGTACCTACAGTTCTTTTATTGTTGCTTTTAAAGGACCAGTTTCTTCTTTTTTTTTTCTTCCTGTGTTCATTCTGCTCTCATGACATTTTTCTGGTTTAATTGCTTTGCAGTATTGCATTGCATTCTGCTTTCACTTTTTAACAGGCAATTGTATCGTGTCCGTGGTGGAAGAGAAGGGATTTCACTGTGGGTTTGGAAGCAGAGATTTGGACCATTGAGGATTTTATTTCACGAGAAAAGTGGTTGGGAAGGGGTTGCCTTGGCTGGAGGGGGGCTGGTGCCCTCTTCTGTGCCCCTGGGCTTTGCATGGGAAGTTAACCTGGCACTAGCACTGCGGTAACATGGATATAAGCAAGATTGATTTCAGGGTTAGAAATTCCTTCTTTGCAGTGGATAGGGATGCACTTCCTGCCTTTACTCCCCAAGCATGAAAGGTTACATCCAGCATCCCTAGTGATGAAGTTCTCTTTGCACTGGTTGTACTGGGAAACTTGTGAAACCAGACAGAATCGTTGCTCATGCTCTTGCCAAGATCTTATCCCGGGTCCTGTTTAAAACCTGTTTTTGTTAGCAGATGAACACTGAAGCTCTGCTGAGGTACAGTTTATAAATAGCTGTTGATATAGGAGTCCAGCCTGTATAAATGCTGTAATGTCTTGTCTGTGATGGTTCCTGCACTTAGTATTTTAGGGTTCTTAGGGTATGGCACAGACTACTATTGATTGCTTCTTATAGGTGCCTGTAGTGAACGTACAACAGGAAGGTACAACTTGTATTGTGGGCACTTATAAATATCTCTGCGCGTCTGAGGAACCTGGGAGGGCACAGTCGGGGACCCTCAGCGTGGGGCTGCATCCTCAGCTTGTCCCACAGCCAAAAGCGGGAGCGTTGCAAGCAGCAGGTGAGCGCGGGCACTGCCCCAGCCCTGAGAGCTCCCCGCATGGGTAAGACACAAAGGAAAGCAAAGCAAGTTGCACTTCTGCATAATAACCCAGTCTCGTCCTGACACCCGCTCAGGCATTGTCACTTTAAGGTCACGTTGCTGGAAATGTGCTGCACTGTATGCATGCATCTTTCCTTCGCCCTTTTGAAATGCATGCCACACAGTCCTGGAATTCAACTTAATCAGAGGCAGGAATGTTTATACCAAGATTGGCTGATGTATTTATTTTACTAGGATTAATTTATAAACTCTGTCTCTACCCAGAGAAGTTTGATTAGCATTATAAGTCCAACGTGCAGTGGATGTTGAAGAAACTTTATTAGAATGAAACAAAACAAAAAGACAACATGCCAAAAACAGAAAACACTGGGAAATTTGAGAGGGAGTTCTGGTCTAAATTGCAAGACTGGCTGTGGTCTGGGATGGTATGAAGTTTTGTAAGGCCGTTTCCCCTGGGGAGGTGGGGGGAGAGGAACCTAGCCTATTTGCCCATTTTGGACTTATTTTGTTATTTATACTGGTAATCAAAACGTTCTTGACAGCATCTGCACATCTTAATGGTTTAGAGGTGGTAGCAATAACAGTACTTTAAAAAAAATACATGCACACAAAACCCGCATAAATGTAGTTGCTGAACTACAAGGTATCTCAATCCCTGATACGACCTCTGGAAATAATAATGAAAATCCCCCTGAGTAGCCGTGATTACAGTTTTTCATCTGTGATGCACAAGATCTTCAGCAAACATTAGGACCTGACTGCTGAAACAGTACCCGTGTGAACATGCATCTGTCCTGGAAGTTAATTCTTCATCTCAGCCTTGATCGAGCTCCCAGTGGCTGTTCTGCAAACATTAGCAGAGTTGCTGTTTGCAGTATTTGCTTCTAAAAGTTCTGAGTACTGTTTTTTTTCATCCGAAGGAAGATGCATGGGCTTAGGGGAGAAAGGGAGCTCTTTTCCTGAAGGCTGGTGCCCAGCATTGATAACATTTGTTATTGAAATTGATTGTGACTGCAGGCCTGCTCGAAGTCAAGGATGTTTTTATAGAAGAAATGTGTTTTTCTGCTGTGTTACTACTGGAAGAGCATTGCTTGTTGCAGCTGTCTGTAGAATTTCAGAGTAATTGTGGAAGGTACTGGCTTGATTTCTTTTTGTTTGCTTTCCCAGCTGTTCCCCACTAGATGCTAAATGGGTCCTGTAACCTAAGGGAACACAGCAATGGATGAAAGCAAGTGGCTAGAGGGAGAGAGGAAGAAGTGAGGAAGCGTTTCAGGATGCACCTGAAGCGAATGATACTGCTGAGTGGTGAGGTGGCAGGTGGCCATCTGCTCACTACCTGGTTGACTTCAGATTTGTTCTCCATGGCTTTCTCCTAGAGCCTGTTAGAGCTGTTGGAGAGGGAAGAAATCCTCCATGAACTGATTCACAGGTGCCTGCTCTTTTATATCAGACTTCGTCTCTCACAGTAGGTTGCTAAAGCTAGTCTTGCATCTCCTGTCCTTATCGCAGAGCAAATGCTAATAGAGCCAGTGTCTCTGTGCTGCTGACACCGGCAGAGGGTCCTTGAAAGCAGGCAGTGACAATGCAGAGCTGGCATTTTCCACTAGGTCTGCTAATTAATTAAGGTCACATGTTCGAGCTATTAGTTTGGCCATTGCTTTTCTCCATTACGCAGGCCGTGCAATGACAGAGCAGGAACATTCTCCCCGCAGCAGAGCACCACCGAAAGACCTGGGTGTTGGTTGTGGGCTGCTGTTGAGCCACACGTAGGCTAGCCTGTTGATGCAGCAGTATTGTTTGCTGCTACAGATAGAAGAATGTATTCCAAGTGGCAGTATGTGGTGAGAAAATCTGCATGCTAGAATGTTTTCCTGATACTCCGAAGGGTCTGCTGTGGTGAAGGCATGCTAGGGAGTGTGGTGTTACTAGCTAAACTTGCTAGGCACCTGCTAAGAAGCAGGTGCCAGTATTTTTACATGAGCAATTGTTGACCAGCTTTTTTTATTTTTAAACATAACAACAACAATAAATGATAATTTTAATCAGGCCTTATTGTTGAAATCTGGAGGACATTCCAGCACAGAGTACGTCACCTCCGTGATTGTCTAGACAGGTTACCCATGTCCCTGTAAAACAACCTCATTATTTATTTATAGTTATTTATTATAATAAATGTGATTGCCTGCAGTAAGACATCAACTCCACCGAGTCATGTTTCAGATCGCACAGCTGTGTTGTTTGAATCTTCAGAATTCATAAAACATTTGCAGCTGCATTTAGATGCAGGCTCTGTGACTGCTGTCTCCGGTAGGTGCTGCTCCTGGGAGAGCTGCAAGGGGAGGAGAAGCTCAGTCTCCGTGCTCTCAGGGAGGAGGACGAGGAGGAGGTGTCCTTCAAGCTCGCACACGGCCTGACCTTGAGTGATGTCCTTTGGGGGCGAGGAGCCGGTAGAGACTGCTGTCATTGCTGACTGCAGCAGAGCTTAGGATGCTACCCCGGGTACTGTGTTTAAACACTTTAAAAACATCCCATCTGTACACAAAACCTGAGCTTTTATGGATTGAGTATATTGCCACAGGGATCATGTTCTCTGTGGACCTTGGTAGAGTTACTTACGATTTGCCTCTGTCCGTGGCTATGATGAAGATTTGGTGTTGTGCTTTCTGAGGTGGTTTGTAATGCCGAAGGAGCTTACCTGCGTCCCAGCAGCTCTGATGGACTGGGAGAAACCAGAAGCTTGCGTGCATCTGACTTCTGTCCAAGTGGGGCGGCTTCCTTTTTGGCCACTCACACAAAATCCAGCATCCTTTGGTTGAGGAGAAAAGATTGTCGGTGAAGCAAGGTATGTGTGTGTCCTGTTGAAAAAAATGGGGGGCATTTGAGTCCTGTTTCTCTCAACATAAGAGAGAATCAAATAGGGGAGCAGCTTCCTTGCTTCACTTTTAATAACTGGTGTTCACCCTAGGCATGATCCTTGACTTTCTCCCCTCAGTGTCTCAAGTCTTCAGCTTCTGGGGCCGCTCTTGCTGCTCTTCTCGTTGTTCGGCCTCTTTCAGAAGTTTTCCAAAGCTGTGAAGCTCCTCTATGTGTATTCGACTCAATTTTGGACCCATGCTGCTTGCGTGTGCCTGTCCTCTGTGTAGAAGATGCTGCGAGTTCAGCTCTATGGCTCTAGGGACAAATAATCTTCTTTATTGATCCTCAGTGAAGTGTAACCGTCATCCCCATCTGTTCAGCGAGGTGTAACCCAAACCATATGCGGAAGACAACCTTGTATGCTGCCAAGGAGTGGTGGAAAGCTTACCAGTGGTATATTTTGTGTGTGTTCTGAGTGACAGGATTGCCTACAGTTATCTCTTTTGCTCAGTTTTGGTTAGGTTCTGCTGATGGCAACATATGGCCAGAATGGTTGAGCTTGGCTAGACGGATGTTTTCTTTTCTGTGGATCTAAATTTTATTGAAGTGTGAAAAATTGGTAAGCTTGGCGCTTTATGAAATTACTTGAGGGAACTGAAGTTAGTTGTTCCTGGTAGCATTTGATAAAATACACAAAGGCCAGAAGGAATGAATGATTCACTTCTCAACTGTCAGCTGTGGTGGAGAAGTGAGGTGAAGCTGGATTAGTGATTTGAAAAGCTGTTCATCAGCACTGGAACTTGTCAAAACATAATTTAATCTTGTTAATTTTAGTGAGTTATTGAGTCAAAAGTAAATCAAAGATTTGTAGAAGGAGAGCAAAACAGTGTTTTACAGTGAATGCTTTTTTTAAGCTTGGATTTTTTTTTCTTTTCAGGGAAGATTTCATAAAACTTCCTCCTGTTAAAAAGTTAACATCTTGCTCCAATAATACCTACCCAATTACAGAATTTGAGGTTTAATCATGCACCATCAAATTCTATTTTCAAATTTAGAGTTAAAACAGGCTTTCAGGCTTAAGTTCACCTGCTCACTTTCATTTCATTGCGCATGAAGTGGCAGATTTAATTATTGTACGTGCTATATTTCTCTCATTAACATTAATAGGTTAGTATTACAGCTTCTGCCAGACCACAAATAATTAAGGGGGTGCTGTAAGTATGACTTTAAAAAAAAAATACTGTGGACAGTGAGTTAATGAACGGCTTGCAGCAGAGACCAGGTAAATGACTGAACAAGTCCAGATCAGCTAAAAGTCAAACATAAAACCTGTTCGAGCTTGTTAGCTAATCTCATCCATAAAACTAACTGCCTGTTCTTCATGGATGTTAACCCAGTTATACTAATATTTTTAAGTGTTTAAAGAAAAAAGAAAAAACTACAAAAGTGGAAAACTTGATTCTGAAAAGGGAATAATAGATGAGCCTTTCTGCTGTAATTATGCAGACTGATTAAACAGACTGTGGGCTGATTCAGACACTACTGTTCAGTCTACAACTTGTTGTGTTTAATCACAGCTATTGAAAGGGATTGGCTGGTCGCATCCTAATTAAGCTACCAGGGCAGGGGCTTCCAGATTTCTAGCAGTGCATGGATGTGGCAGGTGGACCTGGGAGAGAGGAAGAAATAGGCTGGCTTTAGGAGGGAAGTACGTGGAGAGAAGGAGCGCTTACAAGCCCTCTTGTAGTGTCATTGACTTAGGTTGGTTCATGTCTAGTAATATGTGCAGGTAATGCAGGCTTTTAAGTTTGCAAATTACTCTAGGATCCAGGGATGAAAAAGGCTCGATGGCTATGAGTTACTCGGATGTACTTCTGGAGGCCTAATGCAACAGCAAAACCTTGGTTTGGGTTGTTCTCGGGCAGCACAAGGTGTCCTCCCACCTTTTCCAGCAACGCTCTGCAGCGGAAAATGCATATTGGTGCAGCTTTGTGCTTTAAAAAAAGAAGTGTGATGTGCAAAAGTAGTGCTCATCTCTACAATTTGTATGGCAGGGTCCCTCTGCCTTCTGTGTTCTCTGAAGTGTTGTTGGTGCCTTTTTTAAAAAATATATATACTATATATATATATACTGTTAAAATTGGTGCAGTCCTGGGATCCATCTGTTCTTGTTCTGGCGTTTGGAAGCGCGTGCCACCCTGTTGTGCTCCAAGGTGCAGGACAGTCCCAGCTCCAAAGACACTGCAGTCAGCACAGGAGAGCCCAGGAGAGCCATGTCTGGTCGCCTCTCTGGGCAGAGAGCGGAGGAAACTGAAGGATCTTACAGACACCTCAAAGCATTTTATTTATTTGTTTGTTTGTTTGTTTCCATCTGAGGAGGGGAGCTGCTTTCCTGATGTTTCGCTTCAGCTTTGCCGAGGGGCTTGCTATGGGAGAAAGCCCAGAGGCTGGTTGCTTTGCTTGGCTTATGGATGGCATGGGCTGCTCGGAGGTGGGAGTCAGATCTTCCTTGCAGGACTGGGAGGTGGTGGTCGGGGTGGGAAGGGCCCCAAACCTGCAGCCAAGTTGCCGGTTTGGTACAGAAGCAGGATTGGAGAAATATGTGGATGGAGGCGTAGGGCATAGGCTAGGAGAAACACCTTTCTCCTCAGTTTTCTGAATGGATATCAGCAGGGAAAGATGCGTTTGGCAGGGCTGGAGAAAGGAATTTGCTGTAATTGAGGTGTGAGATGAGTGGTCCCTGGGAGGGAGCTGCTGCATGTGGCTGGGTAGGAAAGGTTGTTCTTTAAATGCTATGCAGAAAGAATCAGCAAACCCTCGATACAGCCTGCCTGCGAGATTCTCAAGTGGTTTGTTAAAAGCATGTTCGACGAGTGTAAAGATGAAGGGAGGATGGGGAGACAGACAGCTGGAGAGACAAGTGCATCGGAGCCCAGGAGAGAAGAGCCCGTGTGTGCTGTGGGGGCATCGAGCCCGGGGGCTGCAGGAGGGAGGGGAGCTGGGACAGCACGTGCATGGGCTCATCTGCACAGTGCTGCTTTTTGGTTCAAGAATTAACATGCTGTGGGGCCTAAAGGAATAAAAAAAATAAAAATCCTTGCCATTGAGGATGCAGGTACCAAATGAACTTTCCCAAATTAATACAGCTCTTCCTTCTGCCATTAAAGGCAAGGTGGCTTCTAGAACTTGTCTGTATTAGTGAAATCGCTTAATGTTGGGCGTTTCTGATGTTTCTTTTACCGTTGCTATCAATATGGAGCTTTTCTGTGGTTTCCCATCTCAAACTCTGCCTAGGAATTGTAGGAGGGGTGGAGTTTCACTGCTTTCCTGTTAGTTTACCCATAACATATCCATGACATTGGTACTTGGCAGGATCTTCAGTATATAGTCTTTTATAAAACAAAACAAAAACAAAATAACCACAAAACAGCTTCACCTCTTTAATTACAGGTGAAGAGCTGCTGTATGCTGTAGTAATTTTTGGGGGGAATGCATTTCCCCCTTTTGCTGAATCTTTTTTTGCTGGTGTTAAGATCAATATTAAGTAAGTCCTGTTTTGAAAAGAAAATTAATGTTCAGGTGGCCAGGAACAGTAAACAAGCAGATAGCAGTTGAAATGGTTGTAATACGGCCGAGCAGAGGAAGGTGATCATTCATCACTCTCCCAGTTCATTAGAAAGATAATATTTGAGGAAATTAAAGTGCAGTGCAGAACTGCTCGGGGTTCTTTCCCTGGACCATGCATATGTTCGTGCTTTATTTGCAGTTACTCTGCTGTTATGTATGTTTGGCTGCTAGCAAGCACATGAAAATCTAATAGGCTCAAAATGTGCCTTCTGTATTTATAAACAGCTTTTCTTTTGCATTACACTGATAGAGCGTGATAGAGACATCTTGCAATAGACTATTTCAGTATAAGGTGCCAAAACCAAAAAAAAAAAACCAAAAAACAAAAAACCCCAGCATTTTATGCGATTAAACAACTGAGACATTCTGACAGATGTTTGCCTGACAGAGTTCGCGGGAAGAGCAGTGCTGTTTGGATCTGGCTGGTGCTGGTGTGTGTGCTTGTGTCCCAGCCTCGGTGGGAGGTGCTGACAGCTAACTAATGCAGCTTTCTAGGGCCCCTTCCCATTTCTGTGGACATTGTGGTGTGTGTTTACAGCACCCTGAGTGTGATGTGCTTGGACTTCTGGTCTGCATGCAGGGTTACCTGCAGAATCTTTTCCCACAGCTTTCTTTCTTCTCCCCTCTTCCTTTTCTAGATACTTCCCTTCTTGTTCTTAGCATCTTTGCTTTGGGCTTTCTGGCTCTTGGCTGTGAATTTGTTTCTTGTATGTATTTCAGGAAGTTATTGCTGCTTTTAGCAAAGGCTCTTAATGTAGATCTTAACAAGGTAAAATCAAAACTTTCTTGATTTTTGACCAGTTTTGGCCAACCTGCATGTCCTTCCATTTAAATGCCCAACCAGGTTTTTTTCTGCTTTAGAGGCAATTTGTTGGGGCTTGGACAATTTTTGAGTATTAAAATAGCTTTAATTTTAATTAAGTCTGAATTCAAGTTAATACAACTATGGCTTTTGAAAAGTCACAGTTGATCATTTCTTCCTAGGTAGGTGGCAGAAAGGCCTTAAATATTTTGAAGTTTTAGTTGGAGAAGAAGTAAAACTGAATTCAGATCTGTCCAAGCAAGCCCATTTTTTTTCCTCAGATTAGTAGAACAGGCTGGACCTTTTCGTGATGTACCTACCTTTTTGTGATGCATAATCAAGTTGGAAAATAATGTTTTGAGTCACACTGCAAAGGTATAATCTCCTTCAGGGATTATAGTGCATTTTGCATATTGCCTCCAAGTACCTGTCTGAAGATTCAATGGATGTTTTAACCCTGCTCGTATCTGTAGCACTTTGGATGGATTTTAACGTCTTTGTAAAGGCAGGAAGGGAAGCAAAAGTGCCTGGAAGAACAAGGAACATCACTGATTGCCCAGAAAGACATCATGGTTCTGGCAAGTGCAGTGATGAAGACAGATGCCTACCTTATGTGTCAGGGGTACTCTAACCCACGTGAGGCTGGGTTCACCCCAAAAAGTAAGAGCAGTACAAATTTATCCGTGAACTGAGGGCCACGGCTACTGGAGCCATGTCGCACGGTTTTCACTTGTTTGCCACCTTATATTCTAAAGACTTGGGAGTGGGGTTTAGAATAAAAATGTCTAAGGTTTTCATCCTACAAATGGGTGAGGTAATGCATATTTCTTTACCCTGCCCCACCAAGCTGTACAGCCCTCTCCTGGGAGCCCAAGCAATACTTGTTCTCCTGCTGCGTCCTTCTGCTAAGTCATCTCCCCTGCTTACTGGCATGAATCTCAGCCCTCCCCACACCCCCTCTCCAAAAAAGGGGGGTCTGAGGGGGAGAACAAGGTGTGTGTGTGTGATCTTTTAATCTGCCAACTGCTTGCACGCAGTTTTTACTGGGGAGCGCTGAGGTGAGGTGCCTGCCCTGTTGCCGTGTGCTGGGAGCATGTGCCAGGGATGCTGTGGGCTGGGAGGCACAGCTGTTGGGTTGTGGCCCCAGTGATTGCCAAGTGCACTGATAACAGCAGTGTCAAATCCATGCAATGTCTTTACATCTGCCAGGTCAGACCAAAGACCTGTCCAGCCCATAGTCTGTCTCCAGTAGCAGATGCTTGGGGATAAGTATGAAAAATAATCCAAATCTATTCTCTTGTATGCTTTATTGAAGTCGACAATCCCATGTATGCTGTAAGGCATGCTAGTGTCTTTTTTCATATGTTTTTAATGACGAGAATTGTCTGACTTTCATCAATGGGACTCCAAATATTTGGGCAATGAATGGTAAGACTGAGTTTGTGTGTTTTCTCCTAGACCGGCTCTCTGCAGTTGTTGGTAAACAGCTGTTTGTTGCAGTAAACCAATCAGGGCTTGCCATTAAATCTTAATTAGGTAACAAATAGTAATGTATTTACATGATACCTGTTTAGTCTCATTTGCATGGCGTGGAAGATAGCCGCTGGATCGGGAGCACGAGAAACTCTTCATTGTTGTTGTGTGGCTAAGAGGACTGGATGTGCCTAGGGCAGAGGTGCGGGGAGCTGGGACAGTGTGTGCCATGGCACCACGTACGCTGGAAGCATTTATATAAGAGACGACTTTGTCCTGCCGTGCTTATGTTGAAGGCAGCACGTTTGTTCTTTCTGAATGTTCAATTATTGCTTCATCCAGCACAGGCACTGGGTGAACAGGGTGGAGAGATAGCACGAAGGCTAAATAAGTGTAAAAGATTTAAGCATTTCTAATTTATGGCACAGTGCTCGCAGGCAAATGTGCTCACCAAGACCTGCAACATCTTTTCCTATTGAATGAACGGATTAATGATGGCGAATTCTGCCGTGTTAGGGACATGTGTGAGGTCACTCCTCGTGGCTGGCTGTAGGAAACATTTCAACTGGAAAAAGCCACCATTTCCTTGCGGCTGCTTTGGATTCTGCTTTTACAGTTGAGAGAGCAGACTTTTTTTTTTCTGGGGTAGTTTTGGAAAATATTTAATTAAGCGGCTCTAATGAGAGGCCATTATAACTGCAAACAGAATTATTGTTAT
Source organism: Heteronetta atricapilla (assembly GCA_011075105.1). Taxonomy (NCBI): domain Eukaryota; kingdom Metazoa; phylum Chordata; class Aves; order Anseriformes; family Anatidae; genus Heteronetta; species Heteronetta atricapilla. The sequence continues at coordinate 8,186,274 of CM021734.1, forward strand.
CATCATTTCAGCTGTTAACATTTTAAGGGCAGTTGTTCGCAAACTGTTCAGTAATTAGGGCCCAATTCACTGTGGAAAATTTGTGGTTGGGCTGCTGCAGCAAGTGTAGTGTGGAAAGGATGTCTTTTTCCCCCAAAAAGGGGGGAAAGATGTGCACGTGTGGACCATTACATTACCTCCGTAATGTAATCTGTCTTCAGGGCAGGTTACAAAATTTTGGGTTATAGACATGGTATGGTTTGCTCTGGCTTATTATTTGCTCAGGTACACTATGAAATGAAGTGTAAGCACCTTTTCTAGGTGTGCAGAGCAACAGCAGAGGCTTGGGACAGAGCTGTAGAAACTGGTGCTTCTGCCACAGCTGCTCTAATGATCGTGGTCTACAGCAATTCTGTGAACCTAGTAATATCGTTGTATTGATGGCCAGGTGAGCCTGCTAACCTCCTAGGAAATTAAACGCTACGAGGAGGGGACGAGCACAAATTACCTTTCTGTTCGCGGTAAGAAGCAGCACCGTACACAGCTTGATGCAAATTGTTTCTAGTTAAGGAACGTCTTAAAATACAGCTCTGCTGGCTTCTTCAGCTGTAGCTATAGTTAGAGCTGCAACTATAGATAGCATTAAATTCATTTAAGTGCTAATAAAGTGAAATTTGGCATTTCCTCCAGGACTTATTTTAGAGCAAGTCTATCTGAATTGTTCAGCAGCTTTGTGAGCCTTGTGTTCGCACGCTTTCATGTGACTTAGGTTGGGCAAGCAATGTGGGGATCGATCGGTGTTGGGCTGAGTGGCTGGGGACGGTCCCTGCCAGCATTCGGTCCTGGGCCGGGCTGGGTGGCAAAGCGCGGCTGGAGCACGGAGCTCTGCTTCCCTGGGGAGCCATCGCTGGTGGTGAAGTAATTTGGTGTAAATCTTATGCTGACAAACTCTGGTTCCTGTGGTTTTGCTTTCTGGATTAGAGCGCAGGCTGCAGCTCTCACTCAGTAAATCCTCTTTCTAAGCCTGCGAGGTGGGGAATGTAAAACACGTGGGCACACGTGGGGCGCGTTTCAGAGCTTCAGATCAAGAACTGGGCTTGCAGGTGGCACAGAATGAGCTCTGGAAGAACATTTGGTGCCACGTCTAAGGTCTGAGACTCTCTGAACTGTCTTGTGTCTTCTCTTTAGTTTAAATAGGTGTCTTCTCTCTGGGGAACAGATGTATAGCTTTTACTGGAACTGGGCAAGACGTTTTCCGGTTAGTGCTGGTTTGATCTCGGCAGAGGACACAGAGGGGTTTGTTAGGGGCCTTGAAGCGGTGTTGCTGAGTGGCTGTGTTGGTGCGAGTGGGTCCCAGCATCCCCATCCAGTGACTCAATGGGAACGTGTGGCCTGTCACTGTAGGACTGTCCCTTGGCAGCTGGCCTAGGGATAGGGTCAGGATCTCCACACTGCAAGACTCCTTTCAGGCTAGTCCCTCAAGCAGTGAGGGACTGCTGGCAGCGAGCAGAGTTGCCTGCTTCAGTCAGTGTTTCCAGGCCGAAGAACAGCCCTTGATACCCTGGAGCTGAAATCTTGTCGTTTTGCCTGCAGCATAGTGTCGAGGCGGGCTGAGCTGCATCCCGGTGGGCACTGCCTGTGCTCACCTTCACAGGGCCAGGAAGTGCAGGGACAGCCTGGGGCAGCAGTCTTCTCCCCAGGTGGCCTCCAGCTGATGGGCAGCTCAGGAGCAAGCACTGCCAGCCCTGGTATCCCCTGCTTCTGCTCTCGTGACTCCTGGTAGATCGTGTACGCGCTCCCTGCCTCAGTTTCCTCCTCTTCCCCCTAGAAATGGGGGTAACAATTTATGTCCTCCTGTTTGTTTTCCCTGTGTAAGCTACAAGTACGCCTACTTGCAATGCCTCAGAGCAGGGAGTTGTGTGCTGCCCTTGCAGGTGTCCCAGGTCCTTCACAGGTTTGGAGTGATCCAGGCACAAGTGGTCTCGAGTGAGAGCTCCTCTACTGCTGTATTGAAAGGAATAAGACGAGATTTGTGATGCTGGAGAAGCTGATGCTCATTCTTGCTCCCAGCCTAAGCAGTCTGCTAGCAACGGAATTCATGATAACAAAAATATTTTTTTGTGCAAAGTGCAGTAACAGAGCAATAAAACCCATAATTGCTGCAGGAATATTCCGCGTTAAACCAAACTATCAATTATAGTTTGCATAGAGGTTTGCTAGACTAAAAAGGTGGTGCTTTCATGTGAAAAAATATTCATTATCTTCTTTCAAACACACCTTAATTGCCAACATCAAAGTTATTAATTAAGCAATAAATCTTGTAAAACTGGATTGGCTCATCCAGTGCTTGTAGAGTGTGGTAGAGGGAAGGTATGTGAGAGCACAGGAGCCTTCTGGATCTCAGCAACAGAGCTGCTAAGGTGAGCCGTGCCTCTCTCTGAAGGTTATGCTCCAAGGAGTTGATTTTATGAGAAATGTTGCGGTTTAGGGTGCAGCATACTTGCATTGGCAGCAAAGCTGTGACAGAAACAGTGACAACTTCTTCAGCTAGTCCTTTTGCTTGGGCTCACTGCTCAACAAATGCTGTCAGAGCAGGGCTGTTGTGTGCTGGCTTTGCAGTCGGCAGTGCTGCTGCCAGGGTTGTCAGGCCCTGGGGCTCAGTCCATCTGCACCAAAATGCTATGCGAATGCATCCCTAACAGCAGTCGTTGGAGCAAGGAAGGAATTTGAATTTTGTTTTGCATGTCTGTCCCCAGTTGTACCTGTGCTGCTGGTTTCCAGTTGCTTCCAGTGGTTTTTGTTGTTGCTGTAAGCAGCCGTGTTTTTCATACAAGAAGTATCCTTCTTTGCCCCTTATGCCTACGTACTTCTCCTTCAGAGACATTTTGTATTTCATGCTAGCAGAGGTCTCTTGCCTTGGATAAAACTCAATTTTAAGACTGCAGGTTTAGGCCTGGAAATTAAATTTCTGTAGCTTCTGGTAACTCAGTCCTTGCTGAAAAATGGCTTTTCTGTATAATGTGGTTGGTCAGCATCATGTCTTATTAGTGCAAGAAGAATTTCAGATCAGCTCTGTTGTATATCAGATGCTTCTTGTTTTCTTTCTGTGTTCCTTTCCTCTTGTGTAGCCCAGGAACTCCTTAAAATTAATGGTGAAAAGCTGTCACAGAGAATGGTCCTCACCGTTACATGTGGAACTGGAGAGCACAGCTGCAGTGGGGGTACCCAGCTCATATTGCGCTAGCTGGGCTGATCCCTGCTGGATGCCTCAGCAGCTCTGATGTGCGTTCTGTGGGCAGCAGCTTCCCTCATTCTTTGCTGATATGCTTAAAGGCATTTTGGTGCATGACCCTAATTTTGTACAGGTGTGAAGTTGTCAGAGTAACAATAAAGATTTTTTTTTTCTTCTATATGACTTTAATGAATGGTGTTATTCTCTGTTTCCCACCAGCTATGGAGGAAACTATGCCTCTGAAGTATTTGTTTCATCAATTTGCAAAGACATCTTTATTGCCTTTGGTGGATCATAAAGACTGCTTTCCAAGAGGGATGTTTACTGTAAAAGCTAATGAAGACATCATTGCTTTCCATGGCATCTCACAGCTTGTTTTCCAGAAAGAGTGATTGAATCCTTGTTGTGGCTGTATTGTAACTTGTGCTAGGTGTGTGCGTTTATGAATTTTTTATGAGGTTGTTAATGGTGGAGTGGAAGGATCAGACGAAGAGATCGTTGTCAAAACGAGCAGGACTTGCTTGTAGCAGGCAGGGAGGTTACTTGGTTCTCTACTCTTCAGGTTTTCTTTCAATAAGCAGGTGCTGTTGTGTGTATCACTTAAATTAGACATTAAATAATTAAACATTTTATTTTTTTAAGATTTTCCCTCCCTTATATTAGTGCAAGTAGGAAGAGTGTTCCCAATTATACTTTTATGACTATAGATTTTTCCACTTCACATTCTCAAGAGCATGGAAGCATGATTAATGTAGAAGATTGTCAAACAGCATTAATCACTGTTGATTTCTCATTGATTTCTACCCTCCCCTTCTCCCGGAGAGCCAGCGTACTTGCACCGGCCACTGAACTGCTGCGCAGTGAATAAAATCTTGCACCTTTGTCAGTGCCCTCTTGCCCTGTGGTTTGAAGGAATGCAGGGAAGAGCCAGGGACCTGCTCACCTGGGAATTGAAGCTTTAGCCACAGCAGAGAGAAATAATGGAAGGAGAGGACAAACAAGTTTTACTTCATGCAGTCGCTTTGCTGTTACGTGTGCTGAACTACGCACGCAAGACAAGTGGTTTTACATTTAATGTATATTTTCAGCCAGGGTGGCCTTTGTGAGACACAAATGACATAAGGTGAACAAACTGCTTATTAAGGTAAGACAATGAAGGCCCAATTTTAAAAGGTTAAGATGTACTAGGAAGTATCAGTGCATCCTCCAAGTCATTAATGCTATACAGAATGTACAGCATGTGATATTTTGAAAGGCCACTGTAACCTTTTCAAGCATGAAGCATGCTAAAAGGAATCTATTTCCTTACTGCTTTGAAAAGGGAAATCAGTCTTAAAAAGCCTAGTTTTTATTTGTTTAAAAGGAAACCTTTTCTTGGAGTGTGAAAAGAGAGGGAGGATCTTTAAAGCGAAGTGAGCATTGAGCTGTGTCTGTTGCAAGGGAGTCAGCCTGGAAGTCCACAAGCGATGTGAGATGTAAAATCTGGCTTTTTAAAGAGGATATTCTCACTGTTTTATTTTCTCCCCCAGATCTTTAGCCGAATTTCAAGCTTAGTACCAGCTTGTTTTTGTCTGTTCAGAACAGCGAGGCAGGGCTGGTGGGTGGGCAGGCGTTGCGGTGTGGGGTCCACGCATCCACATCCAGCGTTGGCTGCGGGAAGCAGAGGTGAGCAGTCAGGGAGCACAGGGAAGGGACAGCTGGGCTGCTGGGGGGCTTCTCCCCGCCCTCTGTGGCGACCACCTCCTGGGCTGCAGGACCTCAAGTGGTAAAACTGCACTTAGCGGTGAATGGGCTTGGAAACCTACCTCCCCCCCTAGACTGAACAAAAAGAAATAAATAAATAAAAAACAAAACAGACAAGCTCTCAGGCAAACAAGGTATGAAAACCTGAGGAGGAAGGCTTTATACATTCTTGGCAGCTTGTCTGGTGTTTTGAGTTTAGATGAGTTGGTGTCATCTAAAGGCTGACAGATCTTTCAAAGTGGGTTGGGTAAGACCATGCTTTCAGAGCACTGTAGAAGTCGAGTCAGGCTTCATTTTGCTCGTGTGGTGCCTTGAGGACTTTGTGTGTATATTGTTCACCTCTCCGCTTTGCATCTGTGATTGCACTTCAACAGAAAATGTTGTGAGGAGTTCACAAGTCTCCTCAGACTTGAAGAAGCCCCCCAGGATGCCTTTTGCTTAAGCCAACTTGCTTGTTAGATGCCAAGTTGAAGCAGCTGGGTTTTGCAGCAGGCATCTTCCGCCGCTGAGAAGGTCTTCACAAAACAAATTGATGTTAAACAAATGCAAGTTTTGACTTAACCCCACTGGGAACTGGGAAGACAGCAAGACATCTTGCCCTAAGTTTAATATGAACACTGTGAAAGAACAATGTAATCGCTGCTTGTAGTCTGTCCTTGGCATCTGTTGGCTAAATGGCCTCTTCAAACATCCACTACCACTCCAGCTTCACTTAGTTGCAGCTCAGCTCCTGATTGCAAGATGCTTTTTCCTCCTGACTATTCAGCCACTGACTTGCAGTGTCGGTGGAATTCAAGAGCAAGAAGAGCAGGGTTTTACAGCCAGTGCTGCTGCTTTAGCTCATGAATCCTGAAAGAAAGCTGCTCTGGAAAGGCAGAGGTTTTGTGTGTGTGGAGGGAAGAGATGAATTAAAACATTCCATCCTCTCCTGAACACACAGAAAGAGTCCTTATGTTTGGATGATCTCATTCAGTGGGTGTGTAAAGACTGAGTGAATGATGTGCAGTGCGCTGGGTTTTTTAGTACAAGTGGCGTGGAAGGGGGCTGCGTGCTTTTCCGAGGGGATGAGAAGATCTTGGTCCATCTGGGATTTCTCTGAGTTTGGAGATCAGTTTGCAAGTTTGGTTCTGCAGCCTGGAAATCAGTCACCCTTGTATCTCCTGTCAGATCTTTACAGCTCCTCCACCCATCTCTAGTTCTCATTTTCCTGAAAACCAATCGCAGTTCTGGTGACCTGTCTGGGACTCCAAAGGGACCATTCCCCATGTGACATATTCAAATATCGGCTGATAAAAGGGGAGTCTAGAACATGCAAGGAGGGGACAAAGCAAGGATATTGGCAGCTATCCAGCCTCGCTATCTTTCTTGGCTGATGCTTGCAAGCATCAAGTTGCATTCCTGTGTGGAAGAACAGTGGTTTAATGTTTGATAGTGATCAGATCAGGAGGAGAGCAGAGCACCAGGCATCCGACAGGTTGTCAAACCTGTCACTTCCTAGCCTTTTCTTCCCCTTGACAAGGTTAGCCATGGACTGACAAGGATACACTTTGCCAGAAAGGCACCAGAGCTGTTAGAAGAAGGAAAAATACTTAAATACAAAAAATCAGATCGGCTGCTCACCACATATAGTAACATCTGTGAGCAAGCTGCATTCTCAGATGTCTTTGCAATGACTTTGCAAAGTTCCTGGAAAAACAGTAATCGCCTGTTAGGCGAGTTGTAGACAGGCTGGGAGCGAGACCTTGGGGCCATGAGTACCCCTTACCCCTGCTGGTGTGGGACGGACACTTGCAGTCTGAGGACCAGGCATACCCAACCATGCAAATACGCTTTTGGTGACATTTTTATTAGAGATGAGGAGGCTTCAGAAAGGGACGAATTTCTCGTCTGAACCTGGAGAAATTCATCTCTTGATACCCATGTTTGCGTCTTTTATTTTTTTTTTATTTCTTTGATATTGTAAGGGTGAAGTGCCACAGTCTGTCCATTTGTTGTGTGCGATGTTGACTGCTGTGTTGGTATAAAAACAAAAGAAAACCACAACAAAACAGTTCTAGCTAAATATTTTTCTTCCATATACATTCAACACGGCCTCACCCCCAAGTGCCTGTGAATTTTTCCAAGGCACATTGGCTCTAGTATTTTGTGATGCAGACTGGTGTGCGTTTTTGTTGCCTGCTTTTCCCTGTGGTGTGCGCATAATCACATATAAATGCATATGGCTCTTGCTGCAAAAGAAAATTCTCTTTTCCCAAGCAGTGGCCAACCTCAGTGTCATTAATATTAACACTGTAGGCTTGTGAAACCTCAGTGTGATCTGCATTTACTGTAGGAGTGGAAGGGCATTTGTTAACCCATTTCACATGACACACTTTATAGTGCCTCGGATCCTGGTGTAGTGTTTGCACTTTCAAATCAAAATCATAAAGATGGTCGTCATAAGGCATAAAAAAGTTAGCACGCACTCATCCATTTCAATTTTGTTTGAGTGATGCCATCTGCTTTTCTCAATATGGCAGGTAGTTGGAGAAGGAGAACATACCACTTGGGTACTGCCGAAACAAAGCAGTAGTATATTTCTTATTGCTGATGGTTTTTTTTGTTTTGTCTTTTTTTAACATGTTCAGTCATGCACGTGAAAGCAAAAAAAAATCAATGTACGGGTGAAATAAACAAGAAAAATTGAATTATCAAATCAGTTTGGCTAAGGTTCACAAGTGAAAAACCAACTTGAAAAGCGAATGTGCTGGTTAAACAAGAGAGCTGTGCATCCTTCAACATCATTTATGCAGAATTCATTCAGAGCCCTGCAGAGCTACGAGCTCTAATTGCAGTGATGGGTTCTTATCAATACCGAATTGCCAGATTATTATTAGGTGGTTATTTGTGTGCTTTTGCAAAAATGGTTAGTTGCACAAATTTCTTTGAACCTTTCCTTTTCTGTTCCTTGAGAGGCCGAAGGCTGCTCACCTGTGTCTCTGCTATGGGAAATGCTACCGGCACGTTGCTTATCCCACGGGTGAGGATGTGCTTGCTTCAGTCTCGGCTGTGACACAGATCTTGACCTTTGCATATGTGTGCATTTCCCTCACCTGCGTGGGACAACTGCTGGGGATTAGGCCTGACTTGCAAAACTTTCAATGAATGTGATTATTTATTTTTTTCTGCTGAAGTATTACGACAACAAGAGTGGCTGTATTATGTAGAAAGCTGTGTATTTGGAGTGCTCTCTGTTATTTGCCAGCAGATCCAGAAAGGCGTAAACTGCTTTTTTGTTGGCTTTTTCATGGGAAAGGCAAGCAGCAGCTGTTTAGCTGAATGTTGGTGCAGAAGTTCATTGTTTGATATTCGTCATGGTGCTCTAAGAATCAGTTAACAGGTGGGAAGAGCTCTTGGTGAGCAGACTCATTGCTTTGTTGCTTACCCGGGTATAACTGCTGCTCGGAAGGCTGACAAGTTAGCAGAAAAGCACTACTTTGTGTTGTGTGGAGATCTGTTAGAAAAGGTGGGTATGGACCTAGCCAAGCAGATAAGAAAGTCATTAAGTAAGTGCTCTAGACAGGAGAATGAAGAGCTGGAACTGAGCTATTGTCATGCTAATGCCGCACAGGAGCATGTTATTAAACCTGTAGTCAGGTACCAGCAGCAGTACTGATGTGTGGCAGTTGCTTCATTGTGTTTCTTCCCATGTCATGTTGGCAATGAAGTTTTCAACTTAGCAAGATGATAATATAGAGTCTGATGAAACTGGTGTTAGTGCCCAGCCTGGTGAAATAATCCTCTCTGGAACCTGAGAGGATTTGGAGCTCTGGAAGGTGCTTGCTGTGGAGCTGGGTGACTTTGGGGCTGTAGAAAGCACGATTTACATGAGGTTCCTGGGGTCTCGGTACTTCGCAGCTAGAGGTTTCCAATGACTTTAGTTAGAAAAAGAAAAAAAATAAATCATCTTTTGACACAATGCCGTGTGTCTACTATATGTCTTCAGAATGTATGAAGACAGTCTTTGACCTGCACAAATACCAGAGGTCCGTACAGTTGCTTAAAGGTCACTTGAATAACCCCGTCGGATAATATGTTGGCATTGCCTTTGACAGATAGCCTGGCGATTTGCTTACTGAAGCCTGTCTTCAGGAGCCACTGTGTCTTGGTAGCAAAGACCGTAATAAAATTGTTCAGTTTCAAAACATACCGTTCTTCATTCTGACTAGTAATCAATAACTGTCTGTGGCTGGTGTCGGCTCGGGCTCTGTCTCACGGGGACTTATTGTACAGCGAGTCCTCTATGCTAATCTGCACCTATAAATAAAAATCCATCCCAGCTGAGACCGCTACGTCCTTCCTGGGCTGGTGGAGAGCTGGGGACTGAGAGGGGGAGCGCTTGTTGTTTAGGGGCTTGGTGGACTTAGATTAATTTGGATTCTGGGTCTGATTTTTCCTGAAAAGAGACAAGACTTAATATATTTAGCTAGACTAGGAGTGTGTTTGCCTTGTCCCAGCGGCATAAATGTCTTTGCATTCCTTGAAGCCGAATGAAGTAAAAGACACAGCGTTTCTGGCAACTATGCTGGAAGGACACGTTGAGGCCGACCCATCTCATGTGGAGAGCAGCAGTGTCTGCAGAACGTGCCCCCGTGCGCAGGGATGGGGTTGGGAGCAGACAACTGCCACCAGCTCATCATCTCCGTGATGAGACCATGTCACGGCAGCACCCTGGTTAGTGGTGAGGGTTATTTCGAGATGCTGGGTGAGTGGCACAGGAGTCTGGCTGGTTCCCTGCGTCCCAGTTTAGCAGCCGAGATGCTGGGAGGGAGCTGGGGCAGAACGTCCTGGCTAAAACGTGAGGCTGGTGCGTGGGATTTGCTGACTTACAAACTTGTCCTGCTCTGCTGGAGTTGTAGGAATTTTTTAATTTTTTTGCTCCTGAAAGGGTTAGTGCCGCAAAGGCGTCTTTATATATGGGTATCTGAGGGAGAGGCTGGTGGCGTGGTAGGAGGATATTGAGTTTCGTTGGGCTGCTGTAGGATTCAGTGTCTGTTGAGCAGGCAAATCTCTATTTATATGCACAGCCGATGGTGGGTGTGCGAAAACTCTCGTGCTCAAGCATGAGCTGCTGTTGGTGTTGAAACAGCCAGATGGATGGCGGGAGGTCAAAGAAACGTACAGCATTCCCAGCCTGGGGCTGCGGACACGGCAAGCCGAGGAGGACGAACCCTATTTGAGATTTCTGCTATTCTGACTCAGGTTCAGGAAGCAGAGCACCCCTCTTCAATGCCACGATACCGGCCCGTGAGGCAGGGCTGCACCCACCCGCGGGATGAGGGATGTTTTGGGGACAGGCCACCACTCTGCTAGGGCGGTGCAGAGGGGGATGCTGCATGGTGCAGGCTGCGGCTGTTCCTGCCATTGTGCTTGCCCCGGGACTTTTTGGGGGAGTTGTGCAAGGGGGATACTACGTGTGCCAATGGGGAGCGGTGGTGGCTGCTGCTGGATCGTGATGAATATGAAATAGGAGCAGAAGAACGTGAATCTAACTCAGTGTCTGCCCATGCTGTTTCAGACCATGGCTTACATAGCGTTTCTTGCCATCAGCTGAAGCCGCCTCTGTGGTAAACGGGGCTGGGGAGTCCGTACGGGGTAAAAATAACCGAGCTGAACGAGAGAGCATGACTACAGCATGCCGTGCCTCTGAAGGAAGCACTTGCCAAGATGTGCCCACAGGGGTGGGCAAGAACATTGCATGCTTTGAGTCTTAGATGGCATGCTGTTGGGAAAGAGAGAGAAATGAATCAAGAGCAGTTTTTTTCTGGCTTTATGCTGCTTTTTGCTGGTATCAGAATGCTTCTTCCTTTAAGTGAAGTGTCTTAGGCTGAGGGGGAGGCTTAAGACTGGTCTGTTGAGGTGTCCTGGCTCAGCATGGTGCTCTGCATGGCTGTATTAGAGCCTGGAGTGATGCTCCAAAATGTGCAGGTTTGGAATCCTTCTCTTTTTGTCTGAGCTTCCATGCTTAAATTGCATAGCTGGCAGTAAATGCTGCCAAAATGTCATGTAGATGAAGCAGCTTCGTAAGAGCTTTAGTGCCACAACCTCTCCCAACCCCTGCAATTACATTTTAATTCAATATTTCATTGGAGTTTTCAAATAATTTTAAATTAATAGGCACCAGATTGTAGGGGGAAGAGTTGGCATCATTCTCCGTTTGCTTACAGTCTTCTGCACTGCAGATACGCCTTTGATACACACAGCTGGGAAGCCAGGTTTTCTCCGAGAACATTTGAACGATTCCCTTTACCAGGGATGAACCAAAGCCGACCCAGGGCTGAAATGCCCAAACCGCTCCCAATAAAGGAGCGACAGGGACAGGGGTGTTACACCTGGGGGTAGGAAGGGGGAGGGAGGGCAGAGAGGAAGAAAACATGAGTTCAGTGCCTGCCTTTTAGGAGTGCCAAAGCAGTGGCCTCAGAGGCCTTCTACTGGGGTGCCCATCTTCGGGCCTTCAGTTCACAGGTTGTGAGCAGTCTCACACAGTTTTTGAGGGGAGCCTGCTTCCTTTTGGGCACTTGGTGTCCTTGGGCAGCTGCGGGCACCTTCCCCTCACCTACTGTGGTCACGGTTTTGGCTAGGCTCTGCCTCCCCTTTACCAGCACCAGCTGCTGACGATGTGGCGTGTTCTGGCCAGGAGGGCTCAGTTACTGTCCTTGATGTTCCCAAGTGCTCCTCCAGCAATGGGCACAGCCCAGGTGCACAAAAATCCCACTGATTTTCCCAGAGTCAGGGTTTCACCCCTTTCCCTTAAAAACGATAAGGGCAGGGACGGGCTAGGGATGGGCACGCTTGCCTCGGACCTCTTACACGCGTTAAGACTTGATTGATTTAAACCAGCAGCTTTAGACATTGTTGCTTGCTGATGTAAACTATCTTCATTTACGTAATTGACTCGAGTCTTGTTTTTTCTATTTCTGTTTATTAAAGTGACTCTCACGGGCTTGTAGCCATAAAGTATGCTGAGAGTGGCTGTGTTGTATTGGATTTGGTGTTCGTCCTTAGCCAGGGAAAGAACTCCAGTGCCCATGCCTACATTTTTAGTAAGTTGTATGGATTTGTTGTGTTAGGATCTGTATCATTCTTGATATATTAATTACTGTTGTTTTATTTGTGACTTTGTATCAGGCTCTCTTTGGAAAAAAACTGGGATTCAATTACTGTGCACCAAAATAGCACTTGCAAGCTCTACTGAATTCTAATGATCTAAAGCGTATCGAACACACACACACACAGTGCCCTTTGCATTAGGACTGCTTTTCTAACAAGGAAGTTCAGAATGTGCAAAGTTTGGACTGATTGCCAGTTCTTACCATGCTACTGGAAATGTAAGGATTAGTAGGGTGCGTTGTTCCTTCGTTAAGCAGGAAGAGCCCCATAAGGTCCCCGCCTCATCTAGTTCTAGGTAGTCTTCCAAGTCTGAGAGAAGGAAGCTCTTTGGAGAAGCCTGGAGCTGGAGTGGCGCCTTCTGTGCTCTGAAGGCAGGTCAGCGGCACGGCAGGGGCAACCCCTTGTTCTTAGTCCAGTTCAGTGCAAGTATTTCGAATAAATTCACTTTTCTGTCAGCTGAGGAGAAAATAAGCTTCTGTTAATAAGAATCGTTATCTAGGAAAGTCGATGATGAATCGAGAAACTTGTACCATCATCAAAATGTGTAAAAATAAATAAACAAGAATTAATAAATAAATACCCCATTCTGAGCATTTAGTAGGGAAAAGATTACAAGAAAACAAGCTAATATTCTTCAAGACCTAAAGACAGGAGCTCTGATCGTAAGAGTGAAGAATTGGATATGTCTGGTCCACCGTGGTTTCTGACAGAGCAGGAAAATGCATTAACTTTATTCAAAAGGGAGAAATGATTTTTTTTTTCAATCCTACCTATAAGCAATTTCATAAACTTTTCATGATTGTGAAAAAGAAACAGTAACTGTGTAGCAGACTTCTTCGAGGTCAGAAATTTTGTATTTTTTTTGTGGGTATAAAAAGACTGGAGTTCTTTGTTGGCATGGATTGACATAAATTAAGCCTGACGTTGCCAGTAGTATTAAAAAAATTGGTAATGCGATTAGAGTGATTTAATGCTGGCTTTACATAGAAATGTTCTTAATATTTAATCGAGTTAAACACAACTTCAGTCATTTTCTTTCATGACTTAATTTTCCCTCCTTATGTGGGCACTTTGTGGGCAGGGGTTATGCGACCTTGCAAAGCCAGTTCAGCACGTGGCAGGGCAGTGCTGCTGCTCCCAGCACACCACCACACCCCGTCCCCAAATCCAAAAGTGTACCCCCAGCTATCCAGAGCTGTCAGGTCCAGTCCTACCACACCTTGGTTAAGCAAATTTGATCTTTGATTACCAGCGCTAGGGTTGCCCTGTAGGATCGCAGTAGTGGTCTGCCCTTTTTGGGTCTCAGCTCCATCCCGTCAGTCCTTTTAACTCCTCTTCCCTGGATGCTTCCTACCTCTGTGGCACTGGCACCCTTACGGTGCCTCTGGCTTCACTAAAGCTTATCTGTCCTCTTTACTGCCCATTGTTACTCCATTTTTGAGGTCTGTTGTCAAATCAACAGATGAGATGTTTTGAATCAATGTTGTTATAATTTTAAAGGTAATTTTTTAAAGTAATTTGCTTTTGTCAGTGGAGAGGAGTATTGACACGTGCTGTTTACAGTTGCTAGCATTCCTGCTCTGGATTTGTTGTTACTCCTTGCTAAACAGGCAGGCACGCTCTGAGCTGATGATGTGGCTTAGCACACATCCATCTGCACGTGTTTTTATGTTGGGCACGGCGAACGCCGTGGCTCGTGTTTACTACAAACTGCTTGTCTTGGACTTGCACCAAGTTGCATTTGCATAGGGTTGGAGTTTAGTACAGAAACATGGTCTGAGTTTTGTTTTTTATTGATGAAAAGTCTTAAGTGGGCTTGATGCATTAAAAAAACATGTTTAACGTTATTTGCTGGTTTACTTAAGCAAAGGAAGGCTTGGATCAGATCAGCTACCAAAGTCACTTCTCAAGCGACGCGGGTGCCAGCCCTTGTTTGTTGCGGCTATGTGGGTACCATGAAGCACTCATCTGTAGTTGACACCATTGAGAACAGGCTGGCTGACAGATTTTAGGATGCATATAAAAGTCCAATGAATTCCTGCTGACGCTGTTTGGGTCTAAGACATCATCTGACTTTTCTGTGTCTGTGGCTCGTGTCGGCTGGACCTGGGTGGAGGTGCTGCTGAGCTCTTGGTCTGGTAGCTTCACGCTACTTGGGGTCTCCACCTGAAGACCCGATACCAGGTCCCTCTGATGGTTTTCTTGGGATCTGCTACATGAAGTGGATGTGCTTGCTGATCAGGCAGCAGATTTTATAACCTGATTTACCATTAGCAGCTAAAAAGCTTCCCATTAGGAATCTGGTTTGATGGTGGGTTTTCATAACCCACAGTAAACAAAATGTAAACTTTCTTTTTCTTCTGGAACTGTGACTGGCAGTGGCCCCAGGGCAGCTGTTGTCTAAGCTGATGCTCACCTAAATCATGCAAAAAGCAATGTTCTTCAAGTTGAAGGCTCGCGGATGCTGGGGTGGATTTCCCTGGGATCCCTGCGTCGGGGCAGAGCTTAGTGTGTTTGTTTCTGTACACAAACGTGGAACAGGATCTAGATAAGAAGAAAACCGGAGTTAGATGCTTTAATATCCTACCTCTGACTGAAACAACCTCCCTGTGTGGGAGATTATAAACATTTCCCTTCTCTTAAGGGAAAATCATGCACAGACAGAGACAAGCACATATAAATAATTTACAAAGCTGTAATACACTGTAAATATAAGCCTACTGAATAATGAATTAACCCAACTGCTGATTCATAGGTAAATATCTCTTGTAAAGCAGATTTTTTATAGATTTTTACAGCTTAGTTAATATCCCCTCGTATTTTATTAAAGCTGTTCAGGTGAAGTATTCTGGTAATAATATGTATATCTTTGGAAGTGACACGGGGCGGTCACAGGCTGCCGTGCTGGCTGTAAGCCTGCTTTCCTCCGCTCCGAGGAAGCAAAGCCTTGCTGGGCTTGGGCAAGCTCTCCCTTTTGTGAGGAAGGCTTTTCTTCCGCTCTCAAGCAGGCAGCAGAGATTAAGCAGGAAGAATTTTGATGTGGCCAAAGAATCAGAGACCTACAGGGAGGAAGGAGTCTCTGAGCATCTTTTTTTTTTTTCTTTTTTTCTTTTTTCCTTTTTTTTTTTTTTTTTTCCTCCAGGCTTCTGGTGATAAATAATGCATTCACTCTCCTTTGGCTGCGCTCGAGACGTGGCGAGAATTCTCTCTGCCTCCAAGGACGGGAGGTGGCGGAGCAGCAGGAGCTGGGTGGGATGGGACGGGGGGACAGCCGCACACCCGGCCCTCCCCGGCTGCAGCGACCGTGTGCCGTCAGCCCCTCTTGTCATCCAGTCCGACAGAAACCAGACGTGACATTTGCTTCCTCCGTGCTGTTTATTTCTCTCCTCTTTCTCAGGCAAGCCTTAAGAAATAAAAACAGTTGCTAAGCTACAGGATAGGGAACACTGCATCTTTTTGTTGCAGTCCCAGTGTTAACTCCTCTCTGAGCACCGAGACAGAGGGAAGGACTGTTCAGTAGCTTGAATTGTCCGTGGCAGTGTCGTACTCCCAATGCAGATGATATTGAACATTGTCAGTTTAATTTATACCTGAATAGAGGGGTGCTTTTCTCCCTCCCTTCCTCTTGCTCCTGTTTAACATAGGCTGGTGGCAAAGGTATTATCTGCTTTCTGTTTTGTCAGGTTTGGGGGCATGTCACTTGTCAAACGTGTTGTTGCTTTGTTTTATTTCTGATAGCTTAAATAATTGCTTTCATAAAAGATAACTCGATTTCTTTCATCTGGAAGTACATTAGTTGTAAATTGCATTTTCTTTTAAACTTAAAGTACAGATGTCAACACTGATTTTCATTGCCATTGCACAGGGCTGCTGTTAGAGGTGTCTGTGGTAAGGGTGCGTCTCTAACATTGAAGAAAATACCTTCTGAACGGGAATTGTTCCTGGGATGTGCATTTCGTATCCACTGTGCTAAATCAGGTGATCGTAGGGTGTTTTGTGGTAAATGAAATGGGCATTTTGCTGAATATGCAAGGCTCTCATATAAGATGCAAGAATGTATTTCTCTCCCTAAATGCTCTAAACCCTCGCTTTTGGCCTGCGTTAAGCACTTCACCTCGTAAGAGGAGAGTAAATCCAGAGGCATTACTTGCAAAAGAAGAAGAGGCTGCTGCCCGTTTTCATCTAGTTGTCTTGGGAGGGGATTGCACTCAAGTTTAGACCTATTTTCATCTACTACAACTGCTCCATGTAGAGTTTCCTTATATCTGCTTTTAGAAAACAGCTAGTGACACCAGGGACATGTTTCATATAGGCTGCAGCGAAATTAAACCCGAAATAGGGCAGTACTCTGGGTTCCTATCTCCTTTGCCTGTCAAAATACCTCCACGAGATTCCTGCCGCTGCTGGGTGTTACGCTTAATTAAGCAGCCCATCAGTGGAGCGTGTGGTGTGGATGGCTCCGCAAGGCGCTCGCTGCCTCCCTTGCCGGCTGGGAAGCGCGGTAACATTTCCCTGGCTGGGGGACGAGGGGAAGTGCTAATTGGGCACGCACGCAGCTCCTCTCGCGTGTTGCATTTGCCACGATAGCTCCATGTGGCACCGGGCCCCAATTAATTCAGAAACTCGGTGCACGCACATCTTTTCCTTTGTTGCCCTTCTGCCAGGAATAAGCTGCTGGATTTTTTTTTTTAATGCTGAAAATGTCATTTGAGAAGCCCTACCAAATTACTAGGGATGTAACTTGGGCTTGAAAGAAGAACGGTACGGTCAGGCTCACAGCAAAGTACAGATTTTTGTGTTAAGGATGTTTCTGCAGTCTGGCTGGCTTGGAGATTTGAGTGTAGCTCATTGAGGCTTCAAGGCACAACAGTGGAAGTAATTTACAATGCAAAATGCTATTTTTTCTATTTCAAAGATTAACGGAGCCTAATTTGGGAGAAAGAGAAGTGCATGAAATTAGTTCTCAAACATTTGTAGTTTGTTAATACTTAAATTCTTCTTGATTAAGAAAAGATAAAATCGCTTGTGTAGAGTTCTGCTTTTTTGCACATGAAGCATTTTCCTTTATTCTTGCCATTCCATGTAGAGGGATTTCCTGGGGCTGAGGAAAACTTTCTGTTGTAAGGAGGATAGAAAGAACAAGCAACTTTGAAGACATTCAAATTGCTGGAAAAACAAAATAAAGTGAAAGTCTGGTGAAAGTCTTTCAAGATTTTTTTTAAAAAACACTGTAAATTAGGGCTATTGATAGTACCAAACTAAGTTTGTTAAAGACTAATGTGCTGAGAGCTTAATTGGAATCTGACTTTTTGCCCTGGCAGGCACTGTGCGGGCACCATCGCAGGGTACTTCTTGGGAGAGGTTGCGGGCTGCCCCTTGCTCCCTCTGGCTTTGGGATGTTGTTCCGTACAGGTGGAAAACGGGAATGGGAAAGATCAAGTCATTAATGGAATATCCTCTTTAAAACGTTTGTTCCCACAACTGTGGTTACTCATGATCTCCTATCAGAGCAAAAAATAGTCTTTCCATTTTATGAAAAAACTGAACTACGAGTGAGCAACTTTTCTGAGTACAGCTTTATCAGAAAGTCTGATGTTAGTCTGTCCTGCCTTTCTTGCTTTTATATAGACTGGGGTTTGATGCCGGAGCATCAGTGTGCAAAGTACTTTCTCTCCTGACATAGAGTCAGACCATCTCTCCTGACAAAGAGTCAGACCATCCATTATCTGCCCACATCCTGGTGGGCTTTTGTGTCTCCAACTCAGACCTAACTTCCTCCTTTTTTTTTTTTCAGATTATGATCTGTGGATTTCATGTCTGAGGGGAGAGGAAGTTTGCGGTAAATAAACCAAAGGACAGGATAACAAGTGTGCTGTTTTCACCCTTCCCAGATAGTGTTGCTGAGCATCTCGTAAAGCCTTGTCTGCGAGCTTCTGTTGTACAGCTAAAATACAAAAAAGATGAATAGATTTGCTCAAAAATAGATCTGCTCAAGTATTTTTTTTTTTTTTGCATCTGTTAACCCTCATTGAGTTAACGAGGCTTCCCTTGACACTCCCGTCTCTCCCAGGCAGGGCAGGGCAGGGTGCTCGCCCGGCAGTGAGATGCACGAGGGCTGTGCTGCCAGCGGCAGGGCGAGCGCTAGGTGTGCGCACAGAGGAGAGCTCACGCTGCCTGGAAGACAAATGATGGGGGGCACGTCTGTGATCAAAACCTGTAACACCACGTGTGGCTGTGAGGACCGAACGGGGGATGACTGCTTGCTGTTTCTCACATCGCAAGGGCCAGCGGGCATCGACTTCAAACAGCCTGTAGGAGGTGGTTTGTGATGACTTCTCGTCACTGTGGGTACACAGAGTTGGTGCGAGTTCAAAGACTGGATGGATTCACCTTAGGACACAAAGCTAGAAAGATCTTTGTCCTAAGGAGGCATCACAGTGCTTATGTCTTAAAGAGGCCTTTCTGTGTCACTGCTGACACCAGGCCTGTTCTTCTGAATCCTGAGTCAGCAGAAGCAAGCTGTGACTTCAGTGACAGAGGGCTCCACAGGCAAACCCAGGGATGCCAACAGGTGACCGTGTACTCGCGGTGTTCATGATGCTCTGCAGTCGTGCTGGGGGCTCCTCAAAGCTTGGTCTGTCCTTGCGATGCCATCCCAAAGAATTCAGTGAATATGCTCGTGCCAGATTTGAGAGCACAGTGCAGGGCTTTGTGTGTGGGGTTTCAGTAATCCTTTTCTAGAAAATCTCAGATCAAAGCCTTGTGTCTGCAGGAAGACAAGTTCAGAGTCCTGCTGTGGCCTGAACTGGGTTTGATGACAGAACCAGACTTTCATACCCTCCCACTTTGATTCCCCCTTGAGTGTACTGGAGCTAAATGTCTTACCAAAAATCTATAATTACTGATATTGCTGCTGGGTGAGAGGTTAAGAAACAAGGAGAGACTGTTGGCTAAAACTGAAAGTGTTAGGAATTCAGAGGTACTCTTGGGTAGGAAAGGCTAAGAATTGCCCTAGGCTTAAGCATCAACAGGTCGGCAAGTCAAACGTCCTCGTGAGATGCTTCAGCCCTGTCTTCTCTGATTTTCTACCGGAGGTTGTTTCTGCCTTTAATGCCAGGCTTTGCTCCGGGGGTAAGGAGTGATCTCAGTTCTAGATTCATCTTTATGCTGTGTGCTGTTGCCCTCTGAAGGTGATAAACCAGCAAAAGTCACCTGTCAAGACCCTTGGCAGCCAGAACTAAAGATGAAAGGAACGAAGAGGGATGGGGTCCTAGGAGGCTTCAGACATTCTTTTTTCAAGCTCCCTGTGCTCGTAGATCTCCACTCTGATACCAGGTCAACCAGTGCAAATAAGGAGCTGTTCACATTCACTTGAGTACATTCTTGATGTGTGAAGAGCTATGGGCTATAAACGTAGCTATGCTGTCACTGGGGCTAGTTGTAGATGGGAGCGTGGAAAAGTTTTTGTAGCTCTTTGGTGTCATTAGGGGATAGGCACGGGAGGACAATGCTGCAAGGACAGGTGCAGATAGGGAAATGGGTACGTGCATTGCCGGTCTTGGAGCCTCTTTGTGAAATGAGGCAGAGTATCAAAATCCTTTCTGTTGATTTTTTTTTTTTTCTGTAGAAAGCTGGATTTGGCCCCTGGTATTATACCGCTTCTGTCTTCCTAGCTACCCTTGTTGACGGAGTTGTGTGTGCTCTGTGCTGCTTCCCTTTGAGCTCTTGAGCCTTGAGCCGTCTGAGCTGAGGCAGAGGGATGCCTCTCCTCAGCACTGGGACCCATTGCCCCAGCCATCTGCTGTCCAGCTGTAGTCTAACGCTTCTTCTCTCTGCATTAAATGGGAAAAGTAGCTTTGGTTACTGCGTCAGAGAGCTTTCATCTTTGTGCTTGTAGCTTGCATTTAGACTCCTGCCCAGTGTCCTACGGGTAAATAGTTTGCTAAAGCACTGGGAATCAGCAGCGTAAGGTCCTACTGCGTGGATACCCTACTGGTCTCCCTACAAAAAGAGGTGAGCGGGATGGAAGGGCAGAGGGAGAGCACGTCTCTTTGTAGCATCTCCCCTTGACTCCGACTCCAGAGCCGGATGGCTTCTTTCTCTTGGTCTTGGAGTAGTGAAGAACCAGACTGGGAAGCAGTCCTGTGCACAGATGTGCTGATAGACGTGACAGTTCATAGGACCACCCCCCACACCAGCTTTCTGCTTGGAGTTTGTTAAATTTAAGCTTGTTTAATGACCTTAAATTACAACTGACTTTAGAAGGATTAATGTATTGTCTGGAGCCTCCTCAGCAGAGTTGTTTATCTGCGGGGAAGCAGATGCATCTTCATACGCTAGTAAAGCTCCAAACCTGAAGTTGAATGCTTATGGGCAATGTATTACCGTGGCAATGAGCTGGCCAGAAATACATTTTGGCTGGAAATTGAGGAGGTTGAAATGTTCATTAGAAACAGAAGTTATTTGCAGCCTCTTCGGGAAAACAAATCCTGATTATTTCCAGGACAGGGCTTGCCTAGTCGTAGGAATGGGGACAAAACAATGCCACTGCCTGGGACAGAGCTCAGGATGTGGAGATGTTTCCGGGCCAGTGTCCCAGTGGTTCTTAAAGGATAGGGTAGAAATTGTTCATCCCAGTGGTGGGATGCTCTTCCTTCAAGTCAGGCTTCTCTTCAAGTGAGGTACAATTGTCTTCTAGGTGACTTTTCATTACGTCATGGTACAGATGTAAAGCCGGTGTCTGATACCTCTCCTCTTACCCTGTGCTTGTGTGTTTTGCATGTGTAGTATGTGCTCAGATCTGCATGTGTAGTATGTACACATCAGTACAACTCTGTACACAGCCTGAGGATTTCTTGATGGCTGTATTTCTAGGACAATTACTTTTGGACTTCCCATAGGCGAGCCAGGCTCCTTTTCAGAATTCATCAAGTCCTCATGTCCTTGGACATGGCACGTCCTTGACAGAAAACATGCAGTTTACATGTGCTGGCCAGATGCCGTGTCACAGCTATGGTGTGGTTCCTGGTGACCTTAGCCAGAGCACAGCAGTAACACCTGTTAGGACATCTCAGCTTAGACAAAGAAACCTAATCCTGGGGATTTAATATCATAATATTTTGTACCTTTTTTTTTTTTTTCCTCTTGGATGAGCGCTCATCTCGCAGCACTTCCTGTCTTGAAAGCCTTTGGCTGTGTAACGAGGCTTGGTTTTGGCTGCTGCCCAGGGCTGGCTCGGGGTCAGCCGTGGCCGAGGGTGCTGCAGGGGTGGGCAGAGGGGGGCTGCTGGGGGCACCCGCCTGCCTGGCAGCCCCCGCTGAGCGCCCAGGGAGCAAACGCTGGCTGGCTGCGGGCCTGGGTGCAAGGGGAAGCTAAGCAGAAGACTCATTTCAATACCCAGATGAATCTGCTTTTGATTTTCATCATTTTTACAGGGAGTTGTAAGACTTTAAAGAATCCTCTTTTTATGTTGTTCATGACTTTTTTCGCTAATTTGACACTCTGGGAGGTTGTTTTACATTTCGTTTTAGTCTCTAATCACAGAAAATTATAGCTGGCCGCACATGCTGGCTTTGCATTCTTGCATCTTGTTTATGTTCATTTGTACTAAGGGATAGCACTCACTGCGTCTGCCCAATTTATTTTTCTCAACAGCAGCAGGAATTTCCAATACTCTGGAGCTTCATTACCATGTGCAGGAAACTAAATTCAAGGTTATCTTATTTGAACTTTATGACTTCTTGATGTGCAATGTTTTTATTTATTTATTTAGGGTTTATTAAACCATTCAAAAAAAAAAAAAAGCCCTTTAGAAGAAGTGCATGGTGTGTAGCTTATTAAGAAAACTTGATTTAATTTTGAATTTTAAGGAGCTTGAATTATGAATGTCCCAAATATTTGATTTCTGCCCTGAGATACATGGAAGGGAGAGATGAGCTGTGGGAGCCAATGCTTTGACTTCAGAAGTCTGCTAAAAACATATTTTCAGAGAGGGATGAATGCAGAGACTTCTTGTAATGTTTTTCCTTGCTTTTTTTTATAAATCTAATTTTAACTTTCAGGTTTTACCCCATGACTTTTCACAACCTCCCTTTATTCACAACTAGGAAATAAGTATTTTTTTTTCTCCCTGGCTTGATTAAAAACTTTAATGAGCTGCTTTTACTGCTGGCTGTTTTTTGGCAGTTGTTTTTTTATTTAAGACTATTTCTTAATTCTTAACACACCTATGGTGATCAGAACAAGATCTCTGCATGTTTTGTAGGGCTCATCGTCGTCAGCAGCACCCGCTGGTTTATTTTTTGAAACTATTTCATGGTTAAAAATCCCCATGAGGTGGCTTTCTGTTGTAGCTGCTTCCTTCCATGGCAGGTAAACCTTTTGACACTGAATCCACGCCTGTTCTGGCCCACAGCATGAAAGGTCATGTTCTTGGTGATGTCTCCTAAACCAGAAGAGTGTGCACACACTTTTTTTCCTTTTTTTTCCCTTTCAGAAGGGTTCAGTTTAGCAAAGTTTGATCTTTGCTTTATTCCAGCAAGAGTGCCCTTGGGTCGCTCTGGTGGTTTGCGTCATCTTGCTGGGCTTGGTTATTCAGTGGTGTCAGTAGGTGAGGGAGGTGCTTATGGACTGCTGCTACCAAGCAAGAGCCTCCTGACGGTGTCTTGGAAAGTTGCTGGGTCCTGGAGAACAGGGAGGCTTTCTGCATTGCAGTGCTTGAGACGTACCTCTTGGCCTTACCCTGCAGTTGTGAGCATTCAGAGTAAACTCATGCTTTGCTCAAGAGGGTTGTTGTACATGATGTCTCCTCTTTTTCATCATTTAACAAGTAAATAGCAACTTGAGCATTGAATAATGCTGCTTTCAGAAGAAGTCTCCACGCGTCTTCCTCCTCTGTGGGGAACACGCTGCTAAATGTTCTAATGAATGAGTTTATTTTTGTGCTTTGGAAAGATGTGGGCGGTGGCTGTTGCAGGGGGGTGTGCTGGTGTGAATGGGAGTCTTGTGAAGCCTGTCGAGATGGCAGCACGGAAACTGCAAGTCTGTGCTCAGACGGCGAGCGTGCTGCGGCTGCCGGAGCGCTGCTTTGGCTGGCTGCGCCGGCTGGCCAGGAGTTGGGGACAGTGGCCTAAGGGAAGAGCGGGGCGAGCGGCCTGCCGTGGCCGTGGGGATGCCGGAGCTGCTTGTGTCGGGTCTGTTGTGAGCTCTCTCGTGGGAGCAGTCTTCCTGCTCCTGCGGGAGGTACAAGGCCAGAACTTTTATTGCTGCCTGCGGTGCGCTGAGGTACCGCGTTGTCTCGCTCGCGATGCAGGCTCTGCCTTGACTCCTGTGTGCCACCTGCCTCCCCCTGCTGCGGGTGGGAAGCCACGCCGCCCCGCAGGCTCCCAGTTCCCCATGTCTGTTCAGATACCAGCTCCAAGGTGCGGCCAGCCCTGTGGGTCCGCACCCCTCCGCCTGGCTTGGACACCAGGGCTGGGACCAAGCCTGAGGTTTCTCACGGCTTTGCAGGCTTCTGGGTCTGCGCGGTGGGCTGATAGGGCTCGCCTTCCGCCTCACCTGCTCGCCTTACCTCCCACAGCTTCCCATCGCTCGCAGGAGCCCCAGGCTTCTCTCCTTGGTAAAATTACCAGGCACTGATAAAGGATTAGTGAGAGTTTTAAATTCAGCACAAATAATTGGATTAAGCTGGAATTTGCTTCCCTGTTAGTTTTAGATCGGCCGATGGACATAGGCGCAGCTCGACTCTGTCCTGTGCTAGGTGCGCAGGGTGCTGCATGGACCTGTGTTCAGGGGCGGCCATACCCTGCTGCTTGGGGAAACAGCACGGCAGGAAAATAGATAAACCACCGGTTTTCTCATTTGCAGATATAAACTGTAGGGGGCTAGAGATGTTCCATACTGTTCCTTGAGACTTCGAGCCTCTAGGGACTCTCTCTCCATGTCATTCATTGGCGATAACATACGTTTATTTTAGGCTTCAGTTCCGTGATATTTTCATGCCTGCTAATTTAAACTGCAAACTCCTTAGCAGGGAGGGTGAAGTGCTGTGTATGTTTATGGCATTTAGCATGCTGTCAGAAACTCTGCTAACGGAGGGGCTGCAAGGAGAGCAGGAGAAATGCTGGATGTGCAGCAGTGGCATCAGCCTGCCGTGCCCCAAGGCACGGGCAGCAGGAGAGGATTTCTGTTCTGCGTTTGAGTAGTCATTGCCCCCAAACTTTGCTACTTGGGTGCCACACAGAAGCAGGCAGGCCTGTTCTAGTAGCCCAAGAAAGATACAGGAGGCTCCATAGCGGTCTGCTAGTGGGTATCTCATCTCTTTTTGCTAGACTCTTTCCTCTTGTAAACTTAGCTTAAATCTCCTCGAAGGGAGGTTTTTGTAGTACTGCTCAGCTGCTATTTTTTTCTAAGTGGCTTCAAAGAACTGCCTTGAACATTCTTATTTACGGCCAGCGTTTGTCCTAGGGATAGATTTTTACAATGGGTGCTTTGTAAAACTATTCAGCGTGTGGAAGATCTTAATTTTTTATCTCTTTCTAATGCACCACTTCATTTGATTTTTCTCTTTCTTATCATTTCTGTTTAAGGGTTTGTGATCGGATCCCTTTATTTTCAGAAGAGAATACCAAATAAACAGTGATTAGCATGAAATATGACTCATGGTTTCCTAAAGGATGTGCTTTAGAACTGGTAAACAGTTGTAATTGCTGTTAGATGAAAGTAGCAAATTGAATACATTCTCATAATAATTATAAAGAGATAGATAGACTCTTCTGGGTCTCAAATCTAATTGGGATTAGTATAATGTTCAGTTTTTCTTGTAGAAGATGATCTGTATAAAAGTTAAATGGAGTTATAAATGTGTTTGAAAAAGCTGGTTTAAGTCAGTCAGCAACAGAAACCTGCTTTTACACAGAAGCTGGGGAAGCAACTGTGTGGTGTGCGGTGCTGAGAGCAAAGACCTGAATCTCATGTCCTAAGGCCCTGAGGCCATCTAATCTGGCGTCATGTTACAGCTTTGGGGTGGTACCGAGGTGCTAGGATCTTTGTTTGCAGAAGACCCTAAGCATAAGCCTTTGTCAAGCTCTTTCATTTCTGCCAGAGTTGCATTTGAAGAAGGGTAGAAGGGGGCGTATTTCAAACATCGCTGATTTAAATCGGAAGCTTTAAAAGACGTATTGAAAAAGGCAATATTTACTGTATAGTTCATACAGAAACATCTGTATTTTTGTTAATGCAGCTGCATACTGTCTTATAAGTTATTGGTTCCTCTGAACCCAGTTAAATCTTACGGAGCATCCTAGGGTGTCTGTATGGTGTGGGCATGTTTCCTGAAGCATCTCTGTGATGTATGGAGGTCTGTCAAAGAGGCCTACCAAAGGGAAGTGTCAGGTTTGGTCACACTTACCCTTTTAATAGGACTGGCTTACAGCTTTCCAGAAAGTGAGGGTCCACTGGAGCTGTCAGGTGGCTGCCTGCTGACCTGCTTTTTCTTTGTTTGCATTGAGCCCGGGGATGCTCTGGAGGGATGGCGCCCAGCATCCCAGCCCAGATGGGCTCCTTGGATGTTGGTCACTTGAACTGGCAGATGCCAGTGTGCCCTGCACGCTTGTTCCAGTACCTGTACCGGTGCGTGGGGAGGGACAAGAGTGTTTTCAGGGAGCTCTTCTTCACCTTTATCGTTTGTTACGTGACTAAAATGGCTTTCCAGCCATGAGGGAGGAGGATTTGGGTTCACTCGATTTTGCCCAACAGTAAATCACCGTGTCAGCGTGGCTGAGACTGCCGAGCTGGCTGCTTCATCAGAACAGCAGGGCTGGGAGCGGGGAGCGGGGCTTTTCTCCTCCAAATTGGCTGGGATGCAGGCAGCGGGCATGCTGTGGGGCCACTGCTGGTCCCTCTGTGCTGCCGCAGCATCCCCAAACCTCTCCAGCTCCCCTCCAGGCAGCCACAAGCGCTGCTGGGGCCGGAGTGCTTGTGGTGCCAAGCAGAGGCCGGAGGCTCTGCAGTCAGCTCTTTAACAAGGGAATTGTTTTAAAAGAGCCAATTTTGGAGCTAAACTTAGTACGTTTGGATGTCATCCAAAACTCCGCAGCAGTAATGCAGCAAATACAACTGGTTTAAAATACATTAAATATGCAGGTTGGCTCATAGTAGCTAAGCCCTTGCAGACAAAGAGTAGGTGAAAACTGATAACTTGCATTGTGTGCGTATACAGCATGGTTAATCACTTGCAAATAAACTTCCAAGTGGGGAAAAATAGTAAAATATACCATCAAATTGCAATGTTACAGGAATGTGTTCTTGGCAAGAACTCTTTTGTTTCTAAACTGGAATTTTTACTAAAATCTGAGCTGTAAAATATACCGAAGGGGAAAAATGATAAGCCTTGTTCTAGTTAAACAAAAGCAATGGATTCAGCGTTTGCTAGTGGCAGTTTTTGAAGAGAAACTCAGCCTGAAACTAGCTCAGGAATTCTAATTAGTGCATTTTCCTAACAATAGCATCGTCTTTCCAAGTGAACAGAAGAGTACAATTGAGGAATTTTTAGCAGAACCATGTTTTGGTGTTGAGGCACAATTTGATGAATCTGCAGTTGCAATCTTCCCAGAAGTCTGTCCTGATGCAGTTCTTCCAGATCCCCCCTTCTTAAGTAAATGTACGAGCACTGATTCACCTGCATGTTTAAAAATAACATCAATCTGGTTTAAAACGACAGCAGACAGATGATTCATGTTTTTTAAAGGTTATTTCAGTTGGGTATATAATTTATTTTCTTTAAAAGAAAACCCATAATAGGTATTACTAATTTCTGTTTGTGGATACTAATAGGGGTTTTAATATGCGTGTGTATATGTATATTTTAGAAAAGCCAACAACCAGAAACACAAAACACAAACAGCCTTTCCCCGGAACACCACCATGGCCCAGCTCAGTTTGAAGTTGCCAGGCGTGAGCTGGAGGTAATCTTTCAAAATGATGTAAACCAACAGTGCACAGCTTTGTTGTACCCTTTTCATGGCATTGAGGTACGGGGTACTACTTTTCAGTTAAACACCGATTCAGGGAGAAAATAGATGTATATGTATTTATAGACCAGCTCAAGCCATATAAATGTGAATGTCATGTGCAGATGCATCTGTTATTTTCGGTTTCCACTATGGTTTCTAAAAGCATAAATGCCAGCATAAATGCTTGCTGAGAGCTGATGGGGCAGGATCAGAATCTGGGCCAACAAGGAGCACATCGCAGTAGGCAGAGGATGAAGAGGAGGAGGACGACAAAGCCTATTCCAGAACAAGGAAGACTCCTAGTTGCAATGTGGGCGCTTGGTGGGGATTTTTACCACCCTGATAACTGCAGGGCTGTAGTTTTCTGTGGTGTCCACACAGCGAAACTGGGGAGATATGGACTGGATGGGTGGGCTGTAAGCTGGATGAGAAAGTGGCTGGACCACCAGGTGCAAATGATAGTTGTTAAAGATTGTATTTCGAATTGGTAGTTGGGTACCAGCAGCATTTCTTCTAGGTAGATACAGCCCCAGCCCTGCTTAGTATCTCCATACCAATATGATGGAAATGTTTTGCATCTCCATGGTTATGGATGGTGGGGGCAGGGTGTGCTCTGTTCCTTTTGTACAGGGAAGCCAATTGCTTTAATTACCTTTGTCAGCTTAGCTAACAGGTACAGAGGGAATATTTTCTAGCTTGGATTTCTGTTTGAGGTTGAAAAATTGACTGGAAGCTGGAAAAGAAGAGGGAACTGGTACTGGTGATACCTATTCCTCCAGCTCCTTCTGAAAGCCTTGGAGTAATGAAAACGAGCAGCAGAAGACGTGACCCCAGGCTGAGAGCCAGGAGGAGCAGGTTCCCCTTCTAACGTGGGAAGATGCATGGACTTCTGGAGCAGTTGCAGTGAGCACCTAATCAAATCATATATTGAACTGCAATCAATTTCAGTAGGAAACACTCCTCCGACTGCATTTAGGTACGCTGAGCTAAATCCTGGAAATCTAGGCTGTTGTAGCTGGAGATGAACCTGTCAGTTGTGCCTGAATTTATCCACCTTTCATTAAAGCAGCTTGAAGTGCAGGTGTGTTGTTAGAAATGATGCCACTTGGTTTTTACCTGCTTAAGCTGCATTAAAGGATCCAGAATCTGACCTCTGGTGTTAAGTTTCCCCAATTCAAGCCATTGCCTCCGTGGCTCCTGTGGGGTGACACAGGTAGAGTTAAGCTGTGATTTTTTTAATTTTATTTTTTTCCTTTTTTGCCTGTGGTCTCATTGTGGCAAGGACACGGTTTTCAGCTAATTGCAACTGATACCTCTTCTTGCTCCAGGTGAAGTTTGTTACAGGAAGAGAACTGCTGGTGCTAGGCCGGGATTTATTAACGATGTGTGTCTGTGGGTGTTTGTGGTCGTGCCTCCTGCGAGAGCCGAGCACGCGGCCCTGGTGTCGCTGGTGGAGGTGAGGACGTGGTGTCCGGCAGCCTGGGGACCCCGCGCTGCTCCCTGCAGAAGAGGGGAGCACACCACCACTCCTCGCCAGTGGTGCCTTGGCAAGTGAAACGAAGTGTTTGGCAGATGCTTGTGTGCTTGGTGTTCGTTTTTTAACAGCCAAACAATAAAACGTAATGTTTGGAGGAGGCAGGAAGGAGGGGACTGATTTTTTTAATATTATTTTATTCCTTCAGGGTGTTTTTTTGGCTGTTGCTCACAAGAACTGGTGTTGTTTGTCAGGACTGTCTTGCCCAAATGAGCTCTGTCTGCTGTAGGAATGAGGACAGGCAGAAGGATTTCAGGAAAGGTACCCTTTAAATGAAGATCACTTATATCCAGCGAGGATATAAATTTATGCAGTTGCTGCTGTTTTTTTTTTTTTTATGACCTGAGTTTCCAAAGTTTGAGGCCCCAGAGAAATTTGAATTTAGCAGTACGTGCGTGCTAGTGCTTGGAGTGGTCCTTTAACATGCTGTTTGGAGGCTGGCTTCTGTATCAATGGCTTTTGGTTGGTGCAGAGAGCCGCTGAGGCAGAAGGGGAGGAGAGGGGTTTGTGGCTGGCTGCCCAACCAGCGTTATTTGCCAAATGGGGACCTCGTTTGGTACATTTGGCTTACATCTGGGCTGGGCTTCTGCTTTTTCTGTGTCCAGAAAGCAGACCTGCAGCACTGCTTTCATGTTAAAACTTCTGTTTTATACAAAAAAAAACCAGTTTGCCTGCTTGGAAGTTGAGGTTTTGGTCCCTACGGGAATGCCTGTTACCCAGTTACAAGATAATACATGGCTGAGGCATGCTAAAGAGTGGTAATACACTAAATGCTGCAGCTGTAATTGAACTGCACCAAGCATCACCTGCTCTTTAGTAATTAATGAGTTTGAACTATTTATAAACAAGGAGCAGTGTGAAAAGAGAGGGCTTGTCTCTGGAGGAAGGCCCTTGAAAGGCCTTGGAGCACGTTCTTATGCTATGTGTTCAAAGTCTACCTGGGATGGCACCACGGGCCCGGCACCCGAGAGGCTGAGTGACGTACCCAGCACCAGCGGACGCCAGCATCCCGCATCTCCTGAGCGTCCTCCTCCCGCCCCAGGAGCACAGGCAGCCTTTGGCCATTTCCCCCTGCTGTGTTAAGGCTGTGTTAAGATGGCTCCAAGCAGTTGCTAGGCTTGGGCAGAACAAGCTGTCGGATGTGGTTGGGTTAGGTTGTCTTCAGCTGTGGGTCAGCGCTGCCAGAAACACTGCTCTGCCCAGTCCTGCTGCTGTTGGGTGGCCAAAGCGACGCAGCCTAGGTCGCTGTGCTTCACCTCTTGCCATCTGGAGGAGCTCGGAGGGGAGGTGTTTCTTCCTCGCCATTTCAAGAACCCATTGCCAAACTGCCTGGTGACATTTGGTCAAGTGAAAAACTTGGCAGGTAATAGCATATCGTAGGGAATAGGAGGATGGAAAAACAATGGTGTGGATCGGGTTTCAGGGGAACTAAATAGACTGCTGTCGGTGTTCTCAGATGTGATTTGATCTCAAAGGAAAACAGATCTTCACTTCATCATTTTAAACCAATTTCATGCTTCGGCAGTTCTACCCACGTCTGTCGCCTCAGCACCGCGGGTCGCGAATAGGACCCATGCAACTCGCTGGAGCCGAAGCATTACAGCGCGCCCTTCCCGCGCTCAGCGCAGTGGGTGATACGGAGTTGTAAAGGCCAAACAAAGTTTCTTTTGATGTCCCCAAAATTGAGACCTTAAATTGGGTTGTTTAAAAGATTGCAAAGTCTTATAAATGATGCATTGGAGCAAAGCTAGAGACTGTCTGTCTGACTTCAGGGGTTTAACTGTGAGGCTGTGACCTCTAGAGGCTAAAAATAAGCAAACATCTTTCCATCATTCTCCGTTCCTGCAGAAATGTTTTCCTGAGGTGACACATTTCTCTGGTATCTAGTGAGCTCTCCCATCACACGGTGATTCCTCTGACTGTGGACATCAAACTGTGGTATGCTGTAATTTTTCCTGGTTTTGGCAAGGTTGTTAGCAATGGACAGTTTGTCTGCAGAGGTCATTTTTATAGCTGCTCTTAAACCAGTACTTTGAGCAGGTAATGGACCTCTAGATTCAGTAATACTTGTGCTTAAAGTGCTATATTGATTTTTATTTTTAAGCGCGTGCATATTTAAGTGTATGTTGCATTAGATTTAACTTTAAGTAACCTCTGCTATGGCAGTGGAGCCATTTCTGGGACAGAATATACAGGCACAATTTGTTGTCATTGGCACTGCACACCGGGGCAAGCGGGGAATAGCTTCTCTAGCCGAAAGTACCATGCCCAGCACTGCTTAGCTTATAAGCTCAGATGGAGTTGCAGATGGTGCTGCTGATATGGCCATGGGTCTTACTGCAAGCAGCAAGCACTGGGGATGAGGTCTTTTATATCCTAGATAAACCAGCAAAGTGCTCTTAATTCTTGTCCGTGGGGTTTCTGGCATAACATCGTGTTTTTTTCCTAAAGTACTATATAGTTTAATCTGAATCTTTCTGTTGTTTCCTAACATGTTCCCAAGGTGTAAATGGGACAGTCCCCGTGCTCGCCCAGCAGAAAACAGAAAAATTGCTACATGGGATCAGACTCACGGTCTTTCAGCGCCAGGCTTTTCAGAAGAAAAGCGCAGGTAGACCGTAACCTAAACCAAGGAGGATAAATTATACACAAGGTCTAAAACTGATCTTTGTTCCTAAGAATACCGGATTTTGTGGCAAGTTCAGGGATCGTGATGATGCCCACAGATGGCAGACCTCCTCCCCTGTGCCCTGCAGCGTTGTGTTCCACAGTTGCATTATATATTGCAAGAGGGAAAGTTTTTTATTTTTGTTGCTTGCCATTTTAAAAGTGGGTATCTGGTATCCTTGTGTATGGAGACTGGAAAAATTAAAAAAAAAAAATAAAAAAAACCTGCAGATTTGATTTCCCTGTTAATATTTGTTGTTTTTGAGCAGTCAGACTGTGTTTTCTCTTGTTGATACGGCTGCACGTCAATGCAAGCTGTT
Source organism: Heteronetta atricapilla (assembly GCA_011075105.1). Lineage (NCBI taxonomy): Eukaryota > Metazoa > Chordata > Aves > Anseriformes > Anatidae > Heteronetta > Heteronetta atricapilla. The sequence continues at coordinate 8,217,909 of CM021734.1, forward strand.
CTGGAGGAGCTCGGCCCTGCAGAGGCCTGGCGCTTAGCATCTCCGGTGCATCGTGTGCTCCAAAACTCCTCTGTGAGGCTGTTCCCAGGGTCCTGACGTGGGAACAAGAAAGCTTCTCGGGAACAGGGCTGGCTTCTCCTCCGCCCTGTGCTCCACACTGCTCCCACGGGTGAAGGCTGTGCTGAGCTCTGCTGCAGTGTGCCTGTCTCATGGCAAGGAGCACTCTGGCCATGCCCTGCCAACCCTGCCGCTCACACTGCCAGCCCTTCCTGCCTCTACGGACTTCACTCTTTACACCCCTGTGTGCCCAGCATTACTTCTGACTGTGAAATAAGGTGGGTGTTAGATTGCAGCACGGATTTTCAGTGACAGCCCCAAGACAGGAAGATGATACAAGACAGTGAAGTCTCAGCTCCCATTCCAAAAACTTCTTCCCCTCTCCGCTCCCTGAGTTTTGTTTTCTTCTGTAATCCAAACACAGATGGGCTCCCAGGACCATTCCAGATCAAGTATACGAGCAGCAGGTGAGGATCTCTCTGGCTCATCAACATGTCAGATTTGCTTTCACATTTCCTCTCTCCAAACCTGTTCAGGAAGTGCTTGCATCCAGTACCTTTTGCCTTCTCAAGTCCGCTGAGGTTTGCCTGCGTGAGCAGAAGCAGTGTTGCTGTTTCAGGGCTGCAGCTGCTCCCAGCTAACCTTACTGCTGCCATCACCCAAGGCTGCTGAGGATGGAGCGGGATGCCTGTGAAAGTACCCCCAGGGTGCTGCTTGTCAGGCCTTTTTGCAAGGGGGAGGTGAGAGGAGAGCGACTGGAGAAGGGACTTTGAGGTTCAGAGAGCAGCAAGTTTGTTCTTAGTTGCTCTTGTGGTGAACTCAGTGTTGTGCAGCCCCTCTCCCAGCTGTGCTGGGGAAGGATGTGTCTGTTCCTGGTCAGGGTGCTCCCAGTTGGCATACCCCTCGAGTGGAGGGAGGGAGGGAGGCTGGCGTAGGCACTTTGTCTGCCCTCCCTGCTGATGGCAGGAGGAAGATGCCCTGCAGGCTCAGACAAGCTGGTCCAGGGCTTGGAACACCATTTTTTAAGTGCAGAAGGCATTAAAAAGCGTTACTTAAAACCATACATTCAGCTGACTTCCTGCCCTCATGGTGCAGCTCAAACAAAAACCTTTGGGTGCCCAGTTCCTATTTGTATTGAATTGTGCAAATGAACTAATTTGCATTTGCTTGCGTTAAAATCAAGAGCTGTTGGCTACCTAGGGTGCCTTTGCGAAGACTTCTTTGTCTCTTAAAACCTGTGTTGGGTTTAATTTTGTAACTTCCAGTAGCTCCTATGCTCTGAAAGGCGTTGTGTATGTGGTGGGACTTCTCTGGGGGATCTGGGGTCCACGAGGAGCCCCTGTTCAGGCAGCTGTGTCTCTGGGGTGATGCGGTGTAAGGGGCAGGACTTTGGTAACAGTGTATGCATTTTTTTCTTGAAACCTTCCATAAGCAGTGCTGTGTTGGCCCTGTTGCTTCGTGGGACCCCTGCTCTAGCAGATGGGAGTGCTCTTATCTTCTGGCAATGTGGTGGTAGTGATTTGGCAAGCATTTTTCTTCTGTTCTCTTGATTTTATACTTGTGAACCTTTCTACTGCCTTTTTATTTTTATTTTTGTTAACGATCTTAGCCTTTTGTTCTTAATCTATTTTAAGGCTAAATTGTTCCATGTGCCACGAGTGGAGTTTCTCAGAGTATTGCAGAATGCCATTATTTTCTCAACTGCCTTAGCTGAGATAAAGAGCAAAATCTCAGACCGCAGCCCCTGCCACACCTGGAGTGAAGGTTCCCTCCCCGATGGGGCAGGCAAGCGGAGCTGTCTTGCAAAGCAAGGGCCTGCTGCACGGGTAGCCCAGGTCACGTAGATGTTCTTGGGAAAAATGAGAATTACGGACCAAGCAGATTTAGAAGAATTAAAAAACCCTAATGAACATCCAAATAGCTTTGTAATATGCTGTTGCCATAGAAACATAGTTTCTACAGCACCTTGTAATCAGAGTTGTGCCAATACTCTATCGTACTTCACCCGGTTGTAGAGCTGTTGTAAACAGCTGAGAGCCCTTGGCTTGGAGTATCATGGGGATTTTCCATTGAAGTTAGCACTGAGGAAACCCAGCTGGCCTGAAGTTAGCACCCAGCACAGGGAAGTGCCGCATGCCTGTGCTCTGCAGTGTTGGTGCTGAGCCCCCCAGGGGTCCACGGGACCGCTCTGGGCAAGGAGCACGGCTCCTCTGTCTTCAGCATCAGCACGGGCCGCTGACCAGCCCAGCGCAGTTCCTCTGTCTGTTACTCAGGCTGTGGGCAGTATCGCCTGTGCAAATAAATCTGGACATTTTCTGTGTCCATATGCACCCACAGAGAGATGCGCCCTTTTGTTTTACCTACAAAGTGTGCCGAAAGGTGTTGTTTTCCCCACACCCTTGCTATGTTTCTTGCTTCCCTTCAGGCTCTGGGTGAGCGATCGATGAAGGAAGCAGCATGCAGACCCTTGACAAAAGGGAATGAAAGCATTTTGTGAACTGCGCTCCATGTGCAACATCCTGACTCCCAAAGTAAACTGTGAAGCAGCCCGATCAGGGTAGGCAGGGAGTACAAGCTTGACTCCAAACATCCAAGGAAAATAAGGGATGGTGGTGGTGATGAAGCTGCCTGTCGAGTGCTGAGGTCTGTGCTCTGTGGAGGGGCTCGGGGCACTGCAGGAGCGGTGCTGCAGGGAGCCGAACCCCCCGGGGTCTCTCTCTTAACGAAAAACAAAACAACCTCCCCACATACCCCTGTGCTACAGGGACTTAATTAACCAACAGCATGTGGTTCTTGTGCTTCTTGATGATAATGGAGTGCCAGATGATAGGGAGTAGCAGAGCTTTTCTTATGTAAGTACCAGCATTGTGCCGTGAAAATGAGACAGGCATTAAAAAAAGTCCTCCCGATTAATATTGGAAGTTGAGTGCTCTGGGTTCTTATGTATGAAATTAAACGTTGTACGTCTGATGTAGAATGCTTGCAAGACAGGTAATTAATAACATTAGAAACTAATTAACTGGAAGTCCCGTGTACCTGATGCTGACTACGTGAGCAGACTTGATGTGCAAATCACTCTGGAAGTTGTGGAGAGGTCTGGGGTGTTTTCTTCTCTTTTGGGCACCTCTTCCTTGGCTGATGTGGGAACAGCCCCAAGCAGGGTCTTGGTGTCATTCCTGCATCTTCAGGTTCGACCCTCGTCAGCCTCACTTGGAAACGTGCAGATAAACAAATCAGCAATGAGCACTTCCACGTTTTCCCTTCCCAGTGAAGAGAATCCTGTGGGAACTGAAAACAAAACCTGAGAGATGGATGCACGGAGCTCGGACTTGTTCCGCACTAATGCAGGGGTGCCCGCCTCTGTGCGTGCTCCCCTGTGCCCGGACCTCACTCGGTGACGTGTGCTGGAGCAGCAGTGCAGGCCCAGCAGAGCTGTGTCAGTGTGTAATTAGCAGCGAGGCCTCCCCCGGTGGCGGCCACAGGCCCTGTGTGCTGCTCAGCTGGCCTGGCCAGCTCCTGGGCCCCTCTGCACAGCCCTGCTCCGCCGTCACATCGCGGGTTTCTTTCACTTTTCCTGTGTTCCTGCCTCGATCCAGCAGTGGCAGCATGAGGGTGAACGTGGATGCTCAGAGACACGGAGGCCAGTGACTCCTTGTCCTCTGGTCTTACAGCACCCTGGGCTCCCCATAAACTGTTCCTGGAAAGCTATCACCTTGTCTCTCCATTGGGTTCATTGGATAACTTGCACATTTTGGGGGGAGACTGAAGAAAAGGGGGAAAAAGTTAACATCTGTCTGGCCTGGCTGACCTGTGTCCCTGGCCCCTTCTAGCTGGCAGCCCGGTGCCAGCCCCACACATGGGTTCTGCAGGCGAGGCAACGTGCAGGAGAGGGCAGCTCGGGGCACCCTGGCTGCTGGTCCTGCGTGTGGAGCATCTTTGTTCCCTTCTAATCTGTGCATGTGGAAACCATGACATGAAAGGGCTAGGGACCTCCAGCCAGCTAGGGCATGAATGTTAAAGGAGAAAAAAGTTTGTTACACGTCTGCTTGCCTCATTTGGGGTGTTCTCCCAGCTATGCGAGGGTGTAGCTGGCATACCACCAGTGTGAAATGGCCGCTTAAAAGAGCTGAGAGTGAGTGAGACCCGTTGGTGCTTCTTTGTTGCCCTCCTGACAGGTAATAAACAGGGCTCTCTGCTTCATTATTGCTAAATCAAAACTCTATTGATTCCTTGTGTGAAAATCCAATGTGACATAAAATGTTTTATTTATGCTTTTAATCAGGCCTCACTGTAAAAACGCCGTGGCTTTTTGCTGTTGTTGTTTTTAATAAATGAAATGAAATTCCTTGCCAAGCCCCGGGCTCTGAAGCCAGCCCAGCTCTCCCTGGCGTTTCCCCGTCAGTGGGAGGCTCGGCTGCGCTGCTCCCGGGGAGCTAGGGAGCTGTGGTGGGCTCCCGCCAGCCCAGGATCTGTCCCTGCAGGCGGCATCAGGACCAGCAGCGGGCCAGGAGTGCTGTAGCTGACGGACATAAGAGGGGAAGCGACCCCCGTGCTGGCCCGGACCCCGCAGCTGACCTGCAGCAGGGGTTGCTGCGCGGGGCACTGGGGATGGAGGCGTTGTGTGCAGCGTGGCACTTAGCTTGTCAGCACAGCATTAATTGTAGTTGTTTAATGTGGTGATTAGTGTTGTTTGTTCAGATGTCTAATGCAGCAATTAGCCTCGGCAGGGTGTTCAGTGATAGGTTACGAGTGCTTTCTTCCTGCCAAGAAGTACTCTGCATCTCCAGCCTCCCCTCTCCGTGCTGCTGGGTGCTGCAGCACTCCTGGCACTTGGTCTCACAGACATGACAGGCGTGTGGCTATGTTTGTGCAAGGCTTGTCCTGCCAGGAGAGGAATGCTGCTGGGTAAAGCTCAGTGAGAACCAAAGCTGGTGCTGGTGCTGCCTGCAGCTCAGCTCTGTTGTCCTTCTGGCAGCGCCCCACGTGGCTTTACCTGTGCTGGTACTTCCAATGCCCTGATGGTCAAACCTCAGCCTCTTAGCAGGAGTGAATTTCGACCCAGAGAAGTGGTCCATGGATAAAGCCCACTGTGATGTGCCAGTTATCCATAGCTGCTGCAAAACCATCCCTGATGCATTGTCTTTGATCGTGCCCCTTGATTAAGCCCCTGGGAAAGGAGATGAAATGCATCCCCGGGTGCTGGAAGAGAAAGCTATTGATTTTTCTTCTACTGGGTGAGATCACTTTCTGGGTTTTGATGGACAACAAGTTGAAGTGTAGCATAATCCCCGAGCTGAGGGGGTCTGGCTCTCCCAGGGACTAACACCATCATATTCCCAAAGCTGTCAGCGCTGCCAGGCTGCTCGCGTTGCTTAATAGTGCTGCCTGCTTTGGCAGGGGGGGCGCGAGGGGAAGGCATTGCAGCAGCAACTTTATAATAGATTGTTTAATTAGCAGAACGCTTAAATGCGAACGGCAGATTAAAAGGCTGGGGCCGAGAAGTGTTGCGGCCCTCAGGAGAGGGGAAAGCATACGAGACTTACGCAAATGGACTGCAGAGTGTTACCGGCTTGCTCCGGCGGGGGCTTGGGAGGAGAGGCCGTGGGGCTGTCACTGGCCTGTCCCAGCCGGAGGGGTCTAAAGCATGTCCTCTGGGGGTTCTGGAGAAGAAGGAACCAGGTTTGCTTATAAGCCAGGTGAAATGCTCTAATGGGAACAGTTTCACTTGGTTCTTTGTCATTTGAAAATAATGGATCCTTTAGGCTAAGTTACTTCTCAGACTCCCCAGTTTTTACCAGGAAGGCAAGCCCACTTTTTTATTGTTTTTTATTGTTTTTACAAAGTAAAACTGGAAGGGGAATAAAAGTAGCTGCTGGCAGCGAGCGCATGTGATGGGAAAGCAAAAAGTAAAGGTGCAAAGAAGAAACTGCAGCAGATGTGGGCCAGGCCTCCTGGCGCTCCAGGCAGCCCCCTCGGTGACACGCGGGGCCACCAGCTCTGCAGGCACCTAACCAGGGAAAGGGCTGTGGCCTCCTCGCCTCCCCAAAAGCCCCTCCTTGAGGGGGGCAAAGCAATTATGATGTGTGCAAACCTAGCAGGGAAGATGCCGGTGCTGAGAAACACTGTTGACTGGGTGTTTACAGAGCAAGAGCAACTGTATGTTGGTTGTTTCTTCTTACCCGGAGGCTGGGAACTTCAAAGTGAATTATACGAGTATTGCGCGTCCACGCCAGGAGGGTGGCTGCTGGAAGGAGCCTTCTCCCACCCCCTCTCTGGCAGCCCTTCAGGCAAGAGCGAGCTGGCTGTAGAAGAAGCACTAATTCAGCCCTCAGGGCAGCAGTGCTATGGCCAATAACAACAGCTTGGCTGGACATGGTTGAGTGGAAATGCTAAAGCGCAAGAGAACAAGGGAAAATGTTGCACTGAAGATGTGTTTTCGCTGTGGAGTTGGGCTGTGTCTAACTGGGGGGGTTCGTGTTGTTCCCTCCCATTGCTGCACGTGTACCCACGTGTGGGGACCTTGCACCCATCAGCGTGTCCTGGGTTGCTGAGGAGGCACCGTGCTGCAGGACTGCTGGGCCTGCGGGTGAGCTGTCAGCCCCAAAGCCAACCCCAAAGCCTGCCGTCTGTGTGGGGCAGCTAAGTGGGACCTGAGAACCAAGAGCAACAGGCATCCCAGGGAGGAACGCCGCCGTGAAACTGTGTCTGCTGCGGTTCCCGGTGCACTGCGATAAGCTCTCTTGATTTCTTTGTGAATTATTTAAAATGCAGGAATTGCAAACAGAAGCCTGACTGTTTTTGTTGTGTGCACAAGCTAGATTAGAAGCAGGAAGCTTCATTACAATAGGCTTAGATGTCTTCAAGGGCTTGGATGTATTTTCCCCTTCATTGATAAGCAATATTGATTTCAGCAGTGGTTGCCTGCTGTGCTTGGCCGCAGGATTGTGGTACTCCTTTAGACCCAGAGCTGTGCATTAGCACAGAATAGTGCACTTGCTGTTGAGCAAAGAGTTTGTGGCCGGCAGACTGTTAATTCCGCTTTCAGAAAATATTTAAAGGTGACATTTGTATTCCTGTGTGCCAGGTGAGACCATCCGAGCAGCTCACAATGTTGCTGCCCCTCGCGCTAGCTGCCGGAGTGCTGCTCAGCTCAGAGCAAAGCAGCTTAACTCAGACCTACTCTGCTCCTGTGGAAAGCCCTCTCCAGCGAGAGCCAGTGCCTACCAGAGGTATCTGTGCTGGGAAAGGTGCTCTAGGTAATGAGCTGCTTCAGATATGTCCTTCTTTGTAAAGCATAGCATTTGGTGGTGCTGCAGGAAAGAAAACATATTGTGGTGCTGCAGGGAAAAAAACAAAACGAATAAACAAAGAAACACAACACTTTCCTCCTAATTAACTAATTGAAGGAATGTGTTATTTGTAAAAATGGGTCAGGTATCCACCTAGGGGAAGGTGCCAGCGACAGAGAAGAATATGAACATTTTAAAAGGGGTTAGAGGAGACAGTGGAAGGAAGCGCTTCCTTGAGCCATGCTGGCTCTTTATGTAATTCAGGCAGCAGCTGGCGGTGCTGAGCAGTGGCTATAAACATTGCCATTATGCTGATTTATGTGTAAAGATTTATCCTAATCAACTGCTCCTTGTATGGTGCATCAGTGATGCTGTCCCAGATTTGGAGATACAGCCATACAGCGTGTGAGGCTGGGGTCTGTGTGCCCTGGAGATGAGAGATGTCTCCCGTGTTTCATGCACCTTGCCTCTATTTTTCCCCTGATTGCTCTTCTGATTTATTTTTTTCAGAAGCAAAATAACAAGAAAAAAACTATTAAAAAAAAAAGATGGAGTTTCATTGCTATGCAGTATGCTTCTCCACCCTTTGGTTGTGACCCAGAAGTTGACCAGATAAACACGACCAAAATAAAGTATACCCACCTGTGCACATCTGGATCTGGAGTGTTTGCCACAATGTAGACGGCTGCCTGGGAGCTTTCCCCCAGTTCAGAGTTGAGATCTAGCCCATGCTGGGGCTTCAGGGGCATGTCAGAGGTCCCTGATGATCATCTGTTAATGGTCTTGGCCAAATTGGTATTCAGCCTCTTAATTAAGTTTTTGGACAATTCTCAAAGAGTTTTGAGTTTGGCGAGCATTTAAGCTCAGGTTGCATCACAGTTTGCACGATTAACGATGTGTGTGATGCTCCGTGATGCAGCGACCGTGACTCAAGCTCACGTAGCAGCTTCTGCCCATGAACTGTGTTTGACTGAAACATTAAAATCCCAGGACTGAGGCAGCAGCAACTTCTGGACTTTTTTTCTTGGGTTGTGAACTTTGTGATTGCATTTGGGTCACATTGCAGTTTTGGCTATTTTCTTATTACTCACTTCCAGAATGACTAAGACCTAAATGTTTTTTAACTGAAAACTCAGATGCCCAAAGCTGAAGCTATAGGAATATAAAATGCTGTGAGGTGTTTCATATAGTCATATGAACGTCAATGCTGATTCCCTGGAGGCTTGATTTTCTTTTCCTTCACACTCACATAAATCCAAATTAACCCAAGTTCAGCTGCTCCAAGCTGGCACGAGACCAGCCCCAGCTTGGGCTGCTTCAGCACTGAGCAGGTTCTCATGTTTGCAGAGGGGTCTTGGAAAGGCCACGCTCTTGGTTGCTCCCATCTGAGTGTTGTTCAGCCTCTGCATCCTGGCTTCTCTGGCATCGCTCTTGCCCTTCTGCCACTCAGACATCCAGCTGTAGAGTTCCATCGCTTTTTCCTGCTTTGCTAAAAAAGGACCTCACCAATGCATGAACTGCAATGAAAAGCACAGGCGCTTCAGGCTGGGGTCTCTCAGTCTTACTTTCATATTATCCCTGGATTTTCTCAATGTTTTCGGTTTATTCTTGCACTCTTGTAACTTAGCTATGTTTGCCACAACTGAAAAGAACTCCTCCTTCTCCCTTTGGTTGGTTTGCTCTCTGCAGTAGAGTTGTTTTCCCCACTGAGTGAATATATATATATTTTTCTGCTAGTAAGCCTCGGTGAGAGGTGATAATTAAACAAAACTATTATTATTATAAGAGAGAAGTTGACAGGCAACACTGAACATGATGATAGAGGAGTTCTATGGCAGGTGTTTTACACCTGGAATACACTAAATCGAAAGAAATAATTAAGAGCAGTTGTCATTTAAAGGTGAACTAGCTGAAGCCAAGAAATACTGGATGGAGCCCTTCGCTGCCGTACAGGGAAGCTTGGAGAACGGAGATCCGTCCTCTGCAGATATAGGTCAGGTCACGGGGAGCTGGGGGCCAATAACTCGTTCCAGCTTTACATTTAGGGAGCTTTGTATCCCGTTTTTGGCTGGTGTGTTCTGAGGCCGATGCTTCAAAGTCCACTTTATCTTTTATTCACAAATGCTGATGTGTTTAAATGAATGGTGCAGTGCAGTCGCTATAAATAAGCGAGTGTCAATACGAGGCTTTAGCACATGAAAGGCTCATTGATGGGAGCCGGCACTGATAATGGCTCTGCAGGTTCCCTCAGAAGTCTGCAGGACGTGGGGGAAGAATCATTTCTGAGATCTGTTGCAATAACTTTTTGATCTTGGTGGTGGTACTTGCTCTGTGCAGGACTGGAAATAGGAAAATAACGGAGAAACCATTTATTCTTGCAAAAAGATGGGGGATGGGGCAGGACCGGTGTAGGTGGCTATTATAAACTGTTGTTTTATGGAAACATTTCTCTGTCTTAACCTCTCTCCTGCGCCTGCAGGAACCCATAGCTGCAGATCCAAATCAGTCCGTTCAGTTACCCGCTTGGCATCCTGCATCTGCGGTCCCTTCTCTTGTTTTATTTGCACAAGTAAAATATCAGCAAGCTGTTCTGTCCCCGTGACCGCATCTCTTGCCTGTGGCTCTTGAGGAGATACGTATGAGACACCTTGTACCAGAAGATAAATGTTCTAATAACGGGTGCTGTGCGTTAGAGTAATAAAAGCAGTGCGGTCCTTCTGCCTGAACGTGGCCCTGCTGAGCCCTTTCAGAGCACAGGGGAAGAAACCTGTGAGGTCTGGAAGGAGAGCGAAGGATTGCGTTGACTGTGGAGGACTGCTGCAGAAGGCATCCCACTGGAAGACGCTTTTGGTGGGAGATCTTTTCTGCTATGCCCCGGTGATTCTTCCAGGTCTCACTTGAGGATGGCTATAGCTGAACATCACTGCAGCGTCGGGCCTTCCTTGGATCTACCCACTGCAGCCAGGCTCTGACGGCTGGCTCAAACCCTGCGTGGGCACGTGGCACTGAGGTGGCCTTTGGTCAGCCCTCTGCCTTGGGAAAGGGAGGTTTGGGCAAGGGAAAGGAGCAACGTGTGCCACGTGGCCCAATTGCACAACACGCCGTGGGCCAAGCTAGGGGCCAGCTTCCAATCCAGCCTGCTCTGGGGGTTGTTTATCTGGATATAAGGTTGCGAGCAGGTCAGTGAGCTCCATGGAACTGCACAACGTACTTAGGAAGGGATTTCTCCTTCAGAGACAATCCTCCAGGTTTCTGTTGGGTTTCATCCATCTCCGGTCTGGCTGCTGGTCTGTCCCAGCATCTGCACCTAAGTCTGCTTAGATAAAGGAACAAAGGGTTAGTGCAAGGCATTGGCTTTAATTTGAAGGCTCTTTACTTTGGGGACAGTGATACTCCTACGTGCAACATCAGTTGACGAGGATGTGTTTTATTTTCACTTCTGTCACCAGGCCAGACAGAAGGGTTGGCTCTGGTGGTGCTCAAGCACTCCAACTGGGATGCGGGGGATCTCATGCTGTGGCATTTCCAAGGACATTTTCCTCCATAAAAATGCTGTTGGCATAGAGATGGATTTTCTTAGCGAGGAGACTGATCCCTTCCCCAGGCCAGGTTGTATTCCCAGTTATGTCAAAGCAATCTGTTGGCTTCAAACTGAGGAGAAATTGACTCGTTTTTGGTCCTGGGGTATGTGTAGGGCTCCTCTCACCACTGCGTCCGTGCTGTCCCAGAGCAACCTGGCTCGCCTTGCTCCGGTCCCCACGCTGCTTTCCCTGCCGTGGCCGTTCTTTGTCCGGGCTGCTGCTCTCGCTGCTGCTCTCGCTTGTTTTTCCCCTGGATTTTATTTTTAATGCCACTGGGGCTATGATGATGGCTGTTTTCTTTCCCCCTGCTGTAATAATTGGTACTTCAGAAGAACCGAAATAGACAGCCCTGCCTTCCTGCTGGATTGCTTAATGCATTTTAATTTAATTAATTAAATTGTCCATTTTGATTGCGTCACCAGCAAGGCGCAGGAAGTCAGGACCCGCAGCCGAGCGGGCTGGCACGGCTCACAGCACACAGCCTTTTAGCGTTTCAGAAAGGCTTTTGTTAGAGGTATGGATTGCTGTTTTTCCCCTCTGTAGTGGCTCCATTAAGTCTGCCGCTCCGTGGCGAGGGAGGGTCAAGTGTTCCCATTCTGCACACGAACGCACGCGCTGGGGTTCGTGCTACGTGGTGTCCTTTTTTCCAGCCTCTCAAATGGAAAGCGATCCTGCAGCGGTGGTCTGCTCAGCTTTCAGAATATGACATTTGAGCTCAGTGTCCCTGGGCTGCGTTGCTGAGTCCTGCGGTCACACCGATCCTGTGCTTAACCCCGTGCGCCATCCCGCTGCTGCGCCCCGCTGAGGGCAGCAGGAGCTAGCTCTGCTCTTGTGCTGGCGTTGCTCACCTTACCTCCTGGCCCAGCCACCCTACCTGAATCACTGGGTGTTTGGTGTCGTGTCCAAAAAGTGCTCCCCGTGTAAGCCCCAGAGGTCTGGAAACCTGAACTGTGCTTAAGGCTTTAGAAAATCGTCAGTTCAGCCTATCTGTTCAAGTATTCATGGCTGGAGATTTGAAAATTTCTGCCTGTAGTGGTGAAAACAGATGGACAAACAAATCAAAAAAACCTTTTGCTGATTTGGTCTGCCATCATTTGGCTAGAAACGAGCTGGTTGCAGTATGAAATGTTACAGCAAGCAATGTCATGGCAGTTCATCCATCAAAATCCTTGTCCTGTTAATAGCTACAGCTGTTTTCTTGCTGATGATGCCACACAGGAGAGGATGGCCAGTTGCCCTGGGATCAATTAGGCAGCCATCTCCGTCCCAGGTTGGGAGAGAGCAGTGGGTCAGGAGGAGGCAGCCAGGGCCGGTAACCTGAACTGTGCTACGCTAGGAATCAGGTGCAAGGTTTGCTGACTTCAGCACAGCAAAGAAGCCTTGGACAAGCCAGTGAAGCTGAGTGAAGGCCGAGGAAAACTGTTGCTCTTTTGTGCCAAGCGGCTTGTGGAGGTGCTCTACAACAGCGCTGCTGAGGGTTGTTTTTCCCCTTTTTGTGGTGCCAATGAGGTTGAGCCGTCAGCAAGGCTGCTGCTTACCTTTGTGAAAAAACAGCTGCTGATTTACCTGCCTGCAGCACAGGGAAGGGCGAGACTGAGAGGCCCTGGGACGTGTTTTGCTGGTGCTGTGCTTGTGCGGGAGGGCAGGGTCACGATTGTGGTCTCCCTGTGCTTGGGAAGGGGAGGGACAGAGCATCGTGGCCCCTTGGAGGGTGAATTGTGGCAAGGAGAGTGGTGCCTATGTCGCAGATGGCTGGCTTAGCTTATTAAAGCTTTGAGATAAAGGATCAAACCCCGATTTAACTTTAAAATGGGATTCTCAAGAACAGTTGGGGCTGGGCTTATCAAGTGATGCCGTGTAATTCACTGCTGATTTTTATCACATCATTTAAGCAAAACAAAACAAAAAGCTATCAAAGGGTCAGCCCAGGAGAGCCAGCTGCTGACAGCAACCTTCTCCTTCACTCACCCTCTTCCACACCAGACCTGCTCTTAACAAAGGACTGAGTAAAAGTCCTTTTCCTGTGAAGGCGTGCTCTGGGGGATGTGGGTGGTTTGGCTGGCTCCCTCCTGGGAGATGGGCTGGATTTTGGCACACAAGGCTGTGCTGGGCTTGCTGCCTATCGCCGCAGCACAAAGGCCGTTTGCAGAGACCTTCGCAGGGCACGCTCCGAAATAGAGCAGGGCTGATCGCCAGTGCAGGTGGCTTGCAAAAGCCTTGGACAGGTATTCAAGCCTTTTTTGCAGGTCCGGAGTGTAGCCTGTCTCTCGACCGGGTGTTTCTGGTGCTTCCCAGCAGCACAAGCTGTGCCAGGGCTTGTTGCATCCTCGGGCGTGGGGATGGGACCCAAAGAGCCAGCCCTGTGCTGAGGCTGGGCTGCAGCAGGTGGCTCAGGGATTTTCTGATCATGCTGATGGAGAGGAATGCAAGGAGGTTCATTCATTTGCTCTATTAGACAAGGAAAGACTTGAAAATGACAGTATGCTTAATGTCAGCCTTACATCCTGCAGAGCAGCGGGCTGGGATTTTGCAGCGTTGTCTGGAGAAGTCTAAAATATAGCTGGCGTTAGCACATGATGGCAAAACCTGCCCCTTCCCGCTGGCCATCTGCCGCTTCTCGCAGGGCCCGTAACTGATGAAGACTTCTTGCAAGGAAGCTTCATAAAAGCTGCATTTTATTGGGTTGCTTTTAGGGCCCTTGATACTTCGGCAGTTAGCACTTCTCAGACCCACTGATGTTTAGATCGTGGTTTTCCTCCGGTGAAATGGCTTCCAGAGTGAATAATTCTTCAGTCCCCAGCTTGGCAAGGGGTTATTGGAAGCGTTTCCAAAGTGGTTCACAGTAATTGTTTGTTTTTCTTCAGCTCTGCTTATCGTTGGGAAATGCACATGGGAAGTTGTTTTGTAACAAAGCCGGTGTCTGCATGTTGTGCTGGTGCTGCTGCTTGCTTTCGGGGGTGAGGCGTGAGAGGGGACCGGAGGAAATGGTGGAGTGTTTATTAAGCGTTTGTTCCAACGACTTCAGCAGACGTTGATTCAGATTCACCACGATTTCACTTCAAAAAATAAATTGGCTCTACTGGAGGTGTTAAAAACAAAATGCCTAATTTTGATAGCATCCGGCAAAAAGTCCTCAGTTTGTAAAGGCGGGCTGGCTCTGCTGCCAAGGCTGAGGTCAGTCGTGAGGGTGGCAGGTTTCTGTCGGAGCCCCATGTGCCACCTCTCCGTGTCCCTGTCAGGTCCCCCGTGCTGAGGCCACGGGTAACGCTGTCTTACACGAGGAAGGTCTAACGAGATGGGTCAGCGTTCGGAGCCCTGGGTAACAGCGTGAGAGTCCAGTGTGGAAACCCGTGCTGGTAACGTACGGACAGCCACGCGTTAGCAGCACCGTCAGGAGGTGCAGTCGTCACGCCGCGCCCGGGTGGGTTTTAAGGCCTTAGTGTGCCCTGTCCTGGAGGTGGGAAGCTCTCCTGGTGTTCCTGTTGTGCTGAGGTTTCTCTTCTGGTCTCGTTAGCACCGCAGTGCTGCAGGGCAGTGGCAGCAGCGGGGCCTTGCTTTGTCTGCGGTCTCTGAAGATGAAGGGCCTTGGGCTGGGGGCGGCTGGCTCTGGGAACCTGTGGAGTTGTGGCTGCACGGGAAGGAAGGCTCCGCTGAGGAGCCTGCTTCGGTATTTATGAAACTTTGTTTTCATAAACTGCTGGTTGTTCAATAGGGCATAAAACAGCCAGTATGAGATAGTTATTTGCTCTACAAAATCATTTTGGTCCCCAGCTCCAATTTTACACAGCACTTGCTGCATTTCATTTAGTTCTCTAAGAAATGTGACACAGTAGATTAACTATTGATAGCAAAACGTGGTGCTTCCTGTACAACTGTCACTTCCCTTCTTCCATCCTCTGCTTTTTAACCCCAGATGATCCAGTAGTGGCAAACCCTGTTGCTTTTATAAGGAAACGGGTTCTGAAACGTCTCAGTGACGAGGAGTTTTGCTGGGATGTTTTAGGCACTTCTGCTGTTCCTGAAGTCTTCTCCAAGTTAGCATCTGACCTACTGAAGCGTTCAGTGTGTGCGAAGCGTTTTGGTTGGACTAGATGCCCGCATCTCTCGCGGTGACTAGTCAGCACCTTGCACCTTCAGCAGAGAGATACTGCCGTCGTCAACATAAATTGCCATCTATTAAGTCAATAATGCATAATTAATGACATGGAAAATAATTTATCGTGCAACCAATTGGGAAATACTTAAATAAAGGTAAATAGGTTGAGGGGAAGCAGACTGGTTTTTCCACGGGGCAAGTGTCCCCTCTCGCCCTGAGCACGCGGAGGAGCCCAAGGAGCTCCCCTCATGCTCGGCTCGAGCAGCAGGGAGGCTGCGGGGCACCACCCCGTCCTGGCACCCGGAGTACCGCGCTGGGGGATGCCCGCATCCCACAGCAGGCTTCGAGCTTGTCTTCAAATTACCACAGAGGAGGCTAACGTGGTGTGATCAGTGCACTGGTACCTTCCTGCAAACACAACAAAACCTGTTAAAGAGCTCTTTCATCTAGTGGAGGGTTTGTAGCAAGGCTACAGACGTTTCTGCAGTGCGTGCCTGGTGCTCGAGATGGGGAGGAAGGCAGCAAGCAAGCAGGTACAGAGCATTTGCAGCCAATGTGCAATGAGCTCTTCCCTTTTCCATCTCGTATGACGTTCAGAAGAAATGTTGATGCAAAATCACGGCTGCCAGGGTGCTCCCAACTTCCCCTTAGGATTTCCTTCGATCACTTTGAAATAAATAAAATTCAAAGGCTCCAGGGCAGCATGAGGAGGGCCCTGGGGCAGGCGGTGTTCGCAGAGTGTGATTCAGCAGATGCTCGGAGGTGGCACAAAACCTTCTGGGTAGCAAGGAAGGGTGAACTTGTGAGCACAGGGAGAAAGAGTTATGAATCCTGTGTTATGTAAAGGGCAAAAATAGCATGCTCATTGTCAGGCTGGCGTGCGTAGGAAGCTGCCTGGGTGCAGCAGGTAATGGCGGGAGCATGGCAGCCCTGCAAGTGAAAGGCAAGTCGGGGTTTGCTGCAGCTCAGGCTGTTTTCCAGACCTGGCTTGGTCGGGGTTGGTAGCAAAGAGGGCTGATCTTGAGGGACAGCGACATGGAAATAAAACTGCCTGCTTGCACAGCCCGTCTGCTTCTCCAGGTGAATGTACGGCGCTCTCCATTTCTAACAGGAACAACAAAGTTTTGCTGCTTTTTGTATCGGTCCTGTGGAAGCCTCAAAACTGCAGCGATTGGGAAGGTGTGCTTTCACCCCAGTGCCTCCCTGCCGCTTCTAGTGAGAGCGGTGTAACCCAGGGGCAGGAGACCTATCAGTGCAGACAGGGTGCCTCCGTTGTCTCCGTGGAGGATTTGATAGGTACAACATGATTTATTTTGCATCACTCTTCAAAACAAGAAATGAGCCAGGTTTTCAAATACTGCCGAACTGAATAAAAAAAATGAATGAATGAATGTAATGAACTAACAAGGGTACAATCTCTTTACTTTGTAAGTTCAGCAAAAGCAGTAGCAATTACTGAGAAGCAAATGATTTTGGTGTCCTTCCAGTGCTCTTTTCAGGGGATTGAACAATGCTTTTAGAAGAGGATGTGTGCACAATGGCTGCATGAAACCTGGGGCTGGTAACTCAGTGTTCCTCATGGGGGAAGCATTTCTTGTGCCTTCTGGCATGATGAGAGTGGCCCAGCCTGCCCCTTGAAAGGCTGACTCTGTGGGTGATGGCAGAAGGGAGGCTCCTAGGGAGCAGGAGGGTTCCCTCTGAAGTTCTGAGGCAAACTGTCTTGACTACAACTCCGTCAGGTCTAGCAGGAGCAACTTTAAAAAATATATGGAAGAAGTCCTGATGCTGTCTGCCCTAAGCAGAGCTCGGTGGGAAGCCCCTAATCCCTGCTGAGAGTTGTCCTCATCTGTTTGTCACAACTCCCCTGCTCCGGATTTCCATCCGCTGTAATTTAGCAAGCATTTATGGTGCGCAGAGGTTGAGAAGCATGGATTTTTATTTTACAGGCATTTTTATACCTGGTCTGACAATCTCTTCTGTACTGTGGATTACCATCACCACTGATTTTTAAACGACCCTGGGGAGTGTAATTCCAAGGCCTTGCACAATCACCCCAATAGACGTGTCTCTGCCACGTGAACTTTGTTATCCTGCTGTCCGCAGCTTGCATTGACGCGTGCCAGGGTGGGGGTATTTGAGATCATGCTAGCAGGTGGGGTGGTAGCTGGCCTGGAAACTTGCAACTGCTGTGTTTTAAGTAGGGGGATTTAATTTGTTTTTCAGTGGCTCTCTTACTTCCTCCTCAGAGGACCAAGTGCAATTTCAGGTCTGCTTTGCTTGACCTTTTAGCTTGGAGAAAGGCAACCTTTATACATGATGCATGAGCATAGTTCTTTGAAACCTGCAAGAAATGGTTTGTTCATTGAACATGCAAACAAATTACTTTCTCTGGCCTTGAATTTAAACTGACATTAAGCTCAGAGAACATCTATATTTAATTATGAATAAGGGCCAGAAAACAATTTGTAACCTTAAAATGGTATAATTAAAAGTGAAGCCCTTCCTATGGAAGGAATTTATCCTAATAAAACCCTTGCTTTTTGTTTTGCTCTTTGCAAAAGCAAAGACGTGTCAGATAAAGCCAAAAATTTTTAGATTGATTTGAAGCTTCAGCTTATCTGCTTTGAGCTCAATTTTCATTTCTAATGTGTTGTGAGCCGCTTCCAATGAAGGAGAAGCAAAGAAAGCTGCCGAGGAGTTTCTCCTTTTCCATCCTCCCCAAAAGACAGGGTTTATGCTGGTGGAGCACAGCGGGTTGGGCTGCCTGCAGCCAGCATCGCCTGTTGGGAGCGTGGCTGGAAGGGGTGGTCCCTGCAGGCTTAGTGCTTTAAACCTAAACACCTGGGGCTTCCCAGGGGCTGAGACCTACCCTGTGAGCACGTCGTGGGAAGGAGAGATTTTCCTGAAGCAACAGGGAAATTTGTGAGTTGCAAAACCTACGGCTGACTGAGGCGGCTTCTCCTCTCTCCCCATCCAACCCATTTTTTTTTTTTCACCCGGAGCCTCTTCCTTCCTCTTTGCCAGAGCATCCCTGCAGCTGGATGCTGCAGTGCTTGCATTCACTGTGACCACCTGCAAACGCTCCGTGGGGTGCAAAAGCAGTGCTCCCCTGCCAGCCGCCCGCCCTGTGCCACGTTCTGCAGCAGTTTTGGGACAGGTCTCACCCCCTCCGCGTTCAGCTCCTGCTGCAGGGAAGTGGCACAGGATGCGCTGCGAATGCCGGCCACCAGGTGTTTAATATTCTTTCCATCCCACTTTTATTAGTGCAAATAATTTCAGGCTGGGATCAGCAGCGACCGAGGGAGGACTGAAGGGCTTTCTGTTATTTTGGTTTTCCTCCTGTTGGAGGACTTTAAAGGGGATGGAAACTGCTGGAATAAGTATGAGTATGTACCTGGGTAACTCTCATTAGCAGCCCTGGATAAATGAAGTTTCTTTGAGTTTCTTTGCTTTTTTTTTTTTTTTTTTTTTTGCGTTTCTTCTTTTTGTGGCCACATTTTGTATCCTCCTGCCCCAAAACATTACAATTTCAGGCAAGCCATTGAATTCAGTCTTGGCAGTTTGCCATCTGCTGTCTGAAGTGTCAGCGTAAAAAATTATGGATGCAATCTAGTGGTAGCCCTTTGCAAAACTGATTGTAAAAAACTGAACTGTAAAACGCTTTCCTCCTTTCAGAGGGAAGGCCAGGGTTATTGAACACAAGATATTGTACATTAAAATAGCATTAATCAGCTTGACTAAAAAAAAATCTCCTGGATTCTTGCAAAATCCACATCAAAGACGAGATTTGTAGCTTTGTCCTTGACTTGTTTCATATTTACTGTGTGTGAGATTTCTTCATTTTCTTTGATTGCTGCAAGCACAGGCTCGTGTCAGAGAAAAACAGTCAGTTTGAAATGATTCAGGCTTTTTAACAATAATTTAGACGACATTCAGTGAATAACTCTTTACAATTTTTAATATTCTGATTTTCTTTTAACATTTTTTTCCTCCTACCTTGCAGCATGCAAAGTTTATGCTTCTGCAGAAGCTGATTTTTCAAAGGACATGAGGAAGGTGGAAGCTCTGTCCAGTGCCCGCAGCAAAAGCGGCAGCAGGAGCTCAGAGCCATTTCAGCTCTGTTTCCTTGTTGGGTGAATGGCAAAATAAACTGTCTGCCTCCAAAACGGGAACGGCGTGCTTCCTACACTACCGGAGCATTTTTAAGCCTGCCTGCCTTTTGGGTAGGATTTGTGGATGATGCTGTCCTGCTCCTAGGCACTGGATCACACATCTGCCTTCCCAGGCTGTGGGTGCTGTATGCTGGCGTGGGCTGCCTGCTGGTGGACCCGAGTCTGCACGGAGTTGGGCTGGGTTAGGGTGGAAGGGGGTCTCTGGTCATCGCTTTCCAACCCTTTGCAGGACCAACTTCTAAGTTGAATCGGATGGCCCGAAGAAAATGCAAGGTAGTTTCTGCTTCGTGGGGAAAGGCTACGCGTGGGCACACGAGCATGCCGCACTTGGACAAATCATGCACTGACTGCTTAACCTGCCATCAGAAAAGAAATCATCTAAACTCTTCTGCTTAGAAAGGTCCCTTTCTAAAGTAGTCTGGAAGCACTTCAGGAAAACCAACTTCAGCACATAAGACTCTGTAATCTTTGCGAAGCTTCAGGCAGGAATGAATTTTACAGCAAAAGCACACTTGGATGAGCGTATGCAGGTCTGCAGTGCAAATTGTGCTGGCCCCGAGCTGCGACAGCGCTGGAGGTGCAGGCACAGCAGGGAAATGGCAGGGCTTCGCTCAGCTGCTAATTCACAGTCCAGAGCCAGAGAGCTCTACCTATAAATACAGGGAGCGAGTGCTTTAAGGACCTGTATATCAGCTGGCGTGGCATGGTTAACATTCGCATAGGCAATAAACACCATTTGCTGAAGATTTGTTCAGCAGTTCTCATCATCAAATCCACTTATTTTAAAAAATGTGATTGGTGCCTTGGTAAATACATTGCTGGGGGAATGCATCTTCGTTCTCAAACTAAGTGGAAGGAATATCAGAGTCGCTGGTGTTTATCATTGCAATCCAGCAGTAAAAATAACATTTGGGGGGAAACATGAGAAATGAGCATTAGTGGAATGCATGTTCATGGTTTAATAGCTTATGATAAAGCAATAATTCAAAATGTAGTTTGTTAATGGCTTTTAACTGTCTTCTCTATCCTGCTTTTGACTGCAAATAGCCAGGTTTACGAAAAGGGTAAAGCAGAGTTTTAGTCTACCTCATTACCAGCTCGAAGTACTTTAGCTCTCTTTGCAATATAGCATTTCTGCTCGCTTGTTTTTCCTCTCTCCTTGGCTTCTGTGCAATTTTTTTATTTTTTATTTTTTTCCCCTTAAACTGAATCAGCTTCCATTCATCTCTGAGCCCTTTGGAAGAAGAGTGCGCTATGGTGCGGTGGGCATTCTGGGCATATGGGCATTCTCCCATAGAAGTGTTAATTTTCCCCTTTGCTGTCCTCCCGTGATCACGGTGACTTTAAAAGCAGTTGGCTGTCATCAGACAATTGGCCCTGACTGACTAGTTCAGACTCATTAAAAGCAAGAAGTAATGGAAGAAGGAAGTGTTGTGTCATTGAATTTTCCGTTGTCAGTATCTGCTTGATATGACCCTTGGGGAGATGGTAGAATAGTAAATTCCCATCAGAAGCGTGTCAGCTGTGATGAACGTAGGATTTGGTGGGGGGGGAGCTGTTTAAGTTAATTCAGAGATCTTAATAGTTGTTCCTCCTTGTTAGCTGGTAAGAGTGCACACCTTGATTGAAGACTTACTGGGCCATTCAGTGCCTGGTAGACATTTGACTGAAATCTTCACATTGTTCTTTTCTAGAGCTTCAAAATGTAGAGAGCTTCTGTTATTTTTTTTTTTTTTTTTCAAGGTTGTAGCTGAGGCTGTAATGGTTTGGGGTGAAGTATAATAACAGTCCTGTAGGATTTCTCTTTTCCATTTTAAGCCTAGGGGGATTGAAGTAGCACACACATGTATGGAAGTGATTTTTATGTTGAAGGTACTGATCAGTGTTGTAATTAACACAGAGGCAATGGGGAACTGGGGGGTTTCTTTTAATTTTTTTTGTGCCGTTGTCCTTCCAGGCTCCCACCTGGGAAAACTGGAATTCTGATGGTCAGTAGCTGCCCCGTTAAGATCCCCTCACCTTCTGCATGTCCACAAAGACTTGTCACCTTTGAAGGTTGTCCAGTAAATATTTGTTTTTACGCAAACATATTGAGCTCAGTCCTCAGCATTTAAAATAAAAATCATGAGCCAGGCATCGGAGTATCTGAAGTACCATTAAGTTAAGGTTTAAGGCCATCATTTTTTTTTTCTTATTTGATCCTGCAAATCTCTCGTGCTTGGGATCCTCTAGAAGCTTACAAAGTCCCATTGATTTCACAAAGCTAAGCATGCGCTTAAGTGCTTTGCAGGATCACAGCCAAACTTGGGTTTTCTTTAGTTGCTTATAGCAAGTGTTTAGGGATTGAGCAAGTGTTTAGATATTCAAGATTTTTCTAGTTATTAGGGAGTAGAAATTATTTTTTTTAATGGCAGTTCAGATTCTGATTTCACATGATTGCAGGAGCTGAGGCTGTCTGGCACGTAGCACGATGTAGAGTTAGCAACTCTAAGGAGCTACCTGTTCGTCCTGTATATTATCTCTTGAAATGTCAGTTCATATCTTCTCCTTAATTTTTCTTTTCTATCTTTTTTGGTGGGAGGACCCCAAAACCGAACAAAATCCCAACAAATTCCTGGTGGTATTTCTGTGTGCCAAAGAAAACGGCCCCCAGCCCGCTCCCTCCCGGTGCCGCACTGCAGAGGCGGGCGGGAGCTGGGAGCTGCTCCGGTTCTGAGGCAGCTCAGTCAGAAACTGCCCCGCGAGTTTCCATCGGGCCGCTGAGGACAAGCGCAGGTCGCTGAGGAGCTGTGAAAGCCACCCCAGACTTGGTGTCTCTAGGAGTAATGGGGAGCAGTGCGCTCCGTCGGGCTGGAGGAACTCCTCGGCTGCTTAAATGTGTGCTCCGGTATTACAAAGCTATGGTTTACGGAGTTCTTTTTATTACAGTTATGTGAGGCTTGATCGCATAAAGTTATATGGGCAGCAAACAGGCTGGTGCTGAAATGAGGTTCTTATGGCTTTGTTTTGATTTCCACAAGGAAAAAAAAAAAATGAATTTGAAATGTACCTTCCAGCTGCAGATAGCAATCTTATTAGAAGCAGAGCGAACTCTGAATTGGAAGTTCTGCTTGCCACAGGGCATGAATTACAGCTGCCCCCTTACTGGATGTTTTGGGGGGAATTTTTCCTTCTCGGCTGGGGTACCCTGGCCTTTTTAGGCAAAGCTCTCCTCGTCTGCGTTTCTGTGGCTGTTGTGGGGGCTTTGTCTGAGTAAGAACTGCAGGATGGAGCCCAGTCCTCTGAAAAGTACATAAACCAATCAAAGTGTAAACAAGTCCTGTAAAAGAAAGCTGGAATGAGAACTCTCGATTCTTAGTGGAATTATGACTGCAATTAAGAGTGATAAAAATATGTGCTGCAGACAGTGTAGCTGTTATGCTAATCAGTATCTTTTTGTTTCTCTCCTAATGCGTTTCACCTGCGATGATCGGAAATGCTTGAAATTGCTGGATATTTGGCATTGTGCGTTTTTTATCTCAACTCTTCTTATGGAAATTCCTGCTCCCAGGTAAGCCCATTTTTATTAAAACTACTTGGATCTGTATCTTTTGTCTAGCCTAGGTTTTACATTACAATTTTGGGAGGAAATTGCCAGCAATTGCAACTGATCGGCCTGTTGTGTACTCCGTTTTGTCACCAAGGATTGGGTATCAATGCTGCAAAATGCTTACAGGACAGGCTACAATTCAATTTAGCGTGCCATGTTAAAGAAAGAAACAGCATAATGCATTCAGGAACCTGCCAAACATTTCTAGCACTTGGGATTTCATCATGTCTTGAAATTGTTGCGGGTATTTTTTGATGGTTCCTCTCTAGGAATTAAGGTTTTACTTGCATCATTCTTCTGCCAGGAACAAACTAGGTTTCTAATCCTGTAGCTCCTAAGGACAGCTTGAAGACAAAACCTTTAAGTGCTCCGAGAGCAGAGGTCAAATACAAATAACTGAGCATGGATGATTTTCTAGAGTTTAAGGATTTATTGGGGCTTTTCTCAGTTTTTGAAGGCTTGATCCTGGGTTGCCTTTGGATACCATTCTTTAGTTGCTCTCTTACACAGCATTCGCTTTCGCAAAGACGCTGTTGTTAGCCAGGGTCTGTGCTTAGGTGCAGCTCTTCCCCGCTGTTGCCAGGTGCCCTCAGCAAGTCAATGAGATCGTCCCTTGGGTACCAAGATGGTCAGTTGGGCGCCAGGATGACCTCAGATGGGTGACAGGAGGCAACGAGCCAAGACTGGCTCTGATGCACCGGGTCTGGTGTGTGCAGGCACGAGGTAGTGTTTGTGAGCACCGCCACATGATGTGCGATGCCAGGCTTGCTGGCGCAGTATTCACGGGAACACAGCCCTGCACAAGTTTCTCCTTGCCTGGTTGCCTTCTGCCTGGAGACCTCCAAGTTGTCCTGCATGGCCTGTCTACTCGAGGCTTAAGTCCTGACTTAGTGGATTAGCTGCATCCAGATGGCATCTAAGAAATTAATGTATAGCTTGCTCTGAAAGACATAATTCGACTAGGTGCTTTGGGTATTGCCCCAAGTCGTGAAGATGCACCGAAGCTGCCAGCTCTCTGCGTCACAGGAGGAGCTGCCTGGGAGGGGAGGGCAGTCCTCGTACCCTGCCACCAGTATCGAGGGTCTGGTCCAAGATGGTTAGCCAATTTTTTTTTTCTTTCTTCCTGAGGGCTAGATAAAGCCCTGAAGTGCATTTTGATCAGGAAAGGACAGAAAAGTATTGATCTACCCAACTGCTGCATGGGTTACTGTAGGAGGGGACATCTTGAGGTGCTGGCTGCAGTGTCCAGCTGCTCGTGCATCCCACAGCTTCCGTCACCCAGGTGCGTGTGCGTGGGCAGGTTGCTGCTGGGCACCCCAGACCCCATCTCCTGGCACTAGTTGCTCATCTAGCAGAGAGAGCCAGCCTTGGGAAGTTACTTCTCTTTCTTTCTTTCTTTCTCTGCACTTAATATCTCACTGACAGGCCGGAGAATTCCTTGGCAATTCCTCCCAGGTCCGCCTGATCGTTCTTTTGTTTCCATGACGCAGCAGGTTTTTCGTCAGGACACAGATTGCTGTTCTTATTTTGTGGAAGGAGATTTAATTACAGCGTAAGTAAGCCACATCCATCATTTCCAGTTCAGAGCCCATCAGGAGCTTCTCTTTGAGTTTTGGTTACACGAAGTCACAGGGTTGTTCTCACTGCATCTCCCTTGCCTTTGCCAAAGCAATAGCTGATGGGGGCAGGAGGTGACCATCCTCTGGGCCCTTGCCTTGCAGGATTTTTTTGAGGCTATCAACCTATGCACTTTCCCAGGGGTGCAGCAGGTTGTGTACATGTTTCTATTTCTTTGCAGTAAGCTGTGGAAGCTTCTGAATTTGGAGCCTGAAGTGAAAATGGTAACACAATGTTGTTTTTTTCTGAGCTGGAATAACTGGCCTGGGAAACAGGACAGAAGGAGCAAGGCAAGTGTCTGCCGCCTCAGAGCAAGCGGATAGAAACTGCTCTAGATTGGGAAGTTTTGCATTTGTGTTGCAGTGTCATGGTTTTGTGGTGTTTGTTTTGTTTTGTTTTTTCCTCACTTACTTTCATCAGTCTCCTTTCCTCGGTCTGAAGCAACAGATCTTGGAAATTGAAACTTTCTGTTAAATGAAGTTTGGGGTAAGCATTGCAGCACAGGTTGTGTTTGTCTGCTTCATTAGTGTTAGGAGAATTGTGTTTTGGGGAACCTCTGAGCCTTTTATTCCTTCACCCAAGGGAGTTCATCCCAGGAAACGGACCCTCTGGGACTGCTTCCCATCTCTTGCACTGTTGTCCCAAAAGCTCATGGTCAGGATTTCATTTTTGGGGGGGGGGGGGGGCAGTAGGACTTGAACTGGTGGCCATGTCATGTGCATCTGCATCTCCTCCACGGACAATTTGAAAACCGAGGATGCTTTGACACGCAGTCATGTTTGTTTCCTAGGGCTCCGTACCCAAGGTAGACCTCTGTGTTCCTGTGACTGTGATCTCTGTGTTAAAGCTTCTGATACCTTGTGGCCCTTTTGCATGCCAGCACAAGGCTGCTCCGGGGCTGCAGCAGTGCGCGCTGCATCGGGCTGTGACACCTTGCGGTGAGCCAGCCCGTCAGCACGGCTTCAAGAAAAATGCAGCGAGGACAAGAAGGCAACTATTGCTTTAGCTTTCCCTCTTGTACATGCGGTTGCATAAATGTGCTAGATTATGATTATCTCTGCCTCATAATTAGCAATTTGCATAACTGCTTGCTGTGAACAAGAAGTCCCATCAGTGTTATGAAGGATTTATTTAGCTGTCTGAATATATTTTTGTTATCCAGTGCAGAAAGAAAACAATCGAAATGGAAGCAGTCCCAAAAGCTTGGTGTTATTTCTAACCCACACGCATAATTAACAGGAGTACTAATTGTTCAGCACCAGAAACTCATTTGTTTCTCTGTAGGCTGGAAGAACATTAATTCTCAGAGTGCCTCTCTTTCTCTCTCCCCACAGCCAGCAGTATCATAAGGTCTGCAGTTGGTTGTAACCAGATTATATTTGTTGTGTTTGCAGTGTATCGTTTGCGATAGTCTTGTCTTCTCCCAAGCTTCTGTCTGAGCTGTGAGATGTATGTAAATGTATGTACTCAGGGCTACATTTCAGCTCCCAAACAATGGATTGTTGTATCTCTCCTTGTCACATGAAGTGAAGGCTCAGCCCAGGGAACAGGTAGTGCCTTGAGTCGCTGCCCGATGCCGCGGCGTTCATTCCCAGAGGTGGGACCTGCCTTCGCCTTCTGGCTTTGCATGTTCATCTGCTCACAAGTTTTGGGAGATTAAATGTACCCTGGGAGAAACTTTGCATATGTGGTCCTGCTTTTGGAAAATTCACCTGTGGGAAGGAGTAGACCGGTGCTGTACAAAATGAGTTCTGTATTTAAGCCTGTGTGGCTCGGGAATGATGGGATCCGGGGTAGACACCTCTCTGAGCAGCCAGAGGGATTGTGCTTATTAGGTCGCAGTTATCCTGAAAGCTGTTTAAATGTCATCCTCAGGTGACTCTTATTTTGTGGGGACACAGCCGGAGTTTGCCGATGTTGCTTGTCAGTAAGACACGAGGGTCTGTGCAAGCCTATCCTTAGCCAGTGCTGGGAATTTTCCAAGTTCTGAACGTCTGCTGACTTGACTTCTCTTTCAGAGCGCTGTGTGCAGCCTGGCTTTGCTTCTTAGCAGTTAGGACCCCAGAGCCCTGCGGTCAGGCTCCAGCAGCAAAGAGGTAGAGGAAGGTGAGCGTGACATATAGCTATTGAGCAGTGCTTGGGCGAGAAGGTTCTTCTAAGTCTTCGGTGGCAGTCCTGAAGCAGATCCTCAAAAGGCCCTTTCCTGCACCAGGCTGTAGACCAAAAGTAGCGTTGCTGTTAGGGAAAGCAGTGAAATGCACGCCATGTAAATCATGGCACCTTAGGTGCACGGTTGAGGGTGCTCCTAAATGGGGGCCCTAATGCGTGCTCGTTAAAAGGGCAGAACAGAATCTGTTAGACAACTTGCCTGGAACAAGATGATACTGTGTAATCTAAGAGCCAAATGATTTAATATGCAATCAGCCCAAAATCTCATTTGAGGAAGTGAATGTGCAGGCTTGCACCAACATAATTTACTTATTTTTATGAGCATCTTCCATGCACTGCTAATAAATATGAACTATTAACGTGTTTTTAATCTGATTCGCATTTATTGCAGGTTGAGTGTGAGGCTATAAATAATGCTTGCTTAGAGGCACGAAGTGTAAAGCTGTGCAAGTGGGGCTGCCATCCATTCCTGGAGCCAAGGCTGTGCAAGGCAGCACTTATTTGCAATGCTGATCAGCAACCAGCTCAGCAAGGCATTTAGTTAATTCACCAGGCAGGTTTTCTGTGTGGCTGTGAGGTGCTTTTCTGGCACCTTCGCACCACATTTCCTCTGAAACCAGACCTTGCTCTCAGCACATGGGTTGGAACAGGTATTAGGGGGCCATAATCAGTGTTCCTCTGTTCAGTGGGAACTTGGAAGTCACCGGAGCTGCAACAAAACTGCTTGGAAGGGGTAATACAAGTAATGTGCTTTTGCAAGGAGGGGAAGGGGTTGGGCAGAAGGGATTGGAGGGAAATGGGAAGGCATTCTCAGGGCTCTTTCACAAGGCTGAATGTTTTAATCCTTTTTCTTTTTTCTGTCCTGTCAAGGAGCCATTTCCTCCTGCAAGGTTGGGTCCCCAAACAAACGCCCTTTCTGAGGGGTGGCAGGGGTTGCAGATTGAATAAGAACAAAATGGAAGTTGCTTATTGGAGTGTTCCCTGTTTTCAGCTGGGAGTTTTCAGCTCAGCAAAGTGGAGAAATGAGCACCTCTACCATCTCAGGATAGCAATAACTAGGGCAGGTAAGAAATGGTTGTGGTTTTCCTGCTGGAAATCTAGCTTTTATCGAGGAGAAAATAGCAGAATTGCAGAGAGGCTTGGCAATCTCATTGCATTGCATTGGAGCGTGGTTGGTACTGCACCATGTGTCCTGTGTGTTCGGACAGCGTGCGGGTCCAGAACAGCTGTCCCGTAGTGTGCTTGGGGTCCACAGTTACTCATCTGCTACCATGGGTTGTGAGAGATGGAGCTTAAACTGGGTAGACTTGTCCAGAAAGGGGAAAATGCAGGGAAAAGGCAGCTCTAGGGCTGCCTGGTGAGATAGTGCAGCATAACTGCTCCTTTTGGCTGGAAGCTTTCTGATTGTTTTGTCTCAAATGTTTACCTTACTGATACTCTGAAGTTCCCTGAGGAAAAGGAACCCTTTGTGATAAATAGTTTTGTCAAAAACCCAATTTTCCTTCAAAAGCGTTCTGATGGAAACTTCTTAGTAACACGCATCCTTGGTCTTACTTCTCCCTTATTTGCACGAGCAGGCTTGATTTATTTTGCCCTTTGATGTATCTTGCAGCTCCCACTGAAAGCAACTGCAGTTGTGAACAAGTCGTGGGAGCGACTCTTTGATGGTACCCAAGATTGCATTAACGAGTGGGGTGACCCACGGTCCGAGGGCCTGGCTGACGGAATTACAGCTGGCAGAAAGTAATTTTTAACCGTCAATCTGAAGCATGTAAGAACGTGGGCTCGTTATGGGTCTAGGGGTGACCGTGCTTCTTGGTTCGTTATGGTTTTCACTGTGGTTTCCGTTCCATTATGTGGCTGTTAATTGCAGAGGGGAAAGGCTAACACCCTGGTCCGGTTGAAGAGCCGAGAAGGTGCATGTCCACTTTGCATCGGGTATCAAAGGACAGCTCTGATGTTGTTGCGGTACTTACATTAACAGTTCATGGTTGCATTAAAGGAGATGTGGAACGTGATGAATATTTTATGGAGCTGTATGAGTGGAGGGAAAAAAAATCTGAGATTCTTTGTGTGATCTGTGTAATGTCACCTTTGGTACAAGGGCAGGGAGGATGAGAGGCTGTTCAAAACTTCCTCACAATGCCATCTCGACACCACTTAATGCTCTGTTTTCACAGATCTTTCTGTGCATGTTCTTTGCCTTGTATAAAAATCAATAAATGAAACATCAAGATCTGAATCCCGCAGCTTCCCAGGGCATGAAGGAGGGGAAGGGTTCCCAGCAAAGCTCTTGCAGCTGCGGTTGGTTCCCACTGAGGTTTGCAGAGATGTCCGAAAGCTCGACAACCTGTCCGGTGTCTGCAGGAAATGCGGTGCAGGGGGCTTTTATCCTGCGCTGTGGAACCTGGGGCTGCCTGGATGGGGTTTTCTCTTGGTGGCTGCACTGCTGGAGCTTGGCAGCTTCATGTGGCTTCAGAATGTGAACTGAGTAACGCCGCAGGGGCTTTCTACAAGGCAGGGCGCTGCCTTTTCACTTCTGCCTTCCCGTCAAGTCTTAAGGGTTGTGTCGGTACACGCGATTGTGTGGCTGTCCTGCGGCCGCTGGCTGGGTGTGAACTCCTCCAGGCGGGCTGCGGTGAATAGGGCAGGCGTTCGTCTCTGTCAGATAGCGCTAAGCAGCCCGTTTAGTATTCGTCCTGCCTCCTGCTGATAGATAGGTGTCTATTGAACGCAGCCTGTGACAGACTAACTTCGCTGCCCAGACAATATGAAATGAAATGAATTCGCAGCGCCTGCAATGTTGTTTGCTGCTTTGATATGTAGTCTAAAGTAAGACTGGGTCAATACGGCATTAGTTTGGGCTGGATGTGACCTATCTAAAGCCACCAAAGTAAATTCAATTTGTGTTTATTTCTGTGCTGGAGTCTGTTCTTCACAGGCTTGACAAGGAATTCATCTTACCTTGTTTTTACTTACTTTGAAAGGAAGAACAGTGGAAGGACTTAATCCAGGAAAGACTTTGTGCTAGCTTTCAAGTACCCTGTGTCTAATGTTTCTGTACAGCTTTGGCCGATTCATGCTCAGCTAATCCATCATATTGTAATTCTCACAAAGTCATTTGCAGTCCCTGCTCCCCCACCTCCAATTCCCAGGAAAGGTTTTTATAGCTGAGACAGCGCCGTAGCAAGGGTTGTTTATTTACACATGTAAATACTGCAGTTCCTATCTGTGATTTTTTTTCCCTCCACAATTCATTGAGTGCAGTAATGTGCAGTGACTTCCCCGAGGAAGGGCAGTCACAGATTTCACTCTCTAGTGCCTGATCCGTGACCCATTGGTGTCAGCAAATGTCTTTCCACTGACCCCATCTGGTTCTGGATCAGGTGCTGGAGAGCACTTTGAGTGAAAGCTATCTGCGTCTTTCTAATGGTTGTATCGTGTTTCATAGGCTTTTCCTGGTTAGAAAGGGATGTAAAAGCTGTCGTGTTGGAAACCATGATACTTTGTTAATTGGATTGCATTAAAGCACGTTAATCAAACCAAAAGGGAGCATAAACTGGATTGCCATGTCTGCTACAGAAAAAAGCATCCTCCTGCAAAGATGAGGGTGGTGTTTGGGGACACCAGGATCAAACCAGTGCTTGCTTGCGAGGAGCTGCAGGGTGCCCGTGTGTCTTTGTGATTGCTGAAATGCAGGATCAGGCCCCACGATCCAGCTTGTTGGAACTGCATACCCCAGACACCTACGTTCAAACCTACCCAGCAGTTGCTTGGGCTCCTTAACACATGAGGTGCAACCAAATTTTTGCATAGAGGAAAAACTGGAGCCCCTCCATCAGCTTTCCTGGTTTTGAAAGCTGTTTCTCCTGAGCCTTTCCTGGCACGGATGACTTCTCCTCTCTTCCCAGAAAAGTTCACCAGGCAAAACCAGCAAAGGCAAGCATGTGTGCATGCAGATTTATGAAACAACACGGGTAGGTTTTATGTCCACATATGTAGAGATAAAGATGTTAACAACCCAATGTTTCTTGTCATATATAAAGGACCATAGATGAGATAATGAAGATATTTCTTTGCCTACTAGGCATCTTTCGTACATCTCTCTGTTCTCTGTGAAGCCTGTTGACTACATAGCTGTCACCAGCTGCTTAAACACGGCAGCCCCCCCAGCCTCCCCCAGTAAATGATTTGCCATTTCAGTGGCAGATTTTCATTACACAAAGGGGAAACAGCCACGGCAAGTGTTTAAAACTACTTAAGAACTTGAACTGTGTCATCCGTATAATTAAAAAGAGCTGTTTGGGTCATTGTTCTGTTGTAGCCTTGCCGCTGTTGCTTTGGCAGATGGTCAAAGATCATTCCTGACCACTAAATCTGTGGCAGGGATCGGGTCTTGATGTGCAAAGGGACCTCCTGCTGCCCAGCACGTGGAGTGCTTCCCTCAGAGCTGCAGCACAGGGATGGGCTGCGGCTTGATTTCCCCAGTGCAGCCATCCCCCAAGCAAACAAGCATTAATCATCCACCTCAATGAACTGCTCTTAAATTGAACGTGGTTGTTAAACTCCTGATAGCAGTTGTGACTTGCATTGCTAAGCAGGACCTAGGGTTTAAATAATCAATGTTTCATCTTTTTTTGTTGTTGTTTTACATTACGTGTGCTGGTTATCTCCCCAGTGGGAGGTTTGGTCTGTTTGTTTGGTGCCTTTTGCTAACCTGGGCCCCCGATGTTGCCTTTACAGCTAATTGTTAGTTTTTAGTTTTTATTTCCAATCTGTCTTAAGTCACATCTGGTTTGAAATTGCCATTCTAGAAAGTCACTTGTATAGAATTTGCTGTTAATTGACTTATTGATAATAAAGTATTTCAAAGGTGGAGGCTATGTAGGAAAACTAGCATTTTTTTGACATGTGCCTCTTTTATGTTCAGGATTGACTGGGAAAGTGATACCTGGGCATCCTGTCCTTCAAGACGAACTAGCAATTTCCATCTTCTTGCATCTTATTTTCATCCATAAACTGGCAGAAGAGCAAAAGGTGTCATCTTCTCTCTCTTCTTGTTGTGCTTTTCTCTTTCTCTGAATGATCTGGTCATTAGTGGACCTCCCTGAGTTAGTAAATGAAGAAAACACCATAATTTCTCAGCAGATGGTTCCTTGACCGTCCTCATTCTGCTCCGTGTTGTCCTGTTGCATCCTGACCTGTCCTGGCTGGAGAAGCTGTAGGATGATGGGAACATCGCTCCCACCACCCAAACCTCTGGTCCAGGTCTGCTTGAGGGGTGCTTCCACGTGTCCCTGTTTGGGGTACAGAAGGAGAGGTGACCCCACATCCCTCTCGCTTGAGCAGTCGTTCCTCTGCTCCCCCACAATCATGTATATCATCAGCAGAAGTTGCATTGCTGTCTCTGCAAAATGTTTTAGCACCATTCTGAGAAAGGCGTCCCCCCTCCCCAGGTGCTGTTTACAGTGTTAAAATAACAACAGAGCAGTGTGCTCACCAAGTAGGTATCGAAGCCAGGGCAAATCAACAATGCAGCGCTGATTGTAATTCATCAAATTAGTGAAATTGCTGTGTTAGGTTTGATTAATTTGGGTACTAATTCGAAGCCTAAGAGGGTGACTGTGTGGTTCTGGTCGTCTTTCGGGATTTATAGCAAGTCAATCAAATCTATAATTGCAAGCTGGCTAAATCACATGGAAAACAAATTGTCTGGCACTTCAGGCAGTGCTGCCGAGCTAGTTGCATACACGTGGCGCAGGAGGGCTGGTAAGGGCTGTCAGACACCTCCTGGCTTGTCACCCAGTGTCTGCAGCGAGATGAAAAGTCGTCGGGGCGCGGGAGCTGAGGTTTGCTGAGCTTGGAACACGGCTGGAGCTGGGATCCCTCCCTCGTCTGGAGGGGGCACGGCTGCGGATGGCTCGCCGTCGCGTTTCTGGGGACCGATGATCTACTCGGATTAATGGCAGGGAACTGAAAGGCTCGCCGTGCTTTTGGACAGCTGGATGGAAGAAAGCGGAGAAGAAACAAGATGAACTGCTGGCGTCTCGGGAGCGCGACTGCGGGGCAGCTGCAGGGGCTGTGCCTGGGGGTGGCTGGGCAAAGGCTGCCCACCCTGGTTGTGGCCGCTCTCCGGGCGTGCAGGGCCGTGGACACCGGCTGCGCTCAGATTCCCACTGAGCTCCGGAGGCCAGCCCAGGCTGGCAGCACGTGCCTCCCGCCACAGGGGGCTGGAAAGCTCCGGATGAAAAGCTGTGAATTGCTTCCTCTCGTGGCTTTTTATCCAGCAAAATGTTTTGTTGCCTTATTTATGACTTCTGTAATGCGGGAGCCCGGGATAAAAAGGCTGAAGGCTTCCTCTTATTTTTGTCTGCAAACTCCCTCTCGCTGCCACGGCTTTGCAAGTTCTTTAGCAGGGTGAAAGTTGTGGCTGACTCCGGCCTTCCCCTGAGTTGTTTCATTATGCTGTTGACATGAACACTAAATCCTGCTTTCCTTTGCTGCATGCTGAAGGTCACTGCTGCAGTATGATCGTAATGAGCCTCATAAGCCACTGTCTCATCTCAGCAGGGCTCTCCATGGATTGCCCAAAAAACCCCGACCATTTATTTTTTAATGTTATCAGTCTACAGATGCTCAAGGCATCATGTGAGCTTAGAGTCTTGTGGCTTATCGATGTCAGACGGTGCTTTGATCTTACAGGACTTGGGGGTAAAGGGAGGAATAAGGCAGTGGAATAAGTGGGCAGTGTTTCAAGTAGTAAATGCAATACGTAGCATTAGAGTGACCACGCTGGAAGCAATTTTTTTAGTGCGGTGTGATAATAGCAGTGTGATAATAGCAGTGTGATAATAGCAGTGTCCTGGCAGGAAGCAGTGCTCGTGCAAGCCCACCTGGCTTTAGCTGATGTGCAGCAGCCAAGGCACCCAGAGCACGTGCAGGACCCTTGGAGCAGGAATCCGGCCCAGAGACCCTGGCTCCTTCCTGCCCTTTGCAGCAGGATGAAGTTCCCAAAACAGTGTGAAGCTGGAAATGAGCCGTCGGAGTAAATGTACCTGCAGCTTTTCCACCCTCTGTCTGATCAGGCTTTTCAAATTAACACCTGCACATTTAGAAATCGTTAAAATAATAATTTTGTGCTCCGCTGACTACCCTGGCTGTTTAAAACATGGTAGGATAGGCTGGGACTACCCAAACAATATCCTTGTAGGGGGGTTGTCATGGCATAGACTGACATCAAGAAGCAGCCTTTTATAAAAGATGTTCGTTACGCTGCCATTTGGATTGTGTGAGTTTTATTTAATTAATCATGCGAAGAGAGGGAAGAGAAATTGCCCAGAATTTGCAATAAAACAGTTGACAAAGTATTTATCAGAACCTCTCATGTAATTGTCGTTGTGACTGGAACATGTATCTGAGGGCATGGGGAAGTCAAACCAGCTCGTGGGCTGTGCCGTGCCCCACGGCGTGTCCCCGTGCACCGCCACCTGCCCCAAGGCATGAGGACCATGGTGGACAACCAGGGGCCTCTCTGGATGAGGGCAGAAGCGTCGGTTTGCTATACACGTTATTGCTTGTGTCGTGGCTGCAACATTTCTTCTTTGAAATGATGCTCCAGGTGAGTTCCAGGAAGAGCTTTCAAAGGCTCCGGGGCTCAGCAGCTCTGGGCATTTGCCTTTCCAGTCGCAGCTCCTCCTCCTGGCTTGCTGGCAGTGCCAGCAGAGCCTGCATCGATGCTTCGCCCTCCCCTTGCCTGCAGAATGAGGCTGAGCTGAAGGAGCAGGGATAGCTTCGCGTCTGTGCCTGCTGGTTTCCACAGGTGTCACAGCGTCTGCGTGCAGGTTCGCTCTTGTAAAACGTGATCCCTGCTGAGGCATCCTCAGGTCAGCAGGAGGGAGCTCATCTCCACAGCCTGCTGGATGTCTAGAAGGTGCTTGGAATCTCAACCCTGTGTGGACTAGTTTTCCCGTGCAGAAAAGGGGGGGGATGAGAGGACATTTCTAAAGGCTGTTTTGTTTCTCCTTCCCCCTCATCTTCCAGGAATAACTGGAGATGATGACACCTGAGCTGCTAGCAGTGGTAGTGGTAGGAAGGGAGGGAAGGATCCTGCCCTGAGGTCCAGGGCAGAAGCTCCTGGAAGCTCCGGCTCTGCAGGACTGTTTGGACTGTCCTGGCCTCCAGGGCTGCTCTCATGGTTGTGCTGAAGCAGGACAATGGTCGAACCGCCTTGGACATGCTGTGCTTGCAAAGCCGTGTTCCGTGTAACCCCAGAAGGGTCAATTTGCTCCTGCCTAGGTGCCTGCAGGAGGGTGAATTGCACGAGCTGTCGTTAGTGTGTGGGAATTTTCCTTTGGGTTTGTGAGCCAAGAAGAGGACCAGCCCCCTTTATGGGGCTGTATTTAGGGCGCTATCTGCTGCTCAGCATAGTGAAAAAGAGATTGCTGTAAGAGATGAGGAAGGGCACTCATCTGTGATACAGACAGTGTATGACAGCTGATTCAGCCCTAATCGGGCAGCCGAGCATGCAGAGCGCAATAGGCTTGTATATCTTTTCCTGATCGCAGTTACAAATATTCCTGGGTAAGTGCTGCTTGCTGACGGTGCAGACACCCTACCGGGGAGGGAGGCAGCTGCAGAGGTGGTGCTGTGCAGAAGCCAATTATCAGGACTGGCTTTTCAGCAGGAGGGTCTTTGCAAAGCACGTGGGTAAGGACATTTGTAAGCTAAAAGGCTGCCTTACGCCCAGGTTGTTCTTTATTTTAAAAACCTCACCTGCCTCACTGGAGGCCTGAGTTTGTTCCTGTCCCATCCCCTTTCCAAGGCAGGCTCTCCTCTACCTTCGCCATCCGTGGGCATGCTGAGAAATGTCTTAAAAACTCTGAGGAGCAGCAGTTCCTTCTGTTCCCCCAGCAAGGTGCAGAAGCTGCACGAGCTGCTTTGGCCTGTCAGGCTTACAGCAAGGCCAAGCTCTGCTGCAGCTTGCAGGCGTTACCAGGATGGAAGCTGTAGACAGGCAGGGGTGTAAAATCAGCTGAGGTTTAGTGCTGAGTTTTCACAGGCATCTACGTGGAATAAAGGGACTGACCATGTCATTTGTTCTCCAGGAAAAGAATGGGCTGACACAAAACAGCAGGCAGTTTTTTGGCCGCATGCTGCTTAATAACACATTCGGTATTGATTAACTGTAGTTTTAAGCCCGTTTGGACAATTCAGCTGCTTGACGGAGGGGTTGAAACACAGCGGAAGAAGTGTTAATAAATGTAGTTCCCTGTTTGATCATGAGTTTAAATTTGAAAAGTCCTTCGTGTATGAATCAAGTTATTGTGTTCCCAGGGGGAAGCCAGGTTGATTTATGACCTTTTAATGTTCCAAATGCAATTAGCACTCCATCAGTATGCAGATACTATCATGGGGTCTGGTGACTTGAATGACTTCCAGTTACCCCTATATCGGGAAGAGGTGTCACAGCTAATGAAATTCTCTCCAAAAAGTATTGATTCATTAGACAACACAATCCTTTGACTGTCCTCTGCCCAGTGAACTGTCAGGAAAAATGCATCTCAGGATGTCAGAGCGTTCATCCTGTTCCTCATCATGCTCCTGTCTTCTCCGATGCTCTCCGGGATCACACGGTGCTCGTACTTGCTCACCGGGGGCTTTTGCCCATCCGAGAATTTTGGCCCTGCTCTGGGGGATCCAGCCCCCTACCTCAGGCTGGCGCAGCACCCATCGGGCTGTCTGCACAGATGTGGTCTCCTCACGGGACCAAATCCAGGCCAAAAAATAGCAAGTGCATCTTAGAGGGTGTGGGGAGGGGGCCAGGGTGTAGCGTGTGCATTCAAGTCAGGCTGGGTGTAAATAAGAGACATTCCGGTTTTATTGCGGGCTTAACCAAAAATGAACGAGGGTCCTTCTCGTGCCATTACAGGCAGGTAAGAGACGTGTTGTAGTGAAATCAGTTGCACCTGAGGGTTGGTTTGTGAGCCCAGGACCATCACCGGTCCCCTTGTGAAGAAAGCTTTGTGGATGACATACCGAAAGGCTCAGGCACCGCAGCAGTGGTGAGTGGTGCCGTGGCTCTTGCTGGAGGAGGTCTGTCTGGTGTGCTCTGAAGGAAAATGCAGCGAGGGAGGTGGGGCAGAAGGCACGTTGATGGAGGCTGCTGGGTTTTGGGTGACGTTAAAAGAAATCCTTGAAGCAAAGCCATGCGTGGTGCATGTTATATTGAGGTTTGAATCCCCTTAGTATCGTTGCTGTTCTGAAGACATGCAAATTGATGGTCTTTGTTTAATAATCATCTTATATGTGATTTAAGTTTGAGCTTTGCTGAGAGCAGCTGAGCTATTCTCTATAACGTGTCTGTACACAACTTATTTCTTGGCTCAGAGTGACGAGGCGCTGGCCCAGGCTGCCCAGAGAAGCTGTGGATGCCCCATCCCAGGAGGTGTTCAAAGCCAGGTCGGGTGGGAATGGGCCCTGGGCAACCTGATCTAGTGGGTGGCATTGAGAGCATTTGTCCACTCAATTTCACATTCTGAGGCAAAAAGGAAGAAGGAGGGTGGACTCGGTGATTTGCAGAAAAGCTGTTCACTCCTGGGTTTGACTCGGCACAGGTGGTATTCTTAACAGGCTACTGACAGCCAGAACCCTGTGCAAATACCTAAATAACAGCCTTCCCTGCATCTCTGTGGTGCATTAAGGCACTGACGCTTCTGCACCGTGTGAGTGAGATGGAGAACTGAGAGCCCAATGGCTTGGCCAGCACCCCTGGGAGCAAACCTTGGGGTTTCTGGTTTCCTGTCTTCACGGATGCACTTTGGGCTGTTTTCCTTTCATTTAATTACCTCGATGATAGCTGCAGTGTTTCCAGATGCTTTTAAATTTATTTCCTCTCCCAAACAACCACTGGAATGGCAGGAAACGTTAAAATAGCAGCAGAGAAGCAGGGTGATGCGAATCTGATGCCAGACTCACCGACAGCTTGTGCTCGCTTGTGTAGTACGGAAGTCTTTACTCGTCTTGTATCCGGAGCAAATGAAATTTGATGAGCTTTGTGCATTTTCTGAGGGGGAGCTGCTTGGTTGTTTTTTTGCCCTCTTCACATTGCCGGCTCTGTTCACCAATTAATCCATGCTAAAAGGACTTACAATGAGCTTGTTATTCTGTGGGCTTGTGAGGTGGCAGCTTGCCAGATTTGAGCTCGTTTCAGATGTTTAATAGATAGAAAGTTGATCACTTGGCAGCCGAACCGACACCCTGGAGATTCTTCCAAGGCTGTAAAACATGCTGGGATCCAGCGGCTAGGGAAAGGCCAGGTATTTGTGAGATAGCACAGCTTCTGGCCTAGCTGAAAGCCAACACCTGGATACCTGCCTTTGCTTCGGATTATTTGAACTCTGGCGTGGCTTTCCCTCTGCTAATGCAGTGCTGTCCTCTGTCATCTCCCTATCGATACGGACAGCGGTAAGCACACAGAAAGCTAATCGCTGGCAGATCAGTAGTTACCGTGGGAGATTATGGTTCAAAGCTATGCGAATCTTGCTTTCTTCATTGAACCCAATGTGCATGTCGACCTAAATTTTCTCGTTTTATTGGCCTTGGTTGTAATAAATAAACTCAAGCTGAAAAATATATCTGAAGCCTATAAATATGGATTTGTTTGAGGCAAGTTGCTTCCTGGGCAAACTCAGATGCATCCTTGCCAGCAATTCTTGCGAACGGGCTGGGCGTGATCCTGGGAGAGCGTTCTGCTGTCAGCATCTGCTGACACCTTAAAGGACAACGCCAAAGCTTGGCTAAGGGCACTAGTAGCCTAGGTCAGGAGATTTTCTCCTTTTTCTACTTTGTGACTCTTTTTTTTAAAAAAAAAAAATCAAATTAGAAAAATATATAAGCATTCAAAGTGCTACTGTTTGTGAATAGGGTTAGAGATCATTTTATAGTTACAGTCTGTAGAGACAGCATGAAAGCAGGCTTGCTACGAATGCTTTCTGTATAAAATGCGAGGGAGGGAGGGGGCGTTTGTCCAGGGGAAGAAACAGAGGCAAGAAACTGCACAAGTTTACAGACAGCAGTCTCGTGATAATGGCAGAAACCTTGCAGAAGTCTCTTCCAGTGGCCTGAACACTGTGCCAGAAAAACGGCAGGGCAGCAGCAATTGTAATGAAAAGCGATAGTGTCAAGCCCCAGAGGGAGAGCGCTGTGTGCTGGGTGTGTCTTTGTTTTTCCCCAGATTTCTGTGTTTTGAGTCTTCTGGACTTCCACGTGCCTTGCTCATAGGTGGTTTCAGGATGGGCTAAGGTCAGGCTCTCGCAAACCTGGAAGGCAAAACTGCTTCTGGCTCGTCTGACTTTGCAGAGCCCAGGGAATGGGTGAAGTCCTGTAAGATCAGTGTTTCTAACAGATTGCTGCTTCCTGAATCCCTTCCCAGACTCCTGGAGGGTGTGAGCCCCACTCCCTTCACTTTGACTTGCCTCTGTGCCTCAGGGTGCCCTTAGATGGTGATGTCTGAACAACCCAGAAAAAATGTTAGTGTGACAACAGGGCTCACAGCTGCTGTTCCCCTTTGGCCCCAGGGATTCTCTGCTGTCCCCCAGCACGGTGACAGTGCAGAGCCCCTTCAGTGCCCCTCTCTGCCACCACAGCACGTGGGAAGCTGCCCAGGTCCAGCCCAGGTAAGCTCCAGCCATCATCAGATGAGCACATCGGTGCACAAATGCTCGTCTCACACCTAGATGCCGAAATTAGCATCTCAGCAGGGATGGAGAAGGTCCAGATGCCCTGCAGCATTAGCCAGGGCCAGAGCGCTGTCTTTTTGCCAGCCTGGGCACGCGGTAGGCTTTGTGTTACCTGTTGGAAATGCCTGCGTGTGCAACTCGGTTCCCTCTCCTGCCTGGAGGGCCTATTTTGGGATGGCCTATTTTAGGAGCGCGGCGCAGGTGACGTGCCTTGGAAAAGCAGCGTTGCATCGCTAACGATCGCTGTGGCGCGCTGAGATGACACCTTGCTGCTTCTCTGAAGTGAAGGGTTTAAATGAGTCGCTGCCTGTCTGATTTATTGGGAAGTTTGGGTTGTCGTGCTGGTTCTGAGCAACTGACAGGGAGAAGGGGAGCTGGGGGGAAGGGACCACACAACAAAACCCTGCTGGGAAGGAGGACTGAGTGGCATACTATCTCCATTTCAGCCTTAGGTATAGAATGGGAGGATCAGTGTACTCGTCTAGATAAAAATATAACGATATTACCACTGTGGATATGTTGGCTTTTAAAAATGCTAATGATTAAGTAATTATTCCTTTTCTCCCGCGAGCATCCTACCTATCGAGTGAGACGTAGCGATGGAGCATTTGATTAGTACCTTCAGTGCTCCGCTCAGTTAAATCTCCTGGTTGAAGGCTGTTCTTAAAAACACTTATAAATGGAAAGTTATGGGTTATTATAAATGATCCAAGGCCTGTTATTTAGCTGTGATTGGTATGTTTGTGTGCTGAACAGAATGTGCTTTGTTTATTGAGGCTTTTATTTCCCTACGAACACGCCGCAGCTAACGCACCACTTCCCACATCCTGCCCTGCTGAAGACTGGCATGTGTTTATTCAAATATTCTGTTTACCAGAGGTAGCTCGGTGGCTTGTTAAAAGCAGAAACAAAGATGTTTCCAATTGCATTCCCCCTAAGTTGTCACAAGCTAAGGGAAGCTTGCAAATTATGTGCTGGAATTAAATCCCAATTACGTTAATAAGGAGAAAGCGATCGCAAAGGTGCGCGTACATCTGTGCTGGGGCACTGGGGATGTTGCTTGTGAGCAGTGGGCATGGCACGTGGCAAAGGTTTGAGAGCGCTTCTGTGTGCAAAGCTGCTCCCTTCAGTGCTTGCAAGAGAGTTTGTCCCTCTGCTTTATACCCAGACTTGAAATAAAACAGAAAAACAGCAGATGTCCTGTTGCTGCCTTAACTGGTAGTGAAGAGAGTATCCCCAAGGTAGAGATGGCAGCAAACTGTGTCTGGAGAAATCTTAGAAATAAGGGAATCTTTGGAAACCAGTGCTTGGTGTGAATCAGGCGTAGCCACCACCCTGCTGTGCCAGGGGTGGGCGCGGGGTGCCGGGGGCCGTCTCCTCCCAGCCCCGAAATCTGGAGCTCCTGCTCTCCGATGACTCCATCGGTGTGGTACGAGCTGTTTTGGCTGCAAGTCCAAAGCCTGGGGAGTGTGTGTTTCCTGGAGTAATTCAGAGAAACCATAATGTATAGTGTTCACCACAACTGGTCTCCAGTTGTGAATTTTTAATTATGCCAGATCATTTTCAGTAAATGGGACTTCAGGCTCAATTAGTACTGTCAGATCCAATTTTTCACTCACCTACTATTGAGCTCGTCCTGTGTTGTTCGCAGTGATTGCCAAATCCACAGGAAAGATGAGACTTTTAGGAGATGAATGTCTGCAGCACTTCCCATTCTCAGAGCCTGCCTTTGGCGGAGTGGTAGGAGCACTGGGTATGGGGGAAATAAGGTGCTCGGAGGAGCATCGTGACTGCTGGGAAGATAAATATTTTGCTTCCAGTGGCAAGAACTCAAAGCCTGTTCTTTGTGTACAACAAGGCAGCTCAGTATACCAGGCGCTTGCATCTTAATTAAAACAGCAGAGCGTTTCTACCAGTGTGATCATAACCTTTTTGGGTGGGGGAGCTTGTGCCTCTTAGCTTTGTCTCTTGAATAACGAGAGCCTCTCAGCCAGACCTGCCGAATAAATGCTTGAAGCACTGTCCCTGACAGATGCTACACGGCGCG
The DNA here is from genome assembly GCA_011075105.1 of Heteronetta atricapilla. Lineage (NCBI taxonomy): Eukaryota > Metazoa > Chordata > Aves > Anseriformes > Anatidae > Heteronetta > Heteronetta atricapilla. The sequence goes on from CM021734.1 coordinate 8,259,263, forward strand.
GTGATGTCCGTGGCATCCCTTAGCCACGGGTAGCAGGGGGCCCGTCTGCTGTGAACCCCCTGCGAAGGGCAGGGGCTGTGGCTGCGTGCGCGTGGTGGCTGGCTGCCCGCGAGTCGGGGATGGGCGTGGGATAAAAAGCAAAGCCGCTTCCCCAGGAGCTTTCCCTCGAATATCCAGCTTGGACGGGCAGGTGCTCGCCAGCACTAAGCAGGGCGTTGGTGAAGCCTCCTGGAACAGCCAGGGGCACTGGAAGGAGAGCCTGCTCTGTGTTCGCTGCTACAGAGAACAGCGCACGTGAGCTGCCTTCCTGTGAGGGCAGAACCCATCGGCGACAGGCTGGGCAGCGGCACGTTTGCCCAGCTGCTTACCTGGGCTCCAGCAGCAGGTATTGCTAACACACAGCCCTCTGCTGCCCCAAATCCCTCCCCACCCTCCCAGTAAGACACTGTGCTAACTGTGCAAAGGAAAACGGTCTCCCTGCCAACTGCTAGCACCTCCATCTCCTTTCCTGGGAGCGGGCAGTGGGGATTACCACAAAGCCCAGTGCCTGGCTGCGGCGGCTCCCTTACCATTCCCACACAGGCTCTGTGTGCTCTGAGTCTGGAGTAATAGCTGGAGGTGACTTAGAAACTAAACTTGTATTCACATCTTAAAGAAAAGGTGCAGCATTGAAGAAGCTTCCAGGGTGGAGTGTAGCTGTATGTCCTCTTGCTTGCTCCAAGGAATCTATTAAGCAACGATGCAAGTAAATAAACAGTGTTACTCTGCAGAGCTGGCTTTTCCTAGTCATGTGCCTTTTTGCAGCTTTGTCCCGTTTTTATGCCTGATTTGAGGTGATGCATCAGCTCCCGTTGGCAAGGGCACGGTCCTCGTGGGATCTCTGTAAAGCATCGCTGGTGCTCTTGGGACATGGCAAACGCTGTTGTTCAGCAATGCCGTTGAGCGGTAGCTGCATCTGCCAGTTTTGTATGCTAGAAATTACCGCGCAGCTCCACTGAAGTTTACAGCCAAAGGGCACATGGTGTGGGGACACGAAGGAATTGCCTTAGACTGAAAAAGTGCGTGCTGCTCGTGCGGGTCACTGCTCCCGTTCCTACAGCTCTGCCGGTGACAGTGGGTGCTGGCATCTCGGCGGCAGCCGTAACCCCTACAGGTCTGTCGTGTTTTGCTGAACAGCTCCGATTCAGACCTCGGAGTTTTCCAGGGACAGCAGATCGGGTAGGGAATGGGAAATGCAATATATGAGGGGAAGGATGGAAGACAGGGCTGGAGATGGCTCTCCATGGGTACGTGTGTTTAATTTCCAAGCAATAAGAAAACCCTGTTTTCCTGTGGATTTCCACGGCTCGTCTCCCTCTCTGCTGCAGCGTTCCCAGCTCCCTCTCCTGCCTCTATCCCGCAGGGGATCTGGGAGGCAGCGGTGCGGGCGGGCTGGCTGCTCCCCGCTGGTGCCGGCTGCCCACTGCCAGCCGGGTGCTTCCCCCCGCGTCTCCTCTGCGCTCTTGTTTATCCTCCATCCAAATTTAACGAGGGATTCTCAGATAAGGCAGATGATTAAAAAATTATTAGGAGGCTGGCGGGGGGTGGGGGGAGGGAGAAGGGAGATGGACAGTGTGCTCATGAGAGGCTGATATCTTCAGGAAATGAGGCTAAAAATAAGTTTAATAATGTTTTACTGAGCTTTTGCTTCAAAGCAATCTGCTGAGTGTGTCTCACTCTTTCCTGCTCTGGGCATGTAACTGCTGTCGTGTTCTTGGCTGTAATTTTCCTGCTGTATGAGCCCCTGCTCTTTCAGGAAGGCTGTGAAATTTTTTGCTAATCACAGAGGGCAGGCAAGACCTCGGCTTTAAAGGTCTCATAAGAAGGAAAAAAAATAAAATAAAATTGAGCAGGCATCCAGTAAATGGCACGGCGCTCCGGTGGATCCACCTTGGAACGATGAAAGCTTGTGCTCTGATTGCCAATATTTGAAGTGGCATCTCCAAAGTCTCTCGCAGAGAATTAACCCACTGAGCCATCGCTGCCGGCGCGGGGCAGAGGGCGAGTCATTTATCTGCTAACAATGAGCTTTTGTGGCTGATGTGGGATGCGGCAGCGCGTTAGATAACCAGAGGTACCCAGCAACCAGCCCTGCTAGTGCAGTAATGGTGAAAAGGACGTGGCTTTGATTTTCCTGCATGCGTGGTGGTGGTAGATAAACCAGAACATCAGCTGCCTGGTGCCGCCCGAGTCGTCTCCCCCCAAGCCTTGCTTTTGGTGGAGATAAGGATCCGGATGAGCATGGGGCCGATTGCTTTGTACTGATTTTGAATGCTTGCACACCCGTGCCCTTGACGAAGGAGCCCAGCCCACGCAGGGCCGGGGTACCCGTGTGTCTGGACACGCAGGGACGTGGCAACCTTTGCCCCCCCAGCCGCGGTGCTGCCGTGTGCTGTTGTGTAGAGCGTTCAGAAAGAGCTGCGCTTGCCGCGTTCAGACTGACAGCCAGGGAGGCATTCAGGAGAACACTCCAGTATTAATTAACTCGTCCTGCCAAGAGCAGATATTGATTTGCTTTTACAGGACTTTGATGAGTCTTGATTATGATTCTATGGAGGTAGGAAGGTTTCTTGCCCTCAGAAGACTAGAGCGGCCGTAATTATAAAATAATTGTGCTTGTTTTCTTCTAAAGTAGTATTTTATTATTTGATGAATCTCTTGTTTGTACTGAGTAGACAGTACAACTTCACAAATTACTTGTTTACTGTCATGCCTTGATTTATAATTCTCCCTTAAAAATTTAGGTTTTTTTTCAGATATGCATTCAAATTACTGTAAAAGTAGGTCACATCCCATTCTTGCAGATGTTACCCTTCCCTTCTCGCTCTAGCTCTCCGCTGGTACACGGGTTGATAAGTTTGTGCTGATGACCCAAGGCAGCACTCGAGAAAGGTGAACCAATCTCATAAATCTTTCACTGCAATCCTGCTGTGTGTTAAAGGCTTACATGTAGTTTGGAATATTAATTAAAGACAGTTAAACTGCCTTTTTTTTTTTTTTTAATTGCGTTTTTGGTCTCTCCTGCCTGGCAGAGTTGCTTACTCTGCGTTTGCCTTCTGTGCATGGTCCAGTGGCAAGCAATGGGCTTTGGGTAGGGTGCAGGTCACCCTTGTTGTGACCTGCCAGCCTGTGCCAGCCCCGTGTGCCAGCCCCGTGTCCCTGCCCGGCGGGTCCCCGAGCCCAGGGGACTCCTGTCCCTCCCTGCTGCCAGGCGTGCCGGAGGCAGCGGCCAGCCTCGGGGTCTGGTGAGCGCAGGGGCGGTGAGGCAGCAGGTTGAGCAGCTGCAGGGAGTGCAGGGGGGTCAGATGTAATGACGAGCAGATTTACACCACTGCTGCTTCAGCACTGAATAAGAGATTTCCCTTAGGAGGTTTTTAGAGAGAGGTGCAAAGAGCTGTTAAGTCATTAGTGCTGTTTCCCATTGTGGCAGCATTATTCCTTGTTATCTCCACTTTATAGCTTCTGTTCCTCGCTAGTAACTACTGACCCAATAAATATTTGTCCTGAATATATTTTCTGCATCCCAAATGCTTGCCTTAGCCTTTCACATGCAGCTTCCAAGATGCTACAGCCCCTTCTTCTGCCTGAGTCTGTGCTTAATCACGCAGTGATGCTGCAGGCTGCTGCCTGCCTGGGAAACAAATCCTGACCTTGGACAACGACTGGGGAAGTCTCCCTCCACAAAAGCACTTCTCTTCCTTCTGCTTTTAAAGCCGCAACTTCCAAGATGTGTCCCCAGATGTGTCCCCGACAAAGCAGTTTCTAAAGCAATCTCCGTTTCATAGCAGCAGCCTTTTGCCACCTTTTTTTTCTCTATTCCATTAACTCTGTGTTTTGCAGCCAACGCTCCTGTTAATTAGGTGCTAATTTATTGTCCTAACCGGCTGTTACTGCTGTGTAACCCCGACACCACCCTACCCATCCCCAGCGTTCACCCCACCGCTGGGGTGAGCAGCACCGAGGGGCACCCAGCCCGTGATGGAGCGGGCAGCCTGAGAGCCCTGCTGCAGCTCTCCCCAGGCCCCAGGCCTCTTGGGGCAATTCCCCAGGGTTTCTCTCCCCACCCTAGCCAAGTGCCAGCCTGCAGACCCCACTCCAGCACGGCTCTTCCCAGGCAGATTTTAATGAGGTGTGAGCGCTAATTGAAGCATTCCCCATCCCTCTGCCACGTGGAGCATGGCGCTGAACAGAGCCTGGGCTCCCGTGGTGGTGGTGCCGGGGAGGACGGATGACAAGAGGGGAACAGGACCAGTTCGTGGCTCTTTGCTGAGGGTCTGCAACATGGTGGCAGCCCCACTGTGACCCGTGATGAGGCCGATGGACAATGTGACTAGTGGCAGGTCTCAGGCTTGCCGTCCCAAGGCTGGGGTATAAAAGCCCCATTTATACTTCCTAGGATCAATTCTGCATCGTTGGCAGGTAATTCCAGCAGGGCTATTTTTTAGGAAGGTTTACTGGCTCTTATGAGCTGGCCTGGTCTGTTAGACCTGCTTAATGTTAAAAACTGTTGTTCAAAAAAAAAAAAAAATCAGTTTAAAACATTTCTGGCAGATAATTGCTTGGAAATGTTCCCCCTCCCCCCTAGTATTCTAAATTATTCTTGGAGTGGAAATGCAAAGTGCTTGATAGCTTTTCTTCATTCTATTCTTATAATAATTCATTCTTTAAATATTCACTAGAGCTTTTCTGATTGAAAATCAAACTAGCAAGAACTCCCCATAGAGAGGAGTCATTTCCCAACCGGCTCCTGTTAGTGCATTTCGCAACTATCAAAAATAATGTTCTTCTATCTCCCTGCCCTTGCTTTGATTCATTAATTAGTGATATTAATTAGTTGTAATATATTAATTATGAACTGATATAGCTAACATAAAGGAGGCTGAGCGCAAGAATGAGCTTCATAACCTGTTTGCCCTGGCTCTGCCTCGGCCAGATCAGATAAAAAGCCGGCAGCAGCCCCAGTTCCCTGCTCCAGGGCCAGATGCAGACCTGCTGTTCCCTGTCTGGATGTTCCCAGGTCAGTCCCTGGCTGGGGAACTAGAGCAGCAGCCTGTGCGTGCCGTGGCGGGGTCGAGCACGCGTTGCCTGCTGGCCTAAGTCGTGTCCTCGAGGATGCGACTCAGCAGCATCCAGCCCCGGCAGGCCTCAGCCTTTGCGACGCGGTCGAGGTCGTTTGTGCAACCAGATGCGCTGAGGCTTTACGACAGGCTGGCACTTGATGCAGAGAGAGGAGGACGTCTCGTGTAGCTTAGGCTGTCCTTCAGATCTTCTGCGTGTGCCACGGTCGCAGCAGGGGATGTCTGTGGTCAGTGGAAGCAGAGCAGTGCCATCGGGCTGGTCTCCATGGAGATGGAGAGGGAGGAAGGCCGCAGCTTTGTGGCAGAGGAGGCTGGAGCCGGAGACTAATGAAAGGTGGCTTGGTAAAGGAGCTGGGGATGCTGCGGGCAGTCATCCGGTTTGGTTGTGTGTACGCTGTGGTCGGCTGACTCCGCTGTGGTATGGTTAGCCTGACAGCAGCAGGTGAAATGCTCAGCAATTTATTTAGCTACAACTTCCAAGATGCGAGGGCAGTGCAGGGCCGTGGAGTCAGGGAGTTTGGGTGTAACTCCTGCAGGCCAGTGCTGCGGTGGGCAAACCTGCACAGCTCACGGTCCTGTAGAAATATTGCAGCTGCTTGGCGTTAATCCCGAGGATGCTTAGGGGTCAGGTAGCATCCATGTAATTTAGTAATCTTTAGATGTAAGATGTGCCACTTACTGCCAACTTCAGAAAAATACCGGGCTGGTTGTTGATGTTTCCCTTCCCCTCTCCCTCTCTTTAGATCTAAAAATGTCACAAAATATGAGCACAGTATTTTGGACTGCGAGCCATCGAAGCAGGGCAACATGACCATTTTTCTGCAGCGGTGGGACAGCATGAGCTCTCCTACTACTGCTGCTCTGCCTGTTGTGGGCAGACCCACTGGGAGACCCAGTTACACCCAAATGGAGGATTTGGGGGCTACAGCTTTTGGGGGTCACTTCTGCGATGGACTGTAGGGCCGGGACTCGGCGTACTTCTGCCCACGTTGTTGCCAGAAGGATGCTTGGCAGGAGCTGAGGTGCACGATGTTGCCACGGAGCTCTTCAGCTCCTGGGAAGATTTTCAGCCCCTGGTAGTGCAAAGTAAATATTTAGCTGACTCCTCTCAGTGTTGATCTGCAGGCAAAGGGTAGGCAGGTAGTTAACACTTCTCCCCCTGCTGTGTGCTGTGTGCTTTTGCAACTGGAGGTTGCAAAAAGGCACCGAATGTAAATAGGCGTCGGCACACCTGCTGCATAAATGCAGTATTGCTGGAGGTGGGGGGCCGAAGCAGCCGATACCTTTGTAGTTAAAGTGCAGTGTGCTGACGTAATCCTAAAAATTGAATTTCTGCAGTGCGCTAGCCGTGTTTGAGTTGTGCTGCAGATAACCCCTCCTGCTGCCAGGAACCTCCAAACCGCGGGCCGGCCGCCCAAAGCCCCTGTGCCTTGGGCCTGAGTTGGGACACTGCCTTCCCCTTCTCATTGCGCGCCGCTGCCTCCGTGCCCCGTCTCCAGCCTCGGGATGCTCAGTGCAGGCTGGGGAGCCCAAGTCCTCCAGCAATTAACTGGGAGAAGTGTGAATTCTTCAAGGCATCCGAATTCGTTGTGTTGTGTGTGTTTTGTTTTGTTTTTTAATGAATGCATGATACACATGCATGGAAATACTGTGGTGAGCATTGGAGAGCCAAATTAAAGGAAAAAAACCTTTGATTTTGCACCAGCAGTTAGCTGATGAAATGTAAAGATGCAGTGAGCTGATTAGTGATTCTGGTAATGTAATTAATGCCTCTGTTCTTTCATACGTGCAGAGCTGGAGGTCGAGCCGAGCACTCAGTGAAAATTTACCCTGAATGCATAGTTCAGTAAGCTCAGTTATCGCTCCCTAGTTATGATTCCTTCAGTAATTCCAAATTAAAGGTGATATACTTGTAAACCTAAAACAGGGCACGCTTACGAATTACAAGGGCTGGAGAATTTGGTGGTAAGATGTGAATGTTAATGGCACCAAAGCACTGCTTGCCAGGTATGGGAAGGAGCAGCAGTAGAGCAGGGGCTGAGAAAACAGCTTGGCGGTTGTTGCTTTTTCCAAAACGGGTGGTGGAAGGGCCTGAAGTCCTCATCTCCGTTCCCATGGCTCTTACAGGCAGCTGGCCTTGCGTAGTTCTGTCGTTGCTTCTTCTAACATCTCAAGCGTCATAAGCCATTGATGTAATTCCCGGTCTGAAACCAACCTTAGATGAGCTCATTTTTGCATGCAACGCGACGTTGGCATGCCTTACATGAACCCTTTTCTCTTTTCCTCCTCCCGCCCCGTCTTTAATAAACATCACATTATCAAAATATTAGTGACGCCGGATTTGCCATCGTTGGTTTACCGTAGATAACAGCGCGGAGTGTTCTTTCCGTTTTGATTCAATAGTGCATGACAAGGGAATCCAATTTGTTCAGATTTAGATGACATGCCTCCAATTATGTAATTCCATTAGGAGGTGCCTGCAGCCAAGTCTGTGCTCACAGTCTCTGCAGACATAACTGTAATGGGACGTGTTGCAATATTGCTGTGTGGTAAGCACAACTTTGATAGAGAGCATGACCTGTCTCTCCCAGTCGTGTTTGTGGGAACGGAGAAGATGAAAAACGGTCTAGCTGTACTTAGGGCTCTAATCTGGCAATAAGTTATGTCACTACAAGAACAAAGCTTTGCAATGAAAGGTGAATTTGTAATGGCTGTATATTTTATGTATTCAAAATCAGACAGTAAATGCAGCACTTTGAATATGATCTTATATTCAATTCCATAAATGGAAGATATATTGGTTGCAGTTTTTCCTCTTGAATACCATTTCGGGTTCCTATATACTTGGGAATGTTGGATATTTATGAGAATATAAAGCAGCGATGAAAACGTAAGACTAAATCTTAGCACAGTTACAACTCGCTTTAAATTATTAATCTTTAAGAAGCGTGATAAAAATTCTGCTATGCAAATTGTGCGAGGCTGGGGTTGGTGTACACACACATTACCATGGAGCTATCTAAATAACATCTTTAAAATAATCATGTAATGTTGATGCAGACTTACGGTTTCTGCAGGCAGAAAAAGGCAATTCTAGTGGCAGATCTGTCTGCCCAGGAAGCGGGATGTAACACCGCTCATAAATAAAGCTGTTTAGATGAATTTAGCATCACTTGCAACCCAGCAGATCCATGCAAGGCCTTTGGGTGGTGTAGCTTAGGTGGGACCTGGCCGTGGCTCAGCTCTGCCGGGGCTGGGAAGTGCTTGGATGGGGCACACAGGAGGCGTTTGCGGTAGAGGGTGCTCGTAACTGTGGAAGCTGCACGAGTTAAAAAGCATTTAATAGCTGTGAAAAGGTCAGCGCTTCGACAAGCCTAAGAGATCTCTTGCTCAGTCTCGCACTCTTTGGGCTGCTGCTGTGGCACCTTGTACAGCAGGTGGACGTTCAGCATGTGCTCCACGCCTGCCCCGCTCAGGAAAGCTGCTCAGGACAGCTGCTCCATCCTGCTCCTGCCCTTCTGGGCAGCCAGGTCCAGCTCCTGGGCTGCGGGCAGGTCTGTGCCACAATGCTGGGATGTGAGCTGTGCGCTCCACGTGTGTTGGCTGGTACTAACTAGAGCCTGGATGGGGGAGTATTATTCAAATGTATAGCTTTTATTAGAAGAAAAGCTCCCTAATCCTTACTGGGGGAAAGCATGAATGATAGCATCTCTACTTTCACAATCTTTTGCAGTCCTCACATGAATATGTGAAAGAATTTAATAATGTTCTAGGTTAGAGAATGGGCATGCATATGTATACATCTTTAAAATCAATCTTCTCTGACTTTCTTTCCTCTTATTTATGTTGAGAGAGGAAGCCAGCAAACGATTTCAATGTATGATGCATCCAATATCACCTTTCACATAAACAGAAAAAATATGCTTCCTCTGTTGATGCGATGAGACTGGGACGCATTTAAGTGTCTAGAGAAAGTGTCATTTTGTTTAAAATAATGTGAAGAGAAGCCCAGTCTCGGTATGTTGAAGTGAGTTATGCAGGTGCTGCTGTTTTAATGACAGTGGGGCTGAGATGTAGTTAAAGATGCTGCCGAGCCCTGGCACAAATCGCAGCTGCCGCGAGCAGGGGGGAGACCTTTTGCACTCCGCTGCTGCTGTCCACGTCCCCGCTTGGACGCTTCACCAGAAAACCTCGCTCAGGTGGCATTTGGCAGTGCATTAATCTGGCCTCTCAGCGGATGGCTCAGCCTGCGGGCATAATGGAGTGTATCAACCTCAGGTTCAAAACCCAGTGTAATTTCGTGGGAATGAATTGTTCCGATAAAGTCAGTAGAACACAGTTTCTTAATCTGCTAAATGGGAAAAGACACTGCTGCCTGGCGCTTATTGGATTTTGTGCAATTTGAGGAAGAAATTAGATTGGTTTAGATTAACCCCTCCAGGAATGGACACCTAGGAAGAGGCCATTGTCACTCAGAAGCAGTTGATTTTCAGGTTTATTTATCGGAGCAATCCAGCTGCCGGCGTGACTGAGCAGAACCTGCGCTGTTTGGTGCACTTCTTCATCCTCTGGAGCGCCCGTCTGCTGAGTTCAAGCAAGACAGCATCGATCTGCTGCAGAGCAGACTGCACCCCGGGGTCGGCGCTGCCAGCCGGCGCTTTGGCTTCTCTCCCTGGTGCCGAAGACCCAGGTGGGCTTCCCTGCTGCTCAGGGGAGAAGCATTCACGAGAGCACCTGTGCTCCAAGGCAAACTCTGCCCATGGCTCCCTCCAGCTCTGCAAGCTTCCCTGTTTGCCTCCCTCTAAGGAAGAAGTCCCCAAATTGGGCTTGGAAGAGCACCACGGACCTCGCCGTCTGCAGCTCTGGGTGCCAGCACGTTGTTGGATGAAGTGGCAGCAAGCGTGTCTGTGTGCAAAAGGCAAAGCCCGCATAGGAAATGCTTTGCCAGCTAGCAGGGGGTGAACCAAGCATCACCGCCTGGCTGTGGAGCTGGTGTCAGCCCCCACACATCCAAAACTCTGTTCCTGAATGCATTGCTAAGCAAAATGGGAAGAGCTTGGCGTCCCGAGGGGCTGTGCCTTGGCCATACAGTATCTCGCCTTGCCACTTGCCTTTGCACAAGTACTTGCGTGTCACAGGGAATGTCTGCAAGGTGAAACGGGAGAGAAGAAAGAGGATTGTTCACCCTCTGGTTAAGAAGTGAGCTGTCAGGTGAGGGATGGCTGTGCTTTCGCGTCTGTGAGCAGCCAGTGGGAACAGCTTTGCCCCGTGCCCATCCCTGGAGACGCTGCGAGGAGAGCGTGCCTGTCCGCCCAGAGGTGGCTGGAAGGCAGCCGAGGGCTGATGCTGAGAGCAGGGGTTATTGCTCAGTACTGTGAGTGGCGAGAGGAAATGTTCAGCATATTATATTCTGGGACACCTTCCCAGAAATTGTTTCCTTGTGGTAATTACAGTTGTGGCTCCCTTTTGTGTTTTAGGCTTGCAGTAGTGAAGACGAATGGAGCAGACTATTAGGAAAGCTCTCAGAGATGAAGTTTTGCCACAGCCTGTTATATCAGGAGCCCCTTCAGCGAGGGCAGTGCGTGTTCCTCAGCCTGACAGGGGAAATAGCCTGGCTGCAAGGAGGACAGTGATAGCCAAAAACTCGTCCTATTTCTTACTGAAACTGCAAGGAAGCTGCCGCAGCTCCCTCCCGACTGTCACTGGACACACGCCATATCCTCCTGCATTGCTTGAGCTGGGTGGTGAGCTCCTGCTGTTTGCCACGGCGCTGTAAGCCCAAGAGCACTCACCCTCTTCATTGTATTCAGTAAGGGGTTACAGAAAGCCACAGGGCAGATCCAGCCCAACAAGGGTCTTCTATGGTCTGTGGCTGTCCATCACGGATAACGTGCAGACACAGCTGAACATGCCTGGGGAGCTGTGGTCAGCTGAAGGGGACCCCAAGTCCTCCTCCCCCTCTCCATGTTGCGTGACACTTGTACTTACGTTCTCCTGCAGCTCCTGTTTCTCCATTTATATAAATAGATAGGTTTTGGTAACAAAGGAGGAAAAGAAATGCATGACAGAAATGCATGCTGCTCTGCCAACCCGTGGTGTTGTGGGACTCTGCGTTGACAGGTCCTGAAGGGACACACGTCCACTCGTGTCCCTTCCCTTCAAGGGGACTGCCGAACGCACCGGAGGGAAAGAGGAGGAGAGCTGGGGGCCGGTAGCTGATACAGGCAGGATTCACTGAAGGAACCACGGAGTTAAACACACAAAGGTCTCCTTCTTGGCTCCCTTGAGCAGGGCGATTGTTCTTTCATCTCTTTATTCATTTTCCAAGACAACGGTACTCTCCCACTTCATGCATGCCGTGTTTTTGAGGCGTATAGATCTGTGCTCTGCATTGGAAACAGATCGCGTGCTTACCTGGGGGAAGTTGACTTGTCGTGGTCCTGCTCCCAGAGCTGCGCTCCCAGCATCGTTGGTTGCAGTGGTTCATGGCGAGGGGAAACGCGGTGAAGTCAGGACTTGAAGCTCCCTGATTGGTGAACTGTGAAGTCGAGCTGGAAAATGTGGCTGTACTGTAAAATTCAGGACACCATCTGTTTCATTGCTTGCTTGCAGTAACATTTGTACTTGATAATTAAAATGTCACACACATCTTTAGCCAGCATATAATCCATGCAGGAGTGGAACTGTGTCTTCTGAAAATCATGCAGAAGATGCTCACGGGTAAGAATGAGGCCATTTTGATCCATTTCCTGCTGCTTATGGAGGAGTGTTTTGCCGTTTTTTCATATTTTGAGGAGTAGGGTGGAGGGATGGGAACAATTGCAGCTTCTTTTGGAAGGACCTGTGAACCTCACTGAATAATGCTGGATTTTTGTGGTTTATTGGATGAAGTACAGCCTGTGCTGATTCAATGCACTCAGTGCTTGGGCTCATTTGATGTTTAGAAAGTCCTCAAAGAGCAGAACTTCAGCTAGATCCGTCTGCTTCCCTTTAGCATCAGTAGGAATGTGAGCAGCCTGGACAGCGATGCCGAAGCGGTGACTTGCAGCCTTTTTCACACACGGATGCTTCTTGACCAGATGTTTATTTTGTGTTAGGGTGGTCGTGCTGGGGCTGGGCCTTTCCTGCTTGTGTTCTGGCTGGTAGGTTTGCTTTGGCTTCAGTTGCAATCGGTTTGTTTTTAAGGTGTTTCTAAGGATATGCTGAGTATCTTAAGCAAGGCTTCTCCAGCTGGTCTGGCCGAGGGCTCAAAGCACCGTCTGTTTGGTTAGCTCTCTGCCTGGGATGCCGAGGATGGTGAGCGCAGCAGGCTCGGGGCTTGAGAATCACAGCAAGAGGATGCTCAGGAAAAGGTCAGGGTTTGGTCCATCTTCGTGGCATTCTCACTGCGAGAGAGGCAGAGCAAGCAGTGTTGTCTGTGGGCCGTGCGTTCGAGTGGTTTTGGCGCAGCGATGCCGGCCATCACCCTTTCAGCTCCTGCAGGACGAGCCGGGCGCCTCTCCTCGGCTGGCCCAGGCTGCTGTCTCCTCTCTGCAGTCACCTCAGGGCCGCTGCCAATTTGGCTGAAGTTTGCTCCATGGCACTGGAAAGAAGCAAAAGCAGAATTTGGTTTTGGCTGTCCTAAAATTGGATTTTGAACATCTTAATGCTAGAGATTCATGAACAACGTAGGAGGCATCTGAAATCCGTAAAAATGCAATGTGTCCTAGCTGATACCTGCGCTGGATGTGCTTTCGCTGACCGCCAGGAAAGCGTTTGATGAGGTATTGCCAGCTCAGTCTCTGCTTCCCAGGCGTGCCACACGCTCGGACTGTGTAGCCGCTCCTGCTGTCAACGCGACGTGATGGACGTATCCCCGCGTTGGGTCGGCGTTGTGTAAGAGGCAAAAGTGCCATTTTCCACAGAAGTGCCTCTCCAAGGGCATTGTTGTAACTAATTCAGACTAAGTAAAACATGCTTTTACTAAATGTATGCGGTGGAACGAGCGGGCATTGGAAGCAGGATGTGCTGCTCCTCTTGCGCTATCTGGAAATTCTTGATTGCTCAGCTGAAATGAAAACGTCTCCCAGCTGAGCTTTGGCACAACAAATACATCGGCAAAGTTTTATTAGAAATGCATTCTGCTATTCCATGAACGTTTTAAATCCATTTATGTGAACTATGGGTGAGTGAGATTTTTTAAAATCCTGGTCTGCTGGGAGATATTTAAAGCTCACAGCTTCACGGTGCATTGGTGTGTGCTATCAGCAACTAGTCAAGATTAAAGATGAAGTCAGCAAAGGAGCTGCCGTGAGTACTTCAGGAGGGCTCACTACCAGGCGAGCACAGGAGGTGCTTTCTGGGCTGTCTCCTGCTTAAATCAAACAGTTTGACGACACGCTGACATTCATGCAGGCCTCTTCTGTGGTGAGGCTCTGGACATTTCCTTGCAGGATTGGGTCCTGTGCTTTTGCCAGGAGCCTCTATTGTAGTGTGTGGGAGAAGGTTTAAAATATTCTAATTGTCTACCATGAAATTACGGTTTTGTTCCCTGGAGTAGAAAAGTGAGTTTAAATCATTAACGCCACGAGTCTCGGTGATGATTACAGGAATGTTTGCAAGTGACTTAATCAGAATAGTTTGTCTGAGTGGCCCATTTTAATATTATTGCGCTGATTAAGTTTTCTTAGCTAATATGTGTTTCATTTCCAGTTCAATTAAATGAGAATCCCCTTTCATTACGTGGTATTACTGAAGTGCCCTAGTGGGGCAGGAGCACACTTGGTATTTTCAATTGATACAGATTTCTTCATTATACAGTCTCGTGGTGCTAAATGAAATCAATGAAAGCTGAAATTAAAATTGTAGCAAGCTGCAGCTATAAATACTTTGTCCGTTCCTCAGCCCCGTTCAGCAATAGGAACGAGAATGTATTAGTATCAGTTCATTAATTAAGTTTCAAATACATTTTCAGTAGATGCCTTCCTTTGACAAAATTTTAGAAAGACTACGAAAGGTTTTTCTGTGCATTTCTGTGTATCCAATAATTATGACAAGCAAAATATAAGTGGCACTGATGTGCTTTTATTATGCAGTATATACGTTTGCTTTTGATTTAAAAGCATCCTTGTGTAACCTATCGTGAGCTACCTCAACCGGCCTGTGGGAGATTATCTGCCAATGGCTCGTGCAGGAATGAACATCAGCCTTAGGTTTTCTCACGAGCCAAACCTTGATCTGTTGTGTATTATTGAGGAGAGTTGGTTTAGATCTGATCTAGTAACAAACGATTTTATAAACACCGCTCTGGAGTTAATTCCCCATTGTGGGATATATGACGGTCTCGAAGATAATGCGTATGATCTTGAAAGCTCCAAGACCTCTCAAGAGTTGAGGCAGGGCTGCTGAACAGTGTGTAATTTTACCCAGGAAGCAGTTAGGAGGCACGTTGCCGTGATTCAGGCAGCGATTAGGAAATTGCAGTGAGTGCTGAGCAAATAGGATAGATGCAGCTTCTACATACGCATCCCCACGTGCACGAACAAGACAAACGCATGTCTCAAGTTGAGCCTGGGACCCTCTGTACCATCTTGTCCCTAGATATGAACAGCAGAGCTTCGAGGTGAAGTGCACGGGGTTCATTCACTTTCACGTGCCCCGTTGGGCCATTGGTGGGTGCCCATCGGCGGTCCCCGTCCCGCGTGCTGCTTGTGCCCCTCACCGTGGCGGCGTGGGCGGCTGCGTGCCAGCTGCTCGGAAAGGCCCCGCGAGGCAGGAACTCTCCGAAGTACTGCTTTCTGTGAAATTCTTAAAGCGTTTTCATCTGGTCGCAGGATACGCGGCTTAGCGCGCTTAAGGCATGTCTAAAATGTGTGTGAATGTAAGGACGAAGCCTTTTTCTTTAATACTAAATATACGCTTTTTATAAACAAGAATTTTTTAGAATATGATAAATATCTTAGTGTAGTTATCCCGGCTCCGTAAGTGCAATGAAAATGTTAGCCTTGGCATATCAATCGTGCTTTACAGATGACTGTAATTTCCTGAATGTCAAAACTCCAAATTTTTCTACTAAGCAAACTTTTCAGTGGCAAAATAGATTGCCTCCATAATATATCACTGTGGGCAGGGAAAAATGAAATCTTTATGTACTGTATTATGAATCAATGAGGCATTAAGATTTTTGGAAGGGTGAGCGGACTCTGGAAAATGAAAAACTGCCACTATTCCATCTCTGTAAACCGCTGCTTATGGAGTGTCGGCTCTGCAAACCTCTATCTTCCACGCCACAGAAATATCAGCTACAAGTTGAAACCAATTCCTGCAACAGCATTTAGATAGGGTAAATACTGTAGTAAATATCTGATTTATAGCAACGTCCTGTGGTTATTCACCAGCTCTTTCGCCGTAGCCTCGCCGGCCTTCCTGTTCGTTTTGGGAGGTCTGCCTGCTTTTTAATGAATCCGTACGAGGGAACGGGGAGGTGCCGGGGCGGTGCTGGGTGGCAGCTCCCGGGGACGGCGCGGTGCTGCCAGCGTCTGCGCGGTGCCTTGCACGGGGCGTGGGAAGGTGTCCTGGTACCGTGTGCATTTCAGACCGTGAGTTCTCAAAAGACATCACCTACACCTGCGTTTTTCCTAGTGTGTATTAAGGGCAGGATTGTGCTCTGCAGCCTCTTTTTTAAGGAGTAACTGACTCTGGCAAGAAAGGCACTTTAAAAAGCCAAGGCCTTGCATGCCGCAGGAGGCAAACCCTGCAAATTCAGCATCGCTACAGCTCAGCACCTAGCGAGAGGGGACGTGCGACGTGCGCTTAGCTGGGGCTCCTCGGCCAGCTCCTCTCTCCCCCCTGGGTTTCACCTCCCACGTGCAGCTCCAGGGTCCCAGAACAGAGCGAGAGCGGGCTGCCCCGGCACCACCGTGCCTTCCACCCAGACGCCGCTTTCAATGAAGTCAATGTGGGGGGAAGCTTTGCTGCTCTGGGGAGGTGGTGGTGGGCGATGGGGGTTACCTTCGGCCCCTTTCCCCGCAGCCCATCGGCCGGGCTGGGGCCGGGCGCTGCCACCTTTCCCGTGCGAGGCTCCTGGGCGGAGGCGGCGACTTCGGGGACGGATCCAGCCGCTGAGTCACTCTTCTGTTTGCTGAGGCTAAAAATGGAAGCTTGCTTCTCTTTTTATCCACCACTAAAAAAAAAAAGTGAACAAGGCTACTGTTCTTGCTGAATTGGTTGTGTGCAAGGGTATCCTGCAGAGATCTTAATAATACAGGCAATTATGAAATTAATACCACTCTGGCAAATCTGCAGGGCAGCTCTCCCCTGCGCAGGCAATGCTGTGGACAATTAGTTTGTGCGTGAGGGTAGCTGGGAGCACGTGTGTGTGTGAGGCTGCATATCTCTTACTCCTTTAAATCCTTCTTTTCGGTATACTTGTGTTCCAGGCACCAGCTCTGCACATACATGAACAGGTACCTTGAGCTGAAAAAAATCTTCAAATGCTGCCTTCCTCTGTGCCTGAAGTGCTGCTTTTTTGCAAATCTTTCCCATTTGATAATTTCACGGGCAATGATGGGCTGGTGTAATTGCCGCTCTTGCAAAATCCAGCTCCTTTTTATGGGTTCCTCTGGCATTTTTCTCCTGCTGCAGTTACTGTGGGTAGGCTGCTGGCTTCCTACCCCCACCATTAGTGTTTCTAGACAAAACATCTCTGTGATTCATTGGGTGCTGATAGAAGTGAAAACATAATGATTACTTAGAGGAAATGTAAATTTACATTTGCTAAAGGCTTTAATTCACAGCTCTGAAATACTTATCTCCTTTCCTCCCAGGCCCTTGTTCTGAGCTAATGCATGTTATGATTCTCCTGTGCCATGCTGAGACCAGAGTAAAGGAATATAAGTCCATGCGTGCGTACTTTTGCAGACTGCTGCAGAGAAGAGCTTTTTTATCCTCCTCCTCCTTCTCCCCTTTCCCGTAATTTTTATATTTGACCTTATAAGTGGCTGTAAAAGGGAATGCTGTTGTCCTGGCAGCACCTCCGCCAGGTATTGCAACAGGCGGTGGTGTTAGGCACTGCTGTAGGGACTGCTTGTGGAGGAAAAAAAAATCACTTGCATTGCACTTTCAGGATGTACTTTGTTAATAGGGCGTCATTTATGCAGCTCGATTTTGCCGTACTTTGAATTTCGGACGAGGCGGATCTGGGCATTGGGTTTGAAATGATGGAACCAGGAGATGTCTCACGTCGTAGCTAAAGCCATAGGAGCAGCCCTGCTCCCGGCCTGCCTGCACCCACCGCGTCGAGGCTGCTGGGGAGGCAGGGCTGGTCCCTGAGCAGGCACCCCGTGGGTTCAGGGTGGGGAGAGGAGAGAGGGTGAGGGCAGCAGAGCAGCTCCCACGATCCTGCCCCACGCGTGCTTCCTCCCCAAGCTCCCGGGGAGCGGAGCAGCCCCGCTCGGTGCTGCCGGTCAGCAGCGGGGCCCTTCCCCTCAGCCGCTGGGCACGGGGAAGCACTGTGGGAAGTGGGTGGGTGATGCCTCTCAGCTGCTGCTTCTGTTGTCATCCAAATCACTGATGTGAAGCATCTGGGACCGATCTGGAGTAGATGCAAGCATTTGATTCCCAGTGATGCGTGTGAGAGCTTGCCAAATATCTTGGCCTAGCCTCTGCAAACTGTCCTGCGTGGGCATCTCCCAGCCGGGAAGCGGTACTCTGGTCTGGGGGGCTACGAATGGAGGGGTTGTCCCAGGCGTGCTCGGTCGGAGCAGGAAGGGCAGTCACCAGGATGTTCGCCCCATCCTTTCAGTTGTGTCTGTAGGTGACGCAGTTTGGTAAGGATCTGCGTGAGTCGCGGTGTTAAATGAACGTTTCGCTTCTCTCTGAGCGATCTCCAAACGGATGCCTGCCTCCGACAAACGAGGCAGCAGGGGTGTTTCTCTTTGAGGAACAATTTGCAGTATTAGCAAATCAAATTCTCAGTGGGCCGCTCTTTAGGGGAATTAACCTCACCTGCTGGGAGCCAGGCGCTCTGGGCACCCGGCCTGATGTAATTGAGTTTGACTTCTCCTGGAGACGTGGTGGGGATGATGGATGGGCAACGGAGACCCACGCCACGCCGGCCTCGTGCCCCATCTACTGAAAGTTAAAATACATCAGCTGCAGGGTTTGGCAGCTTTGGAACTGAACCTGGAGGATTTCTAACCTGTGGTGCTGAGAGACTTGCACCGCTGGTGTTTCTGGCCTTCCACAGCTACGCGGTGCAGTTACGCCATGCACAAACCATTGGTGCATGGGGCAGGGTGAGGGAAGAGCGTGGGGCCTGCTGCTGAGCAGTTTTGGCCTGGTGGTGGAGCAAAGAAAAGGTCTGGACCCACGTGTAGGACCATCTTCCTCTCACCAGGTGAGCTACAGAGGGGGAGAAGTTGCTGTCTCAAACAACAAAAACAAAAGAGCAGCTCGGCTTTTAAAGCTGATAAGAATACTCTTATAGATTTTATTTATTTATTATTTAATTCTGGTGCACGATCAGTTTATGGGACGGTGGTGAGGACGTTGGTCGTCCTTGTGCCATTAGTCGATTCCAGTTGATTGCACCTTGTTTCTGGTGCCGAGTCACCATGCATATGATTATTGTTCTTTTTTCAGTAGCTCGGTTCTGAATCCTTAGTTTCATATGCAGAATCCCTGCTGCAGGGTTTTATTTCATTTTATTTGCTTTTCTGTTGGACGTGATACAAATCTCATCTGTCCCTCTGCCCCTGCCCTTTCCTTTCAGAGGAAACTTCCCTTCCAAAATGCCTGTCCTCACCCGTGGGGTAGCTGGGTTTGGCACTGCCCTGTTAACGTACCACAAAGCCTGTAAGCTGACCTGCTGTGAAACAAAATCTCCTAGAATAGGAAACGTTCCCAGATTTCCCCTTCTCCCCCGTCTTCAGCCAAAGAACTGCCTCCCATTCGTTGCATGAGCCCCTCTGCGTGTCCAAACCGCCTCAGCCAGGCTTGCCACCTGGATGAGCTTGACCTAGACGCAAACTGAGGTGCTTGAGCAAGTTCAAATGGTAGCCTTAGTTTAGCCTTAGTTTTGCTGGGAGACGGGGCCTGCCCCGGTGTTTCCCCCTGCTAATCACAGCTCTGCTTCCTCAGCCGTGCACCAAAGCTTTGTTGTGCTGCTTTGCCTTTCCCCCAGCACAGGCTGGGCGGGATGACAGGGCTGCAGTGGTCCCTGTGAAAGGGCTGTCGGTTTCTCCCCCTCCGCAGCCTTTGGGAGCCCCTCTTGCTGCAGCCTCATCTCTCAGGGGAAATGGGAGAAGGTCGCTCGGCCCCTCCCCGTCCACTAATGGCTGTAACGTAGAGGAGGTGGTTAGCTTTCAGCTTCCATCTCGTGCTTCTTAGCTCACGGCTCCATCAAGCCAGGCTCAGGTTTCCAGGCTGAGGGCATGGCAGCTGCCAGCACCCGACCTCCAGCCTTCCTCTGCCTCAAAGAGCAATTAAACAGCCTCCGACGGAGATCGATATTCCTCTGCCTTGCACCAGCAGCACCTAAAGGGGCTCATATGGGTGGAGCCAGCCTCCCCCCATTGTAGTCGTTGTGGAATTGGTGTTCTCTTGGACTCCAGGGTGCTTTGAAGCCTTTCCATTGGGGTTAAGGTGTCCTTCCCTGGGAGCAGGTGCAATCGGCACAGCCCCCAGGTGGGTGCTGTATTCAGACCCCATCAGACCCCTGTATTCAGGTTGCTCGGCTGCCAGTAGTTTTGCCAGGCCGCTCACGGTGGGGTGGCAAAGCAGCGAGGGAGCCGCAAGCTCCCCACTGGCTCTGAAGTCTCCGACTGTACTCAGTGCTGTCATCCCCTGGGGGTTCACACCTCCTCAATTTGACTTCAATTTGCCTTTTTTTTTCCCTGTAATGTTGCTTTTAGAAGCTTGCTACAAGGATGCTTTTTAAAAAATCATTAGATTGAAAAAAATAAATTAAAAAAAGATTCTCATTCAGCCCGTGCACTAGGCAGAGGTGGGGAAGGTGGGGAACAGCATGGCACAGATGCACTACGTGACCACAGAATTATCTTTCAAAGAGACCAGATGGCTCCATCGCAATAAACCCCTCAGAGAGAATCACCGGAGCTCTTTGAGGTTTCAGTTTGCTTCTTATTTTCTCCAAGGGCTGTGCAGGAAAGAAAAGGGGCTGCCGTGGGCTGAGAACTGGACAGCTGAAAGCAGGTTTGCGCACAGACTGCGTGCTCTGCTTGGTCACTTTTAGCAAAAATCTTCCCATGTGTGGTAGAAGCACCAACGCACCAAAACCTTCCTATTTCTAGGCAGCACCAGGGCTGGTTTGGGAGCTGGTTTGCTCTTTGCTCTTTTAGGGCAGGCACAGAAGCCCTCCGTGCCAGGGCTGCACATGAAGCTGAATCAGAGCCCCAGCAGAAGAGTGGTGTGGTGTGGGACCTGCTGCATCACAGCCTCCCCGGCTCAGCTTTCTCACCCTGGTGGAGGGTGTGAGAGCCCTTAGCCGGGCATTTATCTGAAGAGAGCCTCTGACCTTTTCCGAGCTCCTCTACAGAAATGGATCGTGTGTTCATTGCTCCCCCGAATGCTCTCACTTTACCCTCGCAGCGATGTGATCAGCAGAGCAGTCGGCTTGGCACAGGGAGCAGACCCAGACCCACCGTGGTGAGGCTGCTCAGTGCTCGGCTCCTCGGCTGCTGGTGGCCCCAGGGCCAACCTGCCTTCTGAGCTGCCTGCGGGCAACTTTGGTTCTCGGCTTCACAGGCGTCCAACTAAACTTTGTTAGGAAGCCTGTATTTCTGAAGAGGGCAGTTGTTTAAGTTGGAGGGATGATTCACAGCGAAGTCTGAGCTCTACCTGCAAACATGTTGTCTCGGGCTCTGAAGCACAGGCTTCAAGGAATGGGCAGGAGCTCAACACCCCCTTGTTAAGACAGCAGAGGGAACAAGCTGTTACGTACGGAGCTAAAAATAATTGCAAAGCTTTGAATCTGCCTCCCCATTGCAGCAGAAGGATGTTCTAAGCACTGATGGCCGAACCCGTCTCTGGCACAGCTCTACTCGATGGTGCATTAAAGCGTCTGTGACTTTTTGAAGCTCAGTTCAGACCAACGTGGCTGCTTTTTTGGAGCTGCCATGATTTCGAACTTTGATCAGTGTGCCTTGGGGCTAACCCAAAAGGTGTTCCCAAAAGGAATGGTGCCTTGTCCAGTAGAATTATAACAGGGAGACTGAAGAAGGGGAGAAATGCACAAGACAGCTGAGATTGGCCCAGCAGCTGGCAAAGTATGACATGGCACGACAAAGAAGGGTGGCGCTGGGCCTGTTCGAGGGGCACTGTGCTTCAGAGCAGGTGAGGTACGGGGTCAGTGCAGTGCTGCAGGGAGCCCGGCCGCGTCCATCCTCACCGCAGAGCCGAGCCAGCGGCTCTGTTCAGCCTCCTCCACCTCCACCTTCAACCTCCTGACAGGTACGGATGGAGATACCTGCCTGGATGAGGCGATCGGCCACCTGGGGTGATGGCGATCCATTGCGACACGGTTTCTTTCACCTACACACACATTTTATTCATTCTTTTGTTTTTACAGTAGCGGCAAAGAGAGGCACTTTGTCACTGCCTATGACCAAAGAGCACAAAAGGAGAGAGGCTGAAGAATTTGAGCTATGATAAAATGCTCACTGCATCGATCTTGGCTCGGGGTTTGTTTTCCTTCTTGCATTAACTCCCCATCGATTACCGTGATGACCTTAGAGCATGTGGGTTTGCCGGCCGTATCCCTCTTGCATCCCGCTCTGCTCCCAGCCTCCTCCAACCGCTGATGGTGTGAAAGCGGGCTGGTTGGTACAAGAGGGGTGAGCAGGGCTTTGCTTCAGCCTCTCCGGTCATTCAAGGTTTCTTACTGTGTGTAATGTAGGCGTGCCACAGCTATGGTACCAACTTGTTATTGCTTGAGGGATCAGGTCATTATTTCAGCGCAGGGTGGTAGGAACCTGGATCCAACCGCAAGGAGTTCTGGCAGCTGTTAAAGAAGGGGCTTGGGTTTGCCTTGGAGATGTTCTTTGTGCCCACGCTTTGCAATGACGCTTTGGGAAAAATTACCTTCCTCTGGACCATGGCAGGGGCCCTGGCTCACAGAACGTGGCTGCTTCTGCGTGCAAAGCCCTCGGAGCCTGGGGTGGCTGCAGCAGCGCCAGGGTGAGGCTGCAAACACGGGGCAGCGCTGGTCGTGGTGTCCTGGCTCCCCAGACATGAGGTGCCGTTGTGTCGGCCACTGATGCTTTATCAGGCTCCTTGGCTGTATTTGGTTTTGCAAGTTTATTGTACTTTCCATTTATTTAATCATTTATTAGCTTAGATGCTCTAAAAGAGAAGGGGAATAGTGACTCTCTCTGCTTCCTGTCCCCCATGCTACTGGATGCTTTCAGAGCCTGTGATTCACTTTCGAGTTCACCCAGAGACAATTTTCTGTAAAACATTGACATCTAGTGGCTTTTCTGCTGAAGGAAACGATGGGGAACAAAGGCTTGGTTGCGGGTGGCCAGCCACGATGTCTCCTGGAGGGCAAAGAAATACCGCGTCTCCTCCTCACGCAGCACCCAGTGGCAGTCCTGGGCTGGGGGCTGGGGGCTGCTGGGCACACGCTGCTCTGTGTGCTCAGCCTGGAGCAGTGAGCTTCCCTGGCAGGACAATTTGCTTATCCAGCTGCTTCGATTCCGTTTACTGAAGCAGATCGCTCTTACCCTGACCGTACCGTGTGGCAGGGCATCCTGCTGTCCCTGGGCACTGGGCAGGGACGTTCCCCATGTCCAGCCCGTAGCACTTCTGGTGCTGCCCTGGCACCTGCTGTCGTGTCACAGCCGTGCACGCAGCCTCCCTGCTGCAAACAAAAGCCTCCCCTTCCCTTGGAATATTTTTTTGTCAGAAAGCACTGTACTGCACCATTTAATTTCCTGTTACTCACTCCTCTATCCTCTCTCATCTTTGTACCAGGTGAAAGCAGGAGGATAAAATGGTGTTTGCCTGGGCTTTCCTGGGGTCTTCGTTTCAGTTCAAGGAGGTTGGGTCTTCTGGGGAAGTCCCATTTATCTGGCCTGCGGAAGGAAATGTCTCACAGGAAACGTGCTCCTTGCAGGCACAGCGCTGCCGTAGGGCCTGTGCAGCTCAGACCCACCGCTGCTCACCGTGACAAGTCGTACAAGCAGCACCTTGCAGGCAACCCAAAGCTGTCACCCCAGCTCAGTTGTGCACAAAACAACTCTTTGCTCTCAAATGAAGCTCCCACAGGACTTCTGGAGGGCGGTGTAAGTGATGTGGCCATGAGAAAGCCAGAGCTACCGGTGCCTGCTTGGGCTCAGGCTTCCGCCACAGGAGATGTTTTGGTAATGCCAGGGTGGGTCATGGGAGGGCACCTCGTAATGCCCAGCATGAGCATGCTACTGCGTGGGCAGCCCGCCACAGACCGAAGCTTTGGGTTCCCTGCAGCCCATGCAGAGCCAAACCCGTTCAGCAGAGCAACGTGCGTGCAGGTATCACCATTTCTGTTCCCCCACAGGGACGCTGTTCAGTTATCCTTCACCTCGGAGAGGTGAGCACACAGAGGAGCACTCTGCAGCAGGGCTTCTGAAAGCATCTTAAGTGCATCTCTGAGTTTCTATTGATTTGGATTGTTAATACGCCGTGTGCTCAAGACGCAGGAGACTAAATGCTCTGCCTCTCTCTCTCCCCTTTGCAGGAATTTCTACTATATCACCATCCTGCGTGACCCTGTCTCCCGATACTTGAGCGAATGGCGCCACGTCCAGCGAGGAGCCACGTGGAAGGCGTCCCTGCATGTCTGCGACGGGCGATCCCCGACCACCGAGGAGCTGCCCAGCTGCTACACGGGGGACGACTGGTCGGGCTGCTCCCTCCAGGAGTTCATGGATTGCCCCTACAACCTCGCCAATAACCGCCAGGTCCGCATGCTGTCCGACCTCAGCCTGGTGGGATGCTACAACCTGTCGGTCATGCCAGAGGAGCAGAGAAACAAGGTTCTGCTAGACAGTGCCAAGGAGAACCTGAAACGCATGGCCTTCTTCGGCCTTACTGAATTTCAAAGGAAGACTCAGTATCTCTTTGAGAAAACTTTTAACATGAACTTCATCTCGCCGTTCACGCAGTACAATAGCACAAGGGCCTCCAGCGTGGAGATAGACGAGCAGACTCAGCAGCGCATCGAGGCCCTCAATTTTTTAGACATGGAATTGTACGATTATGCAAAAGACCTTTTTTTGCAGCGGTACCAGTACATGCGGCAGAAGGAGCACCAGGAAGCACGGCGGAAACGCCAGGAGCAGCGCAAGATCCTGAGGGCAAAGCAGGCGCACCTGAAAGAGCAGGGCGAAAACAGCTCCAGCACTGACTACATAGGGAACGTGGAGCGGTGGCGGCGGTAGTGGGGGGAGCTTCTCAGGAGACTCGCTGGACACCGAAAGCAAGGCAGAACCCAACCCAACACCCAAATCGGAGCCGACAGAGTAGTCCAGACAAATTAAGCTTCTTAAATATTTGAAGCAAAAAGAGGTTAAAATGTTGCCTTTGCAGTTGCCTTTGCAGTAAATGTTGTACTGTACGTTGAACACTTAATCCTAGTGCGTAATTAAATTGTCCTTTTTAGGTTTGTTGGATTATTTATGAAATACAGGAGCCAAGTAAGCTCATCGGAAATGGTTGCTTGGACGTTTATTTAAAAAAAAAAATCCTTAAATTAGTTATGAATATGAAATGGGATGCTGGAAAATGTTTATGATGCTCTGCTGAAACCTATCTGGGAAGCAAACTCATTTCCTAATAATGAGCATTTAACATACTCTCACAATACGGTATATGAGCAAAACCTTTTCCTTTTGATTTTATCTTAATTTTATTTAATTATGTGTTTTCAAAGGGCACCAACTGCTTATGATATTTACCAAGTTAATGAATGGACAATGAAGGGAACAGTAAAGGTCTAGAAAGAATATTGACTAGTTTTATGTATAATATTGGCTTTTAAAAGGAATAGAAGTAATTTCTCTAGTTATATAAATATTTAAAATTTTAAACTTTTTCTACCTACTGCTGTTTAGAGTTTTAAGCTTGGTCTAACTCATATTTAAAAAAAATACATTTCTGAACTCAATGCCAATGTTAAAGACATTATTTCCAGAAATTTTCAGGCCAATATGATTTTAACCATTCTGGAGAAGTTACAGCACATCTTCATGTTTCATAAAGCCTTTTACCAGTTATAATCTCGTGACAGTATCGAATTTTAGGTCTTTCTTACCCATTAGAATACATAACGCTGAACTTATTATTCCTTAATAATTGGTGATATAAACTAGATGAAATTATGTTGCAGATATTTGTATAGTGTCTTTAAAAAGTCATCAAAGTCTCTAATCCCAGCAATATTATAAAGAGAATTGCTCAATTGAAGAAGTAGATTTACACTTGAATTAGGATTTACTTCTGGTAAATCTTTGCTACACAATATAAAAATAGGGCTGTTTTTTTTACGCTCTTGAGCCCTTCTTAGTGACGACAGACTAGCAAAGACTAAAAATGATGGAAACAAGTATTACCATAGCCATAGTTACACAGGATGAGAAAGTTGCATGGTGAAACAGGATGCAGGCACTGCTGGAGCTGGAGCTGTTGCCCCATCGGCCCCAGCAGGACCAGGCTCACCAAGACCAACAGGGAGAGGAGATGGGGCTGTAGGTGAGGGGCTCCTATTATCTCTATGCAAAAAAAAAAAAAAGAAAAAAGAAAAAAAAAGAAAAAAAAATAGCTCTGTAAGGCTTTGGTTATAAATTCAGCAAGTTCAGATATTTTGTGCGTAGCCTGCGGCGCTCTTGAGCTTTGCACTGGGCGATCTCTGTCCGCGTGCTCGGTCGCGTTTGCTGCGCGCGCCTGCTTGGCTCTCCCGCCCGGTGCTGGGTGGCGGAGGCACCTGGAAACAGCACTCTTCGTCCTGGTATACACGATGCTTACAAGGCTCACTTGCACTACTTCCTTTTGCCTGTAATACTATATACACAAAGAGGGCAGGGGGCATGAAATGCAGAAGGAGGCTTTAAAAACGTCTCAAGGCTCCGTGCCTGTTACCGGAGGTTGCGGTACAGCTGGCGTGGTGTTGCGACCTGGGTGGGCAGCAATCCTGCCCGGGGCAAAGGAAAGGCACGGCTGCAAACCGATACCCTGCATTAGCAACTCAGAAAAGAGAATAATGTCATGTACAGCATATTTTTTTTTTTTAAATGAGACCTGCAGTTGCCAATATGATGTCTCGGTTGTATTTCGTTTTTTAATGGGGGAAAATAATGCGCTCTGAAAACGGAAAGGCACTGCTGGAAACAGGACTTAACCACGAGCGAGCCGGAGGGCCTGTTGCAGAAGGTGCATTTTGTTTTTATGCTGTGGTGTGCATGGTTTACAGAGACTAGTTGCATTTTCTTTGTGTATACTGTTTATTGTATATAGGGGATGTACGAATATAAGGATACCGTTTTGTCATAATCATATCAAATTCCACTGATTTCCACTGTAGATGCTGTCTTACTGTGTAGATTTACAAGCCGATCCACTGACTTTGATTGTGTAATTTAACAATAGAACCGATAAATAAAATTTAACTACAGTCTTCTGATTTTCATGTGATTATTTCCTTGTCTGAAGATGCGCTGGGAGCTGTGCAGTTCAGAACGGTAATTTTGACTCAAATGAAATAGCTGTTGGCAGGCAAGTGTAGGAATTTAGAATCACGGCTTTTCTCAAGTGTGTTTAAACTACAGCCTTCAAGAGCAAAGCCGCTTTGGACTTTCTCTTGTTCAGTAGTTACTGCACAGGTTAAGTGCTTTTCTGAGCTTTTCTCAGTGGTGGTTTTTGCTGATTTTAAATGTTGTTGTCAATGGTCTGCGTCATTAAGGGATTGTTCCTTGTGTGTACGGGCATGTGTGTTTGTGTACATACGATTATTCTTTTCTGTTGTATGATAGCCACCGTTTTTGCACCAGAGCTGGTGCCAGGAGATGATGCCTTGCAGCTTCCAGTGCGCCCTGTGTTAGTACTTCCTGAGATATTTTCAAGCACAAAAATAAATAAACAAATAAAGCAGAATTAGAGGCAAGAACAGATGAGATGAAGAGGAGCAGAATGACCAAAATCAACTAGAAAATACGCTTTTCTATGATTTGGGTGGAGGCTTTTCTTGGTGGTTACAACATGTGCCCTCAGGTCAGCAGGACTCACGCTGGGGCTGGTAGACCCAAAGGTGTCCGTAGAAGCCTTCGCCTTGGCTTGATCCCATTCCCTGTGAGGATGGAGGTGCCCTTCCTTTTGTGAGTACCTGTGGGGCATTTTCTCTGCAAGGCTTTCTGAAGCCTGAGTGCTGGGGATGGGGATACGGAGGGATCTGCCAGCACACGTGCATTTGACTGACGGGGCTTTATTTGTTTGTACGCTGGAAGTGCTGCCAGCGGAGCTGCTAATGGCATGGAGGTCACAAAAGGTGCTTCCCTGCAATGAAAAAAGCACCGAACGGTGAAGTCTGGCATAAAAGCAAATGGTTTGGGGGTCGCCTTTTGAGGGGAGTACTTTGTCAGCTGGGAAAACTTCTGCAGGACGGAGAGGGTGGAGGATGTGTTTGGGCAGACTTAGAAGCTGAGCAGCTACATCCATGAAGCAGGTAGCACTCAGGCCCTCTGGTACGTTTTGAAAAGCCTGGACACATGTTAAGAGACACATGTTAAGGCTCTCTCAGCAATGAGATGTCTCTGAGTTTCCACCAGACGGGCATGAAGCAGAACTGGTGCTGCCAGCATCAGTGCAGGGGCAGCTGGCGCGAAACTGGGGGACTGCCTGGGAGATGGAGGTGGGTAACGCTGAGCGGTAATGTTAAAAGGAGTCTGTAATTTAAAAGCCATCCTGGCTTCTGCAACAAAGTTGGTCTGCAGTTTTGCTGGATAGTTCAGTTTGCCCTCCAACAGACTGGGAAGTTGATAGCTACGGCGGTCTTGCAGAGTGCTGTATTTGGGGCAAATGTTTTGTGTTTACTGACACTTACCTGGATGGTGTCTAGTACATAGGGGTTGTTGGAAGGGAATGGCTCGGCTGATTCTTGTCAATGAACTTTGCAACCTATTTGTATAACGTAATTACATGTTTTAGTATAGCGTAACATATATTTGATTGCACTGTCATCTTTGAGTAAAAGTGAACTAACTGGATTTCTGTTTCATGTAACTTATAAAAATTTCACAATATCAAAAATGATCAGAGACATGAACAAGACCTAATGGATGCAGTGCAATTGATGTTTCAGCTCATGAAAATCGCCAAGGAGATGAGAAGGAAAACCGATACATCCCCTCTCAAATTGCAGCCAGAAACATCAGGTAATGGAGTGAACCTGTCAAACCAACGCACACCTTCAGCTGCAGACACAGACTGCTGCAAAATGTTTTCCAAGCAGGTGATGGATTTAAATATTTGATTTAAAAAAAAAAATCTGTCTCCAAAATGTTTGAGTGGAGCTGGGGAAGCTTTGGTTGTTGCCAGACCCTGGGGGGAGGGAGGCCCTTTGGCGGTGTGCTCCCCTCTGCTTTCAGTGCCCCTTCGAGCCACGGGCTGTCCCAGGTGTCAGGTAAGGCTTGCCCAGAGTTAATATCCAGAAATGGCTCAGCATGATGTTAAAATTGCAGCAATGAGAGACAGGACATGCTCCATGGTTCCTTGCATGCCTTTGTATCAAGAGCGCCGAGGCGCTAAGGGACCTGTTCCCCAACAGCCCACGAGCTGGGACCCACAACCTGTGAGTGCAGCCCTCGAGGGGACAGGGGACAGGGACATTTGTCCCTGTGGCCACGCCGGGCATCCCAGCCCTCCCCTACCCTCGGCTCCAGCGCGGCCAGGAGGAGCAGCGTGCACAGCACCCTCGTGAGCAAACAGCAAAGCGCCTGAACTCTTACCTACGAAATTCAATTCTGGATTTCCTGAAGCAATCTCCCATTCCACCAGCCTCATCAGGGAAGAGTGTAATTTCATTTAATCCATTTCTTGAGTTCGGAGTCAACTGTGCTGCCGTAATGCTAATATCGCTGTTCTGCTGTCCCCAGAGACTTGAGTGACGAGTTTAGGCCCAAAATCAAATTTGGCTCGAAGCTTCAGGAGGATCTATCAGCGAAATTACCTGTGGTCTCTACCCAGAAGCTTTGTCATGCAGTTCAGCTCTGAAAGGACGCATTAGGCCAGCCAGGTGAGGTTCTGTGACTGTTTGTGTTGGGAGCAATGAAATGCTGAAACAATATATATGCAAAGCAATCAAAACATTTAGAGCGAGGGCTGTGTTCGTTTCCAGAATGTGAAAACAGCTTCTTGGTATTCTGAGCTCTCTGAATGTGTATTTGCTTTTGTATGACTGCAAATAAGGTTTTCACTTGCAAGGATGTTTGCAAGAAGCTGTTGACATAAACCTCGGTATAAACTATAAATGGCACAAGCTGTATTTTCTGCTGGACGTTCATGCACAAAGGGCCGTCAGTGACTCCTCGAAGGATGCGTGCATTTGAGCCCGTGTTGTGCTGAAGAGTTCTCAGCTAGCTGACCTTGATGAGGAGCCCCACGGCAGAAATTCGCTGTCTGGTGGCACAGTGTTCCTTTTGTCAGGGGGCAGTGAATTTCCTTGTGAAGGAAGTGTGGGAGTGGTGAGAGCTGGAGTAAGGAAGGATGAGTTCGAGGGGCGTTTAAGACAAACAAAAGGTGAGATTTCGGAACAGCTATTTTGAGGTTCTCACGTCACATTTCTGTTGTTATCCTTGAAATGACATTTTTTTAAAAAACCTCACCCTTAAAATTTGAAGGAAATCCGGAACGAGCTTGACCCAGAAGCCGAACTTAACCTTTTCTTTCACGGCAGAGCATTCCGCCTGCCCCGCGATGGCGGTTGTCGTGACCTTAAAGCCTCCTGCAAAGCCACCCAGCCGAAGCTGCGGCTCGGCGGCCGCCAGAGGGAGCCGCGAGGAGCCGGAGCCGGGGCCGGGGCCGGGCGGTACCGGGCGGGCTGGCGGGGGCCGAGCCCCGCAGCCCCGGCGCCCTCGTCCCGGTGCCGCTGGGGCTCCGCGGCTCCCCGGGGCTGTGACACAGCGGGCGGGGGGCTCCCGCCGGCCCCGAGGGGGGTGCTGCGCCGGGAGAAGTTGGGAATTTCCCCTCCGGGCACGGCGAGCCGGGAGGCGTGCTAACAGGCATCGTTACAGCGGAGTAATCGCTGCGGAACCGGCGAGCGCGGACGTAATCCTTAGTGCCTGGGAAATCTCGCACAGCCTCAAAATAATTAAAAGCGGGATTAATCTAGATGCCAGACAACGCTTGTCTAATTGCTAATGAATGGAGCTATCTGAATGGCTGCAGCACCCTCAGCAGCATCAGCGAAGTGGTGCAGAAAGCATTTGCGTGGCTGGGAGGGACCCCAGCACCTCTGAGCAGCAGGACCCCGGGAAAGGGCCGGGGAGCTGAGCTGTCGCCATGCTTGGAGCAGACCCGGTGTCTCTCTGGTAACTGTTTTGCAGACCCGGCTTTCATACATCACCTTTTGACTCCTTTTAAAACAAAATCAGCAACCCTGGGATGAGTCTGGAGCCCTGTGGAGCCCAAAGCTCCTCAAGCTGTCCTCCTGCACAAACACAAATCAATGCGGCTTTTGTTGCTGCAGGGCTGTGCCGATGCTGGTCGTGGCAGCAGGAATTGCTGCGGCCTTTCTGCTGCAGCAGGAGGCAACAGCCCTTGCAGTTGCTGTCACACAGGACCAGGCACTGTCCCTGCACGTGTCACCGGGTCGCATCGAGGCAGCAGCAGGGCAAAGCCTGGCTGCAGGGTGCTGCTTTCAGGAGCCTTGCAGCTGTCAATATACAAAGAACCAAAAACCTCTGCGGGGAAGGCGTTGCAGTGCATGTCCTGGCTGAGCCCTGGCCAGCCTGGGAGCTGGCACAGCTGGATAATGCCAGACCCGTGTCGAGGTTGGGAAGCCTTTGGCACTGGTGGATGGAAGCCACCTTGTGCCCGTTGTCCCCATGTGCCACTAGCTGTGGCCAGTACACACCAAGGCCATGTCCCCTGGAGCTGTTTGCAGAGATCACTCAGACTGATTTGCAGTCATTGCTGGCATTTTTGTGTTTTCCTGAGACCTGCCACACTTGTAACAATTTCAGCTGCTTTTGGTTGAAGGTCGATGTCAGGAACTGCCCTTTTCCCCATTCCCAGCGCTGTGGATGTCACTCCGGGAGGATAAGTTGTGCTGCAACTGCTTCTGGGCAGTGCATCGGCTGCCGGCATTGCCCCAGCTGTTGTCATCCTTAGAGCTGTTTTATGGGCACGTGTTTGTTTTGATTCAGGAGAAAAATAAGTCTTCCGTATGTGTGTTTAAAACAAATCCCCACCCCCCCCCCCGATCAAGGCGGGCTAATTCCTTGTGTGGTGAATGCAGTGAGCAGGTCCCTCCAGCGTGGCTCCGTCTCCCCACCATCTAACCCCATCTAACCATCTCCCTCTCCAATGGCAGCTCCTTTGGTTTCGATTACGTACAGATGAAAGAGAGAGAACCGACAAATAAATTTCTCTGATCTCTCTTTACAAGCATCTATTCTCCCTCGGAGAGATCAGCGGTAGCTGTTGGAAAAGGGTGTTTTATATCAAAATTGTTCACACGGGGGATTCACAAGCAACGGTGACCTCCCTGTGACGGAAACCACCCGGTGCACCGCACGGAGAGCTGCACGGGAGGAGGGAGAGGGAGTGCGGCTGGACCTGGGCTCCGTGGGGCCAGAGCGGCCGTCGGCCCAGCGGGCACCGCTGCCAGGGCACCACTTGCTTGGCCAAATGCCCCGTCCTCCCTGGCGATGAGGAGCAGGATGTGCTCGTGGCATGTACGCGGCTACGGTCTGGTCAGAAACAAGCAGTGGTGCTTTAAGTCCCTGGTCATGCTGCTGCCCTGCAGCTCAGGCTGACGGCGCTGGCCCCGGGATCTTTTCTTGCTGGGGGTGGAGGGAGGAGGGGGCCCGGCGGGGGGCTGAGAGCGGCTCGTCCTCTCCAGGAGTGAGGAGATGGGGAGGCTGCACAGGCTGGTATTGCACCTGTAATTAAAAATCGTAGAGCTGAATGGGATGCTGTGAAAAATTAATGGGGCTGTGTTGTTTACTTACATACAAAAAAAAATTATGGGTGCTTATTGGGGGTAATGAATTGTGAATAAAAGCAGCCGTACGCTGAATTTTTTAAATACAGGATAACGTATTATAATTGTAAAAACGTCTGAGAATAACGGCAGGGATATCACAGGGCCATTTCCCTCAGGCCCTGCGTGCCCCATTCCGAATTTCCACGAGGAGGACCCGCGGGCGGAGGTGACCCCGGCGGTGCCGCGTGCTGCCGGGTGGCCCTGTCCCCGCGCCCTGGTACGGGGTTTGTTCTGCCCTCGGCGGGCATCTAAACCGGGACACCGCCTGCGGCTGCTCGCTGCTGGGACAAACAGTGGGGAGCTGGGGCACAGCCGGGGCTCAGCCCATGCTAAGATCCTGCCCGGGGCAACAATGAGCTGGCCGCCGGGCCCTGTTCGGCACGCACCTGGCCTCCCATTGCCAAACCGGGCAGGAGAAGCACGGCTTGCCAAAGCAGTTCCCCAAAGGGTCACAGACTTTTGCAGCAGCAAGAACAGGGCTGCTCCCTCCCACCGTGCCCTGGAGCTCGGTCACAGAGCGCACGCATTAAACCGACGCTGGCTGGCTCCCTCGGTGCCCTTCGGAGGGCAGCGGCTGTGCTGGAGGCACGCGCGGGCTCCGTGCAGAGCCTGCACCTCGCCCGGCCCGCGGCCGCTGCTGACTCACGCAGCCTGGTGCACGCTTCCCCGCACCGCCCGGTCACGCCATTGCAATGCACTTTGATTTTTTATTTTTTCCTTTTTTTGGCACGTGTGTGTGGATGACAGAATGCTGCATCGGCTGCTGTGCGTGCAAAGTGCTGCCTGCAGAATTTTAACTCCCTCCCAAGGCCTTTCAGGATGTCACTGCCCATCTGGAGGGAGTCGTGCTGGCTCTTTATCAAGCATCACATTGATTTTAAAATTACTTTGATGGCTCTTTAAGGCAGTGCACTTTTTGTGGCCCTCTGCATTTGTCAGAGACGATCTCTCTCTCTTCCCCATCGCGGGGCAGAGGGGCGGCATTATCTGCTTTTGCTGCATTGATTTTCTGTAAACAGGGGGGTCGTATTTTGGATGGGGAGAGGAAAATCTGAAATGAAGCAGCTGACTCTCACATTTCCCCCAGAAACATCCAGCTCTTGAGCAGAATGTCACTTGCTAAACGCGCTCTTAGGGCAGTGTTTTCCTTCCCAAGCCACCTGAGAGGTGGAGGAGATGCTGCTACGGTCTTGGTGCCGTGCAAGCTGTAAAAAAGGGGGCTCGGGGCCCCCACATCACTGCCTTCTCGTTCTTTGCTAACCCTGGCAAACCGTGCCCTGGGTCCTGACCCCCATGAGCCTGTTTGACCTGGCTGCTTTTCTGTCACATCTAAACAAAGCTGAAACACAAACCCCAAACTGCAGAGGCAACATTTGAAATTAAGATCTAAAGGTGACTCATTCCGTCACCTTCTGCAGGCTGCAGAACAGCCTTTCCTTGAGGATAAATAAAATCTCCGTATCTGTACACTCAGCTGTTAATACTGTAAATGAAGTACAATGTTTTTCAGATTATTGAATCATTACTGTCTGTGGAACAAGCAGCTCAAGCAGGCTGCCAAGGAGGAAGATGAAAGAAAGCATTAATTTCACGTTACTGGGTCATGCACGGATTCCTAAGTGGGGGTGATTAACTGCTGGATCGGGCCACCGAGGAGAGCGGGGGCTTTGCACTTTCTGATTGTCTCCAAATGAAGCGTGGCTGCCTTGCTGAGGAGCTGCTTCTGCCAGACACGGCGTTGGACTCTGCGACTGGAAGAACCAGAGCCGGAGCCCACGACATGCAAGAGGCCAGCGGAGACAACCTGATGGAGACAACCTGATTGTCTCATCCACCCAGGTTTGTCACAGGCTCTTAAAAGAGGTCTGGGTGTTAACGCACGTTCTGAATATGCATGTTCATTCAGCTCATTCAGTGCCCTTACAGAAATACCTTTCAGCTGGCACCAGCTGACTGATGGTGATTCTGTTCCCTGCAAACGTGGGTGCAGAGGGGTGCAGCACCTTTCCTTGGCGCCTGAAAGGTGGGAGGGGGGCAGCAAGGTGAATCTGCTTTTCATTAGGGTCAGCTGTTAAAACGAGCCTTCACCCTGCAGTGGGCAGAGGACGTGTTGGCACTGCTGTTTGCATCCCCAGCACTGCCGGTTCCTGCAGGCAGCGGAGGAGGAGCAGCGTTAGCACCTTTCCCATCTCTCTGGAGGGCTTTGTGCGCCGTGTGATGCCGTGGTGAGCCACTTCACATGGTGTCGTGCCACGTCTTGCTCTGGGACTCGCCTCAGTGGTGTCAGGGAGGGCTCAGTGGGGTGATCAGCCCTTCTGAGGCCGCCCCTCAAAGGGCCCTAGCACCTACCAGTTACACCAGTTTGTCACTTACAGCAAGTGGGGTGGGATCTCCTTGCACTGGGCCTTTTCCATTCAAGCTGGCTTTCTAATGAGGTGAGAGGTTTCTGCATCACCTGTGTTGTTGTCTCTCCCTGGGAGTCAGCCCCTGGGCAATGGCTGTCACTGTCCTGGTGAGAAAAGCAAGGGTTTTCTCCCTGAGCTGTCCCTGTAGCTGCTTGGCTACCAGCAGTTCCTAGCCAGGGCAGGGGATCGCACTTGAATCTTCCCCATCTCCATCCCAGCCCTACACAAAAAGGAATACCCAGTTCTTTAAAATTAGGCAGGCAGATGCTCTGCACCTCCTGGGGCTCCCCTTGCCACAGTGACAGTGTGCTTCACGCTCCCTTTGGTGCGGCCGCCTTTATTTTAGGGAGCAAGCTGCTGGCAGAGGGCAGTTGGCCCCGGCTGCCTTTCTTCACCACCTCTCTCCCCGGGACGCTCGTCTTCCTCGCAGACCTCACCCGGGGGCTTGCCCATCCCCGGTGCTTGCATGCTGCTCCAGAGCGCAAAGCCTGGGAGATGTCTCTGATTAATTGATTAATTCTCAGGACTGCTAATTAAGCAGGATGTACCTCGGATTTGCTCAACAAAAGGATTTGGTTACAAGCCTTTTTTTTTTTTTTCTTTCCCCTTTTCTGTGAGGTTTTGATTTGCTCAGCGGGGGCCTCGCTCATCAGTCGGCAGCCAGCTACGAAGCGCTCAGACGCGGTGCATCACGCCGGTGGGGTGGCTCTGTGTCGGCTGGGATGCCCGCAGTGCGGTGCGGAGTGGCTCCCTCTGGGAGGGAGGAGGAAGCTGGAGGCAGGATGGAGCAGTCCTCGCCGCAGAGGGCTCCTGGCGGTCCTGCCTGTGAGAGGGGTGACGGGCGAGGTGGTTTTTTCCAGAACAAAATGCTGCTGGCTGCATTTCCGCATCACATCCCGGCGGGTTTGATACCGTGACATTAAATATAGGTGTTGAGTTCTCCCCTCACGTGCCAAGCAGCAGAGACACGCAGACAGCTCATCCTATCCCAGCTCGCTGCCCTCGGGGGATGAAATCTGCTCCCCGGCCCCATCTGGTCCCGGGGAAGAGGGCTGGGCTGGGGCGTGCAGAGCACCAGGCACGGGGTCCTCCAGCCAGCTGCTGGCGTGGAGCGCAGAGGGTGAGCTGTTCCTCGCTCTGGTGGTTGTGATCTTTGCAGTACAGTCATGCCTCTGGCCTTAGAATAAATGCAAAGACTAAAAAAATAGAGGGACAAAAAAAAAAACATTTATTGAAGGGATATACTATATGTGCTGGCCACGATCTGCTTGGTATTTGGAACTGGAGGAAAGCAGGAACCTTAATGTTTACATTCGCACCAATTTAGGCTTTAATTTACGCAGTATAATGCAATCTATCTTTCTCTGGATTTTAATAGCCTTCCTATGATTTTGCTCCACGGATACTTGGAAATGGGAGCTCCTTTTCTACGTGACTACTTAGAGCAATAAAAGAGCTATTTACTTAACACGTTGGTTTGCAGGCACCCTTCTCGGAGCCTGCTTGCGGAGGCTGCCTGCCGTCCATGGCTGTGTGTGTGAATATGCATAATTAATAAACGTTATTTGCTGGACGTATATTCCTGAGTGTCTCAGCTCTCCTTGACCGAGAAACGCCGTCTCTCGGAGATCTAATGGAAGGTTTGGGCTTTTTAATTTATTTTCTTAGATTAGACTCAGAAAATAACCTTATTATTCTAATGGGTAGATTAGTCCCCGAGGAAGATATGAATAAATGAAAAAGTGATAGGTGAAAAATAGGCCAGAGCTGCTATTACAGAAGAGTCTTTCTGACCTTTTAATTTTTGGTTCAAATCCATGGGAAATCAGACTCTGTGAGCATGCAAAATGCAGCCAGCCAGCCGTGCTGACCCCGTCGCTGTTTTTTTTCAGTGCGCAATGATGGAGTTTCTACCGGAGCAAACATTTTCTCTGAAAATACACGTTACCTGCCTGTTGTTTTAGTTCTGTCTCGGGTTGCCCCCAGTCCTTCAGTGCAAGGCGAGAGCCGCACACGCTAGGGGGAGCCACGGCAAAGGCAATGCGGCAGCGCCGCGCTGCTCCGCGCCTCTCCGCGCTCGGCCCCTGGAAAACTGGGGGCCTTTCAGCAGCAAAGCCCCCGTGGGGCTGCCGGGGGCTGCTGCAGGAGCACTTCTGTCGGAAGCAAAGCCTGCCGTTTGGCTACGCTGGTGGTTGTCAAAGTTTTAGCTGGGAAGAAGGCTTTTGTTTCCTCAGCGTCAGAGCGTCGCGTGTTGAGCGTGCCCAAGCTCCCCGCTCCTGTTGGGTGTTGCCTGTGCTCCTGCTCCACGCCAGCATGCTGTGTGCACTCGGGAAGTGCTTTGATACACCACGCCACCCTCTGCAGGACAACCTGAAGGCACACAGATCCCTATTAAAACGATCGAGTCTGATGTTAAGGTGCTGGGACTGATATTTGCAGCCTTCCAACCACCTCCCAGGCCCTGAGTTTCCTTGGCTGGATGGTGCTTGTGTGTAAAGGCCAAGGTATGATGGCAGAAATGCAGTCTCCTTTCCCCGCTCGCAGGGCGAATGTGAGGAAGTGGTGATAAAATCTCCATGCACTGATGTATTAAACCCCCAGTGCGCCGTGCCATGCCATGCGGCGGCTCCTGGGGCCCTATTTCTCTATCGACTGCTTTCACCAATGGCTTTGTGGGAGAAGAGTGGGGCTACTACTAGAGCGAGGCTGAAATCTGTGTAGAGGTATGAGAATTTAGCCCGTTCTGTTATTAATGGCCATTACAGTGCCGCACATGTGAGGCCTGAGCGATAACGTTAGCGGGCTGTTTGCTTAGCGCCTCACAGTACAACGGCATCTTTGTTGCGGCTTTGATGAGCTGTCTGTTCTGCAGCGCCGTTAAGGGCTGCTTTTTTGTCTGTAAGGAGCCATCACTTCTGCTAAGGCAGAAATATTTCCCTCTGCACGACAGGAAAAGAAAAGCCGAGCAGTGGTCCTGTCAAGTGCTGTTCCAGTGATAAAACAAAAAATAGGACAAAAGTTTTCTCCCGTCAAACATGATTATTTTCAGAAAAGGGTAGGCGTCTCCCATTTATTTATTTCCACTTGCCTCCATGCTTTGTGTTTTGTTTTGTTTCGTGCCCCTAGCTGTGTAAATTTTCAGAGGGGCTCCGGGTCTGACAATGCAACCCCCCAAAAGACACTGGGGATGAAGAGCGCCAGCAACAGCCTGGGAGAGCAGAGCTGACACCCAGCGTTTCGGTAGTTAAATGGTGGGGAAGGGTTTCCAGCTTCCCAGCTGCATGGAGGCGCAGCGGCTCAGGCAGGGCTCACCTAGCCGGGGAAGCACGGGGCTACATTCTGGGGGCAGATGTCTGGAGCCCTGATGGTGTGAGCAGTGGCCCTGCTGGAATGTGTGGCATTTCACAGTCCTCCCCACCTCTCCTGTTCTCCCACAGTCATTTGCACACCTTTTGTAAATCAGGAAAAAAAAAATAGCTGACTAATACTTAAACAAAGCATCTCTGTATTCTGATACGGTGGGGACTCTACAGGCTGGACTGACCAGCCGGGCTCAGGATCAAATTTAGAGCAGCCTTTGGTTCTGATGAAGTGCTTGGACAGGTGGGAATGGAGGAAGGAACAGAGGCCCATTCGGAAAAATACTTCCCTTCAGCACCAGCCACACCTCGAGTCCACCAGAGAGCCAGGGAGGTGTATTTAACACAGGGATGGAGACTTCACCCCGCCAGGAACGGGTATGCACGCCAACCACAGCTCCTCCCGGTGCCCTGATCTGCAGGGAGAGGTTTCCAGGGCAGACAGAGCCGGTTGTGTTCAGGGGCGATGCTGTGGTTTGGAGGGACACACCAGGGCTGGTGTTTGATAGAGATTCCCTGCATGCTGGGCACCACTGGGAAACAATTTTTCTCCTTCTTGGATGTAACTCAGGCTCTCCAAAGCCCCAGCTCCGTGCCGACAGCCAGAGTTGTTTCCTGTGTTTTGTTGCCCTCTACTACAGTGAGTTAGGAAAAAAGGCAGCCGGGCTGGCAGGAGCTGCTATGGCAGGAATATACGCAGCGACTGAAAGTAGAAACTCTGCTTTTTATGGCTCTCGTACCAACGTTTCCTGTTCAGCCTAGGAGTAGCAGCTGTTCTCCCAGTTTACAACACACAAACAGACCACATTGTTTTCTGATTTGCCTTTTTTATTGCAGCAGATATTGGATGGGTAGCTATTGAAAAAATAAATAAATAAAAGGCAGGGAAAAACCAGCCCGGCTGGTTCACCGTGAGGAATCCGGGCACCGTGGGCACTCAGCACATGCTCTGGTAGGCAAACCCCCCCGAGGAGCCGCCGCGGCCAGCACCACCCTGCGGGCGCGTGGGAAGGGGGCTGCGCGTGGCCGGGCTGGTGGCAGGGCCGGCCTTTGGGGGGCTGCCTGGGCCGGCGGTCCCTGGGGAGCCCAGGGGTGCCCCC
This sequence comes from Heteronetta atricapilla, assembly GCA_011075105.1. Lineage (NCBI taxonomy): Eukaryota > Metazoa > Chordata > Aves > Anseriformes > Anatidae > Heteronetta > Heteronetta atricapilla. The sequence continues at coordinate 8,298,476 of CM021734.1, forward strand.
CGAGCCCGGCTGAGGGCCAGCTCGGTGCGGCTTGATGGGAACGCAGCAATCGAAAGGGACTTTCTTTGCAGTTGTCAGATATGACTGCATTAATGCGAGGGAGCAGACAGCTGAGTAGGCAGGGGCCATTTTAACTGAGTGGTAACGCCTTTGTCTTTTTTTTTTTTTTTTTTTTTTTTTTTTTTTTTTTTTTAGCCACGATCACACCTGCAAATGGCTGAACTGATTTCTTCTCCTCTGTGTCAGGTGCTTAGAGGGCAATTGCTTCTTCGGCTGATCCTCCTGCAGTAAACAGAGGATTTTTTAAGAGCTTTCTCAAGCTCATCTACCCTCTCATCTGGTCTCACGGCATAGCAAAGCACAGGGGCTTCTGCCACAGCTTGCCAGGTAGGCTGCTCTCCAGGGCTCTCCTCTGCCTTCTGGTGACTTGAGTGCTTGTGAATTCAAGGCAGGTTATTAGTCCTTGCTGGAGGCAGAGGCTGTGTCAACATGCTGGTTCATTCAGCACATAGCTCTGGTGATTACAGCTCAATCCAGCCTTGCAACACGGCTGCTGTTCCCATCCGAACCTCCCCTGGGACCGGGAGGTCACAGCAGGTGCTTCTCAGGTGGAAATGAGCGTCACTCCGGGAGCAGGGATGCAGTCGCCACAGCTGTCTGGTGCGCACCCAAACTGGCTGCAGACTGTGGCCATCGGGGGCGAGCAGCGAGTGCCAGCAGGCAGTGAGTCATCTGGCTCCCTTGGTATTTGCCAGGCCTGGGTGGGGTTCTTTAGAAATGCCAGTTCACTTCCAGAGGCTCATAAATCACTGCATTCATACCAGCTTCAGCTCTGCAGATCCACGTTTCACAGCCATGATGGGGTTCACAGTTAATTAAAGAAAGTTTAAAAAAAAAAAAAAAAAGGCATGTGAAAGCAAAACCCAAATGTCTGTAGTAATTATCCAAAGAGCAAAAACTTTCACTCGTCCTTCAGACGACAAGGAGCAGAGCAGAGCAGCCGCCCCTCCTGCCTCCGTCCCTGCAGAGCCTGGCTTCCTTCCCCTCGGCAGCGTGGCGACGTGCCTGGGGACAGCATGTTCCTCACGTGCCCTCCCTGCACAGCGGCTCCGTCACGGCCGGGTAGGAGAGGAGGGAAGGTTCGAGACGGCCTGTTTGAAAGCCGAAATACGTGATGTTTGGGGTCCTGTCTGCTGCATGTGCCCGGTGCTCCCGGAAACCCACTGCCTCTCCTGTGAGCCCTCGTTCCCCTCCGGTGTTTCTGCCTTCGCCGCTATGTTCCTCCTCTTGCAAGCCCAAAGAACAAAGCCGTCCGCCCCACGCACTCAGGCATTTCTTCTTTTCCTGAGCTCTGCACTGCAGAGTTATTAATAAAAAATCACAACGTCATGTACAGCCCGCACCATCACATCTGTCAATGTCACCACAATGCAAGATTGTGTGTTTTTTTCCACCTTTTAGTGTCTCTTTGCTGCAGCAGTTGTTTCAAAGGAGGAGGAAGCTGTGAAGTCTGGCCCCACCTGCCAGAAGCGATGTCGGGGCAGGGTGTGGCACTTTGACATCACTTGTGGTTATTAAAAACTGTTAATTGCCAAAATGCAGCTGCTAAAAATAAAATATGTCTAATACTTTAACAATATGTATCTTAATGAGGTGTCAAACTGATCCTGATGCGCAGAGCCTTTATGTGAAATGTCATTTTCCGAGCTGCTCAGAAAAGTGGCCTTACCACTCGTAAGACCGGCGATATTCAGCAGTGACCATCTAAAGCCACATCTGCTCGAGTGGAGTTAGGTTTTACAGAGTTTTGCAACATTTCTCCCGGTCAGTGTTGTCACAGAGCGATAGAGGAATTCGGTGCAGGACCCTCTCGCCAGAAAGCTGGATTTCATCACCCACAAGTGCTGGGCCGGGTAATGGTGGGCCTGGAGCCCCTCTGCCCTGGACAAAACCTTCTGAAGGAAATTTTGCAGCAAGAAAATGCAACAAGAGAGCACGTTAAAGACCAGGGGAGGAGACCGAGCAGGCCGTTATGGTGATGTAAGGGTGAATCTTCCACGCACACTTTCTTTCCCTGTTTTCCTTAGGGCTCACAGCAGTGATGGGAGCTGCAATGGATTTCCTCCCAGGTGCTTCCCATAACAGCGTTGACTCGCATTGCTGTTAGCCTTGCAGCCTTTAACAGCAAGAACAAGAATTGGTTGCAGCTCCCCAGCACCTCGGAGGATTCCCTGTGCCGTGAGATGGTGTCAGGGGAGGGGATGCAGCATCGTCCCAAAAACCCAGGTCCACAGGGGATGCAGAGGAGTCCTGGGTCTGCAAGTGGTGCAAAGGTGAGACTGGCCCACTGCAGTGTTAATTATCCCTCTCGGTCCTGGCACCAGAGACCCAAATGCTTTTGAAATACAGTCTCCTTCTGTGCATATATCTATTGTCACCGGGGCACAGCTCTGCAGCCTCGTTTCTGCTCAGCACACAGATCTGCTCCCGCTACAGAGCTGCGGGCAGTCGCGTGCACGCTGGTGGTGCTTCTGCAGAAGGCAGGCAGGGCTGTTGCCATGGCTGGTCCCCAGGGGGATGTTAGGGACCGGCGGGAGCCAGCAGCAGCCTGCATTTCGGGGAGCCCAGCCGCTGAGCGGGTGGTGTTGCGGGCGCCCTTCTGCGCAGCCGCGGCCGGTGGCAGCTGTGCTGTGGGCACAGGCTTGCGGCGCTCCCAAAATGGGACCCAAATGGATTTGCTGGGAGCGAGCCAACGTTGAAATTAGAGCGTGACTGTTGTGTCAATGGTGAGGGTAATGACAGCCCTGGACCAGCTAACTGTTCAGGCAAACAGCTGCTGGGGAAGGTTTGGTGGAGTCGGTGCTGCTGGCGGTAGAGAAGGGGCTGTGGTGGGACTGGAGGCTACCTGGGAAACTCGTCACTTAAAGGGGTTTAAAACCTGCTGCTGTTTAGATGGACCCTGGGAAAGAAAGGGGAAATTGGTCTGGACAGGAGGCAGGATTTAAAGGGGCTGAAAGGTCTCTTCTGATTGAGAAAATCTGATTTTCTCATGCTGGCCTCTGTGAGCGGTCATTTACTTCCCAGCTGGAGGGCTGCACAGCGAGTGCAGCAGTGGGAACTCCTGCTCCGTGCCGGAGTTGCTCCTGGTCACAGTGTTTGCAGATGCCCTTTTCTCCTGTGGTTGGGCAGATATGTGCCCCTGGAGCCACCGGTCCTGCCCCTACACACGTTTGCTTGGCAGCCCTGTGCAGTGTGGGGTAGCAGAGGTATTTCTTCCTCCATCTTACAACCACCTTGCTCCACGTGATATTTTCTGCCGTTTTCTTTAGTAGTAAAGAGCAAAAGCACTCTGTCCAGAGTCTGATGGGATGAGTGTGCTGTGCTGCACAGTGAGTTTAATAGGAAGGACAACAAACCTGCCTGCTCCCTCACAAAAACACATTGATATCCCTTCCCTCCAGACTCGTGCCAAAGACACGAACCTCTCCTGCTCTGTAATTGCCGCCCAGGAGGTTTTGGGACACAAATGAGAAGCTGTAGACTGGGTGGGTGCTGTCTGGTCCGCTCTGCTCCCCTCCCCGTCCCTGGGGCAGCCAGAAGCATGGAGGCCCATTATGTTCCTTTCTCTTCTCCCTGCAGCAGGATTTAAGGTGCACCCTCTGCTTGTCCCCGGGATACACAGCCCAGCTGCATAGCCAGCCTCCAGCACGGGCTCTCTACCACCACCAGCTAGGCAACCTGCCGGAGTGCTGCAGTTTTGTGCAAACCCCAGACCAAGTTACCTGAGAACGGGCACCGCCAGGCCGCCTCGAACGGATGCTCGGAGCGGATCACACATTTCCAAGGCACGCAAGAAGCTGGGATGTAAAGCAACTACACAGCCACCCACAGAGAGGAGCCTGCCTCTCAGCCTGCTCCACTCCACATACGGGCTCCAGCGTGAGTCAAAATGAGGGACACCAGAAAATAATAGACTTCACATGAAGAAGAACAATAATTTGCAGCTGTAAATCACCTTTCATCTACAGATCACAGAGGCGTCTCAAGCACTCATTAAAGCCGCCTTGCAGCATCCCTGCCCCATAACTAGCGCGGGGCGATGGTTATTCTATCCACTGGCATGCAGCCACATGTCCTTGCAGGCACCTGCAAGAGGGAACTGGCTTGCAGGGTTGGTCCTGTTCCACCTCTCACAGCCACGCCGGAGGTGCCCGGCATGGGCGTCACCAGCCTGTGCCAAGGTGCAGGCGTGTGTCCCCGGCATGCGGAGGGGCTTGGCGTCTGCTTGCGCAGCAGGCGTGAAGGTGAGCCAGGGGAATGCACCAGGGAGTGGACAACGGGAACAGGACTCGCTCAGGATCTAATCCGCCAATGCCTTGGTTTCGTTTTTCTATGTGGCAATCAATATTTAGCTGGAAGAAAATTTGAGAGAGAGAAAGGTAAGTCCCTCCAGAAACAAGGAGCTGCGGCAGGGCTGTAATAAAGTGTGGCAGAACAGTTTCAAACCTGAAGTTTTCATAAACTTATGCATGTCTATGTATATATATGTAATGTATACCTAGAAATATAGACATATTTATTTATTTTCAAAATATTTTCAAAAGCGCTAGAGTTCCTTGACCTTACTAGCTGTCTATATAAAGGTGGAGAGACACCCGAAGTGCTTGTTGACCAGGGCATGCGCTGCAGTACAGGAGGTTCCCAAACACCTGTATGTGGGGCTGTTCACATTCTTCGGGCAGCGTGGAGGGCTGAGCGCAGTCCCAGGCACAGTCCCCCACCTCCCTGAGCTGATACATCTTTCCCAGCGAAAATGAAGTATGTTTTTCTGTGAAGAATGTAAGTTCTTGAGAGAGCGATAAGAAGTGGCGTCATCGGGAAATCTTGCAGTCAGCCGCAGGTGTACCAGACTTCCCTCCCCCTGGGCTGGGTATCTACAACAGCCTGCAGCACCCGGGTGCCTGAAGGATGTAACACGAGACTCTGGGCTACAAAACTTGTGTATTTTGAGTTTTCAGGGAGTAAAACGAAGCACAAATCACTGGGCTCCATGTGGGAAATGAAACAGAAGAGCCTGTGAAATACGGAGGGGGGGAATCAGACTGAGCAGTCTCTCTCTGCATTCGAAACGTCTGCGAACACTGCTGAAGCACCATGTGACTGTGTGATTGTTTTGCATTTCTGGAAAATCGCTCTGCGAGGTGCTGGGCGATAGCGAAAGCCAGCCCCTGGCATTGCATGGCTCCCAGCACTGCTGCACTGTCACACCAGGAGCTTTGCTGTACAAAGAAAGCACAGCCGGAGTCTGCCGCTTTGTCCCTGTTATAAGCAGGTAAATTAAAGGTTAGAGGGACTGTAATTTGCTTCAGGATATGGGGAGTATTGGGGCAGGACTGCGACCTGAGAGCCCTAGCTGGCAGTCCCTTGCTCCGACTTCTGCATGCCAGCTTCATTTGCTTTGTTAAAAATAACCTTGTTTATAACCTCTGTTTCATGATTCAGCTTTTCTGCCATCAACAGCCGATCACCATCAGAGCAGGGCAGCATCGGATTTCGGGAGGAAGATGCAATAAGACGGTGCAGCTCAGGGATGCTCCTTGCGAAAGGGCAGCTCAATTAAGGAAATGAGGGATACCTTGTCGAAGGGCTGCTCTTTTTGGAGAGGAGTTCTCCTCTCTGAGATCCCTGCGCCAAATCTAAAACTGCCTGGAGCTTCTATTATGCAAATCCCCACCCATCCTTCAGCCCAGCCAGAAACACCGGTGCCTCATCAATGTGAATGCGGCCCTGTGCGGGCCCAAAGGTACAGGCAAGCTTGGTTTTCCCGGTTTTCCTCACCTCCTTCTTGCCTGTAGGTCAGAACATCAGACATGCGTTGCTCTACAGACTGCAACCCGGAGCCCTACCGGCAGCACAGCTACTGGTTTTACATCTAAGGCAAGACTCGCTGCCAAGAAAAATCTCCTAGAAAGTCCTGCGTGCCCGCTTTTATTCCTCACACTGCTGGGTGATGTGTCCCGTGAGCAGCACAGCCCTCCCTGCTTTTAATGACCGTGCTGCCAGGGCTTGCTCCCCACTGTAGTCTCTTGCTGGCAAAAATCTGGCAGGCATTTTTTTTTTTACTACCGCTTGGGTGGTGTTGAGGTGAATAAAAGTGTAGCTGCTGCTGCTACCATGCTCCTCCGGGCACAGAGGTCGGGGCAGTTGCTGTGTGAGTGGGGACCGGGGGGGGTGGCACTGCCTGCCCACGGGGTTGTCCCTGCGTCCTGGACTTGAGCACGGCCCAGCTCTGGGCTGAGCAGGCCATGGCAATTTTCACCCCGTTTATCAGGCAGGGAAACTAAGGCATACTCAGGATGGGCATTTTCCAAAAGCATCTGGTGATTTTGGGCTAGCTATGGAATATCCTGCTGTTTTCTCTCAGGTGGGTCACCCCACCGGCTGCTTCAGAAGCAGCTGGCCCCATTGATTTGCCCGCAGCCGCCCAGATAACCGGCAGCAGACATTAACTGAAGCCAGACCCCAGAGGCACAGTCCTGCGACGCAGACCTGAGACCGTCCTTCCTTTTTGAGGAGCTAATCCATTGTCCTTGCAGCAAGAGGCATAAATGCCATTTTCTTACACATCATTGTGTGTTTAATGTTTAACAGTGGGATCATTACCGTTTTATTAGCAGCATGTAATGCTTTTTCATCTTCAACTGACTTTGCAAACATTAACTAATGGATTCCAGCTATGAATCGGCGCGGTGGTAACTGAGAGAAGCGATCTGCTCCTGGCCGCGGAGGACGTGTGTCAGAGCAAGGTGCAGAGCGCAGGGCTCCGGCTGTGCCGCCGGCACCGGCGTTGGTGTTGCGGTCGTTGCTGTTCTCGGGGAGGGCCGCTCCGCATGCGATACGCCACCCTCGCCTGCCCCTTCCAGCTTCTGGCTGAGCTTGAGGAAATGTGGCGCGTGGCGCTGAACCCCCTAAAATGCTGATATAAAAAATAAATAATAAAAAAGGTGATTGACTCAGTTTTCTTATGTGATCCAACGGTCGCTGGTTGTTTGCAGCTCACCCTAGCAAAATCCGTAATTAAAATGTAAGCATTCGTGGGAATTAGGCGCTACGGTCAGAAATTGCTTGTAACCAACCGGCGATGTCTTTGAGGGCCAGGCTGGAGAGCTCTGACCTGCAGCCTCCTGAAGACGTCTCCCAGGACCTCAGCTCCCCGCCCGCAGCACGCGGGGCAGGCACGGCGGCTCCGTGATTTACCCCTCACCTTCCCTCGCGGCCGTCCCGGCGCAGGGAATCCTCTGTGGTAAAACGGGAGAGAAAACGAGCACTGCGGGGCGGGAGAGCCGTGCGGCTGCCGAGGTAAGGCTGGGCCGGGCCGCCGGGGACGCAGCCCCTCTGCCCGGAGGGGACGGTGGCGTCGGGGGGGGGGGGGGGGATGCGACGGGGCCTTTGGGGGACGGCTGCGGGGAGGGAGGCGGCGGGGGCTCGGCTGGGCCGCGCTGCTCCGGTGCGCGGGGCCGGGCCCGGCGGCGGCGGCCGGCGGGTTGCCATGGC
>CM021734.1:8306429-8635404 GCA_011075105.1 Heteronetta atricapilla
TGAGTGACATTTCCACGCCGCGCGTGGGGAGGGCGGGCGGGCGGGCGGGGAGGGAGGCGTTAAAATGGCGGCGCGCAGCCGGCCCCCGTGCTAAACCGGCCCCCGTGGCTCGCCCCGAGCCGCCGCCGCCGCGCGTGTGGCACGGAGCGGCCGCCCGCTGCCTGCCTGCTTAGCGCCGCCGAGGTAAGGCCCCGCCGCACCCCCCTCAATCCCCCCCCCCCACCGGCAGCGGTTCCCGGGAGCCCCCCCGGGGGAACGGGGAGGGGGGGGCGCGGAGGCGGCGGCGGCGCCGGGGGGGAGCCGCGGGGCCGGGGCGCGGGGTCGGGGCGCTCCGGGTCTTTGTGTGAGCCGCGGCTCGGCGCTGCCCCCCCCCCGAAAGGCGCCCGGCTGCTGGCGGAAAGCAGCCGCGGAAGCTCGCCCCGCTGCCGTTCGGTTCGGGCCTTTCGTTACAACCCCCCCGGCCCGCCAACTAACCGGCTCGTTGCCGCGGCCGTCGTGGCCGCCCAAAGCGTGCCAGGCGGCTTTCCGCGCTGCTAGCGCCCGGCGGGGCGAAATGCGGCTTCGGAACCGGGCCGAGGGAGCTCCAGTCGTGGAAAAGCCGCGCGAGCTGTGCGGGGGCTCCCCTCCTGCCACGGGGACGAGCGGGGGCTCGGGAGGGGGGTTTTATTTTTTATTTTTTGGACTCTTATTAAGACATGCGCATTTGTTCGTTCTTGCCACTGCACTGGAGTCTGCCTAGAAACAAAGAACACAGCCTGGCGAAGTTGATGCTGGCTCTGAAAGTGTCTGGCTTTTTTTTTTTTTTCATCGTTTACCCGTGCCGTAGTTAAAAGGCTCGAGATATTTCTGTGAGTTACCTCCATGTGCCTGCAGATAGATCCCCCCCCCCCGCCCCTGCCCCCCTCGACCCTGCCAGGCCAGGTCTACGCATTTCGGAAAGTGCAGCCATGATAGAGAGAGCAACTTCTCCCATTTTCACCCAGCCCTGTGGTATGACAGTTCGCGGTAGGTGTGCCTTCCGACCGGGAGCCACCCCCTTGCTGAATCATTGCGGAGCGATGGCCGGACAGCTCGTCCGCTCGGGGAGCCCGATATTCCCCCGTGGAGCATGAGGGGATGGCGAGGCCAGGAGGAAGTAAGAGACCCGCTAGCCTGGGGCTCGGGCTCGGCCGTGCGGTGGCAGGCAGCGAGTCGTCCCCTCCGGTGGCAGCGGGAGCGGCGGGCGCAGTTGGGAGCCCAGAGGCGAGACGTGTGCCGCTGCCTTGGAGGTGGTGGGACTCCGAGGGCCTGATCCTGCCGCGGAGGCTCCTCGTGTGCCGAGGTTCGGTGCCAGACCGACGCCGGCTCTCGGGAGCGGCGTGTGAGTTGGGGGTGTCGTGCGGCTCCGGTTACGAGCAGTAATCCTGCGATGTGCTTGTGTAGATCAGCGTCTGAGCAGTGCCGTGCCCGTGCTATTTGCCTAAAACCCGGGGGCTTGTTTGTTCTGCGCTGGTGAAAGTCGTCAGCTTCGGTACTGCAAAGAAATAATGATTCTGGGGGGCTCGGGGCGTGTGCGTGTCAGTTACTGAAGTGCTGCTCGGTGCTTCTGCCTTTATTCAGAGGGTGCCAGAAAGCGTGGAAGTGAGAGGTGGGATGAGCAATTTAGAGCTGGGGTGTATCGAGACTAAATTGCAGTGGTTGTTGGACACGTAACGTGATCCTGTAATTAGAGCGAGGTAATGGTCTATATACCGTGTTGAAACTATCGAGTGTCTGAGTTGGAGCGGTCTGAATTGAGCAAGTTCTGCTGGGATTATGCAGTAGCAGCAGTAACGCAGTTAAAGTTTCCATGAGCGGCTTCGATGGGGTTGCAGAGATGTTTTCCCCCTATGGGTCCTCCTTGCGGGTATTTCGCTGTTAAGGTAGCGCGCAGCGGCTGCAGCGGTGCTGCTCTCCAGGTTGGAGAAATCCCTTACGTGGCGCGGCGCTGCTCCTCGCAGCCGTGCTCACAAACCAGGGCCCGAATTGCACACCTCAGCCCCAGGGGGAAGAAACAACCTCCCGAGGGACAGGGCTCGTGGCTCCAGCTTCGTGCAGCTCGCGCCGCTCAGGGGGATTTAAAGGGCTCTGTAATTTGGTCTTAAAACTTCCCTGCCCCCACCGCTCTATACCCCGAAAAGATTTGTGTTACCGAGCGGGCCGGGCCGGGCCGTGGGCCTCGCAGCGCTCCCTGGCAGCGGGTGGGAGCCCGGGGGGCTGTCGGACAGGGCCTGCCTCGCTCCGGGGCTGTGTGAGTGCGGGGTTCCCGCGTGGGCACCAGCCCTGCTTACGAAGGCTGATTTCCCTCGGCGCAGGTGAGCGTACGGACGTGGTACGTATTTAAATCAAGTCATTTCCAAGTAGCGATGGCCCAGAAAAGTTTGAGAGCTATTTTGGCGTTTGAGTGTTTCTATTTGAAAGACAATGGGCTGTGCAGCAGCTTCTAGGTATTATGGGATGCCCCATAGCGAGAGAAGGTGCAGTCTGTTCTGCGACGCAGCCGCTCTTCCCAGAAGCAGCTGTTTTACACACGTACCTGTTCAGTCTCCATGCATCTATAACGCGTCTGCTGCTGTCTTCCAGGAGGTTTGTGATAGACCCGCCGGGGTCCGGAGCAGCCCTGGTGGTGAGGGAGGACACTAACCCCTGTGCTGTAAGCTCTGTGATGCTCAGCCGCCTGCAGTGGCTGGCCGAGTCGGGAGGAGCTGGGGTGCTACGTCCTCTTCCCCACTAAGGGGGAGTGAGGGCTCTCCAAGGAGGATGAGGAGCTGCCATGGGGGGTTACTGAAAAGCAGGGATGTTGGGGTGTCAATGCTGCGGTTACGGATGCAGTTGGCATCCACAGAGATTATTTTCTAGTGCTTTTCATGCACAATTCCACTTCATAAGCAACAGCGGCCTGCTCTGCTTTCTTCTTTGATGAAGAATGTCTGGCAAGAGGCTTGAAGTGTTTTTCTGACGTTTTACAGGTCTAGAAGTTTTGTTCTGTGCGTTTAGGGGAACGTTGAAGTGGGACTTAAACGTGTGACCCCAAACCGGGGGGCTCTGGCTTTCTTGCCTCTTGCAGTGTGGTTTGGAAATCAGTTTTGAAGCTGGAGCTGCAGTGGAAAAGTGGTTCTGCTTCCAGCCTTTTGCACTTGGGCCTTTACCACCCTTACTGATTAAAAATACTCTTTCAGAGTAACAATAAATAAAGTGACACTCTTTAGCAGTCGTGGCTCCCCTGGGTTGTTTTTCCCCGTGGGCACACGAACAGTTGTTCTGGCACGCAGACCCGGGGCATACAAGCAGGACAGGATGAGGCCAGACTTCTGCTTTTGGTAGCAGCACTGACTTACGCCACGTTAAACTGATGGCAGAACTGCATGGCTGGTGTCTTGCAAATGGCTCTTTCTTCATGAACAAGTCGAACCACGGCTTTCCTAGGCACCGGCGTCTGCAGCTTAGTCAGGAGCCTGAAAGCAAATCAAGATTTTTTTTGCGTGTGGATAATGCAAGCACAGGTGATGATTATGAATCTGCAGTCAGGATTTGGTTAGTGATGCCTGCAGCAGGACACCCTTGCCGTACCAGTGGCAGGAGCTTGGCTTTGGCAGTGGAGCAAACCATTGTGTGACTCAGACATGTTGGGAAAGCGTACGCAGCCTTTATAGGAGCAGGCTTTTCTGACCATGAGCGTACCAGAAGTCACGTGTGGAAACTGAGTACTAGAAACACGATGCTGCTCATTCAGGGGGAGGCTGTGTGCTGAAAAGCAGAGTTTGCATAGGTCTCACCTTCCAGATGTAGTTATAAGAGCTGTGGCTTTTTCACTGTGCTCTGAAAATCAAGTCCAAATGTCCAGCCAAGGCTGTGCCATCTCAGGCAGCCACAGCGTTGTGCGTTTGGGTTACCCGGGTCCAGCCTCCCAAAGCACAACATGTGAGAAAAATCTTTTGAAACATGATAGAAACATTTGGTGAGGGTGAGGACGTCTTTCTTTATTGAACAGTGTGTATTTGCTCTTAAAATCCCTTAAAAGCTCTGAAGCTCACGCTTGCTCCATTTGCTGTGTTTGCCGCATGTAATATTTCAGTGAGAAGTTTCAGTTCTGTCTGGGTGAGTTAGTGCAGGAATGGTTCCCTTTTAGGTGACAGGGAACTGCTTTACTCCCTGGTTTGCTTGTTAGATTATTTTCTGTCTTTTCAGTCGGTGTGTTTCAGACCTCTGGGCAGTGCCTGTGTCCTCTAGGGCATTGCTCGGGTCCCACTTTGGCATATGTTTTAAGCACAGACGTGTCTCTCGTGGCTGAAGTGCGGTCTTTGAGCTGGAGCCTTTATAGTACCAAAACATTTTGTAATTCTCTGTTCACCTTTAATGCGGCATCACGGGTACTCCAGACTTTGTACGTGTGTCTTCTCCTGGAACAGACTTCCTCATTGTGTCCACTAAATGCAGAAATGGTATAAACTGTTCCTTTCAGTTTGCTTTCTCTGGGCTCATGTAGGCATGCAAATTGCTGCTCCTGGGTAGATTGTTTGCCTGAATCTGTGCTTGTGACATTTCTGCAGCTGTGTGCCTTTTGCCTGCTAAGCTGTGGCAGTGCGTGTTCTCTTAAAAGGTGCGTATCCTCCCAAAAGGTGTGTATGCTCCCATTTTTCCATGCCATCTTCCAGGAAGCATTGTCTACCCGGAGCGATGTTATCTTCCCCCATTTTGAGTGGTGTCAGCAGGTATTTATTTCTTTCCTTTCTCCCGTCCTGATGCTAAGTACCACCGCTGGGATGAGTCGTCCTGTATTACTCACTTGGAGCAGATCTGTGGCTTGGCCTCCAAATTACCCTGCTCAATAAGGGTGAGGCCCTTGGGAGCCCAAGTCGGGGTGCCAGGATCTGCTCATAGGCCGTTTGTAAAAGCACGTATGGCGATAGCAAGCCAGAAAACCAGTGGCCTTCAGAGCTCAGTATTTTATGTCTGAGGGCTTCTGAATGCATAAAATCAGAGAGAATGTGTCTGTGTAATCCGATCTGTTCTTGAAAGCCTTGCAGAGGGCTGCATGCTGCAGACATAAGCTGTGTCAATAAGAACTCTATTCACTCTCTGAAAACAGCCTCGTGATCGGGTTTGACTGGCAGGCTTCCTAAGGGAGGGCCTTTTTTGAGAAAGAGCTTGGATTTTGGCGGCAGTTCTGACTGCCTTTTCGGACTCCCACTTATTGTTCTTTCCTTGGCGTGATAAACTTGGATTTTGCTGGGAGGTTTCTTGGGTACAGTGAGAATTTCATGCAGCGTGATAACGGGACTGCGGCGAGAGTTTCCTTCCTCACAATGCAACCCCTCCGCCGAAGCAGCATTTAGGAACACGAAAGTGATAGATTTAAAAGAATATGAGGTAGGGCTGGAAATTGCTGTGTGGGGGAGATCGTACTTGCGTGCATGCTCAGGGTACTGTATTGCAAAACAAAAGCACAAAATGCACATCCATGTAAAACTTGTGGATTGTAATGGACAAAATGTGCTTTTGTGCACATTTATGTGCCTTTTTTCTTCATTTCTGCAGAAGCCTGTATTGCCCAGAAGTGTTATGGGGTGAAATTCTGCTTTCCCTTATGCTGGCATAAATCTGCTGCAAAGGCAGGGTGGTATTAATGACTGTAATTTGGCTGGTTGTGATTATTTAAAAAAAGAACTAAAAACCAAACAAATACAAACCAATATTCTCATTCTACTTGATGAAGTATTCTAGACCTGTCATGTAGCCTTTTAAAATCTTGTAGTAAAAATGTGCTTGATGAAAGCAATGTTCAAAAGATTTTTTTTCGGAAAGATATCAAAAAAGATATCAAAATATTAGACAGAGCTACAGTTTAGTATATAATGTACGTGCAAATGGCTCTTTTGTTGCATTGCATGAGTGCTATTCAACATTTCTTTTGCTACAGTCTTAAAGTCAGTGTCTCTGGCATTTAGTTACCATTTTTAACAAAAGAGGTGCTGGACTATCAGTTTTGTGTATATACATATATTTTCCTTGAAGATCCCATGGTATATCTGGCATTGCTTTAAAGCTTCAGCTCCTTGGCTCAAGCTGTGATTTTAAAATTAGCTCATCTGTATGTCTTTCTGGGTTATTCTTGTACCTGCAGAGGAAAACTTGAAAACATAATTAGGATGTAATATACATTAAAAAAAAAGGTAACACAGAACTATTGTTTAAAAGAAATGCAATTATCCTTTAAGCCATTTGAGGCTTGACTTAATTTCTCAGGGTTTGCTGGTGACAGTGCAGTGAAACCAAAGCTGACTCCTGATAAACGCCCGCACTGAGTCAGGAGTTTCCCTGCCGAAAATCGCGACGGAGCCGTGGAGCAGCCAAAGCCCCTCGATGCCTGGAAGCAGGTGCTGGCCCCGTGAGGCTCGCAGCCCGATCCCCGTTCGATAAAGGCCCGATCTCCTCCGGGACAGCCGTAGAACAAGCTGGTTGTGGCTCAGGTGGGATTGGGACCAGGCCCTAGGACAGCAGCGTGCCGCCGCGGGCAGTGGTGGGCTGTGACAGGCGCTGACAGGAAACGCTGGTTTCTCCGCTGCCGCTCAGAACGCGGGGAGGCCGCAGCTGGGTAATTTGTTTTTACTTCCTGTTCCCAATCTGTTTGGGTCAAAAGTAGCGGTGTTTTTCCACATTACGACGTTTGGCTTCGTTCTGCGAGGCAGCAATAAATTTCACACCGTGCACAACGTGTTTCTTATATTTTGGAGTCTCTTTATTGCTTCCCTGGCTTTTAATTCGGATGGTGAAATCTTTATTAGTACCTCTCCTATTGCAAGGACCTGCTTTTCAGGGAAAACAGAAAGCTTTTTTTTTTTTTCCCTTGCTGTGTTTTGGAAAGCCTTTGCGGCCAGGGGAAGGCCGCTGCAGAGCTGGCGGTGGGGAGGGAGGCAGGCAGCAGGCCTGGCGGCCGTCACTGCAGGGACAGCTCGGCCCAATCCTGCGCTCCCTGCTTGCCAGGGGATCTGCTGCCAGGGCTAATTGGGGCTGAACTCGTTAATATCTGTGAAATGTTCCTCTTGGAGGAAGGATCTCGGGGCGCAGGGCTGCGGCACCTAGCTGGGTGCGTGCGCCTCACGAAGCTGGATCTCGTTCCTGTGGTGACAGAGGCTGGGGTGCCAAGCTGCTGCGTGTGCCTGGCTTCCCGGTGGGGATACCTGTCCCCGAAAGAAAACCCCTGAGGACCCCCGAGAGCAGGAGTGCGGCACGTGCTGTGGTGCTGCTGCTGGGCGTTGTGCTCTAGAGCTGGGTCCAGGATCACCCTGCGGGGTGCGAGGTGCTGCCGTGGGCCTCCAAGCGCAAAACCGGTGCAGAAGGGAAGGGAAGCGGCGTCCTGCACACATTGTTAAACAAATGAAAATAGGCAGCTCCCGAGACATCCTTAGATACCCTTTACTAAAGTTATTTTTGTGCAAAAAGAAATGGTAGCGTGGAGCTGTTAGCAGGGTTACACGATAGCAGTAAGAGGTAACTGTCCTCTTCCCTCCAAAGCCTGCGGGTGCCTGCACCGTACCCGCTGAGGAACCCAGGGCATGCAGGTGCCTTCGTGCCCTCGGGCAGGCTTCCTGGGCTATGGCACTGCTCCCTGCCTTGTAGTTGCTGCATTTGATTCTGGGGTCCGGAACCAAACCCCTCGGTCCTAGGTCCTCGTTTGACCTCGGTTTGTTCCCCAGCCCAAGTCCTCCACCTGCAAATTTGTTGTGGCTAATTGCTGAGTGAAGTGCTTTGTGCAAGAGCCCTGGTGCCCTTCCCTGTGCACGGCCGTGGTGACAGCTGCCACGGGCTCTGATGTGCTCTGCCTGCTGCAGCAGCACCTCTCCGTGGGGCTTGAGGAAGCAACGCTGCAGGCCATGTAAATGAAGCTGACCAGCTGGGGACTTTCCAGCTCTGGTGGCTGTGTCATGACACATTTGATAGCTTGGAGATCAAGGTTGGAATGCTGCTGCTGAAAGTCAAGTTCATTTTGTGTCCTATATTAGGTGGAAGGTCATAGTTCTGAAAAGACGCTGAGATCAATTCATAACATACAGGGAAGTTTCAGGTGTATCTGACAGTAGATTTACTTATTTACTGTGTGGTGCCACCATCTTACCCCTACAGTGATACCAGACCTGTAAATTCAGCACAGCTGTAGAGCCTGTCCCAGATTCCCTTGGCTGGGTGACTGTGCTATTTCGCATTCCAGCTTACATTAGAAGCAGTTTCTCTCCCAGGTCTTGGAGCATCTCCACCTGCTCAGCCAACCTGGGGGATGCAGTATCTGGCAACAGAGTGTTTGGTTGCAAAATGCTGTGGGATTTATCCCTATCATAGGGTCTAGACCCAATTCCTCTTATGTCTCTCTGATACAGATGACTTCCAGGTGCAGGTAAAGAGAGAATCAAAGTCGTGGGGGAATTGTGGAAGCTGCTTGAGAGAAGCACTGCCAAGGTAGAGCCTTTGGCTGCTCTAGTACCCACAGGCTCCACGTGGAATGGAACCTGCTGTTCCATGCCCTTCAGAGGGGTTTTGGCACTGAAAGGTACAGTCCCTTTCCTCTCCTGCTGTCCTCATTCCTCTGCCTTGTGCTTGGTCTCATAAATGTTTGTCCTGGCCAGGAGGGAGGGCAGGAATGAGCCCTGGGTGCTGTGGGAAGGCAGAGCTGCCCAGGCTGATGGCAGCCTGTGCTTGGGTCAGCTGGAAGTGGTGGTGAAATCGGAGTGGAGGCTGCCCAGGCCTGCAGGAGAGCGTCTGCACAGGTGGGGCCGAGCTGCTCAGTGACAGCCTTTTGCAAGGTGCTTTTTTTTTTATTTAATTCAATAAAATGCTAACTGTTGTAGTTACATACCAGTTATTAAGGGTAGTGCTTAATGCAGCTGTTGCATGAGCCTGTGAGCAAAGGCAGGTGCCTTTTACCCGTGGTAACTCCCTTGTTGAGACAAAAGGACTGGGCAGTTGAGTTGGACTGATCCCGTGCTACTGGAATTCACCACAAAAAAATAACTGCACACAGGTGCTGGAGCTGTAGGCTTGGAAGTGCATTGCCACCGTGGGGACCGGGTGAGCAAACGTGGGGGCTGAATCACTGAGGCTGGCCCCACGGGCAGCAGCCCAGCCCCACCGAGGGCTCCAGCTTTGGGGCCGGCAGGCAGGGACTGGCGGCTTGGCAGCCACGGAGCTGCCTTTCCTGCACTGGAACAGAGGTGTAAGCGCACGCGGGAAGCCTTTCGTTTAGAGGGGTAGCACGGGGCGGTGTCCTCAGTTTGGATGTGAGCATTCATTGAAGCCACCCGAGCTGAAACCTGGGTTTGGTCACCGGCAGCAGGCCCTTTGCTGGTGCCGTGGTCTCTGGTGCCTGTGGATGGTGCTGAGTGCTGCCGGCTCCCCCTCCCCAGCAGAGCCCTGGGCTGGACCGGGGCTGGGGCAGGGGCACTCGCTTCTTCTGCCTGAGCAACGCCGTGCTGGTGGGACCTTGCTGTTTGCAGGTGAGAGGAAAGAGAGCCATTAGAACTGCAGAACTTATTCGCGGGGTTATGCAGCAATCGCCAAACAAAAAAGGAAAAAAGATAGGCCGCTTGTTGAACTAACGCTGCAAATGCTTTTTTTAAGACTCCTAGTACAACAACACTGCTGAGGGGGAGAAGTCCATTACAGTGATTATAGCCCAAATAGGACATCTTTGTGATAGGCAGAAAGCAAAGCTGACTGCAGATAGCAGCAGAACTGGGAGGAAGGTTTAGAAAAACAACAAACACACACTAATATTCTGAATGGTAGGAGAATGAATTTAAATTCATTTGATGTGCATAATCTTTGTTATTAGCTGTAATCTGCTGGTGAGAAGCACATAGTCTTGGCTATCCCCACCCCGCTGCTTCCCCAGAACTGCCTTAATAAGAACAGAGTTTCTCCTGACCTCTGCCTTTAGACTACAAGCTCCCAAGAGCACAAATTACTCTTCTATATTTTTGGACAGTATCTGCAGGTAGTGAAAGCTGCCACAAATAATAATAAAAAAAAAGGTAGTGCAGCTAGGAATGTGCTACTGCAGTCCCAGATCACTTAGCAAGGGCCTGATCCTGCGTGATGCTTACGGGAGGATGGAACTGGGGCTGCGACTGGATCTCAGGTACGTGGCTGCTTTCAGTATCATCTTAAAGCTGTGTGTTTCCAACGTGGCTCTCAGCGGGGTGATCTCGGGAGGAGGCTTGGAGGGCGAGAGGGGATACAATCTGCTGCATTTCCTGGTGTACACCTTCCTGGGAGATGCACCGGAGGAGAAATACAAATGCAATGCTGCTGATGTACTTGATGCAGTAATGTTAGATTGTGGTGACAAAGAGGTGAGCTGGGCTTTAAGATTGTTGTTTGCAAAGATGGAGCTTTTAGTGCTGGCAGAGCGCAGCAGCAGCATCTAATACCTTTGGGTGGGAGGTCATCGTGCCTGTCTTCATGCATCTCCCTGTTCCGAGGGAGAGGCTGGCAGTCATCCCTGTGCACGCAAGTTTGCTTAGATTTCTGGGGTAATGTGATGTTGCTCATCTTGGAGATTCAGGCAAGAGAGAGAATTAAAGTGTGAGATCTGCTTGCTCATGACCTGAATCCCCTAATCACAGCCTCATGTAAGCGAAGGTCTTAGGCTGGGTTGAGTAGAGGGCATCTCTCTACAAGAAAATGTACATCTGTTCTCAGCCTCCCAGAATTAGGGCTTATTCGTGATGAAATGGACTTGTCTCCTTCCCTTAACCCAGAGCTGCTGCGTGGGCATTGCTTCCCCTGCGGTGAGTGCTCCTCGGGAGCCTTGGAGAAGGTGGGTACGTGCCACCTGAGCTCCCCGTAGTGGGAGAGCCTCACCCGGGTGCCAGAAATGCCTCTGGGGTGAGTCTGTGCCTTTTGGAGCTGTGCCTTAATAGGATGGACTCAGATTAGAGCCTTAATTTTATTTAATTGGAGCTTTGTGCTGCTGGTTTTTGTTCTTTAGTCTGGGAAGGAACATTAGCGTGGTTCATACAATAGTGTGGCCACTTTCACTGACCCTGTAATTTGCTTTTGACTGTCTCTGCTTTCTGTGGATGTTTTTCGTAGGGTGCTTCACTAATGCCAAGCCGGTGGTAATCCCACACTTTGAACTCTGTGCTCAGCTAATTCCAGGTTGTGAGACTGCAGCCAGAAGTGTAAGACTAGCTGTTTTTTTTTTCAAGTAGGTGGCTAAACTGAAAATTCAATTAAAAAAGAAAAGGATTTTATTCCACTTTAGGTAAACTGGTAAAGAGTCTTTGGTTTCAGTGATGAGCTGAAAAAACAATCCCATTTTCTGGCACAGGGGCATAGGGAAGAGCATTTTTGCTGAGAAATGTGTAGTTTATTTATTAGTTGAAAGGCAGAGATACTTGGCCTTGAAGCGTAGCTTCAGCTGAGAGGTAGAGGAGAAAAGAAAAACAAGTGAGAGAAAAACCTAATGCTGCTTGCCTTTTGTGAAGAAATGCTCCAATTCTTCTTTTGAAATGATCTCAAAATTCAGGTTAGTCACTAAAGCTGAATAAATAATTTCTCTGAAAAAACACTACCTAGCTCGCAATCATTGCAGACGCTAAGGCAGGTGAAGATACTTTGTGAAAGGACTTAAAAAGCACGTGTGGCTCGAACCTGTCGTTGTGTAAACTGGGGGAGCGTCTCTGAGTCCTGTTTCCTGAGGCTCTGGCCCGCATCTTGTTTTTAACCTGTTTTTCTCTCCCCGTGATACGAAAGGTGACTCTGTGTGCAGGCTTTCTTGCAGCGCATGTCAGAGGAATGCTGTAGAGCTCCACCTGATCGGGAGGCTCCTCCCGGCCTCGGTGGGGTTTGTTCACAGCTGCTGTGCATCGAGTGCGAGGCGGCGCTCCTGTGCACCAAGTATTAGCTCGCTATCAGGTCCGACACAAGTATTTGGGGTTTTGATCACCCCCCCCACAAGCTGCTGTAGAAAACACCACTGTGCAAATGTCTTTGAGAACCAAGCAACACCTGTGGTGTTGCCTGAAGGTTGGAGTGAGGTTTTTTGTTATTTTTTTGTTAGCTAGCCGCCTTCTCAAATAAGCTGCTAACAGATTAGTTGCTAATATCTCATTCACGGGTTGATATTTCCACTGCTGCTGTTGATATGCCGCTGGGGCCGAGGTTTTCTGGTCACGAGGTGAACGGAGCACGAACCCAGGCCGGGCTTGGTGTGGGGTAAGAAAGCAGAGGGCTCCGGGCAGCCAGCACCCGATGGCTGGGGGTCCCGGCAGAGGCCCGGGGGTCCCGGCAGGCCGGGGGCTCACAGCCCCGCAGGCACACAGAGCTGTGTGGTACAGGAGATGTTGCAGGTCTCTGCAGGTGAAGGCTCCCGAGGCACGAGACGTTTGGTGGCAAACGGAAAGAGAAGAGAGATGAGGTGGGAGGGAGTCAGGATTTCGCGTGGGGGGAGAGTTAGCTTTGAGAGTGAAGACAGGGAGCTTGTGTGGGGGAATAGGTGGAGGAGAGGGGTAGGAAGGAGAGGCAGGGCTGGGGCCCGAACCAGAAGAAAGGCGTTTGGATGGATGGCAGAGACGGGTGTCAGCAGGGGCCTCTGTGTTTTGGGCTTGGAGCTTTGTGCTGTGCAGCCGGGACTGTGCCTGTGCTCCCATTGTTCCCCGCGGTACCCAAGGCAAACGCCCTGCTTGTATGGTGTGTCTGGGCAAGCCAGGACAAGCGACTGTCCGTCTGCCCCTGGCCTGCAGCTCCTGCGTGTTGGCTGCGCCGTGTGGGGACAGAAAGGAACGTGCCGAATGGGAGATGGTGCAAGAGCCACGAGCTCTTAATTTGTGAGTACTGCTGCAGCGAGTGGCTGGGCTGGGCCTGGTGAGGGACTGTTACAGGGTGACAGGGTGGCTGGCTGAAGCCCTTTGTGCTAAACGAGTGTACTGTATTGATGTCTCTTTGCTGAGGGATGAAAAACCTTTGGATGAAGCTGGATACAGCAGATCCTTCTGTGCGAGGCCAGGGCTGCATTTGAGATAACTTTGGGGACTGCTAATTGAAGGTTCGTGTCCTGTTGTGTGAGTGCTAGGATGGGGATTTACCTTGCAGAATGTAAAGCCAGCGTTTCCCATAGGCTTTGTGTCTCCTGAACGCATGTGTGCTTTTAAGGAAGGTAAGGTTCTAAGGGAGCCTTTTGTCAATAAACATTAGCATTTGTGCAGCGTGATCAAAAGAGTCTCGTGGCTCTGCAGGCTGAAGGGGAGACTGAGCAGAGACAAGCCCACGTTGGAGTCCCGGTGTGTTCGCTGTGCCCTTAAGGTAAAGGATTAGGCTTGCAGAAAAGGAACGAGGTCAGGTCTAGACCAAGAAGTAGACTCTGGAATCCAGCCAAAAGCGTAAGTAAGGTTTTTCCTGTAACAGCATCCTAGATGTGGCAGTTGTGTTGACTTAGCCGAAATGAGGCTGACATCTGTAGGTCAGGCCTGATTAAAAGCAAAGGAGGGTGGAGAATAGCTCCACAGAGTAAAGAGGATTTAAAGATAACGGCGGGGGGAGATGGTAGCCCTTACTTGCAGAATTTGGCCTGGCCTTGGGACCTTGGGCCTCCTGCCCTGTCTGAGAGCTGCTGGTCTCTTTGTGAGCCTCCAGCATGCTGTGGCTGCTGCCTCCTCCTTCCCTGGCTCACAAATGTTTTCTGATTCAGCCCTTCCCTCCAAGTCCGTGACTCTGTGGACAGAAGTCTGACTTGAGCACTCCCCTTCTGTTCAAGGAAAGCCTTCCCTGCAAACCTTCGGCTTGCTCTACAACCCCATGGCAGACAGCACCCACCCCTCGCTTTGTTCTGCCAAAGGGTTAAATGCCCGGGCCTTCTGCTGGGTGCAGATGAAAGGTGCTGCCTTGCTGAGCATTATGTGCCAGAGGCTGCTTCCGAAAATATTTCTGTTCCTTTTGACCTCTGTTGTGTCCTCCTGCCCACCCTCAGTTGTGCTGGCTGCTGAGGGTGCTGGAGACTGTTTCTTTGCTAAGAGAGGAGGAAAGAAGGCGATAGCACCTCTGAAGCAATAACCCTGGTGCTTTAATAGGGCATCATGTTGTTTCCAAACTGTGGTTCACCATCACTAGCTGCTGCTTAGCTTGTATTTTGAGCACGCTGCTTTCCAGAGGGTTTAACGCAGAGGATCGCCATCATTTGGGATAGGTGAACGGAGGCGTGGAGAGGTGCAGTGACGTACTGCAACCTCCGTGAAGGAGTGTGGTGCTGCCGCCACACTCAGGAGTGCAATTGTGCAATTAATTGGTCTCTTCAGCGCTTTCTGGGAGGGGACAGTGAGCCAGGAGGGAATTGGGGCTCAAGCAGGCTTGGGTGAGTGTGTTCAGGGAGGTCTGTAGCCTGCTGCCAGCCTTGTGAAAGAGGTGCCCAGCCGCCCTCAGCTTCCCAACTCGAGTGGCTGTGGCTGAGCCGCCTGGGCTGGCCTCCAGCCTGACTCCATAGGGCTCGGATTTTCTCCCTGGGGATGCTGGTACGGTCTGACCGCAGCTCCCCAGGTATTCACATTTCTTTGATTGGAAGCATTCAGGGACTGGTCCGCTGCTCTCATTCTTCCACCGAAAGAAATCATCATGGAAAAATGGCTTATTTGATTAGATGAAAATGTATGTAGTAAGAATCCGAGAGGAAAAGGGTTCTTGGTTTCTCCCCGAAGCAGGGGTTTCTAAAGTTTCTAAACGAAGTTTCTAAATGAAAACCTTTCTTAGCGAGATAAAAATAGAGAATTACTTGATGGGGAAAGTACGGACTTCCCTACCAGCTCCGAGTGGCCTTCGGCTGGGAGGAAGTGGGGAAATTAGATCAGACCTGGTGGTTTTCCAGTGAAGTAGCTAGAGTTACACCAGGGCTGTGTTTTGCCCCTCTGAATTTAAGGGGTTTATGAATTGGTATGAAAACTTAATTTAAAGTCCTGCCAAATAATACTCTCAACAGGATTTGCCATCTGCACAGCGTTGCTCCATGAAGTGCCCGCAGCGTTGCATGCCGATGCTCCTCACAGTCGGTCCAGCTAAACGGCGCCGCTGGTTGTGGCAACTGCATCAGTCCCTCAATGACTTCTGTGCTTGGGGAAATCACAGCACAACACCAGTACCCTTGCATTGAGTTCTGGGCCTCCCTGTCAGGAGAGTGGCAATTGTTGGATGTGATTTTGTGGAAAATAAATGATCTCGGCTCTCATTGTAGTCCCTAAATTCATTTTCAGCTGTGACAAGAGCCAGGATTTAAGCCCGGGTCCCCAAAAGTAAAATGCAGTTAATTAGTCCACTCTATCATGTAGCTGTTCGCAGTTTAACAAAGGCAGTGCGTTCAGCCAGACAGTTCTTGCTCCTAAGTGATGCTAACCTTTTGAGCTGCGCGTATGGCAGCGTGCTTGCTCGGAGCCTCAAGTCCATATGTTTGCATCCCTTTTCAGCAGTGCTTCTTAACCCCTCTGTACAGCCTCATTATGATGCTGCTGATCTCCGATTGAGAAACTTCTGGCACCAGCGTGCATGTGTTGAGCTTGAGCGATGATCTGTGTTACGGCGGTGGCCGTGGGTTCGTGCCGGGATCAGCCTGCTGCAGAGTAAAAGGGGAGAGGGTTTTTACCCTGAGGAGCACGTAGCCCTCGGTGAATGTACAGCGCGTGGTTTCTGGGCCGGAGGAAGGACGTGTGAGCACTCAGCCTGAGCCCCGGCTTCCTGTTCTTACTGGACCAGATCTCCTCTCGGACTGGAAACCTGTTTGCATCAGATGCTGATAAGCAAGAGCTCTGCACTGAGCGCTGCCATGGGAGATCAGGTGTGGTGAGGTGCAACCCGCAATAAGCCAGCGGAGTGAAGAAGTGCTGTCACTAGGCACTGTGCTGCCCTTCTGGCAGGTCAGGGGACGTAGGGGACGCTTTTGCTTGCCATCTCCCCATTTTTACAGCTCTAGCCCCTAGAGAGGATGGGGCAGGGCGGTGTGCTTCCCGAACAGGACAGGCTGCTGGGGGGTTTTCCTACCCAACCACTGACCTCAGGCAGCGCACTTACCTCTCTTCTGCAAAGGGACTAAAGCTTGGATTAAAATTTCTTGATGTTCGAGTCCTTCATAACACCACAAGGGTATACAAGCTCCAAATATTATTTTTTTGTTGTGTAAATATGGAAGTTTGTCTGTTGCCCCTGCAGCATCACAGCATTTAGTAAACTGGGGCAGGGGGAAGAGTCCTTAGTCTGGGTATAACTGCTGGCAATTTTCCAGGGGAAAAAAAAAACAATGCCTGCAGTTCAAAAAGCATAGGGCTTTATTTTCAGACCCTGGCATCTTTTTCATAGCATCATCATAGGATGGCTTGGCTTGGAAGGGACCTTTAAAGTCCATTCAGTTCTGACCCCCTGCCATGGGCAGGGATGCCACCCACTAGGTCGGGTTGCCCAGGACCTCGTCCAACCTTGGACACCTCCAGGGATGGGGCGTCCACAGCTTCTCCAGGCAGCCTGTGCCAGTGTCTTGCCACCCTCTGAATGTTTAGATTGAGGCTGCTCAGTAACTGCACATAGTTGGCTGCTGGCAGAAACGGACGCTCGCTGGTGGTGTAATCCTGAGCTTGTGTTTGCAGGCAGTGCCTCTGGGCTGAATGCAACCCCTGCACAAAAAATCGTCTGTATGCAGATACTGGAATGTGAACAGTGGTGGCTGTGTGGCTGGGTAACGGGTCAGGACCCCCTGAAAATAGAAGCATATTGATGTTGTTAGCAAAAGCCGTGGAGCATGTTTTCCTTGAAAATTGTTATTCAATATTGTCCTTGGTGTCTTTGAATTAAACATACCGTACAAAACGGGTTGCTGGAATTCTGACTGTACTGGAGGATTGGATATTGGGTAGTCATTATCAACAGCCAGAGCTGGTAGCATGACCTACCGAACAGACAGCAAGATGCGGAGGCACTAGCAGCAGGGAAATCTAAGATGAGAAGGCATGGAAATATATGGACAAGGTAAAACTTGCGCAGCCAGCCCTTATGCAGCAAATAAAGCAAGGTCTCACTGACCTTGGCAGCTGTACAGGGCAGCCTTTGCATAAGAATGACTTGTGCTTAATATGCTGGAGAAATTATTCACGGACAAATATTCTTGTTTCCTGCAGCACTGGGGATGCGATGTTCTTACTCCACCTCCATTTGCAATGTAGAAACAGAAAGGCATTGTGGACAGGGTAAAAAGAGCACCTGACTCCCCCGCAAACTCCTTGAGTTCTTTTTGTGATCTGGGGAAGAAATCTGGTACTGTCCTGCCTGAGCTGAACCTTTCCAGTGCCTTATAGCAGCCACCTTCTCTTGGAGACCAGGTTGTGTCCTCTATCAAGCTCTGCTCCGTTGCAGGCGCGCAATGTAGTAACAAGGGAGATCGATAGGAAAATCCTACTGTGGAGGAGGGTGGCATTATTGCTCTGTGAAAATGTTGGTTTTTTTTGTTTTTTGTTACTCGCAAATCTAGGCATCTGCTTCTCTGGAGCTGGGTCCTGGCTCAGACCGTTCAGTCCCCCGCAGAAACGTTGTGCTCTTGGTGTGCTCCTTGTTGTGCTGTGGTGAGGCAAGCAGGCAAGCAGCACCTCGACCTGCAGGCTGCCGTGGTGGGAGATTACAGGCCTACAAGCCGGGAGGTTCTGAGCTGGCAAAGCTTTGTTTTCCCTGACTTCCCTGTCAGCATCTCCCGTGCTCCAGTTCTCGCGTGCAGCTCTGAACCCGGCCAAGTACAGCTCACCTGCCACTCCGTGTGGGCAGGAGTTACTACAGAGCCTAGAAATGCTGGCTCCCCACACCGGAGCCTGGTCCCTCTCCAGCTGAGACGGGGGTGGGACAGATGGACCCTGAGCTGGCTGGAGCCTCCTCTCGGCATGTCCTGGGGCCGGGCCAGTCCCCGCGCTGCCCCTGGCACGGGGGCTGCGCCAGCTCAGCTCCGCGTGGGCTGCCAGTTGCTTCCCCTGCTGAACCGAGCCGGTGTTTCACCCGGCTCTGCAGCTATCTGCTGTTGCAGATTCTCGCTGCTTACTCGGTACCGTGGGTTTTTCTTTCCAGTCCTCACCCACTGAACAGATCGGTGCCACGAATGCTCGCGTTCAAGAACAAATCCCTCCTGCGAGTTCTGTCGGAGCAAGGTCTCCCAGGGCTGTTTCCGAGGGATATCGGGAGAGGGTCAGAGATGGTGTTGGTTAATATTGATCGCGGGGAGTGTAATTAATGTGGGTATAAAGTGTTAAATATTAAATTAAAATGGGAGATTTGAAAGCAGTCAATAGATCAATTCTGAGGCTGGGATGAAATGCTCGGACTTTCAAACAATAATCAGATTTCCGATAAAATCTCCATTGTGTATAATTAAAGGGGTTGCAATATTAAATCAGGTGTTAAGGGAATGATATTTAGAGGATGCTGACGGAACGAAGATCCAGACAAAACGAGCCCTCCTGTCTGCAAGCAGAGCCCCTGGCTGGGCAGAAATGGTGCGGAGAGTGGGGAATGTACTAAACTAGCGACTAAAACCACAAAAAAGGAGGGCAATGGGAAAGCTGCAAACTCCCTGCTGCAGTGCTCAGCATCAGGCCGGCTTTGTCCGGATACATCCCATGTACTTGATCCAGCCATGTGCATGCACATCTATGCCTGAGGTCCTCGTGCTGGCAGGCCAGCCTTCAGAGCAGTGAGGACAGCATGGCAAAGCCCACCCCAGCGGGGATTATCCCATGCAAAAGTCTTCCCAGGAGAGAGGGGGAAAAATACTACTTACCTACCAACCACCACCATGTTTCAGTGATACCCCAGCTAGTTGATAAGAGCAGAGGCACATAATCAATGCTCTGTGGGCTTGCAGAGCAGCAATTAAGGAGAGGTAAAGTTAGGCCCAGCTCCACATCCAGTGGGATGTATGGGGTGTCCGAGGGCACAGGGTGTTTCCAGGATGCTGCTTTGATTTTTATTTTTCGCCCTTGCCCTACAGTCTGTAAGTATGTAGAAAAGGGTGTGGAGCAGCAGCCTCACAGTTTAACTGCCCTGTGAGCCATGGTACCAAACACGTCCTGCTTTGTGGGGCAGCATCAGGCGTTGCTCTCCCAGCCCGCTCGATTTTGTGATGCCGCAAGCCACGCGGGAGGCTGCAGGAAGCCCCCCAGTGCCATTCCCCAAATAGGTATCTTTGCCCTAATCCCTAAAGGGCTAATTCAGAATATAGGACAGATGTAGAATTTGCTCTGGGCTCTGTACCTGCCAAGGTAACATTACCATGAGATGGAGGGGAAAACACTTCTTTGCTAGATAAGGTGAGTGAATTCACTCATTAGCCCTGGGCATTTATTTCCTAACCTTGTCCTGTACCTGTGATGTGATTAGCTGTGAAGACGTAGCTGTAAGGCTCTCCAAAGCCTTGAAAGACACATGTTTCAGGAGTGCGTTCTCATTTTGTTTTATAATCCCGGTGGCAGCCTCTGCTGTGTAGTTCTGGAGGTTTAAATGCTGATTAGGTTAATGGATTGTAATGTAACCCCTCCCAGCCGGTCATCAGCCCCTTGGAAATGCCTGGTGATTGTGATCATTACTGCTTAATTGCAAGCCAGGCCTTACCCATGGACTTGGCAAGGCTGGAGCTTACCCCGCTCCTTGAAGAGCGGGCAGGGAGGTGTCTGCAGGGGATCGCTCCTGGTGCCTTGGTGTGAAGGTCCCTAAAATTTCCACCATGGCCTAACTGGGCAGAGGTAGCCCGGTCTTTGGAAGAAGTGTCCTTGTGCTGTAGCCCACAGAAGAGCTGCTTTATTAACAAATCCTGAATGAGGGTTTGTCATACTGAAGCCCGTGTTTTCAAGGTCACTCTTAATTTTTTTTTTAATGGCAAGTTTGCTCCTGATCTGGCATTGCAAACGAGACTTGCTGCAGTGAGCGTCCCCACATGGCTGGAAATGGTGACATTTCATCTCGAGATTGCTCCGTGTCACCCCGACGCTCCTCTTTATCTAAGAGAAAAATCAGCTTTACAAACTGCCGTACGTAGATTTGAACTGTCCCTAAAAAGAGATCTCTCTGAGAAGAGACTGGTGCTCAGCCTGCAGCATACCATAAACGTATGGGGGCAGGGAGATCAGATCCTTCACCGAGGAGCTGTTGAGGTCCTTGCCGAGATAGGCCGTGGGTGTACGAAGCTTGCACAAGTGCTGGGGAGCCCGGACAAGTACTGAGCAGGCTGGGGAATACCGAGCAGGCCAACCACAGCAGGCTCAGGAAACCCTCCGAGTTAAAAACAGTGGGTGGCTGGGTGAGTGTCACGCTGGGAGACCGCGTGTGGCCGCCTTGTAGCTCTTGGGGGAAGGAGGGCCGTTCCTCCGCCCCTGTCCGCTCTGAGCTGCGCTGTCCCGTGCTGTCACTGCCGCGGCGAGGCCTGGAGTCTGGGGGCAAAGGTTCTGCTCCAAGGCAAAGAGCAACCTGCTCTGTGGGAGGACGGGGAGGTGCTGTGGTCCTTGAGCTGGGGTTAAGCGGAGCCTTGGTGTGAACCTGGGGTGTTTTTCTTACGGTCTGACCCCTTGCTGTGCTCTGTGCCGTGCACACAAGGCTGCTGCTCCTATACCTGTCCTGCCACGGACCTGACTGTGGCCTTTGTAATGCTGGAGAGGCTCCCCGGATTCAGCTGAGCAGAGCATGCTGCTCGGGGGGATGTTCCCTCTCTGCCTGCACCTGCTTGCAGACAGGAGCAGAAGAGACTTGCAGACAACGTACTGCTCAGAAACACTGCGTTGGAGGAGCTGTGGGCTGGAAGACAAGCGCAGCCTCCCGTGACTGCCCATCCAAGGGCAGTTCCTTGCCTTCCCTGGGTTGTTTCTGTGGTTCTGGTTCCAGTCTGCTGGGTTCTTCCACCCGCGTCTTTCCTGGTTACGAGTAGGAGACCAACAGCTCTGGGCAGCACAGCAGGGGTGAGGGGGTGCTTTGCCCCTCGTCCCGCACTCTTTGCCACCCCTTCTTCCTTCCCTAGAGACAACGTCAAGGAGCAGAGCAGAGATGCCGGCCTCTGGTTGCTTGGAGCCTATTCCTGAAAGCCCCGACTCTCCCCATACCGTGCCCCTACCAGGCAGCCCCTGGATTAGCCCTGTCTGTGCTCGTTTGGAGGTGAGGGCCCTCGGAGCGCTGCTCCTGGTGGGCAGAGCTGGCTGCTCCTCCGCTTGGGCGCTGGCGATCCTGGCAGGGCAGCAGCAGTGCGTGCGCTGTGCCTGTGTCAAGTCCCCGTCCTGTTTTTCCTGACCTGAATGCATGGAACAGCTTGTTCCCTATTGTCTGTTAACCCTTACAAAGGCGCTTAATCTTGTTCGCCTTTGTTCTGCATTGGTTGTGCTCGGCGGGGTCAGGTCCCTGCTTTTGGTTTAGGGGCAGAGCCGCGCTGAATAACGCCGTGCTCCGTGGGGCAGAGCCTGTGACGGAGTTAATTGCTGAGTGATGACGGCCCTCCCCTGCTGAAGATCTGCTCCCATGAGCTATTTAAGCCTCTGTTTCTTGTATCTCCGTGCCAATCAGATTAGCCAGTGCCAGGAAACAGACCGTGGCCTGCTTGCTCTTGAATGCACCCTTTTTCCTCCTTACCTGTTTATCCCAGTCAAGCCACTTCCCGCTCCACCTTGCTTCTTTTATTTAGTTTTGTTTTTCCTCTTCATTTTCAGTCTCATTCTGGCTCGTCTCTGCCCGAGGCTGTCTCGCTGCGTTTTGACACCCAGCCTTAACGCTTAACAATGGACTAAATCCCGTTCCCTGCCGCGGTGCGGGGTGCTCTGTGAGCAGCGTGTTGGTGCAGCGTGCCCCTCTGCTCTGCCACGTCCTGCTTTCCTTGCTCTTGCTTTTCCCCTCAGCGCTCGTCCTGCTGTAACCTGGATTAATGTGCAGAAGTAGGGATCTCAAGTTCACTGGAGCTACTGAAGGTAGTCATCTTCGCAGCAAAGGAAAGGAAACGTGGCCGGGAGGGGAGAGTGTTCTCTGCTCACGTGGCAAAGAGCTGCTCAGCTGCAATCGATCCCTGTGGCTGTTGCTGCCCGAGCATCGAGGCATCACGCTGCGCTTCTCCACGTTGGACTCTCCTGCTCTCTTGCTGCTGATTTCAGTAAGAGCTCTGCTGTTGCAAAAACCAGCTCAGCACCCCCCAGCCTCACAGGACCAAGCGTTCCAGCCTGGCCGCGTGCACTGAAACAGGCCCATCCCCTGTCTCTTGCGAAGCCCCACCTTTATCCTTATTCTAAAAATAAAATGCAAGGACATTCCTTCCCAGTTACTCTGTTCTGTTGTTGTGACCTCATTAGACTTTCCCAATAGAAAATTTCATTGAACTCCTCTATTAGTGGTGAAAACAAACGGGGCCATTAGACTTCCTCTGGAAAAAACGCATCTATATCACAGGGAATTGCAGGGAGCCAAATTTCCGCAGCTGAGTTTGTGCTGTATACATATGTTCCCTTGTATGCATTTTGTAAACAAAGTTATCTTCACGCTTAGAAGAATTTAAAACAATTTTTACCCTTTAGATCTGAACTGCTTTGCCTCCCCAGTTTGAAATAAATGGCTTCTGTAGCGTTGTAAGGAGCAAGGTGGCTGCTACCTGGGCTTGCAAGAAAAGAGGCTTTTTTCCTTCGGACCCCTGAGCTAAATATATTTTTGAGGCTTATGTATGTGCATGTACGTAGGAATGATAGCCAGGTGATGGATTGCTAAGCCACATCATAAATTCAGTTTGTCGGACACCTTTGATTACCTCCTCTGCACTCTGCCCGTAATCATTCTCCTTCAAACATCCTTCTAATGTTCTTAACAGCAGCCAATTAAAACAAAGACTCCTCTTGCCATCTATCCCCTCTTCCCTCTGCTATCACCCAAGCTCCTTCTCTTAGGGGAAGGGAATAAGTGCACTGATGGAGGTTCTGAGTGTGTGCTCAGGGTTTGGGGGAATATATCCCTGTTTAGTTTTCATCTGCTGCTTTTAAAGTCAGCTGGCAGACACCAAACAAAGCCGGGGTGGGTGCCTGTGTGTCTGCATTGCTGCTGACCCCAAGTAGCTGGGGGCTGCAGGGTGCTGGCAGAAGGACAGGGCAGGCAGGAGGCACCGCTCATCCAGGCATGGACCCTGGCTAGCTGGAGCCCACCTGGTTCTGATTCAGTGGTTTCATCAGATGTTTTCTGGAAGAAAAGAGTGCCACGGGTGTTATGTGGGAAATTGGAAGTAATCCAGGTCACCGAGACTTCCATGGGGGAGAAGTTGGAGGCCATCACGGTGTGGCTGCAGGAAGGTGAGATAATTGGAGATCTGAGGGCTTCAGCTGAAGTCCATGACTCAGGCATCTCCGAGACAACGGAGGATGTTCAGTCACTGGAAAGTTGATTCATCTACCTGGCAATGAGATGAAGAGCAATGAATAATAGATTTTGGGGTGTGTGGAAGGCAAGGGAGGCCAACGCACTAATTCTAAACGGCTTGGAAAGCGCCTCAAGGGTGACTTTGACTTCTCCTTGCCTCTTTTCAGGGCTTAGCTCTGTCGGCTCCTCTCTGTGCAGATCCCCCAACCGTTCCCTGTCCCATGGGAACACCAGGTGGGCAGCCCCCGGGCCCTAGCCAAGTGGGTGGCACTGGATGCCACAAGTACGCTTCCAAAACTGGCACCTAAACCTTCCACGTGCCTCTCGGCTTGGCTCTTCCCCCACGTGTGCTGCAGCAGGGCTTCCCTTCCATGCCAGCAGGGTGTTTATTGCTGTGCAAGCAAGACTGGAGCTGTTGGACATGCCTTTCGTCCTGTTGCAGCCTGCTGGATTAATGGGGCAGGTGTGTGTGCATGCTTCCCCTCCTCCCTTTCTATATCCTGTTTCACGCCGTAATGGCCATGGGGTCCGAGAGATCGCTTCATCTGGTGCTTGTACAGCCTTTACCCTAGGCATTTCTTAACGCCTGGTTGCTATTCCTGGGTTTCACGTGCCGAACGTGGTGGAGGGGATGAGGAAGTGACAGCCTCCGTTCGCAGAGGGATTGAGCAACTTGTCCAGCGTCACTGCTGGCACCCACGGCTGAGCTGGGGAGTGAGGCTCTGCCTCCAGAGTCTGGCACTTGCAGGCGAGAGCACCTTTCCTGTGGCAGGGGTGGCCTGTGGCAACAACGGGTGTGAAAATAATGCCTCTGGGGCTTGGGACGAGGCTGCTCTGGATTTTTGCTAGCACGTGGCAGTGGAAAGTAAGCCCTTAGCTGTTGGTGTGTTTGCTTTTCCTGGTTTCCTCTATGTTGGTGTTGTTTTTTAATCCTGAAAGAAATTGTCCTAACTATCTTGGGTGCTTTTGTTGCCTCTCTTTCCACTTCCTTCTGCCATTGCATATTTGATTTGCTACCTGAAGATGCCGTTACAGGTTTGAGCTGAGGAATAATTCAAGGCTCTCCTTTCCCTGGGTCCTGAATCATTTCACAAATGATTCTTCGGTGCCTTGGTATGCTTTGTGCCCTTCTGTGCAGCTCAGAAGCGACAGGTACGTTCGTTATTGCGCGTGACTCCTCATTTTATAACACATCGTGTAATTCAGATGGGCTTGAATGTAGTAGCATAAAGACTTTGGAGGCCTGCCCTGTGCGAAGGGGAAAATTACTGTCTGGCCCAGAGCAATGGCTTTGTGATGACTGCATTGTGTTCTGGTGCTCTGTGTTTGTACCAAACTGGTTTGCTGCCAGGTTACTTACGGCTTATCCAAGCGCTCAGTACAAAGAATGTTAGAAGAAAAACTATTTTTGTTTTCTGCGAATTCCTCCAGCTGGGAGAATTCAAACCGCTGTCCCGGTGGCTGCGTCCTCCCTCTGCGGACCTGCTTTCACCAGGTAGGGCACAGCTGTGGTGTCACCGTGCGAACCTACGGGGGGTGTGCGTGTAAGAGCACACCTACTTTGAGGAGATGCAGCCTGGGACCTGGACGGGAAATGCCTCCCTGTTATTCCCCTGGAGGCAACGGCTTGCCTCTTGCAGAAAATTGGCGGGTCCAGAGCGGGCTGGTCATAGCCACGGCTGTGCTGACCCTGCAGCATTTTTCCTCAGCTCTTTCTTGTGAGGAGCTTTTATTCACCTCGCTCCTGCAAGACCCGCCGCCCCTTGGTGGTGCTCCCCATGGCCGTCCGCTGCGGCTCAGCGCGCTCTGCAGCGGGCCGTCGGCTCTGGGCCTGGGGAGGAGGCTCGGTGGCTGTGCCGGGGGGCGCAGTGCTCAGCAGGCCGGCCCCTGGGCCGGAGGGGGGCCATGCAAGGGGAACGTTTTCGGTGAGAGGACATGCACGTGGGCAGAGGCCCCCGTGGAGCACCAGACCTGCCGAGCCTGCCCTGCGCAGTGAGGCTGCTGCCTTCCTGAAGCTCAAGGCCTTCTGTGCAGCGCTGCGAATGACCCAGCTGGCCTCGTATTTCTGCTGTTTGGAGGCGTATATCGTCTGGCTCAAGGGCTAGGGCCGCGCTCGAGGCTTAGGAAAGGCCCGTAGG
Organism: Heteronetta atricapilla; assembly: GCA_011075105.1. Lineage (NCBI taxonomy): Eukaryota > Metazoa > Chordata > Aves > Anseriformes > Anatidae > Heteronetta > Heteronetta atricapilla. Next base: position 8,331,950 of record CM021734.1, read on the forward strand.
TCGCTGCTGGCAGCAGAACCCCACCAAGGGCAGTGAAGGGATTCCTTCCCGTCAGCCGTGTCCCTGCCGGCCTGCCCAAACACGCGCGGACACTTAGCTGATTGGCAAGGACCTTGGGGGTTTCTTGAGCACTGAGCAGGATAATCAGATAGATTGTGGGATACATCTGCTTGATCCTATTTCTTATGATTACGTGGTGGGGAACAAGCCTTAATGAGCCTTGGCCTTTCCTGTCTCCTCTGTAAATCTGTTTGACTCAATTGAGCTCTCTTTGTGTGAGCCATCTCTCTTTGTGCTTGGAGATGGAAGCATCTACCTCTGAAGCTGGTTGTGCTTTGAGCTGGGGTGTGGATTAGCTGACCTCCAGAGATCCCTGCCAACTTTTTTTTTCCTTTTTTTTTTGTGTTTGCAGCTGCTGTAATTGTGGTCCTAACCCCTTCCTAGCAGTGCTGGCAGCGGAGGGGATTTTAGCACGGTTTCACAGCAGCATCACAGCTGTTCCTGGGCAACAGAGGAAATGCTGCTTCTGGGTTAACCACCTTGCTCTAACGTACTCCCTGGCCCTTGGTCCTGCCACGTGCTGGAGTGGTGCTCGAGCAATGCTCCTGGTTCACTGCTCAGCAGAGCATCCCTCGGGAACACCCCTATCTCATCCCGGGGTGCAGGCAGTCTCCATCACATGTAGCAGAGCACCACAGTCCTGTCCTCTAACTGGTCCCAAATAAGCTGACAGTAGGAAATCAAAAGCCCAAAAGAACAAAGGTGACTGTGGTGGTGGGGTTAATTCTAACGATAAATCTATTCAGCAAAGCAGGGAGAGGTCTCCTTTGAACAACTGTACCGCACGCTGCCCTGAAACGCCCTGTGGAAAGGCATTTGTTGTGCCAGGCACACGTGTGGGCCCCACGTATTGCTTTGTCCAGAGGCAAACAAATAAACAAAATAGATCCTTAAACTGCTTTTAACTGCTTTTGTAATACCGCTTGGTTTTAGAATTTCCCAGCTGGGAATAGCTGTAAGCCTTTTGCCTGTGGAAGCACTTTGGAGAAGAGCTAGTCCTGCGGCAGCGAAGGGGAGAGGTGTGCTTTGAACTTGAACTGGACAGAAGGTGGTGGAGGTCGGTGATGAAGAACAGAGTATGAGGATTTCAGGTGGCTGAGGGAGCAGGAGCACCACAGGGAAGAATTTTTCCCCAATGTTTCATTAGATTTGGCAATTATTTTTCCTGTGATTGTTTGCTGCAGGTTTTAAATGTGAAGAATTACATGTGTGTAATGGAGGATAAAGTTCCCAAAGTTTATTTATATTTTTTCTCTGCACTTCCCTCCCTCACAGTGCTTTATTTTATCTGTTGTTTTTTTTTCCCCTTCTCCCAGTAAGAGAAGTGCCTAGGTCAGCCCGGGTGATGCCAGAGCCATTTTGAGCAGTGTGTAGGATCCAGAGGCAAGTGATGGATGATCCATTTTCCCGAGGACACCAGCACAAAGCCCTGTTGTCCGTGCAGAGCACCACGTCTGTCTTCTGGGGTGCCACAAATCCTTTAGCAAGGTGCTTCTTGGCAAGCTTCCCAAGACAGAGGATGCGATATGTGCAGCCGCTGAGGAGCGGGAGGATTTTCCTCATGCTGCTCTTTCCGTAGAGGTCACGACTTGGTAACCCACACTCTGTAAAGTTACTCCAAGCTGTAGACATGAGTGAGCGTGGGGCAGCAGGGCTGGGTTGTTACTGGCTCTCTGAGTGTGGTATTTACATGCCCAAGCATCTGGCTTTTGTGCACAGCCACTTCTGTCATTGGTTTGTATCCTGTCAGTGAGGCTTTGGCATTGCAGCAGCGTTGGGGGTGTTTTATTTGTGCGTGTGGTTTCTGGGTTTGTCTGCCCTTTTCTGAACAGACAGCAATGAGGGCTGAAGCTGGCTCTTGGGCACACAGTGTGGTCCTTGGTGATTCATGGCCCCAACATCTGCAATTAGGCCTTGAACAGAAACTTTCCATGCACGGCCACGGCAGACAATCTGAACTTTTTGGTTAACTTTGGTAAGGAAAAAGTCTTTTTTTCTCTTTTTTTACTAGCTATGAAGGTCTACCTTAAATTAAGTAAACTGTTCCCTGAGGAGGAAAGCGTCCAGGTACAGACTGTTCACAAAGGAAATACTCAGAGTGTCTACTGAGCTCCTAAAGTGTTTGCCTTAAAGTATAAGAGCCAGAGTGATAAATGGATTATTTTCTTATTTGAAAGCAAAAAATACCTCTTGCAACTGGCAGAAAATACACGGACCTTCTTCAGACTGTGTTCTGCAGCCCGTTAAGTGCAGAGGCAAGGAGCAGAGCTGCTGGGAGCCGGCCGCGTGCGCAGAGCCCTCTGTGCCTAGCACACGGAGTGTGCGGGCCCAGGGGTGGCACCCGGCCCTCTGCCTACACGCTGCTGGCGCAGGAATTGGAGTCTACAGCAACTTGAATACTGCTGATTTTTATGGGTAAGAGCCCTGCTAATCTGGACATCGGTAGTGGAGGATCCGTGCCTTGATCTTCTGGGGGTTATTTTTGTGGTGCAGCCTTGCCGGTTGCACTTGTGAACCACTCCCAAGAGAAGCAGAGCTGCTCTGTGACCTAGGCCTGGCAATACCTCACTTGCCATGGGCTCCTGTGAAGCTCAAGCTGAATTTCTTTGATGTCAGACAACTGAACTAATGTCACCATGTTCCTGGCTTGGTAGGTCCTGAATGAAGATAGATGATTTTTTGTTGTTCCCCTCACTGGCCGTTAAAGCTCCCTACAAACGTGGCTTTGCCTTTTGTCACGCTGGACTGCCGATAAATGTATCCCATAAATGTATGGCACTGCCCAGCAAAATCTTGTCTTTGGCTGTGCCTTTTTGGTTCCTGTGAAGAACAGGATGCAGCTTCCCATGTCCCTCTTTATTACTGCTGTGAAGGTGGAGGAGAAGGAAAACTGGGGAAGATGCTCAGGCTTGGTTTTCTGTGGGTATGCGAAAATCCTGTTGGATGGTAGCGGTGTTCCGCAGGCCTTTGTTTCTCTTTCAGAACAAAATAGTTCAATGTGCTATTTTTATTGTTCCTGTTTCTCTTTGCCACGCAGTATTTCCAGGAACACAGCGTTTATTTGGGAGATATTTTTTGTCACTGCAATGGTGTCACTTCACCCGGTGAAGGAGGGGTTTCACCACCCCGGCTTGCCCAAGCAGGGAGGAGTGGGTGCTCTAAGCTGCTCTGCACCCATCAGAGCGCAGTGAAACACCGAGGTTGCAGGGTCATCTATAGCTGCGAGGACTGAAGAGGGACGGTGTCATTTGTGCTGTCAGATGAATTCAGTTCTTTGAGGAAAAAGCCATAGGAAAAAAAATAATAGAGTTTTGCTGGCTGAAGAGCGAAGTTTATTGCGGCAGTGAAGCAAGGTATTTACCCATCCAGGCTGACTTGGTCTGAGCTTGCTGTGACAACAACTTGCAAAACTGCGTAAAGCGTGCTGCTGTCTGGCAGTACAGAGCCGAGCCCCGACTCATGGGAGCGTGTCCTTCGTTCCTGCGGTAAGTGCTGGTTGAGGAAAGGAGCACGGAGAGCGTTGGCTGCAGCAAAGGGAGATCCCAGCTGGAGCGTGGCTTTGAGAAAGCTCCGGTGCCCCCTCCCTGCCTGCCCTGGCTCCCTGCAGCTGAAGGGAGATAGCTGCCGTTCTCCCGCGCCAGGGCTGTCAGTTTGGATGAAAGCATTTCTGCTGAGCAGTCATGACCTGGAAATCGGTGAGGGACGGTTAATATGGAACCCCACCTTGCTGCTTTTACTGAGTCAATTTGTATTTCTGGAGGAGAAAACAAAAAAAAAAGGGGGGGGGGCTGACCCAGCTCCTTAAATAGCATCATTTATACATGGAAGCTGCTGGAATCCACCCTGTCACGTCAATTACCATCTCCGAACTTGGCTGTCAGGAGGCATGCTCGTGAGCTGACATCCATGGGGGGTGGCAGTGGAAGGGGATCGGTTTCATGGAAAGCAGGAGGAATTCAACCCTTGAGTGAATACGCTTGTCCTCACGTTACCTCAAGTGGCGAGGGCATCTCGGTCCTGCCAGAGGCGAGCTCCGGTGTGACCTTGGCTCATCGCACTGCCCTCGGCCTGTTCCCTTTGGTCGCTGCAGGACTGGGGCCGACGTCTGGAGCAAGCCCCTGTCCTGCTGCATTTCAGGCAATTAGCGCCTGGCCTGGCAAGAGGCCCTGCAGCAGGGGCTTTAGGGTTATTGTTTCCTGAAAGGGATAAAAACCACTGGCCTTTCTCTCTTTTGCTGCTTTATTTTTTTCAGCATCGCTGCTGCTGCAGTTGCAACGAGATCGGTCCATCTGGTAGTGGAGGAGCTGAGCTCTGCCAGGCAAATCTGGCTTGCTGAGCAGCAGCGCTGGGAAGGGTTCAAAAGGCAGCACCTACCCTTTGTTGGATTTCCTGCAAGCTAACGAAACCGGTGTTTGTGGAGCTCCTTTGTAACCTCGTTATGTTGGTTTTGGCATGGATGCTTTTATTCCTTCTGTTTGAAGTAAGTGGGGGAACAAAGCGACTAAAATGCCAATCCCCAAAAAAAGGGTAATACAGAGTTGTAAAGGTGCATCGTGGTGAGCAGGGTTGCAATTGTTTGCTGCCAGGAGCTGAAACGCGGGGAAGTGAAGCTTTGTAGCATCAGGGTGGGTTTCTGACAGATGTTCTTATCTTCTGGCTGTCTGCATGGAGTCTCACTGCAGTGTTACAGAGGCTCTGTGTGATGTCAGCCTAGAAAGCACACGTTTTAGGCTTTCCCCGTGGCCACATGGAGAGGGAATTTGCAATAATCCAAACATTGACAGAACCGTATTTGTTGACTTGCAGAAAATCCTAGCTCGTACTCCTCTGGGCTGCGATCACGTAAGCCCGAACACGATGACTTCTGTCTGCGCTTGCTGCTCTCCCTGCCTCAATAAACCTGGGAACCAGATTCATTTATTTAGGCCCCGATTCAGCAAAGCACTTAAGGACAGGCTTCGGCTCTCTCCTTTCCAGTCGGCGAGCTCGGAGCGAAGCGCGTGCGCCTCGCCTGTGCTTTGCCCTTTGTCAAGCAGGCAGCAAACCTGATGCCCTGGTATTAACGTAATTTATTGAGCTCCCTCGGCACAGGAGCCCCCGTGCTCGGGTCTGGGATGGTCGTTTGCCCGCTTGCAGAGACATGGGTGGTTCCCGTGGCTCCGGGCATTCCTCGTGTCCTGCTCCTGCCTGTTGAGCAGGCCGTCGTGCTCTTCTGCAGGGCGTGGGGCAGGGCTCCCCTTTCAGTTTCCATCAGCAGAACATCAACAAGTCTTTCTTCAGTCTTTTTTGTTTTTCATAACGGTTTTAAGAGAGAACATCAGTCGTGTCACATGTACCCGAGTGTTTTGGTCTGTGAGCTTAGCGTTTCCTAGGATCCACGTGACTTACCTCCCGTTAACGTGCTCCTCTTCATCGTGAGGGTTCTCAGAACAGCTTCCTGCACGCCTCTGCCTGTGAAGCCCGCGTGTGCACGCCTGCGTTCCCGACGTACACGGGCAAGGTGAACGTTTGTTGTGGGCTCAGGGATTTCTCAGGGTGGCAGTGCGAGGAAGTGGCAGTTGCCGTGCTGCCCGTACACCTGGCTGTAGCTGAGCGAGGTGCAGACCCTCGCCCAGGAGCGTGGAGCTGCGGAATAGGCAGCTCATCCACATTCAGTCCGCTCGGAACAGCTCCTGAGAGCATTCCTTCTAATCCCCACCCATATTTGACCTGTTCTAGCTCGTTTTGAAGAGCTGCACCCAGCCTGTCCCTAGCTCTCTGCAGAAAGGTTTCTGCACAGCTCTGCCTGCGTGCTGAGCTCATTTGGACCGGGAGCCCAGAAATCAGCGAGTGGGACTCATGAGTAGGTTGGCCCCACTCGCAAAATCAGAGTTGATTGAGAGCATCTCTGTTTCTTACGAAACCCAGAAGACATGAGCGTGGCTAGATACGCTTTTTTCCTTTGCTTTGAAGTTTAAAACATGCCTAGCAAATCTGATCTTTGCAGTCTGCTCCCCACCTGATGTGCAAAAATGCAGAGGTCTTTCCAGCAGCATGGGTCCTCTGAATCCTTGTGCTGAAGGTGCCATCCTGAACGCAGAAATCTGGGCAGTTCCTGTTACAGACTTGATTCCAATTAGCCTAGAAAATGCTTGTAATGTAGGTTTAGCGAATGTTGTTTTTAATGTGAAATAATTCAAGCCATGAATCAAACAGCCTCCCTGCCCCACCCCCTGCAGCTGATGACAGCATCTTCCCACACTCCTTCCTTGGTAGCATTGTTCGGCTGCTCCAGCTCCAGTAGGTTTCAGTTACCAATCAGCGTAATTGCAATAACACACCAATAATAAGGGGAATTTAAGCTTCCTTTTCTTGTAGTTGAAGGCTCTTGTGCAGAAGTTTGAAGTCTTAATGGCAGTCACACGAGCAACATGCTGCACCCATTAAGTGTCTGCAAGAGGGAACGGCAGCGCTTGGGAAGGATGAAGGGCTGGGGCTGGGGGCCTCAGAGGCAGCCCAGCCCTATCAGATGGCGTTGGTACGTCAAATATTACAGTGGAAAACTCTTAAGGATGGTTTTAGTGGATGCCAAGGACACCTTGAATAGGGATGTTCTGGGAATCGCTTGCAAGTTGCTGGGCTTGGAGTAATTAGAGTTGTCTTTAGCCTCGCAGAGAAGTGCAGCTGTGAACAACGGGTTAATATCTTCCCCTTGTGCGTGGCTCAAGTTTCCCCGTCAGGTTTGCTTTGTGTTTTTGCAGGTTCCAAATGTAGGGAACATGCACGTGAAGTGGTGCTTTGTGCTCAGGTGACGTCCCAGACTGCTGCTGGAGCGGCGCTGCAGCCAGCCACGGGTTAAGCACAGCACCTTGGAGCGGTCGGAGGGCCGAGCTGTCGCGGCTCCTTCTGCTTTGTATACAAGAGAGCCACCGGCTGCTCTTCCTGCCAGCACGCTTCCTACAGAAGGGGGAAGGAGGGGGGAAGATTAATGGAAAAAAATACACGGATCGAGAAAGACCCAACGGCGAGATGTGCCTCCTTTGTCTGGAAGGGCTGCCCGCTGGTGCCGCTCCCGGCAGGCTGCCTGTTGCCAGGGGCTCGCAGGCACTCGGGGGGTCGCAGCCACGGGCGTCGGGGTGCGGGGTGCCCGGGGGGGTCGCGGGGTGTGCGGGTGGGTGTACGGGTGGTGTCACAGCGGGGCTGGCGGCTGCCGGCGGTGCCCGACGCCCGACGCCGAGCCGTGTCCTGGTAGCCGGAGGCCGGCGGCGTCAGAGCGAGGCATTTTCCGTGCAGTGGGCACAAAAACGAACGCCTGCCAGAAGAGATCGATGTGAAACATTCTCTTTTATTGGGTGGCCGCCCAGACCTTCTGCTGCAACAGTAAATCCAATTGGTTGCTTCCTCCTACCATGCGCAGCTTCATGTGGGAAATGCCCTTTTTATCTACAATGGCTGACTGCGCCGTGCCGCACTGTCAGTGCCTGGGGAGCCCCTCTCCAGCGAGTACGGCCGCTGCTCAACGCTCGACTTCGGAAAGGGGGCGATTGTCTTGTTGTGGCTGATTCTATTTCTCTTTTTCCTGCAGGTTGCTGAAAAGTGCCTTTCCTGAAGCCACCGCTGCTTGGATTTCTGTCTAGGGCTGCCTCTCTCTTCCCCCCTTTTGCCCCCCTTTCTTTTTAATTTGGCGTTGCTTGCAGTTCATACCCTGACGGCAACTCATCCATCCTCTTCCTTTTTTTTTTTTTGCTCCCCATTTACACACAGTTTGCTCAGCCATTTTTCTTCCCCGAGTATGTAGCAAATATTTTAAAAAAGGAAAAAAAAAAATCGAACATCCTTCTGCTTGTTTTGATGCTCGTGAACCGTAATTTTTAGAAGCAAGAAAAAGAAGGAAAAAAAAAAGTTTTCCCCCTAAGGACCGAGACCATTCCACAAACTGAAGTGCTGCCAGCAGCATATGCTTTTTGCAAGAATAATTGAAACCATTAACTGGAGAGCACAGAATTCTTTTGAAAGTCTGCCAGTTATTTTCAAGTAACTTAGGCAGTGGCACAAAATATAACACTTATATTTTAACTTCTACAATTGCACTTTTAGGAGCTGGCCTCTAATTTGATTTTCAGTTATTCTGATAAGATTTCTATTTTATGATTGGCTTTATGTTTAATTCTTGTTTAAACAAACACGATTTGACTTAAATGAAAACCTAAGTGCTGATGAATAGGAGTTCTACCAAAGCAACAAGTTAGTTATTTCTTCACGTTTAACTTGAATTCACTTTTTTACCCTTTTTTTAAAAAAAAAAAGAAAAAAAAAAGATCAGCAGTAAATATTGCCCTAAAGAAGGGTGTGATTGCTTGCATTTTAATTTTTGTTTTTAATATGGCTGTGAACGTTTCCCTGGTTCGTGATACAAAATGGCTGACATTAGAAGTGTGTCGAGAGTTTCAGAGAGGTACTTGTTCTCGGTCTGACGCAGAGTGCAAGTTCGCCCACCCGTCGCGGAGTTGCCATGTGGAAAATGGTCGAGTTATTGCCTGCTTTGACTCCCTAAAGGTGAGGACTGTCTAACACATGCATTACCTAAGCTCACTTGCTTTCCTTCTCTTCTGAATCACTCGGCGTGCTGGGATGTGAGATACATGGAACAACTGGTTTTTGTTCCGTTTCTGCGGAGAGGTTGCTGTTGGTGTGGGTTGTAACTCCCAAAATCTAGGTTAGCCAGGAGTCTGCTTTTCCTTTGTTCAGTCTCATTTAAAAACTGGAAGTTTCAGACAGCTTTTTGTTTAGAAATTGTAGTGGTAGTAGAAATAAGTGATGGGGGGGAGACTCTGCAGCAGTTCTGTTTTGATTGAGTCTGACATCAGGTGCAGTTGCATGAAGCGTCAGAGATCACAGGGGGAGAGAGAAAGAAAAAGAGGATTTTATCCAGAGCATTTTTTGATTCGTACCTCAGGTCTGAAACAGCTCTCCTTGAAATGGAGAATTCATGTGGGCAGCAAATGAAACTGAAATGAGAAAAGTAGAGAACTGAAACCCGGTGCTTTAATTTGTGTCCAGAGCACATTGGCTGTGTATTCAGCGCAGGGATCTGAAATGTGCTTTTAATGAGCAGAAATAAAAGCAGCATTTTAAGATAATGAATCAGCTTTACGTGTATTTCCTGGAGACAGAGTTGCAGTTGCACTCTACCACTGTCCTGTAGATGAGGAACAGGCAAAATATTTGGAGAGTGGTGCTCACAGGGAAAAAAGGGTTGTTGGGAAAATGCATTCTGCAAGGGATAGAGAACACGACTGTGGGGCTAGTATGGCCCAAGTTAGAGCTGAGCCTTTTTGCCAGTGATCATCCTTGTAAAGTCAAGTTTGCAGGGAGTAAATGCTGCTTGGTTGCTTGTCACTGTCGCAGTTCCAGTTCAGAACTTCAGAAGCAGATTCTGAGCCAGGGTGGGTTGACAGGGGACCTGAGCATCTCTGGGTCACCTTGCTGGAGGTCTCTGGAAAGGAACTTTTTTTTTTTTCCTCTCTCCTGAAAGTGGGGCCCCTCAAAGGTGTTTTAACTAGGATGATAAAAACCTTGAGATGTCATGGATAAGTGATTGCTTTGGAGAACTCTTGACGTTGTGTTTATTGTTTTGATTTGAGTAATTAACCTGTTTGAATATCTAAAAGGAATCTGGTAAATTTTATAAGCTTAAAAGTTTTCCCTTGAACTTCAACTGTTGCTTGAAAAGGTTTGGGTTTATTTTTACGAGCACAATGACTAAGAGAACTGGTGGAATTATGTATGTGCAGGTTCAGACCAGGACTGGATCTGGTCTAACATGGGCTTACCCAGTTTATTACTGTTTGTGGCTTCTTCATGTTTTCACTTCTGTTCCCTTTTACCAAGAAGTTCAAGCTTCCTATTTGCATTTGGTTTTGCTCTTTTTAATCTGAGCGTATACAATGACTTGGTTGTACAGTGACTTTCAAATGTTCATTTACATTGCTGGCCTGCTGACAGTAAGAGACAGAAATATTCTTTATCAGAGGGGGGGGAAGTAATGTTCTTTATGCCCTTGAAACTTCTTGAATTGTAGCCAGTGGCAGCGCAGATATTTTGAACGAAGAGATTAATATGTTTACGTTTTATAGCGTTCATTTGTGAACGGAAAGGAGTGCTGTAATGCCATGTAAGATGTTACCATGTCCTCTGCAGCACCTGCCCGGTGCTTGCAGCTTTCTGAGGGGGGCATCCACTGCGTAGCCACCCCTCTCGGTTTGGCACTGAGCTACCCTGAGAGCCGTGCCCGGTGCATGAGGGTTCCCCGCGTGCACGGGCTGCAGCACGGCGTTTGTGACGTGCCCAGGCTCTCCGTGCCCGGCCTTCCTCTTCCTCTGCACGGCTCCGGCTGTGGGATGTGCGGGACACGTGGATTCACAGCTCAGGTTCAAATCTCTGCTGCTGGCAGGAGCATGCTGTTCTCCTGCATCAGCACTGAGGAATGCGATGGGGAACACCATGTTGGAAAAGGGGAAAAAAAAAATCTGTTGGCTCTGTTGGCATGGTCTTCCACAGCTCAGCTTGTTTCCTCTGGAACTGGCTGTTAATAATGTTCTCGTTGCAGTTTTCTCCTGACACAGTAGCAGATGCCCAATATGTGCTAGTTATGCGGCCTGAATTTTCACGGGAACGGCATTTCCAGATTTTTCAGGCCTACGATAGCCCTGCGGAGGGCCGGCAGCGCTGCCTCCCAGGAACTACAGCTGGCAGACAGCAGGCTGCCCAGCACATGGCCAGGGTTTTTTAGGGGGGGCTAATTCTGCACCCCTTTTCTCACCCAAGGAGTGGGCCACAGCCCTTCCCTCTACAGCTCCTCTGTGCGGCCCCGTGGGTGCCGGTGCTCTGGTTGGGCAGAGCCTGGTTCTGCCCCCAGCTCCCAGCCCTGCATTCCCAGCCGCCGTGGCAGGTTCGCGAGGGTGGGTGGGTGGATGTGGGCGCACGCCGCGCGTTTCCCCGTGCAGATAACCGCCCTGGTGACTAAACGCCCGAACAATGGTCTTTCTGTTCCTGGGCCTTGCGAGCCCAGCTCCAGCCCTGTTTGCAGTGGTATCGAGGGGCTCGTGGTCACAATGGCGGCCTCCCTCACCGGCGGCGAGGGCAGCGTTATGTGCAACCGCCTCTGCTGCCTGGGTGCGCGACTGCTCTGTTAGTGGCTGTGATGGGTAGGTCATCTTTGTCTTTCACCATGCTGCTGCCAGCCGGGGGGGGGGCTGTCAGTCCTCCAGCCCAGCCCAGGGTTAGCCCAGCGTTGTGCTGAGCCCCCCCATTAACGCTGCTGCACCCTCAGAGCTGTTACAGGGAGCTCTGCCCTGCCCGTCCCGTGCACGTCTTCGTGTGCTCAATGGCTCTTCCCCTCCGACAGCTGTTGAACACCAACCCTCTCCTCTCCGGCGGAGGGCTTTCTGACTGCTCGGTGCTCTTTTCATCTTTTCACGCCCCGCATTAGCCGAACATCTGTGTTGCTTTATTGGAGACAGGATATAGGATGCTTGCCGCTAATAAGTTTTCCCGTTGTCTTGCAGTCACCCAGGGCTTTGTTCAGAGGTTGCTTATCTGCATCCATTGTGTAGTGCTGCTGCTTGTTTTTTCTCACAGACCTCTTAAGCCCGAACAATGCGTTCATACAGGAACTTGTGATAACCCGGCATACAATGGCTTCACCTCGCCGGTGGGGTCACGCACGGCATCCACACGCTTACTGCATCTTCTTTGTTTTTCCCTTCCCCAGTCTCACACAGCACTTCTGCTTCTGTCGCAGCGGTGAGAGCAGCAGTGCTTCCAGAAGCAGGCAGAGTGCTTTGGTGTGTGTTGGCTCACGTGTGAGGGTGTGCTACCTGCGAGCATGTAAAAAAAAAAGACAGGGCTCATGGTGAGGTAGTGCAGGGGCTTCGCTGCTGCTGCGGTGGGATTCACCGGCACGCGCTCTGCAGGAGCGATGTGCAGCTGTGGAAAGCCTTGCTCGTGAAATATCTGGGTCTCGATTAGGCGGTAAGTGCAGGCCTGGATCTTGTTGTCCTGGAACTGTGGTTCTTCGAAGGGGGAGTTTGCACATTTGTAGGCAACAGAAGGAACCTTTCTCAAGCAGATTGATACGGAATTTAAAAATAGTTCCTGTGAGAAGCTGTTCACAGATTTGAATGAGATGCCAAGAGATCTCTCACTCTCTACTCACGCTCCCCCCCCCCCCCCCCCCATTAGTCTTTAGGAACAGTGTTACTTGAATTAATTTGCCTGAATGGAAGGGCAAGTCTGCCCTGCTGGCTGAAGGGCAGCCCGGGGGTACTGGCCCAGCTGCAGCCATGCCACCCCTGTTCCAGAAGGGGCCGCCGAGGCAGCTGGGCAGTGCCCCGCAGTACCCCCTGGGCAGGTCCCACGGGGGCACTTGGACATTACTTAAGAGTGCCACTGAAGAAGAAAGACGTGGTCTTCATGAGGTGCCCTTCACGTGCAGGGATGTCGGTACAGACAGCAGCAGGCTCCCTTCAGAACAACTCCATCGGCTCATCCTTTTCCAGAGGGAAGACCTTGCTGCCACCTCCCCCCCAGCTGCTACTTGGTGAGGTGCTGTGAAGGCTGTTATGTTTCACTAAGAACACTTGGTTAAGAAGCTATAAAGTAGAAAATAACATCTGAGCAAAGGAGAAGACTGTACTGTCATCGCTGTAAACTGAGATGCCCTTTGTGTTCATTCATCAGCTTTTCAGGCTCGGTACGCCCTGGCCCGTGCATAGCTGGTGGGTTTCGTAAGGGTCAGGACGTGGCTTGCTGGCTCACGGCAGTGCCTACAAAGGCTTGTCGTGGCACTGCTGTCTGCAAATGCTCCCAGAGTCATTAACCTCCCTATTCAGATGGGATCAGGCAGCCGCAGTCTGAGTCTGTCCGATTCTTAATTCACCGGCCAGCAAATTGTTAGTTGTATTCGTCAGCTTGTAAGGCTGTCAGGAAGAAAAAGTAAAAAAAATAGTTTGCTTGAAACCCAAATTGATAAGCGGTAAGCTGATAGCGAGGTGGTGTTTAAAGAATATGTGGGTAATGCATACCAGGTGTTCAAAGAACCTTTACTTTATATTGCTCATGGTTTGGGCATCTGCATCGTGGCCTCTTGGTTTAAAAAAAATACAAGCCTGGCTTTGTGTTTTTTTTAATTTTGTTTGAATTTGCTTTATAAATAGGTAATTCCATATGCAAATTAAAGTTTTGAAGAGCGCTTGGAAGGACAAAAGATTCTGTGGTGAAAATTTTAGGGTTAAGAATTTTGACTTTAGGAGATCAAATTAAAAAATACTCATAAAGCTGCTAGGTGTTTCAATGAAATTCTAAAGAAAAGTTGTCTGGGAACATGCATAAAATCAGTAATACAGTTTTGCTTAAATCCTCTGTTCTCTAAAAGAGGTCACTATCTGGTAATCATATGCAAAGTCCCCCAGCAACCCGAGAAGCTGACGGTGTTTAGGCCTGACACTGGAGTACCTGAGGTTGTTCCTTACAGTTTTCATGCTGATTTGTACTGGTTTTATGCTGACTTCATTAGAACTATTTCTGATCGTTACTGATTTGCAACCAAACCTTTTCAACTTAAATAAACTACAAACTGGCAAACAACCGAAAACACCCACTAAACCTAGCATATGGTTCCACTCTTACAGAGGAAGAAAGCAAACAAAGCCACAGAGATATTTTTGGAGAGACCCTGACTGTATATCTCAGCTCAACAGAACGAAGGTGCAAATAAGCCAGGCGAACAATTTTAAGCCAAGTTACCTTTGTGAGAAACCTGTACTTCCCATCGGATAAGTCACTTACCTGTGTAGTGGCAGCTTCTGATGATACGACAGATTTGCAGCAGCCTGCTGTTGACACTCAGTGTCTCGTCTGGATGCTTGCAAGTCTCACGGCACGCTTTAAGTGTATTTTTTTTTCTAGTGAATCAAATATCTAGAAGAGGGAGAGCTGTATTTAGACTAAGTTTTTATTTATAGGAACTGTTTTTAATGCCTTTCTCTCAAAATAGTACTTCTGCTTGAAGTACCACTCTGGTTTTGACAGCGGAACCTGACAGGTGTGTGCCGGTGAGTCTTGCTTTGGTGGTTTCACAGGATGCTGTCCTCAGCTGTCCTCTTGCTACTCTGCCATAGGTTTGTACCTCTGCAGCAGGGTTAGCTGGAGGACAGCGTGCTTTAGGTGCTGAACAGTAAGTTGAACATCTGAGGTGAAATCCCCTTGGTCCTGGCTTTTTGTTAAGGTGCTGCATGGGGAACTTAAAGCAACTGGAACCAGACCTGTGTTAGCTGCTGACTCTGCAGAACGGTAACAGACAGCAAGGGGCAGGAAGGTATTATGCACTGCAGCTATTTGCAAAGATGTAAGGCAGAGCCTTTGGCAGGAATCTCTTGTCTGTGCTTTATAGCAAGCAGGTGATTTTGAGGCATGCTATGGAGGGAGATGGGGTTAGCCCCGTCCTTATCTCCACTGGGTCCTTCAGTGGCTGAGCAGCCACAGCAGGGAGTGCTTTATCTTGGCCTTTATGTTTCCAAGGATATGTGGCTTGTAAAAACCTGGTGTTATCCAAGGATAACATGACAAGAAAGACAAGATGTCCATAGATTTCCTTGTGCAATTTCCTTGTGCATAGTCTAGATTTGGTGCTGCGCTGCAGGGGTGCTCCCTTCTGAGTTCATTACTAGAACAGCAGAGGAAATACTGGGAGTACCAAGTAGCTCTGGTGGAAACTGAGAAGCGAGACCCCATCCTGGTGTAGAGGGCTTCGTGGGGGTTTCCAGAGATGGACACTTTCTTAACTGATTAGGTTTGGGCGACTTCTTCCTGAAAGTGTTGGTCGTGGTATGCCAACTTGGCTCGAATGGCCTCAGACTCTTACACCCGTGGAGGGCAGCTTTTGGGTGCTTGCTTTCCCAGGAGTTCACGTGCTTTGCAGCAGGTGCTTGGCAAGCTTGGTGCTGGGTGTTAGGCTGGGATTTAACTCGTCAGGGAGATGCCGAGCAGGTCTGTGTATGGCAGCGTACAGCTGCCTGAATTTGGGGTGCCGCTCTCACAGGTGGTGTCCCTGGGTCAGGTTCAGAGAGGCTGGCAGAGGTGTGGGTGCAGACTCGCACTGGAGGGCTCGGCCCCTGCGGTGGTCTTGGTGCAAGGAGCCACACAAGACCTCTGTGGTTTTCTTCTGTCATTTGGGTACATGATTTTTTTAAAGTAACTTTTCCTTGGGAGAGTTTCTCAGATGTTTGCATTTTCCCTTGAACATGTTGGAAAGCAGAGCCATGGCCACAAACTTGTCCTGAGACCACACTTTGGAGGCCAGCCTCTTAGGGGAGACAGGCCAAGCAAATTCAGCAGCGGGGTTTTCCTGCCAACCTCTCCTCTCCTCATCGGCCAGCCCTGGCAACGCAGGGCCTCTGCTCCTGTCTGCAGTTCAAAATGTCCTGATCTTGTCCCCGTGGCGTGAGCAAACCGCTGTCCCAAAAGGATAAAGCCAGCAGCATTTACATTATTAATATCAGCCAAGAGTAACCTTGGGTTTCTGGTTGGGAAGTTGATGGTAAAGTGCTGACTGCTGCTCACAGTTGCCTAAAAAAGCAGGAGAGAAATTCTTTTGGGATGTGACTCCAAACCCTTCTGAGTTACGGCGTCCGCTGAAGCACATACATTCTGAAACCTTTTAAGGGCATATTGCGGTGCTGCATGGGCCATGGCATGCCGTCTGCTCCTGAGTCTTACTTCCATTTTGTAAGGGCAGAGCCCTCCAGACTGGTGTTCCAGTTTTGTGAAATGCTTAAGCCTGACTTTAAGCAGTTCAGAATTACCGTGGAAAGCGAAGAAGTCCTTGTGCTGAAGTGAGCTGTTGAATCAGGCTTTGAGAGAGGGAAATGGTCCTCTCAGCCCTCATCCAAGGGGAAGAGCTGCCTGTAGTTTCCTCTCTTACCTTTGGCTTTCCAGTTCAGGAGAGCTTTCTTCACATGCTCTTGGAGCTCGCAGTCCTGCCGGCTCTGCTCGGACGTGCAAGTGCGAGCTCAGCGCCTGTGACCCCGTGCAAATGCAGTGCTGTGCTCGGCAAGCCCCAGGGGTTGTCTCTGCCCTGGAAGGGGTGAGATGGGGCTCGAAAACCCAGCTGGCAAGCTCCAGCAGCTTTTACATTTCCCCTCGTGTGTCTGTGAGTCAGAGCCAGGAGCTGGCCAAGGGAGTGCAGAGGGGCTGGTTGTGCCTGAAGTGAGCCCTGGCACCTCGGTGTGCGCTGCAATGTAACCTGCAGCATCGCCAGATCCACATGGGGATGGAAGTTCAAGCTTTCCTTCTTCTAGCCCTGATCCGTACCAGTAGCTGGTGCTGGGATTCAAATAGATGCCCCGAACCTGCAAGTCCCTACCCCAGAGGGGGTTGGGGCAAACAGGATCCTTGTAAATGCGGAGCCACACTTGGGCATGGTGTCCTGCCTTGCTGCTTCGTCAGCACATCTACCCAGCTATTTCTCTTGATTGCATGAGCCTGATGAAGTTGGCTGCAGGGAAGAGGGTGGAAGATTCCTTCAAGGAGAATGACACTGAACGAGCACATGGAGTTGGTGGATTTCTTCAGCGGCGTAGCATCGGTTTGATGTAATCCCTTTGCTGACAATAGCAATCTGCTGCTTGGTTCACTCATCTGAAAGAGGGTGCAGTAACGTGTATTTATGTAATTGAGCTGTTTGGAAGCTTTGAAGCAAATATAAACAAGATGTGCCAGGTTTTCTGGAGAGCCCGTATTCTGACATCTCCCACAGAACATTTAAATAAGTGGTTGGATTTCCAAGTGAGGAGCTGAGCTCTTTGAAAACCTGCCCCTATAAATATTGTGAAGCTGGTATTAAAATAAATGAATTTGAGGCACTTGGGTGATTGTTGCCCCCCACACAAGCACGGTTTTGTTTATGGCTTATGAACGTTGTTTTATTGCTGTTCTTTAAACTGCAGAGAACCATGCAGTGACCACGTCTTGTCCCAGTTAGTCTCCGATCATGTCAAACGATGGCCTTTTGATTAAAGGAGAAGCCAAGGATTTGGAAAAACAGCATTCGAAGCCTTGCTGTGATGCAGCCTGCTTTAAAGTGTTGCAATGGCAGTCTCCGTGCCTAATTGCACTTGTTGACCTCTCAGAAGCAGTACAAAGAAAATGCCTTAGAGTGAGTGGAGTTGAACTGCTGTAGTAACGAGACTCCGGGTGTCTTAGATGTCCTGACTGAGTAAGCATTTCAAAACCTGACTCTGCCTAAATGAATAGCTATCAAATGTGGTTAGTTCTGCAAACAAGGCTGCCTGTTACTGAAAGCCCTCTGCCCTGCAACAGAAGGGAAAATATTCTGCTGAATGCTAGCTAACATGTCAAGGTGGTAAAACATTGCTACTGCCCATGACACAAAGTACCTGGCCCGAAAGGAGTGGTGGTCTGTGCTCGCAGGAGCCCTGGCGCTTCTGACATCTGACTCTGCGCAGTGTCTGGCCTCAGTGTTGGCTTTCAGTGGCTTGGTTTCTCTGTCCCCACCACCAGAAGAGTCGGAGGCTGTGATTCTGGACTGGTGCGTTTTAACCTCCAGGTGTATTTTCACTTCTGTCTGAAGCTGGCACCTTGGTGTGGCTCTGTGCTGTGTCCTGTGCTATGCTTGAGCTCCGAGCTGGAAAGCTGGCATCTAGACGTGCCTTTCTATAGCACGTAGTTTAAAGCCATGGGGAAGGAACGGGAGAAAATGGGCCTGCTGAGAAATGAGGGTACTCATACCAAGCACACTTGCAATTCCCAAAGTTTGTAGCAAAGTGTTATAGCAGATGGCCCGCTTACACCGTGGGATATTATTAGAGCCGTGATCAGTGCTAATAAGGTCATTGACAGTGGGGGAGGAGGTCGGTGTCTGACCTTGTTTGCAAGGTGGCAGCCTGTGCTCCAGGGGACAAGTTTTTCTCTTAGGGCAATAGAATGTGAATGCACAAAACGAGCCACTTGTGCATGCAGTAATAGGGCTGCAGAGGAGACAGAAACACCCCGCTGCCCAGCCCTGCACATCTGCTGCGGGGACTCTGCTTGCTGGGACCCTTGGCTGAGGTAAGCTCACGAAGCACCCTTAAAAACAGAGACAAATTCTGCTTACAGTAACAGTCCCAAGAGTGGGAGCCCAGGATCAGTTTAGCTGGTCCTAAAGAATTAATATGACATCAAAGGCGTTGCCTGGTTCCCTGCTAACTGGTTAGTGGTGTGCACTGAGGTTTGTCGTGCCTCTGCTCTCAGCGCTCCCTCTGGGTGGGTCTGCGTGGAACAAGTCCTTTTCCAGGCACAGCCTCTCCATGTCAGCGAGTGCTGCTCCTCAGTGCATGGGGGAATTGGATCATCTCATAGCAGAGAGATGGGAAAAGTAGCTCAGGTTTAGAAACGTTGCACCTTGAGCCTGCTGAGCCTTCTCTGAGCCCAGCTGGATAGTCTCCATTTGGGGCTAGCAAGGCATAGCTGCCACGGGGATGGCTGGAGAGGGCTGGTGAGCATCACTGCTAAGCAGGAAGGTTTGAGGGAAAAGGCAGCTCTCATCCTCCCAGCTCCTAGAGAAGCAGTGTCTTTTAAATGGATCAGCTTGAGGCAGGCTTATCCGAACATTACAGTAACACAGCGCTTGCTTCTAGCTGGTCCCTTCTAAACCAGGTGTCAAAGCAAACCAGGACAGACAGCAGTTCAGGGATCAGCTGGGTTGTGCTAGCGCTGCCCTTGCCCCTGCCCAGCAGTACCTACACCAGGCTCTGACGAGGCTTTAAGCCCTTAGCCCGGTTGGTGATGCTTTAACTCTATTTGTCTCCTTGCTTCTGCTTTGACTGAGCAGGTGGCCGCTCTGGAGCGCTGTGGTCAGATCCGTGTGCCTATGGAGAGAAAACAGCTCTGCCCTGCCTGCCTGGCCCCGCCGCACTGAGGGGCTGCAGGGGGAGCACGGGGAGTACCTGTCTGCTTTTGTTGGGGTCAGGATTCGGCCAGGGCAGCCGCAGGAAAGCTGCAGCTAGCCTGAGAGCGCAGCCTTTATGTGACGGTGGTTCCTAAGTCCTCATTATCCGCGGGGGCACGGCTGGCGCTGGGAACAATCACATGGAGATTAGGTCCTTAAAGAGCCCCTGCCACAACTGAGCAAAGTTTGAAAACAAAACCTCAGCGTGTAATCTCAACTGCACCAGCTGATCCTGCTGACCGGCACGGCTCCTGCTGCCGTCAGTGGCCGCGGGAGCAGAGCGGGGGCCGAGCGTCCTTTCTGACCATGAAGTTCCCCTCGACCGTCCTTGCTCCCTTGGTGCAGTGCTGGGGCTCTGCTCCTCGGGGTCCCCTGTGTGGCACTGCGGGGACAAGGTGCTGGCTGGGCTGAGTTTGGCAGGAGGAAGCAAGAGCCTGGCTGGGTTAGGCACTTCAGCCGAAACGCTTGAGCAGCCCGGACAGCAGGGAATTGCGAGCAGGAAATGGAGATGAACCTTCAAGGAGGGCTGGGAAAGTCATGCAGATACGGCAGAGGTGACTCGCAGAGGTTTGAGGTCAGCTGTAGGAAGTAAAGCGCTTCACTCCCTCTGAGGGAATCTGGTTTCATAAAACAGTGGATTTCCGAGGCACAGGCTTGTCTTCCCATGCAGTGTTTCTTCCCAAACTGGAGCGGCAGGTGTTAAAAATGCACCTGGCGCTTTTTGCAGGAGTCCTCCCAGATCTCACTCCCATGTCACAAGACTTGCAGCCTTACTCCAGTGCCCAGTTTCTCCTCCTTTCCGCTCTGTATCCTCCTCCCCTCTGGGTTTATTTGTCCCTGAGCCCTCCTGCAGCTCCTGCCCTCTCCAGCCCTGTTGTTAGGTGGTGGTGTCAGTGGGGACTGAACGAGGCAACCCGGGAAGTCTCCTCTGCTTCGCCCTCCTCCTGTTGCATCTGTGGTCACTTTTTAGTTCAGTGCATCTGGCACCCTTGCAGACAAGCAGTAATCACGGTTACCTCCCTGCAGACTTCGGCTCCCTGCTGTGTCAGCCGTGTTGCCTGCAAAGCCCCCGTAGCGTTCGGAGGTGTAGGAGCTGGAACAAGGCGAGCCGGCTGAGTGACTCAGAGGTGCTCAGAGCTGGGGAGCTGTCAGGTTGGTGAAAGTAGGCCAGGGATGTCTGAAACAGGGCTGGGAGAGGCGGATGGCAGGGGAAGGTGGTGGGGGGCACTGCAGGCAGGAGGGGAGGCTGGGCACAGGCACGCCAGGCTGAGCGGCACGGGCCGGCTGCCCAGCGCGCTGTAGCAGGGGGCGGATTATCCAGCGCTGCCTCCCCGCCAGCTCTGTGTCACACTGCTGTCACCAGAGCCCACTCAAACGGGTTGTGAGCCACGGTTTGGAGCGTTGAGGAAAAAAGTGCCTGGGGGGCTGAAGCACAAATGGATGGGGGTCGCTTTCAGCTGGCGACGCGGAGGTGGAGAGAGCGCCCCGTCTGCTGCTCGGGGTGGGAGCTCAGCACCGAGGGCCACGTGGCTGCAGCTCTGCAGCTGCAGCGAGGAGAGGCTCATCTGGAGGCTCGCTTCCAAGTGAATTGTCTGCCTGAGTTAGCAAGTCTTTGAGGAGGGAGCGCAGAAGCGGTCTCCTGCAGAGCCTGTGCGCGCAACTTGCAGGCTGAATTCAATTGCCTGGATGTAAAACGCAGCGGAGTTAGTCCTCCTGCGAGTCTCAGCAGAATCACAACTGGCTGCTTTCCCCCCGTGCTGCCACACAGCCTCATGGTTATGGAGGATCAGTAAGTTGGAGATGATTCATAGGGAATGGTAGCAAGCAGTTCTGTATTGTAGCTCCCCGCAGTGCAGAGACATGGCAGAGAAGGGGGCTCTTCATGCGGTGATCTGTGGTGTGACCGAGGCTGCTCCCAGCAGTGGTGTTTTGTCCACCAAGCCTTGTGTACTGAGACTGTGAAAACTCTTCGGGCAAAGACCGTCTTGTTCCGTGTTTGGGTAGCGTTCAGGGCAGGACCCCAGGCTGTCCCAGTGGTATTTGTGTTCCTACAGACAAAAATCCCGTGGTGGCCTCGCGCGATGTGGTGCAGGGTGGATTGAAAGGACTTTGATTGCTGTTGTTTTTGTGTTTTTTTCTGTGTTTTTTTTGAGGAGCCCAAGGTAATGTAAAATCTTCAGAAGCATTTACACAGAACAGAGCTTACATTAGCTAGGATGAAAACACCAATGTAAATGATTTTTGGTGTCTTGACTTGTGCTGACTCTAGGAAAACGCCTTTAAGTGTCCTCTGAGCGTAACCCTGTCAGGAGTAGCCCGGCAAGATAAAAAGTTTTAGTGCTATTCTTTCAATATTCCTCCTTTGCATCAGAGCTACTTACAGGAAAGTTTGCATGGGATTTCTGCCCAGGCTCTATCGTGAGTCCATCTCTCAGTTGAAACGAGTGAGAGCGTTTTTTCCAGCCGGGCGTTCGCTGACGTAGGCACCGGTCGTGCTGCATTCCAGGCTGGCTAATGACACTGGAGCTTCTTTGCAGCAGCTACTCCTCTCACGTGGCCGGAGAGGCTGCAGATGTCCTCAGGAAAGGTCACGCCGCCTTGCAGAAAAACCTTTCCTCACCCCATTCGCTATGGGCCCGTCTTGCTCTAACGCAAGTCCACGTTTGCGTCGCAGCGGGCTCGCATCCCGGCCCTACCTGGTCGGGGCAGCGAAAGCTCTTCTTCTTGCTGCCCTTCTAAGGAAGGATTGTGCTGTGTCTGAAGGTCTCTCTTGTCGGTGGCAGCAGCTGAATACGCGAGGTCGGGTGTCTGCCAGCTTATGTAAGGAAGTCATATTGTCGAGATAGCTTTTAAAGGCTGTTTTCTATTAGAAAGCAAATCTTTGCATTCCTTTGTGTCTGCAAAAGGCTGAACGGCAGGCAGGCTGTGCTGTGCGGGTGGCTGGGACGAGGATAAGCAGCTCGGAGTGGAAGTTGTGAGGGCAGGATTTTGGAAAGTCGAGTGGTAATACGGAAAGGACAGGGCGAAAACACAGTAATTTGATCAGTTTGCTTTTGCGACCGAAGCCTGAATAAATGAGTGTGTGCACATGGATGTGCTTTAGTTCCTTCCACCTCTCTCAGCTTTTATACTGTTGAACCTAAGTAGATGAATCTGGCAGTTATTAAAAACAAACTCCAAAAACCAAAGGGAACGAAATGAAAGCTCTGGTCAGTTCCATGTCTGTTGGTGTGCTGAGACGGACAGACAGACACGCGTCCCTTTCCCCTCTTCACTGCTCTGTTACTGAGCAGTGTTATTCTGGGCTTGTACTAGTGCCACGCAGAAGAGAATTTAGGTCAGGATTTCTGGCAGGGCAGAAGTTGCATCCTGCAGGAGAACGTGGATCCATCCACAGAATAAGGCTGTGCAACCTTTTCAGCGTCCTGTCCTACAGCTCCTGTTACACGAGAGGGAGCAGATCTAATCAGCAGCTACATGAAATTAACCTTTCAGCGTCTGAAATTGTTTTCTACAAAACACGTTGTTGGTTAATCCCCATTCCTGGCATTGTTTGCAGAATGCAGACGTTGCTAGATTTGGGGTTCTCCGGGCAGTACCTTGCCATAGCCGCTCTGATTCCCGGCCCTGTAGGTCCTCGTGGCATACAGGACGAGCAAAAAACCTCCTTGAGCAAGCTGCCTTGCAGCCTCCATTTGGCTTCTGTCCTGGGAAGGGTTTATTATTTGACTGTGGATCTGCTTGGCTGAGCAAGGCAGGGAGCCTGAATTCGCACAGACCCTCAGGAGACTCTGGATAACAGGCTGGGAGGAACAAGGGTCTACAAGCAGCTTTGTAATGAGGACAGATCATCAGAAGTTTTTTTCTGGGGCTGAGGCTGCTCTAATAAACCCATCATAAATTAACAGGTTTTCAGATGCTGGCACGGAATTAGGCATGCTGTCCCTTAAGACTAGCTGCCCGTGTGGTACTTGTGACGAGCACACACACAACCTGCAGCTAAATGTGTCCCATAGTCAGCAGCCTGCTATTGACCAGATCCTCTTTGCCCACAGAGATGGCGTTGCATTATCTTGATGTCTGTGGACAAATGACTGTAAAAGCCTCGTCCTGCTCTTGCTGCAGCCCATGTGCTGCTGTGGGCTGTGCCCTGGACTCTTAACGAATATTTACACTGCCTTTACCTTCCTTTCACTTGAGATTGTAGCTAACATCGGTCAGGTATCTGCTTTCCAGTGCTAGGCATTTCTTAAAGAACACATCTGAAGGAGTTTTCTTAAATGAAAAATCCTCTGCGACTTAAATGTGCATATGGTACTGGCTGTAATAAAATATAAAGAACACAAACCAATCTCCAAAAGCTAACCAAGGTGAAATATTTGCCTGGGGCAAGGCAGGTTTTATTTTTCTTTTCCTTTACTATTTTTCTTTTTTTTTTTTTTTTTTTCCCCACTTCATTTCTTTTCAAGCCTTTCTGCCTCCTAGACAGAGGAGGCCTGTGATTCAACGTCACTCGGCCTGGATGCCCCCCTTGGCAGCTCAGACCCGTTTGAGATGTGCGGTGCTTCCCATTCTGCTTAGGCTGGAGGAGCTCTCTGGAAGGTACAACTAGGTGTCAGCACCTTTAGTCCTCTGACTAGCAGCAAGTCCCTTAAATCACGGGTGTGAAGTCCGAGGCTCGGCGTGCTTTATTTCCCCCAGCCCCAAAATAGGCCTGGGGGAGGCGGTGGCTGGTCTCTAGCTGTAGCTGCCAGCAAACCTGAGCTCGTCAGCTGTGAAGCGAACGCTAAGCGGGCGTCTGGGAGCAGATCGTACGGGGGCAGCTGAGGACGTCCCCCTCTGTTTGTCTGCCTGTAGTCACCTTCTTCAGGGGGTTGAGGTAAGGGACAGGGGGGCCATCCTGTGCTGCTCGGACGTCTGTCGGTGCCACCAGCAGAAGGGTGGAAAGCTGGGCCTGGCACTGCTGTGGTTGCCCCCCTGCCATAGCTGGAGCTGCCAGAGCCCAGCCAGCATCTCTGCCTGCCCAGAGAGCTGCTGGCACAGCGGCACAGCTGTGTTACTCCATGGCAGCCCCTCGGTAGCTGGGGCCGAGAAACATCCTGCCAAGTTATTTTTCCAGGCTGAGGATTCTCCCTGAGAATTGTCAGCCCAGATGGAATTAATTTTTTAAAAACTTTTTCATTATTTTTTTGAAAAAAAAGGAATCTTTTTATGCCCATTAAGCTGTTGCTTTCAGAGTGAAGCAACAACACAAACAAAAATTGGGCTAATTCTCAGATGGTAAGATGCTATTTCCTGCCAATTTCTAAAAAGGGCGGGGGGAAGGGAAGAGAAGTTTTTATTTGCAGGTTCATTTTCTGTGTTTTGTTTGTAATTATCTCCAAAGCACAGGGAGAATGAGGCTTTCTGAGCATCACTGTGCCCTCCATGGGACAGGAGAGAGGGTTTGGGGTTTGGACCTTTGTTAACAGTCTGTACTTGTTTGTCTTTTCCCTTGTGTAAACTCAAGGAGTGAGGCAGCCAGAGGTGGTCACACGTCTGATATTTGTATTCATGAACACAGTGCTTTAACATTTATTCTCCTGGGCTTTCATGTACTTCGCTCGGTTCTGTCTACGCGTGGTTTGCCTGCCTCAATTGTAATATTCAACAGACTGTAGGTAGAGGAAGGTCAGAAGCATCAACTTTCCACATGACCTTGACAGCTTCAGTCAGCCAGTGAAAGTTGTAGAATTGGATTACGGGATTTGCGATGAAAAAGTGGTTTAAGGGGCAAGAGAAGCTACGCTTCGTATCGTCAGAAGCTGGCCAGGTGTAACAGCAATCCAGAGCAACTCTGACAAAAGGCGGAAAACATATTAAGGAGAATTTTTGTGTGTTTTTTGTTGTTGATTTTAATACCGTAGTTGTGCAATATTGTTCGAGACTGGCATCGTTTTTGTAAATTATTACAGAAAAAAATCAATGAAATGCCAGTGTTTCTGTCTTCCAGGTAGAATTGATTTCTTTACTTACATCTCCACACTGAAACATTCACCCCTAGGAATATTAGCGTTGGAGGATGTCACCTGCCTTGTGTCCTGCTCTGAATGCATGCAGTGATCCTAGGGCTAATCCTGCTTTTAAAGTTGCTCTCTTTACGGGGCGCTAACTGCGTTCTTTCATAATTGTTATTGATCAGTTGCTTGAACAGTTCCAGGGCTAGGGATGTCTATAAAAGCTTGTTGGGCTTGGAGAAAACCTGTATTTGAGACCGTGTTAAAGAAATATTTCACTATGCTTTTAGCATCCCTGAACCTGGGAGCACAGCAGAATGCTTTGAAGACGTTAGGTATGATCAAATGATCAGTTCAGAACTCCAAACCTGATGACACTTCTGTTCTGTTTTAACCTCACTTCAAGTGTCTGGTGTTAAGAGATCGTGAACAAAACATAACCTGATCAAAATGTATCGCTGGATAAACGTTTAAAAAAAAAAACACCACTTTTTTCCTCTTCTGTGGAATGAGATTGCTGTTCAACACAAGTAGTAATCTCTCACATAAACATGTTTTCCTGCTCTTTGGCTCTGCAGTTCATAAAAAATATGCTTTGACAGCACTGTACTCTTTCAATATATATTTCTTGGACTTGGTAAACACTGGCCATTGCTTGGAGCAAGCAAAAATGTTCCACAAAACAAAAAACGTAAAATCAATACACGTTTCTCATTGAGCAGAGCAGAGCATGCCATTGGCCTGAATGAAGAGAGCTTGGCAGGAGAACAGAGCTGGAAAGAGTTGTCAAGTTGTAAAAATATAATGAAGGAGCTACAGGGCTTTTCCCCAACAAAATAACTGTTCTGAGTTTGTAAGAACTTCAAGTATAACAAACAGCTTGGAATGAAAATCCTACATGAAAGCAGGACAGCCATGACCTCTTTGTGCTGTCCTGGGGAAATTCGGCAGAACATTGCTGTATTCAGCAATGTGCAGAAGTAAATTTCACTCGCAGCAGCTCTCAGCTTTCCTAATTGCCAGGTGAATGAGGAGCTGGGAGACTAAGCCGGTGCCTGTGGCTACTTGGAGTCCACCAGAATACAGCAGAGGCATGTCACCCTTGTTTCTAATTAAAATTTTTTAAAAATTGCCAGGGTGATGGTGCTTGTTTAAAACGCACGAGCTCCATGCTAACAAGCCATCCTGGCTGTGTGGAGCAGGATTTGCCCGCAGAGTTGCGTGGTCTGGGGCGCTTGGTAGCGGTTACGGTTGTCACTGGTTAAGGAGATACCGAAGGGTACAGTGACGTAGAGGTGTTGCTGCGTTGGCTTTGTTTTCCTCTTGTGTTCTGTTACGAGCTATGTGACAAAACCAAGCTTCACAAATGTTTTTAGGCTGCAGACTTTTTAGGAGTCCTAGATAACATGTCTGTATCCCAGCACAGTGCCTCTGATCTTCAGAAACCCCTGGCCCAAGTGCTTTGTAGTTCTGTACACACCGTTTGAAAGGAGCAGTGTCTGCAATAGTATTTGTCCACACTGCATCCGTTTCCAGCATTTCGCTTCTAATGTCTACCTCTTAACGCTATTTCATTCAAAAAGTTGTGTTTAGCTTCAAAAGTACCGTTGAAATTGTTCAGTAGCCGGACCGTTCTGTCCCCTGATGGGAGGCAAGTGCTGCTGTGTGTTGATGAAGGCCTGTCAAGCTGCAGGACAGGTGCTCGACCAAAGGCCCTCAGCTTGGGTTTGTGTCAGGTTGGAAGGGCAGCCTGCTTCCCCGTCCCGGGATGGAGAAGGGGTTGCGGTGTCAGGTCCCCTGAGCTTGCCAGGGGTGCTGTGTGGCCTGAAGAAGCCACGGAGGGGGAAATAATGAGTTTGTTTAGATGCAGACTCCTTCCTGGGTCATCAGTGCAGCTGTTGCAGAGTACCTTGTCTCAGCTTCTGAATAGGCCTGTCTGCCTTCAGCCCACGGCTGATGTCGAGGGCTCCAGCGTGGCATATTCCCCCAAGGCAGGGGTGTGCCGGGACATGGTCTCTTCAGCTGTGGTTTGGGCTTTCCTGGACAAAGGCCTGAATGACAGAGAGACGGAGGTACAAGTCTCCAGTGCTCTTAGTTCAGCAGTCCCCTCGGCAGGCTGCTGATGGCTTTTGTCTGGACTCAAATGTACTTGCAAAAATGAGGCTGATGCTTGGCTTCCTCCTGGCCTTCCTTCCATCTCCCTGCAAAGCAAAAATGTTCTAGCAGAGCAGTCACAAGGGTCAGACAGGGAGGCTGATGAATGGTGCCAATGTGCTAGAGCCAGGGATTTTTGTCTCAGCTTCCAATTCCTTCTGCATTTTTCTAATTTACTGGATGTAAAGAGCCGCACTGGACCAAAGTGATGATATTTGCCCAAAGTGCCTTTTTAAAGGCTGCAGAGGAACAGGATTTTTTTGAAGCCGAGCTGCTTGCTTACCTCCTGGGTGGCTTCCCAGAGCTCTGCCCACAGCTGCAGGGTAAGAACAGGGTAGAGCAGGACTGGGGAATGTACCAGCATCGCTGCCCTGGGGTGAGCACCATGTGGCCCCTTGGTTCGCTCTGACAGCCTGCTAGCTCCCCTGTGCTTGCACTCGGCTTTGCTTTGAGCTTTCAGTTCAAAAAGACCCAAAACTCTTCGGAGCTGCCAGATGTCACCTGCTTTCATTTGAAATCACGCCAGACATCAGGGTTCACTCGCTTCAGTCAAAATCACAGCTAGGCTTGCTCAGAAAGGGCTTGACCTGATGCTCCTTGAAGCCAATGGAAATTCCATCGCTGTTTCAGCGACAAGCCTTGGTAGCGCTGGGAGCTCGTGGCAGAGGCACAGTTTTTTCCACTGAAGTCTGTGGATGTCTGAGGCAATCTGAGAGCTTCTGCTCCTCTCTGGGAAGCACCTCTTCGAACAGCAGGTAGGAAATGGCAGCCTGTCGCTTTCTGCCAGGAAATAAGACTGGGGGTAGGGTGAGAGGTAGGTCTGACTTCCCTGACAGAAGACGTGACCTTCTTGGTTTGAGCAGCCTGTGTCTGAACTGACAGGCTGCTGCTGCAGCACAGAGCCTCATTTCCTCGGAGCAGAAGCTGCGGCGTGGTGAGACGGCTGGGCACCAGCCCTGGGAGGGGGACTGCTTTTGTCCCTGACGTGAGGCCAAGCGAAGTGAATTACATGGTGACGTGTGGAATCATTTTTCTTGTTTGTAGCGCTCTTCTGAGCTATACGATAGTAGGAACTTGAAAAGCATTTGGCTTTGGTCTGTTTGCTCCCAACAAAACCTGAAGAGGTTTGTCTAGCTACTGCAGGGGGAGCTGACTTAGGACAAAAGAGCACTTGGGCTGTTTCCAGCAGTTTTCTTCTAATCTGTCTGCTCAGGCTCAGGGAGGTGGTTCTGTGGATCCAGAAGGTGAGAAGTTCAAAGCAGTGAGGCAAAGCTCATCCTATAGACACTGCAAAGCTGTGGTTTTGTGATTTTTATGGATTGTTTGAACTGTATTTCCAGCAAATCACATATTCATGAACCGCACTCATTCTTAGCTAGACCATGCATCTCACAAGAGCTGTATGATCTGCGACTGCGAGTTACCGGATCAGCTGTAACTCGAGCATTTTGATGCATGTACTTTGATACTTCTAACAGTAGGAAACGTGTGTTGCTCCCCCTCTGTTCGAGGCTGATCAGCCGTCTGGTAATTCTCACTAGAAGATACGTTATGCTTTTTCAGCTATGAACTGGTCTCAGCAGGGAGCCACATCTTAACAGTGGTCCTTGGGCTACCGAGAGGTAGGTGGGTGCTACACCTGCGTTTGGAAAATGTCAGGTTAAACCAGCACCTGAAGAAAAAAAAAAAAAAAAAACACCAAAAAAACAACCCACGGATTTGCTGTAGTTTTTTATTAGACCATTGCAAGTAACTTCAGACCAATAGTTCCTGTGTACGAAACATGATGTACGAATGCATGGTTGATTGCAAATAGGAGTCCTGTCCCAGGACGGGTGCAGACCACGAGCTCTCCAGCATCCCTACAAGGATGGCGGGAGAGGGGCGGAGGAAGCAGTAGAGTTTGAAAGCCTCTGGGATGGGTTATTTTGGCAACGTGGAGATGGAGCACTGGCATTTGATCTGGGAGTCTTTGTGATAAGGCACAAATCAGTTTCCAAGTAAGACAGGGAATAAAGCACAGGAGAAACCTCTGTGTGACAACCTGTGACTGCTTGGAAAACTGCTAAGAGTGCAGTAGCAGCCTGGAAGGATGTGGTTGGCAAAACTGATTATTTATTCATTTATTTTTTTTTTCTGATGACTTGAATGACAGAATAGAGATTGTGTTTGTTAAATCTGTAGGGTGTTCTGAGCTGGGAGGAACTACAGGCACTTCAGAGAAGCAGGTGTAGAGTTGCAGATAACCTTGACAAGTTGGAAAAATCATTTAGAAAAGTAGTGAAAGTTCAACAGTATGAAATGAGAAGTAAATAATTAGGGTGACTGGAGAAAGCTGCTCCTAATGAAATGTGTAGAGACCACGTTCAGAGCTGAAAGAGTGTGGTTTGCATAGTCTAGAGGAGAGGGGTTTGGGGAAGGAGATAGGTGTGACTGCAGTCTCTAAGTATGGGCACTTTCTCAAACAGGAAAGGAACGATTGCTGTTCTGGCCCTCTGGGGTGAAACAAGGAGCTTGGGACTTCGGTTCAGGAGCAAAACTGCATTTGGGAATCAGGAGTAGCTTTGTAGCTGCAGGGAGAGTGATGTGGTGGAGTCCCTTGCCTGGGAAATACTAAACATGGGGAAAATAAGGTGGAGTTGATCTGTGTTGGCCTAAGGATGGTCTCTCACTTACCCAGGTCCTTCTAGACGTGCTCGTTAAGATCCTTGTAAGTGGGCCAACAGCCTCTGAGAACAATGAGAACACATTTATGAGGAGCAGGGCTTTGTACATAATCATATTCTAAAACCTCTTTCTGAAAGTAAGCTGCTCTAACACTACAAGGAAAAGAGCATTGCAATTAAGGAGAAGTTATCTGATATACTGTGCTTTGGTCAATGTTCAAGGGAAGCTACAAGATTGTACTTCGCACTGACTCAGCTGGCAGCATAACTTCAACATTTCATTTGTCCGTAGAAAGGAATTGCAGATAAGGTATGTACAGAACTTGTCTTTGAACTGCAGCGAGTGACAGCTTGGCTGCACGAACACCAATCCGTGAGACATTAGCACTTGCTAATGATCAGGCTGACTTGTCTGCTCCAGCTTCCTTTGTTTTCCAGTCGCACTGGAAAACATGCCCTTTCCATGCTATTTGATGTTTGCTAGGCATTTTGCTCCGGCAGGGAGATGGACAGCCTTCTTCCTCCAGCACAACCCTGTACCTGTGTGGGAAGAGGAATGTGGCACAGCAGTGGAGACAGCAACACGAGCCAGACGGCGCAGTAAGCACTGAACGCTGGTTGTTCGTCCGTGGAACAAATTGCTTAGGGACAAATCGTAGGGAGCATGAAACGCTCGAGTTAGGGGGGTGGGTGGACAGTGTTCCCAACTCCCCAGACATTTGCATTCCCAGGAAGGTAACTTCAAAGCTGCAAGGCCTTACAGGGTTACCAAAAGACTTGGAGCTTGGACCAGGTGCCAAGTCTGCCTGCCAGTGTCTCTGTCATCTTAAAGAGCAGGTAGCAATAGGGTCAGACCTAGGGCAGCACGTGCGGCCCCGTACATGCTCGTAGCATGGGCACAGGGGCTGAAGCCCGGAGCTCCCCTGTGGCTGGCTCCCACCACCACAGGATAATTCATTGCGGCTACGTCTGCTGCCTGCTCTGTGTCTGCCCTCCACGCAGCCGCACAAACCCCGGTGGCCAGGGTGCATTGCACATCACGCAGGTGAATGCCGTGCTCGCTCTGGCAGGAGCCAGGATCCCCCCGGCGAGGGGGAGGCCTGCGTGCATGTGCTGAGTGGGTGAAAGCGGAGCGCTTCGTGCCGCGGCGCTGGAGCAAGAGGCACTGAGTAAGCAGGGCCAACGCATCTATGACTGTGCCTCCCCACAGAGTTCCTCTGGGGGGGGGGAAATCTGCTGTTTCATGCAAGGAGAAGTTATGTAGACAAGCTGTGTTTTGGTGCCTGGTTTTGTGCAAAACATGGAAATCCTTTCGTGCCTGGTCTCTCTTCATTCCTTTTCCTGTCAGTCATTGCACGTGTCACCAGTGGCTGTGGAAAAGACAGCACAGCCAGGGCCCAAGACTACTGCAGCCTCTAGTGTGTGGAAAGCAACATTAGCTTAAAGATTTTCACATGACAGCTGCTGGTGATTGGCAGGACGTAACAGCACAGTCATCAAAACCAGAAACATGTCTGCTCTGGAACCCCTCACCGGCATCCTGAGTTAAAGCGTGTAACCAGCTTCCTAGCAGTGTGGTGCAAATGTGAGCACAGCCTTGGGTTTATCCTGAAAGTGTTGTTTTTGTAGCATGGCTTGGCTCACTTCAGCAGCCTGTGAGGGGAGAATTGGTGCAGCGTGCTTGGGGTTGGCTCACCCAGCCGCGTGCGGGTGTGCGGTGTGCTCACAGCTGCACCTCTCCAAGCGGGGATGGCAGTGACCAGATGAGGCCCAGCAGACTCCAAGGAGGCAGGTGTAATACAGGAATTCTGACTGGATTTAAGCGTGTTGCCATCAGTGCTACACCGAAAACAGCCGGCTTGGTTACCTACACTGCAGGCTGCTGTCGCGTTAGCTCGTGTCAGATGCCAGCCACTTACAGTATGCGCCATCACTGCATGACTTCAGTTGGCAACACAGAGGCAGTCACATGCCAGCAGCCTCCTGTAAGGGTGGGGGAGTATGTGGGAAGAAGGGGGAGAAGATACTCTCATAAAAATGCCTTAATGATTTATTTTTAATATCCATTTTTTAAGCCTGGGGAATTGCAGTCCATATGCTTTTCCCTCCTGGCTCTAGTTGGCAAAGCAGCTGATGAATATGGTCCTTCGTGCTCCTTCCATTTTGCGAGGAGCCAGAAAATACGGCTATATTTAGCACGTTTCCAAGGCCAGCAGCAGAGTCTGTTGCTGGGTGGTGATTCCCTGGCTGGAGGCTCGTGTGCCACCCTGGGAAAGGGTGGGAATGTGCGTTGCCTGGAACCAGTGCTCGTGCTGGAACAACAGCACCAAAACAAACTCCACCGATTGCAGTGCAGTGCTTACAGCAGGCTCAGCACGCTGCAGTGGCGTGGGTCAGTCTCTCACCGTGCCCTTCCTAATGCACGCAGCCATCCAGTTCAGGTGCTTGTGTGGTGCTCAGTGCTTCTGCCTAGGGCTCTGAGACCGTCCTGTGCCCTTGTGCTGAACAGCGATATGCTGGAGCCGCAGCTGCTCACTGCATCACAGCAATTGGTGCCTTTTAGTGGTAAAAATGTTCATCTGAAGCTTAGGAGCCTGACTCCTGTTTTATTTTCTCTTCCCGTTTTCCTAGGCCAACCCAGGTATAAAATGGAGTTGTCCTTACTTGTCCCCATCCCGCTATCCACACAGCAGATTTGCTACCAGTTCCCTGTTGTTTTCCCTGCTGTGTTTCAGCTGGCACTGAGAAGTGAATAATGTCAGTTCCTTCTTCCTTCTGGCTGCTTTCGGAGAGCCGAAGCCAGCCTTGAAAAGCTTTTGTGTTGCTGAGAAGTGCTGAGAACTGTGGACTTAGTGACAGAGGCGTAGAAGAAGAGCTGAGCCCTAGCAGCATGGATGTTCAGTAGTGCCCGTTGCTTTAGAGCAATTTGGAAAGTTTTTTTCATAGCTGGATGTCTGAACCGGGGTTGCCAGGAGCAGGGATGTTTTGTCTCTGTCACACCATCAGTTCCTACTGTTCATCGTCAGATGAAGAATCGACAGTGGAGTTGGAGAGTGAAACTCCTCAGTTGTGGCTTTAGAGCAGTCATGGTGAAAGGCAGCAGCTAATGATGCTCGGGACTAAAATGATGACAAGTGGGAGCGAGGCTGAAGGTGTGATTTTGAATTTGCATGCCATGGTGATTCATTTAGCCTTCCTGGAGCCATGGAAGGCCTGAACCACAGCAGTGCTTGCACTTCACAGCCTTTGCTCTGCAGTAGCATCTCTGCACACCTCTGCAGCTCTTAGTTCCTTGCAAACGGGTACCACAAATCCTCACTGAAACCAGCACCCTCCTTGTGGGCACTGATTTCTGCTCACAGCTCTGTCTGCAGACAAGGCCTCATGCCGTACGTTGTTTTCTTGATAACAAAACCATTTTGTTTTCAGAACCCCACTTTTAGAATCAAATAAACTTGGTTTTGAAAGGGGGGGGAGAGTCAAAGCTTCGCACCAACCAAGCTGGGGTGCCTGCTACCAATGACATGCAAAGTTTCAGTTAGAATAGCAAAGCCCTTTTCTAGCTGAAGTAGGCCCTATCAGTATTATGTACAAAAACGGTAGCTGTTTCATCTTCTCCATTCCTGCAGCGTGGAAGCAACTTCCCAGATTTATTCCAAATTTGGTAGAAATTTAGTGTTTTCCCAACACAAGGTACTTGTGCCAAGTTTCAGCCAGGAGGAATTTCTAGGATTAATGCCTAAGCCCTTGAAGGCTGTAGCTTAGAATAGAGCAGCAGCCTGGCCGGTGGCAGCAGGCGGCTCTGAGCGGGCAGAAGGAGGTTGGGATGCTGCAGGCGTGCTCTGAGCCTGAACGCTGGGCTCTTGTTTGGGCCCGGGTGCTGGGAAGGGCTGCGGAGGGACCTGAGCCGATGGAGCTGGACAGATGCCACCTTGTTTGTGAACTGCTCGATGCACATGGGCTGGGGAGGGGAAGGCCATAAACAGAGCACAGAAATAGCTTGGTTTGGAAAAATAAATTCAAGGTGGTGTCTAACGTCGCCTTGAAGCAACATGGTTGCTTTTGCTGTTCCTCCTGTCTGCCAGCAAGGTGAGTGGGCTCAGTCTGGGAAGCAGGAAGGATGACCCAGGCCAGCCTAATTCGAAACGAGTCTCCTTCTCCTCCTGGTTTAATGCAGTTTTTTACCTTTCAGTAGTGCTGTTTTATCTGGGCACCAGCAAGCTGTGTGGTGCCATTTTACCCTCCCTTGAAGCAGATGTAAGGAAGCGTCTGGCGATGAAGATTCATGTACCCAGGGCCTGTGAGCAATTAACTTGCTGCTAGGGATCTGGTGCTGCTGGATTGCAGGGAAGCCAAAACAACAGCGTTAAAAAGCCTCCTCTCTTTCAGTTTGGTTGTCAGGAGACACTTAGCACCTCCTCTAGGAGCAAGGCAGAAGCCTGCCTTTGCGGAGCGAGAAGTTTGTGTTTTTTTCCTGCCCCAGCAGGTTTAGCCCACTGCTTCTTGCATTTAATTATTTGCCTCTAAATAACAGTGGTGAGCCAGGAGCTCTGTTTAACTGCCTGATCCCCTCAGAGCGGATGAGAGGAGCGTGTCTCCAGTCTGACGCTCTAGCACAGCCCCTTCCAGCTGCGGACCAGCTCTGCAGCCCCCTTCCCCACGAAACCCTTGTCCCGAGCAGGCAAGGGGCAGCAGAACGCACACCTCAAGCCTGCAGCTCCAGCAGCCTGCCTCTCCTGGTGTGCTCAGAGGGTTAAAACCCAGCCTCTCCAGCGTGTCACAGCATCGGCTTTGTGCGGCGATTCCACCTGTACTTGTACTGGCACGGACAGGCCTTAAAAATCCCCAGGGGAGCATCCCCAGCTCAGGCAAGGGACATCACAGAGAGGTTTCCGCGAGCCAGAGCCCCGTGTCCGGTGGTGTATCACGGGGTGCGCGTGTGGATCTGGTTGTGGGGTTACGGTTATGCTGTGCGTGATCCTGCCAGCAGGCAGGGACGTGACATCACCTCGTTTGCCCTTTTGTCTCGTTGAAAGCACGCTTAATTGTATTGAGGCTGAGAACTCAGCGTCCAGCCCGTGGAGAGAACGCCTGGGACACGGGCTGGGTAATGGATGCTCCGATTCTGTGCTGTCTGCAGCAACAGTTACTCGTTATCCGTCACGTAACAGCTCTGCGTCCCTCCGGTCTGGCCCTGTTGTATTAGGCTCTGAATAGCCACAGGGAATTGCTGCCCCCTGCTCTCCCCTCCTCCCCCCCAAAAAAAAGGCACAAAAAAACCAAAACCAAACATTTTTGCGTCAAGTTATTTATAAAACTTGTGCATAAGTTGTACAAAATGTCTCTATTATTCTGTATGCCTCTTTCGAGGAGGAAAAACAGAGAGAAAGGAAAAACACTGTTTTTGAAGAATTATTTATTCTTAATGTTAAAATTTGTCACCAGTTTTGTGTGCTTAGTGGACTATTGGCATTTATTTTGTTTTTTAATTATATATTTTTAATTCATTTTATTTTAAATCTATTTTAATATATTAAATATAATTTTAATTATAGATCATATTGTATGTATTTCATTTTAAATGTATTTCATTTTAAATAGATTTTAATATAATTTTATTTACATATATTGAATATTTTATAATCTTTTATTTATTTGAAGATTCATATGACTACTTGCAAACACTGTTACAGCCAGGTACTGTTCACAGCTGGTTTTTGGAAGTGATTCTTTCCGTTTATTTCAGGCAACTCGTATCAGTAGTGACACTGCTTCTTTGGGAGCCACAGCTTGCACTTGTGCTTTGGTTTATCTAGGGGGGGAAAGTAATCAATGAGGCAAAGTACCGTGGCTTTTAACGAATGAGAGCACAAAGGGGAAATTGTTTTAATTATTACTCCTGTTGCTGCTGGTCTTAGGTATCTCAGGCTGAAGAGCAGAGGTACTTCTTACAGGGAGGCTGGCTGACGTTTCACCCCAGGCAGCTGGGGAAGCTGCAGAGGCAGCGTGGTTTCTCGCTGTCTGCTTGTCAGGGCCAGTTAAGTGCCCTGGTGCTGGGCGGGAGGGGAAAAACACCAATCACAAGAAAATGGGGAAATTTTGATATTGCTTCTGGAGCTGTTGTTGCTAGCTTCTCAGAATAACGGTGTTTGTGTTCTATTTGTTAATGTCAGGAAGCTTCACTTCTGGATTTAGCTGGATAGCGTTCAGTTAGCGTTACAGCAGCAGCAGTCATGTTGCTCTTTTCTTCACCTGAGTATTGCATTGCTACAGGAAAATCACAAAAGTAGCACAGTAGGTACCAAAATGCCTCTGCCGGGATGATTGTGTTGTTACAGTAACCCAAACAATCCTTAATTAAATTTCTCTGGCTGCCATGAGTGTTACATGCACTGAGATGCTGTTTCATTATGTTTTTCCAGGGCCGGTGTACCCGAGAGAACTGCAAATATCTCCACCCTCCCCCACACTTAAAAACGCAACTGGAAATAAATGGACGCAACAACCTGATCCAGCAGAAGACCGCCGCAGCCATGTTTGCTCAGCAAATGCAGTTCATGCTACCGGGCGCGCAGCTACAGCCGATCGTAAGTTACAGCAGTGGAGTTGGGTTCGCGCTGGTCCAGATTTGTTTCCTGTTTACTTCTGGAGGCCTCAGCCCCGTGCTTGAGCTCAGATAGGCAGATCTTCCCCCCGCGCTGACTCAGGCAGCAGCTGGGTGGGTGTTGACTGCCCGAGGGCACCGAGTGTGGGACTGAGGAGCTACAAGCCTGGCCCTCGGGTTGGTCTCATCCAGTCTGTTGTCACACACTGTAAGCAGAGGGCCGTGTGATGCTGCCTCTGCATATTCTTGCAAGGTGTGGCTCCCCTTTCCTCTGATAACTAAGTACCTGTGAGATTCAGGCCATCAAGTGGAAGCATCTTAGTGCTAGCTGGATTTTCAACCAGTTAATTCATGTACATCGCAGAAATTGAGTGTCTTGATTCCAGTGGGTCGTGTTTCGGATATCTGTTCTGCACTGGGGTGAGGATGCTGGAATTCTTCTCTTCTGTGGCAAAAAGCCAGCTGAGTGCCTTGGACCAGGTACATTGCACTCAAGGGCTAAAAACAGGGAAGATAAATCCCACCCAGACCGTAAGGTATTTATTTAAGGTCTGGGAGTGAGATGAATATCATTGCAGTTGCCCCAGCAGAGACCTGTGTTAATGTCACAGACCTGTCACGGTTTTTCACAGTAATGCTGCTTTATACCTACAGCAGGAAAGTTTTACTTCTCCTCAGGTACGGAGGGAAGCCTGTGGGAGATAGGTGTTAGCAGAGCAGGTGGTTTGATGAAGCCTTCGTTAGCTGTCCCTGCTGTGGGCTATCAGTTAAAGCAGGTTTTTGGGCTGGAGAACCCTATTAATGCCAGGGAGAGGATGGCTTGTGCCTGCTGGCTGGTGTATCTGGGAAGAGGCAACAATAGTCTGGTGAGTTTGAGTCTGTCACTGCGTGTGTCTTTAAGAAAATGTCAACGGTCTTGAAGTAGCTCTTTGGAGCTGACATAAATAAGCTGCACATTTTTAACTGTGAGCCTAATTAGGAATTTTCCATTTAAAGTCATGGCTGAATGTCTTTCCTGGGGCGGTGTGCACTTGATGTGCAGTTGCTGGGTGAGGCTCCTTGGGCTGTGCCACCCAGGAGGTCTGACGAGATCCCTAGGACAAACTCTTCTAGCCTGAAGACATACGAGTCTGTAAACCAGCCTGCACTTGGCCTCGTGGTGTCCCATCTACAGTGCCTGGCTTCTCTGCGCAGACAGGGCTTCAGACTCGGCATCCATCACCCCACTTTTGACAAGCTTGGGTATTGCTGGTTTATCTTTATAAGACATTGAGGGAGTGTTTTTTCCTTCTTGGAGGCTGTTGTGCTGTTTGCTATAGGAGTTTGTGATGATGCTGTGCTTCACTCTGCCACTGGACAGAGGCATTTCTGCAAGTTGCTATGTTCTTTCTTTCTCGTGAGGGCTGTTCCATAATCATCCTGCATGTGCTAGCAGCTTTATCTTTGCCCTGCCAGGTAAGATAGGGCTGTTAATTCTTCCAATTTCTAAGGTGGAGAAGTAAAGCAGAAAAGAAAATTGGCCACAAGAAGAGTCGTTAGTTGCTCTGGATCTGAAACTCAAATCTGCTGCCATCTTTGCACCTCTTTTTGTGGAGTATGCTTTTCACCAAAGTGCATGTACATGAGAAGGAAATCCTGAATTCCCACAAAATGGTAGCACTGGTTTCCTAGCCCTGTATCGAAAGCAAACCTTTCCTGTTTGGGGTTTTCCTCTGTGGGGAATTCACAGTGGACGCTCTTTGGCCGGCTATTCAAAACATCTTTGGGATTTCCTCTTTGGAAAGTTCCCATCTTCCCACTCTGCAATCTTGCAGGTCCAGTTCACTTCTACCACAATTTCTCTGCTGCCTTTTAAATTGCCTCTGAGACTGAATGTGTTGCTTTATCTAGTTAGTGCTCTCATTTCAGAGGTAACCTTATCTGATGAGAAAGGTCCCTGGTTTCTAAATTGTGCCATGAGGGAGACATGGGCAAAGAAGAAAAATAAAAATTTGTTCTGCGACGACTGTTCATTTCCTGCTTTCCCACACTTTGCTCAGAGTAAACGAGCTCTTGTTGTAATTCCTGCTGCCCAACTTGTTCCACACCAGTTTCAGGACAAACAAGAGACTGCTCTTTCACCTGCCTTTGATTTCCCAAAGATGCTGTCGGTGGAAGCAGGCTTTGAGATTTTTTTTTTCCTCTCTCTCTAAATGAGAAGGGTGGGGCCTCCTTCTGGCTACAGATGAAATTCTTCAAAGCAAAAAGCATTATATCAGATGCAGCAGCAGAACAAATCCCATGTGATCAGAAAGCTGATCAACGGTATGCCTGCTTAATTGGGATGCTTGCCAGAGACGAGATTTGAAGCCATATATTTAGTAGCTCCAAACAATAGCTGAATGCCTAGATGTTTTAAAGTGCATTTTCACCGGAAAATCTACTGTGTAAAAACAGTACTTAATTCAGCAGCTCTGCATCACAATTCCTGAGGTGGCATTGGGTGTGGCTGTGTATGAGCTTGCATCTGAACGTGCACCATCAGATCCTCTTGCACCGCTGCTGACATCCAGCGAGAGCTAATCTTCCCGTTGAACCAACAGTCAGGACCCTCCTGATGCCTGTTTAATGAAGGCACGGCTTGGAGATCTGTGTCCCAGGTGGGTTGCCTGCTGCACACTGCTCACAGAAGCCTACTAGGTGTGAATTAATGGTTGCTAGCGTGAGCCTTTTTCTCTGAAGTCTCTGGTTGCTCTCTGATGTTGCTGTTAACCATCCATGCAAAGCTGAGAATCACATGAATGTTTGATGCCCATGATGCAGTTTTAAACAGAATGCTTCACGCAGCACTTAAAAACAAGTCAGGCAAGGACACAGAGGAGAGTGTTTACTCTGTATGTTATACTCCTCTTAGAGGAACCTTGCGGAGATCACATGGGTGCCAAGGAGGAAGGCTTTGTAGTGAAATTTCAACTTTTAAAGGTCGAAATGCACCTTAACTGCTGGCTTTGGCTGAACTGTGTTGGAAGCTGTCTGGGATGGTTTTGCCTGTGTCTCTGTTGAAGACCAAGTAGAAGTCAGCTTGAAGGTGGATAGAGCTGGGTTCTGGCATCGATACGGAGAGCTTTTGCAGTCAGTGCTCAGAAGCAGCTACTTTGAGACGTGTGTGCAGAAGTAAGGACACCAAAAGGGGATGCACTCTGGGCCTGATCCACACCCTTTCCGTTCTGTTTTATCCCTTTGCAGCGGAATGAGGCAGATTTCTAGAGCTGGCC
This sequence comes from Heteronetta atricapilla, assembly GCA_011075105.1. Classification (NCBI taxonomy): domain Eukaryota; kingdom Metazoa; phylum Chordata; class Aves; order Anseriformes; family Anatidae; genus Heteronetta; species Heteronetta atricapilla. The sequence goes on from CM021734.1 coordinate 8,371,672, forward strand.
ATGGAGGTGCTTCAGCACTGACTCCCAAACTGACCCAGTGGTGCCTGGTTGTGGCTTGCAAAGTGCTGCCCTGGTAGTGTTGTGTGAACAGATGGATAGAGCACTGCAGTGTTGGTACAGCTGCCTCTGCTGCCTTGCAGCTACTTCTACTGCTGCTCTGGGAAGTTGTTTCCCCTCTCTGCACTCTTTGCTTTCAAGCCCTACATTTTTTTCTTCCTGTCAGTCTCTTTGTAGACTGAATTGTCTCTCCAGGTGTCTTGACATCGCTCAGTCACACGCACCCCCAGTGATGACCTGATCCAGGCTTTAACGCAGCCCTGAGTCCCTCTCCTGGTGCAGCAGGTCTCTGCCACTGCCCTGTGGTACCGACCGAGGGGATAAAGCACAGGGTGACAACTTTCTTGGCCAGTAACATGGAGTAAGTGCAGCAGATTTGAACTGATATTTTGGGCACGTGCTTGCTCCATGCAGCAAAAATCTGGTTCTCTGGACCTGTAGTCATAGGCATACAAAGAATCATAGAATCATAGAATATCCTGAGTTGGAAGGGACCCTTAAGGATCATCAAGTCCAACTCTTGACACCGCACAGGTCTACCCAAAAGTTCAGACCATGTGACTAAGTGCACAGTCCAATCGCTTCTTAAACTCAGTCAGGCTCGGTGCAGTGACCACTTCCCTGGGGAGTCTGTTGCAGTGTGCAACCACTCTCTCAGTGAAGAACCCCCTCCTGATGTCAAGCCTAAACTTCCCCTGCCTCAGCTTAACCCCGTTCCCGCGGGTCCTGTCGCTGGTGTTAATGGAGAAAAGGTCTCCTGCCTCTCGGATAAGCACAAGTACTGCCTGCCTGGGAGCTGGTATCTGCCAGCAGCCGGTGTCACGGGGCATTTACACCCGACTTCTATGCAACAGCAGCCCAGTCTTTGAGCTAGGAGCGTGTCTTTGTGGTCTGGTGGGGGAAAGAAGCATTTGTGGTAACAGGCAGCTGGACGCTTTGTCCAGCTGGGTTCACTCCAGCCCGCTCAGCCTTCATGCTAAAGCGCTGGTCTTGCAGCAAGTCTCACGCAGTTGCGTTGTATGGGAACACAAGTTTTTGCTTTTTCTGAACAGTACAACTTGTGTCTTCAATATCGGGGTCTTCAGCCTTGTCAGTACAAGATCCTTATCTTCTATATTTCTATCACCAGCTGCCTATTTTTTTTTTTTAACTGGGTCTCTCATTTTCAGGCTTTCCCTTTTTAGGGGCTGAGGTAACTCAGAATCAACACTTCTCGCCTGAGGCAGCACTTGTGCTGTGCTCAACAAAACACCAACCCATCCACTGCCTTCCTCTTCACGCCCACTCCGCGTTTCTGCTGTAGCTTTAGCACAATCTCTGTTAGGCGAATTGAATGCAACTTCTAGTTTGTTAACGAAATCGGCTGTTCCAGGTCATGTGTCATTCTGGTGACATGCACTCCTCCCTTGGACGGTCCCTTCTCCGTGCTCACCCCTCCAACCAAACGCCTCCTGTGGGTCTGGGAAGAGCTCAGAGCTGGGCAGTCAAACGATTGAAGTGGACGGAGCTGCCTGAGGCTTTGGCAGGTGTTCCTCTGCAAGATAGTCTCTCAACACCCATTTCAGCTTTTTTCTTTCTTGCAAGCATTTTAATATTTAGTAAGCGAGTCTTGTGAGCTGCTACTGGTTTGAACCCCTCTGCTACTACACGGTAACCTGTTTCCCTCTGCTCAGGGGTTACTGGTGGTGTTTGCATATGCTAAGCTTAATAAAAGGCAGTCTGCAAGGAAACCTGTCCCTGTATTTGCTGAACTTGCGAGAGCTCTAAGGGGGACAACAAGGAAAATGGTGATGTTTTCCATTAGGCTGTTTTACCCCAGAGCATACCAGTACTTGTGCAGACAGCAGGCTCCTAGGTCTGACATACGTGAAGTTTTCAGGGAAAAGCCAGTTCAGTTTCATCAGACTGACCTGGTAGAGTTGATCCCTGATTCTGCTGCAGCCAGGCTGCCTGCTCCCGGGGGCTTCCCTCTGTCCTCGGTCAGCACGGGGACCTGCAGGCTGCATGCCCTGCTGTCCTGCAGCTCTGAAGGTGATCATCTGTGCTCCCAGTCATTACAAGGAGCTGATTACGCAGGTCTGTCATTGAACCTTCTTAATACTGTCCAAGCTGGCTGCTGCCCGTGTCGTAGCAACCTGTGTCAGACCTCACGCTGCTCAGGCAGCAGGCAGAGCTGCTGGCCGTGCTGATGCCCGGCAGCTCGAGGAGGTGTCGGGACTGTCCCATGGTGTCTCCAGCGTCAGCGACTTCACCCAGCCCACCACGTGTGTTTGTCACAGTCTGTACTTCTCCAGTGATGGACTCAATTTGTAGCAGCGGTCATTTGGAGTCTCTGATAATCTTTAAGGCAAGCAGAAGCATTTCACCGTTCCCTCAGAGCTGGTGCTTTCAGCCTGCTATTCAGAAGCTTTGTCAAGATGCTTCGTTAGTGTTGTTCCTTCACTGGTGATTTGGAGTTGCGTTGTTGGGTTTTGCACTGAAACTACCTCAGCAGCCCTGTGTCAGGGGCTCACAGCATGTGTGCCTGTCCGCTGATCATAAGACTTTTTTATCCAGTGTGCAGTCAAAACGTTGATCTGTCAGGCAAGTCTTCTGCCCAGATGCAATCACAAGAGATGGATGGGAGGTGTGCTAAGGAGCAGAGTGCTGTTTGGAGTAGAAATTACAGTCGGGTTCTGGCTGCAAGGAAGAAATTTGCTTCTATTCCCTCGGGACAGGCCTGGCACAGGGGACCTGCACAGACGTAAAGGGAAGAAAGATTTGGCTGGCAGCATCTTTATTACTGGTACTGATGCATAAGCCAGACTGGATTTCCCAATCCAAGGCAGGCAGCCGGGGCTGGCAGTGAGCACAGCCCATCTTTTCCCCTCATCAGCCACAATAAATACAGAGCTCCCTGATGCCAGCTTACAAAGGAGCAGTTTTTGGTGCATTGAGCACACATCAGACTCAGACACCCAGTGTTTTGAGGTTTAATGCAGTGAGTGAGCTCTGTTCATTCTCTGGCTGTGCATCTGGATTTTAATACAGCCTCCCCCCAGCTGGGCTTTGCCTCTGCTCTCCTGGGTTTCCTGGAAGGAGGAGCCCTGGGTTGGGCTCAGTCTCTTGTTTAAATACGGGGTTTTCTGGGAAGATCTGCTGACAGGTGTGGCCTGAGGAGGGCTGGGGAGCTGCATCAGCCTCCAGCAGGGCAGGAGGGGAACGTGCGGGTCTCCCAGTGATGACACGGCTCCTGCGTTTCAGTCCCCTGCCCTTGGGCAGGGTGTGGAGCAGAGCTGTGGCTTTCAGTCAGCAGCATCAGGTGTGTGGCTCAGGGAGGCAGAATAAACAGCTAGGAAACCTCGGGAATGCTGGAGCAGATGCCAGGCAGGGCATGGAAACGGGTGAATAACTAGTAGCAGGAATAAAATAAAAACCATCCTGATCCTTTGTGCACCCCTCTGTAGGCCCCAGAACCGGAATAAATAGCACTGCTTAATTGCTCTTCATGGACGTTCCTTTCACTTGCTTCACATCAGGTTCAGGCCCAGTAGCTTGTGATTTGTGTTGCTTGCTCCCAGTGAAGAAGGGAGATGCCCGTGACGGTACGGCCTCGTAGATGGGGGCTGTGTTCCAGGGAGCAGGACCTGCCTCCCAATTGTAGTGGTTTTTGTGGAGAGGCTGGTATATAATCTCTTTGGAACATTTCAAACATCCTCCTACATGTTTCTCGTGAATTCAGCCGCCGTGAGGCATTGCAAGCCCCCAGCCTTACTCCCCGGCTCCACGAATGCCCCAGCACCTTCCCCTGGAGCAGTGGGAGCTGTGCCTCTCCCTGCATCTGCGCGGCTCTCAGGATACCTGGGATTCCTGCTGTATTAGGTGCTGGAAAAACATCGAGCAGATTCGCCCACGTATTTGTGAAAGCCGCACGTACTGCAAGGTTCAAGCTACTGTGGATGCCTAAAATAAGAGCTGACAATGTGTGTCAGGCCCTAGCATAATCCCGTGCAGACTGGCCAGGCTGAAGAAGCGCCTTAAAATAGAATTAACAGTGTGCATTGTGACAGAAGTACAGCGAATGCCGTGGTAATTACTGGTGCTTGTAGGAAAGAAAATAGCCCAGTGGATCCTGCCTGCTCACCAAAGTGTTCAGGGAGTCACGGTGTGCAAAGATCCTTAAAGAGCTTTTCTAGCAGCAAAAGGTGTAATATGTCTGGGAGCCACCAAGAAGTGAAAGAGAGAAGGAAAGATTTAATAAAGGGCCGTGGGCTGGGGGATCTCCGGGTTTCATGGTTAGTCTCCCATCAGCTGAAGCAGGGCTTGGAGCAGACTCAAAAGATCCTTCTCATTGGAGGTCCTTGTTAGAACATTATTTGGTTCTCTACACTTAAAACACCAAGGCCCAGTGATTCAGGAGGCTGTGTCTTGTCACTGTGCAGGAGAAAGTGGGGTGTATACTGGAGGTGACCTGTCATCCCCTTTCCTATCAGCACAGGGGCTGTTGCTGTCACTCTGACCCTAAGAAGAGGGCATCGTTAAGCTCAAGATAGGTTAGGTCAGCTTAGCTGGTGTTACCGTGGGTTGGTTTATTCCAGACCACGACAAGCAATGTGTTCTCTAGTATGTCAGAGTACTGGGATGAGTGTGCTTTCAGGAACCAAACTGTTCACGTACTCTTTCTTTTAGAAACCCACAGGACATACAAATACAAAGGCAAGGAAGGGGTGATGCGAGTGGCCAAAGATATGCCTAAGGCCATTCTGAAAGCACTCTTGTTTTATCACTAAGCAGAGGCTCTAGCTACTGAGGACAGTATGCCAGCAAATGTGATCAGGCTTTCACTGTAAGCCAGAGTTTCCAGTGGAACAGGTGACAGAAGGAAAAATAAAAATAGTTGCAAGTCACAGGTTGTTTCCCCTGGGCTTTGTTGAGCCACTGTTAGGAGAGTAGAAACGCTTCTTGCAGGCTCTTGCCATCTGGGTGTCGGGGGTTACTTTACATCAGCTGGAGTTGGGTCCATTCCCAAGCACACCTCAGATCTGGCGCTTTAAAGTTTCACAAACTCCCCGACTAAAGGAGCTATTCACACAGACTTAAAATTCAATACCTGCTTAGGAGTTTGGTACGATCTTGCCTACCTAGGAGAATGGAAATTCTTCTAACAGACTGGAATTGCTGGAGAAGTTCAGGCAAGGGAAGCTGGTCTGGCCACCTGCGCTCTCCTCTGCTCTTCTTGCAGGGCCTGCCTAGGGCGATTAAGGATTCAGGAGCAGTCAAGGTCTTTATGGCCTGATGTTCTGTCTCCTCATGGGAACATCGCTTCTCGCAGCACAGGTGGGGTCCTGAACGAGCCATCTCACCTGGCACGCTCTGACCATGTCGCTTCGGAGCCAGCTACCCATCTGCTCTTGCAAATGTATGAGGTCTGGCGTGTTGTGTCACTAACGATGTTGGTGTCCTCTTGTAGCCATTCCCGTGGAGCGTAGGTGTGGGTTGTTCCTGTAAAATGGCTTTTGCTGGAGGATGTTGACAGCCCGAAACAAACCTATCCATGTGCAGAATGGTAGACCTTGAAGGGAATCAGGGCAGAGATGCCTCTTGACTCTGAATGATCCAGTTTGTCTACTTGAGCCAGACTACCCGTGGTAGCGTGAAACTCAGTGCAGGTTTATAGTAAATTCAACCATGTAACTAATTGGGTTATCTGCTTCTGGGTCCCGAAGCTTCAGTTTACCTTGAGGTCCCTGTACATTGTGGTGTAGACATACGGAAGCTGAGATATTTATTTGGAAATGAGAAGTCTGTTTTATTTGGGCCTGCCCTAATTGCTGGCATGAAATCCTTAATTGTGTCATTAGACTATAAAGATCATCAATATGCTTCGATCTGACAAATAAAGATGCCTTGTGTTCAGGATGAGTCACGAATTTGTGAGTCAGGAGAAATGAATAGATCACAAGTACGTGGCGATAAATGAATAGATGGAAGAGCACAGCATTTTGATGTTGCTAATCGAATTGTTTAAAAGGATTGAAGTGCTTCAAGGCTTTGACTGGATAATCCAAGACAGAGCTCTTTAACTAACATTTTGTTTTTCTTTTTCTATACACAGACAACGTTTCCTGTGACTCCATCGCTTGCAACAAGCCCCACCATGGCTTTCAGTCCCTACCTGAGTCATGTCTCTCCTGGGATGGGCTTAGTTCCTGCAGAGCTTTTACCAAATACTCCTGTCCTGGTTTCTGGAAATCCTACTGTTACAGTACCAGGAGGCTCTGCTGGGCAGAAACTGATGCGTACGGATAAACTGGAGGTATTTGGACATCTGATTTAATACTGCTAAGGGGAACGAACAGGGCATGTGGGTCCAACTGTTGCACTCTGCTAGGGTGACTTCGTGCAGTGCAGCACAAAGTTAAACTTAGACCTCTCCTAAAACCGGGCTGCTGCTCTCTGCTTGGGCAGACTTATTTGGGGACTGAGCCCAAAATCTTATGAAGTTACTGGAAAACCAGGAGTGCTCACTCTTCTGATTTTAGTAGGCATTAGAGCAGGCATGGGATTGTTGTTTTCTGTGTGTGATCTGCCACGCTTACAAAAAAAAGGCAAGTAGATAGTCTGCCCTTTAACTGAGTTGAGTGGGAGATGTTTTGGAATGAGAACAAGAGGGTGGAAGTAACAGACACTTCCCTTGTCTTGAGACAAGCTTACTCAGTTTTTATAGAAGATACCAAGCATTATGCTGTTGGGATTGCTGAGTACGGGGCATTGGAAAGACGTTTCCCCTGGCAGGCTTGCCCTGACAGTTGGCTGGGCATGCTGGGGCTTAGTGCTGGAGGAGTTGTATGTGCCTTGCAGACCCTGAGCAGAAGCTCTGTAGGAAATGAGGGCTGAGGACTTCAATGCAGAGGCTCCCGCAGGTGTAAATTATAACACAGGAAGGTAGTGGAAAAGGGTGTCATTTCAGAACATATTGTTTTGTGTTATGTGCTTTGTATTGCATTGCTGATTGCTTCCTTTCTCACGTGACGTCTCACCTTTCCCTGCACACGGTCTGATAGCGTACCGGTATGTGATTTACGCCACTGGCTATAGGCCTTAACGGTGCTTCTTAGTTCTTTCATACCTTCAGACAAGGAAGCCTTGAAGATCCATTTTGTGAAGCCTTTTTCTCTACCTTTGCTGCTTCAGCGCTCATAACTGCTGAGGAGCTGCATGATCTTTTCAAGGCTAGCAGTTTTGGCAACTCCGTATGAACACATTGCAGTGCAATCAAATGCACTGTCCTGTAACCCCAAGGTCAGAGTGTTATTACTGAAGGCAGTGAGAGTATTTACATGGAAGAGGTTCTTCGTATTTAAGTACCTGTTGCAAATACTACAGCTTGCAACATTTAGAATTATAAGTCCTACCCAGGAGTATGCTCCATAAAAAGAATATATATACATATAAATATATATATATATATAATTCACCTGAGACACAAATGGCAGAGTTATTAAAATCTTTATTAAAAACTTTAGAGGCTGGGGAGGAATACTGAGCTCCTCGAGTTTTAGCAAAACACCATTGAATTTCCAGGTTCAGGATCCAGGTCACTTTGCAATTTGTTCAAATTCTGTACTTCACTTACATTTGGTAATTGGCATCGGTAACAATGAGTTTTCCAAATACTGTGAACCAGTTATGAGTAGCACCAGTTGCCCCTGTGACTGTCTAAGTGGTACCCAAGAGCATGGATTTAGAATATACCCATAATTTAATTCAGCCAATGAATTGATCTTCTGTGTTGAAAATACTAAATGAAGAGTAGCATGATGTCTTTCTCAACAATGTGACTTTCTTTTAAGGTTTGTCGAGAGTTTCAGCGTGGAAATTGCACACGTGGTGAGAATGATTGCCGTTATGCTCACCCTATAGATATTGCAATGATAGACACAAATGAAAATACTGTTACAGTTTGCATGGATTACATCAAAGGTCGATGCTCTAGGGAGAAATGCAAGTACTTTCATCCCCCTGCACACCTGCAAGCCAAAATCAAGGCAGCTCAACACCAGGTGAACCAGACAGCTGCAGCTGCAATGGTAAGTAGAGCACTTATCAAGCTATATTTCTATTGCTGAGAGATTTTGTTTGTGTTATATTTGTCGTTTGCGGAAGAGAAGAGTATTTTGTAAATTGCTGAGTAGAGAGCTGAGAGCATGTGCAGTGTGAATCCCATCTTTCCATCCTTTGTATGTGCTTGCTGTAGCATGAAGCACTGAGTGAGGCAGTGCCATCTCACCAGTTAGGGATGCGGTGTTGAACCCTGTGATTTTCTGACAAGACATCATGAGGTGACGTGCATCAGGCCTGAAAGCAAGTTCAGCAGTACAAACAAACACCTTCCTGCTAAGATGCAGGTGTCAGGTTAGCTTCCTCAGTACACAATGAAAGGAAAAAATGTTCATGTTATAATACATCCTTTGCAGGGGAATCTTGGCCTGTTGAAGTCAGTAGCAAAATTTCCACTTACTTCAAAGCAGACAACATATCAATTGTTCCAGCCTAGCAAACAGGAGGCTTGTGCCTATTACTTTTGCCAAGGCTTAGTGAAATGACAGGTCTGAAATCAAGGATGACTTCCTGATCTGTTGGATACTTAGAACCTGGTAAGGATGGTCCCACCTGCAGTTTAATTTGAATTGTGACTTCTAATAGCTAGAATTATAAAAAGTCAAAGAAAACTTACCAGTGTGGGTCACATTCCTAGGTGGAGTAAAAGTTTGCCATTCTGTTGACTTCCACTTAATGACACCTTCATTCTAGTTGGAAACTTGTCTTCCAACGGTGCGTTAGAAAATTGTAGTTGCACTGTTGAAATTGTCCAGAGCGGGGATAATATTGTTGTTATGAATTTTTCTTGTGCCCTCATGGCAAAAAGGGCCAGCAGCATCCTGGGCTGCACTAGGAAGAATAGTGTCTGCGGATCAAGGGAGGTGATCTTCCTCTTCTCGTTCCTGGTGGAAGGCTGTAACCAGTGCTGGGCTCCCCAGTGCAAGAGAGACGTGGACATACTGGCCTGAGTCCAGCAAAGGATTCACTCAGATGAGCAGATGAGTAGTTCAGATGATGAAGAACTTGGAGCATCTGACACAGCAGGAAAGCCTGAGGAGCTACAACTGTTGGAGAGAGGGGTGGGAGAGGGTAAAGAAGACAGAGGCTTACTCTTCTCTGCAGTGCTCAGTGAAAGGACAAGAGGCAGTGGGCACAAATTGAAATACAGGAAATTCCATATGAATGTAAGAAAAAACTACTGTGAGGGCTGCCAAACACCAGAACAGGTTGTTCCATCCTTGGAGATACTCAAAACCTGCCTTGGTGCAGTCCTTAGCGAGGTATTTCAGTTGACATTCCTTTGAGCAGTAGGCTGGGCCCTTCCAGACTCATCCGTTCTGTGATTATGTGAATAACTAACATTAAAAAGGTTCTTGCCTCCTTTTTGATTTAGGAGTAAGGATACTAAAATTTTTCTAAATACCTTTTTTTAAGACAGTAAGAAGGTTGCTTATCACTCATGATGAAACATAGTACAAAAAAGGGGAGGATTCACAAATGTTTTCTGGTAACATCAACATTACCTGGAATGTAATTTGAAGAACCAATTTATAGTGCAGTATTTATCTCTCCTGAACAGTTTGTTATATTTCTTATTGTTTTTATTATTATTGAAACAGCAGCCAAGGTCTGTTGAAAAAGACCCTTCTGAAATTAAACTCGTGTGTTTTTTACAATTGATGCTTTACTTTTTCACTAATTATCTAGGACACTGCTACTTAACTAAAGCCAATGCATGTTTTATTCATGCTGCTGGCTTCTCTTAAAAATGTAATTAACCTTATTTGTACACTGTTAACTAGAACCTTTAAAATATTTATTGATGGCTTGTTGCATCACCCTTGCCACCAAAACAGCTTACATTATTCATTGGCTTTTCAAGGTTTGATGCACTTACTGTACCTGTTGAGGAATAAGGCTTTATTAATGCGAAGACTGATGCCCAGTCTTCTTGGATCAAAAATGACATGCCAGACAAATGGGTGTAATAAGCCCTTCTAAAATAGATTTGGAATGATTTCAAGTCTAAATTCAGAAGACATTTCTGAGGGACACAATCCTGCAGTTCCTTGTCACACACGACTAGTAGCTCTACTCTCTGCAACTTGGCTCGGGTCTGTGCAGCACAGCCAGGTGAATTGGGTCAGGCTCACTCCCTGGTTCAGGATCACACTTAAGCGGTGCTTGAACCTTCCTTCTTTACTGGTGGTCCTTTTCCTGCCACGAGCCCTCCTGCTGACCTCCGCATGTAGCTGCAGAATTAGGGCTGGAGCCCAGTGCCAGTCCACGTGCGGGCACTAATCCCCAAGCACTCCTCACCTGCTGTGCCAGCTGCAGTGAAAATGCTCTAGGGCACATGCCCATGATGTTATTTCTTTATTTTCTGAAATTTACTGAGGCAAAATAGCTGACTAGCCACTGGGCCAGGTAATTACTCTGACATCCCATGTTGTGCATGCCTCGTCTTTTTAATATATTGTCTAATGCATTCATTTTTATTTTTTTCTCTTCACCTCCCCAAAATATGGCTCTCTTGACACACCTCTGCTTGCTGTTTTTGTTACTGTGCTTGACCCCCCTCCCTGGCCCATTGCCATCATGTGCTCGCTGCCTGCTAATTAAGACTCAGCCAGCTGTCAGATCACTGAAGCGACCGCTCGAGGCAACCTTTGACCTGGTACTTGGACCTTTCACCTTCTCGCTTTGCACGTAACCATCTGCATGAAAGCCTTCCTCGCTTGGTCTGTTGTGTTAGTGCCTGGGGAGACTGCCCATCCGGGTCAGAAATGTTAGTGTCCTTTCAGACATGCCGATCCTGCACCCCCACACCACCCATTAACCGTGTGAGCTTTTCCTCCCAGAGCCCGGATGTTTTGGAGGCACGCAGTAATCCTGGGGGCCCTTGTGGCGGCAGGCAGCTCAGGGTTTTGAGCTATTTTTTCCAAACTACGGCAGCAGAGTTGTGAAACACGGCGTTCTGGTGAGGATTTAACTCGTTAGGCCTGCACTGTGCTGGGTATGCCAGAGCCTGGGTGGTGCAGGACAGATCCCGTTCCTGGCACTGAAGACAGAGAGGCTTTTGGTGGCATGCCCAACAACACGGCCTTGCCCGGCAGTGTCACGCTGGTACTGCCCTTGGCAGGGTGTTGTGTTCCATGGGCACAGACCAAATGTAGGACTTCTCCAATCCTGGCTGTTTCCAGTGTTGAGAGAAGCAGAGAGAGAGCTAAGCAGCATCCCAGAGATTTGTGCTGGGAGCTGAAGCAGGGGTAAGGCAGGACTTGGGTGTGTTGGGAAGCTGGGGAGGCCATGGCTACTGCACCTGGCTCTGGCTCTGGTTCCTCTCCCCATATCAGCAAATGCACCTGACTCTGTGTGCCCGTTTGCTTCTGCCTCAGGCATGGGATCTGCTTTGCAGCTTTCTGCCTGCAAATTGCCTTCATGTAAGCTAATTTTGATTATTTTCTAAGCCCCAGATATGTTTACCCATCTTTGTGATCCTCATAGTAAGGCAAAAGCCATCCTCCCAGCCTGTCAGTCCTGGCTCTGTAGAAAATAATTCCTTCTCAATCACCCCAACGTGAGGGTTTAATACATCCTAACGAAATCTTGTCCCGGAGCCGTAGGGGGAAAGGGAAGAGGGGACACAGAGGAGTCCTGAAACCTTGAAGCCACTGTTGCTCGCCGTGCCCAGCACTGGGAAGCACAGCTGATCCGCTCCCCTTCCCCTCTGCCTGGGCAGGTTCCTTGTAGGAGCAAGGGCTCCCCTACCTTTCTCACTGCCTGTGCCTGGTTGTTCCTCACCCCCAGGCCGAGCAGGTCGTCTTCCCAGGGGTTTCCGTGGGATGAATATTCCCCCCAGTGCCAGTCAGGAAGGCTGTTTTTCCCGGAATGGGGATGTTAGCATGCTTCTTTAAGCTCTGTTTGGGGAAAATTTAAATGAAAAGAGGTTGTGTTGAGTTTGGCCAGAGGCAAAGCCCCTTTGGCAACTTTGCAAGACTTGTGTTGTTTTTGTTGGTGGTTGTGGTGGTTTTTGTGTGCGTGTGGTGTGTTTTTGTGTGTGTGTTTTTATTTTTTTTTTTACTAGTCAGCCGGCTTCCCTGTTGTAGCTTTAGACAGCAGCATGAGGAAATCTTGTTAGGGGCCAGCTTCCGCCAGCAGGCTGGAATTACACGGTGACTGACACAACAGCCTCTCAGTGCTCGCTGCTGGCACAGGCACAGCCGCAAAGCCAGCTCAGACAGTGACCTCCGTAGTGCCTCGCTGCCCTTGCCGAGAGCCACCTCGCTTAGCAGACAGCCTGGCTGGGAATGGGAAAGCCCTGCAGCTCCCCTTCCCTTCTGACCTTCCCCGCTGAACAGAACCTGATCAGATTAGGGACTTGTAATAAATAGTCTTCCTGCCTTGGAACATCTCAACGTTTTCAGCTATGATGTTGGGATGTGTCACCTCCTCCGAACCCTTTGTGAAGGCTGCACCAGAGAGTGATGCACGGTGCCGATAAGAACACACACAATCTTCAGAGGCAACTGCTCGGATTGCTCCCCTGCTTGCCAGGGAATGGGAGCACCCTCTGCCCTCTTTCAGATATTCTGTCTGCTGTGACTGAAGCAGCAAGTCAGATACGGAGCCAACCCCTCTAAGCTAAGTGCAAAGGAGTGAAAGTGTGATCTGCTCCCAGGAGATACGGATCTGAGGGGAACTTTGAGGCGCAATTAAATTGTTTGTTGCAAAGATTTAATCCAGTTCCTGTCTTGCAAAAAAATAACAAGAGAGAGTCGTTAACCTGCACGTGGGAAATCTCGACTGAGGCATGCATTGCATTTTTGTCTGTCGTTCAGGCTGATTTATTTCGATGCCATGCAGAGAAGTGACAAATCTTTTTGTTCAGATACTCATATTCCAGCAGGAATGTGGCTTTCCCAGCCCCAAAATGGGAGACTGCCTGGCATTTTTGCAGTGGGAATTGTTCGCTAGGATCGGTTCGGGCTATCAAATGGATACTGAACAGAAAAAAAAAAGATTAACCCCTTCATTAGTGCAAGCAGCCTGATCAGGTTACAGAAGTTGCATATCTGTGTGCATGTGGAGACAATAAGAATCGGAAAAGGTTACTGTCAGCTCTCAAAGGTTACTGCTACATCTGTTTTGATTGAAGTTTGTCCAGAGGGCGATGACAAGCGGCATTGCGTAGCAAGCAGCAGGGCAAATCGCAGAGCCTTCACTTGTCCACTCCCAGAAGCTGCGGTGGTGATTGACTCAAGAGTTAGGTTGGCAAGAAGAGGGGTTCTGCAGGGCATGCTGTGGTACGGATGCTTCCCCAACAGCTGCCGTGGGAGCAGGACACCCAGGAGGCTGTCAGAACAGGAGCAGACCAAGGTGGGCCCTGACTCTTGTGCCCACAGAGCTCACGTGGCAGAGCTGGCCTCTGGGCTGCACCGCAGCCGCTGCGGTGTGCTTGCTTCTTTAGAAGACTGTAGAAATGTTACGTTTATTTGGGCTTCTCCACCCCAGCTGCTGTGTTGGCATTTCCCAAAGGTGCTGTTCGGGCAACAGCAATGGGATTGCTGTAGCTGCATTCTCTCCCGTGCCCCCAAGGGGCTGAAGCTGGGTAGGAGGAAGCACGGTGTTGGAGAGACAGTAGGGCAGGCTGTTGTGCCTTGACATCCCTCTGAGTTGTTCGTGTTTATTCGCCACCTCTGACTGCAGTGCTGGGCTCAGGAATTGTCCCACGTGTACTTCACAGTGAGGTCTCAAAGCCTTCAGCCGTTCTGCTTTTGGCACTGACAGTAGGGATAATGCACTTTTTGGGGTGGTGACAGCCTTTGGCCAAGAAGCAAGGAGTCAGAAGTCCATTACGTGCTTGGCACAGTTGCTTTGCTATAATTAGTAATCTCTCTTTTCTGAGGCAGATTTTGGAAAAAGCATGTTTTGCAATCAGGCACAGTCAGGAATATGGATTTAAGCAGCAAGTTCTTCAGTTACTGTAAGTCTGTAAAGCACCTCTGATGTCAGTGGAGTTACTACAGTCTCTACAAGCTGCAAATCTGTTTTGTGCCTGCAGGAACATTCATGGAACCATCATTAAATAGACATGATGTATATAAGGACAGATTTAGTGTGGGTATCAGTGGGGACTCCCTTAAAAATGGAAACACTTAGATCTCTACCTAGAAGACCTCATCCTAAAATATAGATCTAAAGCAAGAGACTTTGGTTTCTGTCTGTGAACGTTGGCTCGTGTTTGACTGCTCTCTCTTGATACTAGCCAGAAGAAATCTAGAAAGATATCATTAAGTCATAGTGCTGGCACTGGATGTCTGCTAGCATTAGCAGAGGATGTGTGCATGTCTGAGGGCAGTTTTGCAAATGCAATTTCTTCTACTTATTTATTTTTTTAATATTAAAGCTACCCAAAAGCCACCATGTGAATAGCAACAGGTTGGAGTAATGTTTTGCCTGGAAATATCTTGCTTAACGTTTCTCAGATGAGCAGTCTCCTATAGCAAATTAAATTCGAAGTGAAACCTGTTTCTAGATGGTGACAAGCTGTTGCAAGCTTTTGGTTATATTCTGTTGTGTGTTGATCTTCATGATATTTTAAAATACCTCTTCCCTTGTTGTGTGTTGATCTTCATGACATTTTAAAACCTCTCTTTCCTTGTGTCCTTTATTACACGTACTGTGTGTTCGGACCCTTACCTCTTCATTAGCTAAGCCTCCTCTAATACCCACCCTTCACTGTCATTTATTCAAAAAAAAAAAAAAAAAAGAGGAGGAGTGATAGCCCTGTGGTTCAGCCATTGCTGTGCTACATGATATAAAACACAACTAGGCAGAAATGACCTGATTCTGCATGACTTCCACGTGCGTAAATCTCATTGACGTCAGTGGGAGCGTTACGTGCAAAAGGACTGCAGGGCATAATTAAAAAGGACCCTTTTCTATCACAATTTGGAAAAAAATGTGTTTTTTTGCTTGGGTACAATGAAAAGCTGTAAATCATTAGACACGTTTCTGTCTCCTAAGAACCTGCCATACTACTTCGCTGTTGAGACATGCTTTTTGAATGATGAGTACCTTACTGGGAAAAGTTCCTGAGCTGGGTTAATGCTTTTTACCAAGTCTGATCATGAAACAGGTTTGACGGGCTGGAAGAAGCACTGTGGTGTGATAGAACAAAAAGAAAGGATTTGCCTGATAGCAAGACCCACCCAAATCTTGTTCGAACAGCAGATTTGTCAATGGCTTTTTCCACTGTTAATAATGAGCAAGCGGTATTTAACTGTTGGAGGCCTTCTTCTAGTGCTATGCTACTAGAAACTGGGAGCAAGTCCAAGTCTGCTGTTTGTGAGCTGTGCAGCTGTTGCAGGCAGCAGAGAATCAGGCCTATTCTTGGCTGTGTTGCTCAGCCTCACTAATAACAAGTGGAAATGCATTGTGCTATGAATGTGACATTATGTGTGTAATTGGCAACGGCTTTCACTTTACCACCTGAACACACGGGACATCTGCATACAAGAGTGCACACTCCCACAATGTACATGTCCACGTAGGCAGGTATTGAAATCAGCAGAGGCAAGCATCCCTAATCTTTCCATGGCACTTACTACTTACGCTAATCTTTTTGTTTTTAAATAGTCATCTACTGTGTTTCTCTTAGCTGGTATGTTTTTTTAAATGCTTGTTGCTTGCAATTGTGCTTTGTGGTATCCTGTCCAGATGATCACCTCTTCCCTTCTTCCCCCTCATGCCTTTTTTTCCAAGTCAGTCCTACTGAAAATCTTCCTTAGTGTTTCCTCATCCTGGACTCTGCCCCTGTCTCCCTGGTGCCTTTACTAACTGCTTACCTAGTGAAGCTGTGGTTACACCTACAACTTTTACTGTGGTTTAGCCGCTCTTCTATTTCCTGTCTGCTAAGTTGGTACAGTTCCAGGTGATTTGCAGCCTTGACCCCCTATTATTTATTGCATGCTGTCTGCTTTTGGGTCTCTTTTATATTCCACTTGTCTTTAATGACTCCCTTATCCACAGGCCCTGCCGCCTGGTGCACTTCAACCTTTACCAAAGAGGCCAGCACTTGAAAAAAACAATGGTGCCACCACAGTCTTTAACCCAAGCGTTTTCCACTACCAACAGGCTCTAGCCAACATGCAGTTGCAACAGCCTACGTTCATCCCTACAGGTAAGTGTTCCCCCATCATCATTGCTTTCTTTTTATGGCCTAGACATTGAGCTAATAAGCAGATTTATGAGTCCTTTGCAAAAGAGTATTAGTGTATAAAGTTTCATGTTGAAAATCAGTGGAAAGTTAATGTATGTTTGACGTTTTTCCTTCACCTAATACAATTTAGAGCTTTTCACTTGTAACGATCCCTTCTTAGCCTTTTCCTTTTTTTTTAAGCAGTCAAACTAAGAAAAATGTCTGCATGTTTCTGAATTCACACTTCCTGTTTCTCCTCCTTATGGTTCAACTAGTTAATCCCAAATTAATTCTTTGACTCTTGTGTAGCTATGTTCTGGACTCATGTTAAAATGTTTGGTGGACCTCGATGTAGCACTTCACGCTGCAGCTATCTTTCTAACCTTCTGTCTCAGTGACCTACATATTCCAGCAGCTGTGATATTTATGGAGGGAATGGCTCATCTTTAGTAAATACAAATTACATAATCCTCTTTCAGGTCGTGTATTTTCCTCTTGCTTGTCTTTTGACCAGTACGATAACCTAAGATTTTTAAAAGCAATTTAACTCCCAGCTTTTATTGTACCTTTAAGGTCTCAGTGAAATTGAAAGATGCAGTGCAGTAATTCATAGAAAAACTGAAGTATTGACATGGCAGATGCGACAGCTAACTAGCCAATTAACCTCTTCACTGCAGCCAAATGAAAACCAAAACCTGCTTAGAGTAGTGAGTACTGAGAGTGGCTGAAAAAGGAAATACTCTGGAGTCGATAGCTCATTTTTAGTATCATTGTTTTCATTGCAGAGCATCATATGAAAACGAATGCCCGTTTAGGTGTGAGCATGGATCCAGAGAGCTGAGATCTAAACATTGGATCCATGCAGCCTGTATGTTATGAGAGTACTTAGAAATATTCAGAATTCAGTAGACGCCAGAATGTTTTTCCAGGGGAATGGGGTCTTGTATGAAGAGATGTATGGAGGAACTAAGCCGGAGCCTTGTGCTCTGCAAAGTGCTCTTGGAGTGGATTGGCTATACCAACCTACCACAACTTTTTCAGATGCCAACTAAAATACAATTTCAGAAAACTCTGACACTTTCTAGAAAGCCAAATCTACGAGCTGACTATGTGCTTCCCTCCCTTGAGGTCGCAGTCTCCAAAGCTGACATAAAGACCTAGGTGCAAGCACTATAAATTAGCTTTTACCCAGAACTCTTGTAGTGCTGTTGTGCCCTGTCTCAGGAGAATAGAATTACACACAGGCAGATGTGTAACAGGTCTATTTACTGGCATCTGCTGTCATCTGAGGATATCAACGCTTGTCGGAGGAGTAAATTTCCAGTCACAGAGTGAATCTCGGATGAATTTACACATCCACATTTTCCCTTCCTGCTGCGTCAGGCCGCAAATCTGGTCTAAGCCTTTGCAGCACTCTTGGAAGCAAAGCAGAGAGGTGGCATGTAACAGCTCACATGGCTGGGAGGGAAAGTGAGTAGTCATTTTTGTTAACTTCGCCTATTCAGTTATCGAGAGATCAGCATCATGGTTTCCCATGGAGCCAGGGGCAGTCAGAGTGAATATTGGGAGTGGTGTCAGAACTGCAACTGTTTCAAAGCTAAAAGCAACTGCCTCTTTCAGCTGAAACTAGAGACTTTGAATCCCAATCCCTGCTTTCAGGAATAAATTGGTTTTAGAAAATTGGTTTTAACATGAGTGTGTTTTTCCTATAAAGCAAATTTGTCTGTTGACATCATCAGAAAAAATCAACACACTTGATACCAAAAAAAAAACAAAACCCACCAAACAGCCCTGATTTGTTGGATAGATCACATCATCTAATACCAGGGTTGGAGGAGAAATACTTTTTCTACTACCCAAGAATTCAAGAATTAATTTGGTTTGCTATGTTCTCTTAAAACTGAGTTTAAACTATCTATGTATCAATATGCAGAATCTGTTTTGCATGTGCTTAAATATTGAATGCTGCCAAGAGAATACCTGCTTTTTAGTTAAAGTGATTTCTAACACTGAAGCTTCACTAATGAAATATCCCTTTTGTTCATCTTTCCACGCTTCAATGCATGGTGTGCAGGGTCAGTTCTGTGCATGACACCCACTGCAAGCGTTGGTAGGTTTTTCTACACAAACTTCTCAACTTTTCCTAATCTGAAAGAGACAGCAAATTAGTATGCATCAGTGAGAACCTGGGTGGCTGAGTGGTGTGACTGTCTATCCGCTGTCTTCTTTGAGGCTTAAATGGTTGTATCCCTTTTACTTTCTGTGCAGTGCAGTGTTTTGTGTGACTAATACGAGAATCCAAGGCAATACGTTCCCACCCCCTATTTAGTTCTGCTGCAGAGACAAAAATTTGTCAACCTAAATGTCTTTATAACCTATTTAAGTCATCCAGCAAAAGAAATAAAATCAATGGGAGGTTACCGGTGGTTTATTATTTTTGCATCAGATGTGTTAGCATTCAGATTTTTAGTTGTCCTTCTGAGGACATTTTAAGAGACTGTTTTAATAAAGGCCTTAAGAAGGAATGCATCCAAGGTCAGCCCCTTTACCAGAGCAGGGTGCTGCTTGTACAGTGAGTGAAGAAGAGCTTAAACTGTGGACCAGCTGAAGATTTATCCCTTTAGTAAATTGTCAGCTGCGCAGGTACAAGTTGCTGTGAGGAGGTGCCAGGGGTGCAGTGAGGCTGAGAACATGCTCTCTGCTGCTAACACACAGTCTCAGGATCCGGCATGTGCTAGGAACCTGTGTGGGTCTTTGAGGGACCCTCCCCTCTCTGTACGGCTGCTGGGTACAGCAGGATGGGTGAAAGCTGAGATTTCATCCTCCAGCCAAGGTTATGCAAGACTGCAACCATCCAGGAGTGCACCTGCTTCAGCCAGAGTGGCAAAGAGGGGAGCAGGAGCTTTGGGGAGAGAAGAGAGCAGGGCCTCCAGGGAGCCATTTGGGGTAGCCTGAAAGGCAGCAGCTTTGGCAGAAATGGCTGAGCACTCTGCTCTTGAACCTCCCCGTCCCTCCAGGCTGCTTTATCCACCTGAGGGTGATCCTGCGGGGCAGGAGGCCCTGTGGGCACAGGGTTATCGCGCTGCTGAACCCTGTGATCGCTCCTGCAGGCCCCAGCTCCCAGTCCCGGCGGACTTTGCTGAATCCCATGTCCGTGCTGAGATGGGCTGGGTGGGAGCACACATAGACAAGCTATGGCTGTGGATATACCTGGGTGACTGCAGCGGCCTCTGAACTGTCCCCGTGGAAGGCCAGGTGTGTCTCCTGGGTTTTGGTGCCAACAAGTTCACTGCTGTCTGCTGCTCCGCGCCCAGCTCTTCCCCGGCCAGGAGGAGAAATCAGTGGCTGCAGGTTGGAGTGATCCAGGGCAGCCTCCTCCCCATCCTTCCATGGGTTTGGGGGTGGCTCTGTGCACCCCAAGAGCATCCCCTCCAGCTCCGCGCTCCATGGGAAGTGCAGCTTCGAAAGGCTGCCGAGCTCCCTGCTGCTGCCTTGTCCTTTCAGATGCTCTTCCTGCGAGTTGTGACCATTTGAATGCATTCGTGAATTTCTCCCTCTCGGCCTCCTCCCCTTTCTGTTCCCTCCTACCTCGCAAAGGGGGGGGGAATTATGCCAAATCCTCTAGAATTAGAGCGGAAAGGAAGCACGCTGGATTTGTGCGGAGAGAGCTCGGGCTGCTTAGCCGCTCGTCTGCAGTGCCTTCACCCCTGTACCGTGCCGAAACGTCCCCGCTAGAGAGAGGCGAGAAAACCCGGCTGAAGAGCCGACACGCGGCTGCTGGCCCGGCGAGATCGTAGCCGTGAAATGGGCCCCGCCAGCGGCTCGCCGCAAAGTGCATCACGTACCTCTGGTTCCTGGCGGGGACGGGGAGGGGAGGGAAGGGGACGAGCTTTCCAAGGCGGGTGGGAGGGTGCGCTTGCCAAAATGTCCCCACCCAAAGGAACGTGCACTGGCTGTGTCTAACTCCCCACGGGTGCGAGCTGACGTGGGCTTTTGCTAGCACACCCGCCCTCCCCCCCTTTGGAAATTTGGCCCTCGGAGTCTAATACATCATTGTTCTGCTTATAAATGTACTAAGTGTTGAGAATGTTTTGGTTTTTTCCTTAATTATAATTGTAATTGGCTTTTCCCCTTCTCTCTTGTTTATTTTTTTTCCCAACGCTGTCTTGCTTTGCACTGTGATTGCATGCCGCGCCCCGATGTGTCCTTCATGACGATGTCACATGGCTTGTTGCTGTGATTCCTGCCACGCCCCCAAATCCACCACATGTTGCCATGGTTACATATAAAAAAAAAACAAACCAAAAACCGCTCCACCCTCCCGTATGTCGCTTCCATGGTTCCCTTCCGAAAGTGCCCATGATGCACGGTGCTACGCCCACCACTGTGTCTGCAGCAACAACTCCTGCCACCAGCGTCCCCTTCGCTGCAACAGCTACCGCCAATCAGGTTTGGCCCTTTCAATGGCTTTCTTTCACGTGTTCAGATCTCGAGGACCGGGCGAGGGCCGGATCCTGCGCGGCGCCGAGCGCCTCCCGCTCCGGCTCGGCTCGGCGCAGGCTCGGGGTGCAAGAGGCAGCGTGTGTGTGCGTGTGTACGTGTGTGTGTGTGCGTGTATGTGTGTGCGTGCGTGTATGTGTGTGCATGTCTGTGTGTGTGTGTCTGTGTGTGTGTGTGTGTCTGTGTGTGTGTGTGTCTGGGGATCGGTGAGGGGACGCCGGCGCTGGGCCTGCCGTGGCGCCTGGCCCAGCCGGAGCGTAGGGATGGGCGATGCGCAGGGGGTGTGCGGGTTCCCGGAGGTCCGGGCGCTTCTCTGGCAGCATGTCCGGCTTCTCCAAACCCCCCGGGTCCTGAAAAAAAAACAGGCTGTAAAACTCCCGGCGATAACTGTCGCACTAGACCTGCAGCACTTCTGCTTTCAGTCTCAAGCAGAAATACCACCCCGAGCATCCTTCCCCTGTGGTATTTTGGCATGTCCTCTCCTGGCTGGAAAGTGGAAGTGGGAACACGAGGAGGCCTACCCCAGTGCAAGATTGGACTCTGAAAACAATCCCCCCACTCCCTCCCCAAAAAAAAAGAAAAACGGGGGTGAGGCAATGAAGTCTGAAGCTGATTTACATCAGTAACATGTCACCCATCCCTACAGAAATTACTCTGGATGTGCAGTATGTGCCGTTGTAGCACTGCCATAAGTGTACAGGACTTCATGCATGTCTGCCAAGCCATAATTCTCTCCAAAACTTTTCCTCTGAAGACACTGAGTTGTGATGGCCGCTTCCGCACCAGTCCTGACCTGTATACGCACAACCTGTCCTAGTGATGCTTCCTGATAATTTGGTGTGCCACAACTTTTCCCAGTTAGACCAGAGGAACTGCAAGTGCTTTCCCCACTACTCCCCAATACCACCTGTAGCATTTTTTTTTAGTTCTTTGTCCTGCTCTCAGGTTTAGAGCTGTAGCAAAGAAAATGGGGTTTTGCTTCATTCAGCAGAATGCTATCAGGCATGCTGAAGGCCAGCGTTATCTCAGGGGGTATCCTGTAGTCTTTTGCTAGTGCAAGGTCATAAAGTTTTCAGAAGTTTTGCCTGCATAAGTCCTCAGCAGTTTTTTACTGCTTGCAGTAGGTATTGCTATTCTTTTTCTGTGCTTTGTTGTAGTTTTCAGGTAGAGAAGGTCTTACTCATACTTGTATCGGTCATGAGAAGAAAGCGGAGATTTCCGTGCAGTGTTGCTCTGTGGCTGTGTGAGTCTGGACAAAGTTATGCTCCTCGTGTTTCAGCCAGCTAGCTTCAGGGCATTTTGTCTTACTTGTAGTCCATGGAGTTAAAATCCCAGTACAATTACCACCACTCCACGAGGCATCGGTAGTGATGCAAGTGTGTTGTACTTAATGTGTGGCAAAATAAAGACAGCTTGGGAATGGATCATGTTTTATAAGACACTGATGTATTTACTAACCTGAAACTGAAGACAGAATGAAGAGACTTTTCTCCAGGCAATGTTTTAATGTGTTGTGTTCTTTGTTTGTTTTGCTGTAGATATCCCAGTTATCAGTAGATGAACTGAGTAGCAGCATGTTTGTTTCACAGATGTAGAAGTTCCCGATAGAACAGTAAGTTGCTTTTTGGTATTTCTCTTTACGGCGGAGTACTTTGTACAAGGGCACTGCATGCCCCAGGAGGGGCTGGTTTGGGCAGAGGGACTGAGCCTGCAGGACCCCGGCGGCTTTGCTCTTTGCTAAGTCGACAAGAAATTCAGCAGCTGTAGCACAGATACGGACCAGCCTTGTAGCTTACAATAAGCCATGTTTTGTTGTGTCTAAAGTACCTGTTTCATGGTATTTGTAGCCTCCTGTCTTGCATCCCCCTGAGCCTGGCAGTTGTGTTTACAAGTTACTCTTGCTCTGCACAGCTCCCAGCTGCCTGTAGGTGCCTCAGGGGGTTGTGCTATTGATGGTAAAGACTGCTCTGGTAATGAGTCAGCTGAAAAGGGGAAACTGTTTTGCTGTTAGTGGCATATTCCTTTTCCTGGGGTAAGCAGGACTGGGTCATCAGCAGCTGCTGTGCGTCAGCAGGACTGGCGTGGTATGGGCACAGATCTGCTGTTAACTGCAGTGGGGGCCTGGCCCATGACAGTTTGCTTTAGAGGTCCTCGTACATCGTTAAGGTGAATGCCACAAGCAACATCCTTCACACTATATGGAGATCCTGAGCTTCTCTAGGCTGCTGGGTTTCTCTGAATGGGAATAACAAAGTTGTTTGTCCTTTTCTTTGACTTACAGAGTGTTTTAAGGCCTTAGCAGCAGTCATTTTTCCATTGCTTTTATTTGTAAACATTATCTAATATTCATAAGAGAAAATCCCTTGGGGCTTTTACTTCATTCCTTTATGTTTCACCCCAAGACATGAAAGAGTAGTTCAGCCACTTCAACAAGAAATCACCAGATTTTCCCAATGCAGGCTGTTTAGTGTACACAGTTGGGAACCTATTTCTTCCGTAGGTCGCATTTACAGACAAGTACTTAAATGCTGGAAATTAATTTGGCAAGCAATTCTCTAGTTACATCTTTAGCAAATGACAGAAGTTACTCGTGTTGGTGGTGGCCCTTATTTGGTGACCTAAGTAAGCTGTTGTGTGTATAAACGGCCTGCTAACTGTGGCCGTGGACCCCTGTTAGTCTAGGGGTGAACACTGAGGTATCCCTGTCGGTTGAAAATGTTCTGCATTATACAATGTACTGGTCTCCTAAACGACAGTCAGATGTGCCACCTGACACGTTACACTATTTGCATAACACAGGCAAAACAGTCTGTCCTACCCAATAAGGAGATCATTGGCACTGGAAGAACCCCGTTCCTGAACTCTGATTTCATTATTTCAGGAAACTTATTTTTTCTGAATTCTTTTCATTTCCATGTGAGTGTGTTCTTAAATTCACACTGTCTATAGCTAGTGATTTCAGAGTAGGAAAGGAAACTCCATGAAATACATTTATTTAGCAACCTATGAGCATGGTACAGTCTGTCCAAACAAAGTATCAGCCATGCTTTTAAGGACAGTGAAAAATACTTACCTGAAAGAAATAGGGTCAGCATTTTGAATGTGATGGGTTCTCTTGGGGATCAGTCTGCTGGGCATGGAAAGCATCTGTGTAAGAAGACAAGCCCATTATTCATGAGGGAGCTGTGATCACGTGTATGACCCACCGGTCTGCCAGAAGCTCTTGGCCTCTCAACACCTCACAGCTGCAGGGTGTAAACCCCCTTCATAGACTGGTACTATTACCCCCACTGTCAGGAGTCCTTGTGTTTCGGTCCCATTCACGTGTTGTTTCCCACCATATCCATGTGTAAACTAAAGGCCAGCAAATCTCTCAAGCACACATCGTTCTGTGCTGCCACCCAAGCATGTGAAGTTGTGCATGTGCTCAAGTTTTATTTGCCAGATAAGGATCTTCACTGACATTTCTCAGTGCCAAGGGGTGAATTCCCAAAGCTGCTGTTGAGTGGGAGTTTTGTTATAGAAATACTTGCTGCTCTGGCAGATGTTGTTCTTTTTCTCCATGGTTGACAAGGTCCTGGTAGCCATGCTGGCTAGCCTAGCTCTTTACAGGGAGGATTTTCACAAGTATAACCAAGGAGAGGAGATTTGCTCCCAGAAGAGGGTAACCTGAGCACAGGGTTTGTATGTTTGTATTTTGTCTCCAAGCCCGATTCATATTTGGCTCCCTAGGATTAGATTTTAATGTGAATATCTATGGCTGCCTTCAAAGGAAACAGGAGCCAACGGTGGTCAGGGATTCCTCCGGTCCTCTCATTAGTCACTCTCCACCTGCCATCTTGTCTCACAAATGGGATAGTTATTTTCCCACCTTCCTATTTCATAAATTGTTTTTTCAGCATGTGTGGAGCACACTGGAAATTGAAAGCCCTAAGTGCAGATTAAAGAGGATGCCAAGTGTGTTATTAGTAGTTTCATCCTACATCAGCAAATTAAGGGAATAAAACATTGTCTGTCCACAACATACAAATGGCAACCTGTAGGGCAATGCAGTGGGGATGTAGATGGATCTTAGCAGAATGACTTTATTGAAGAAAATATATAGCTAGCTTCACATCGTTTCTTTGTTCTTTTTTTCTTTCCCCTGCAGCAGACCATGTTGAAATTCTGAACCATAAAATTATGGAGCACCAGGACTTCTTGGTGGGAAGCTGCGCATGGCCTTTCTGTATATATTCCCTCTTCCCTTCTATCGTTCTCTACCACCTCTACAGTAAGCCTGTTGCAGCCTACATGTTAACCAAAAACTGATCAATGGGAATGTCAAAAAAAAAGGAAAAAAAGAAAAAAAAAGAAAAAAAAAAGCACTATAGAAACAATTAACAAACAGCGCTCTGTTATATGAGATATACAAGTAGAAAATTATAATAGACTTTTATAACACATTACTTTAACACACTTAATCATTTTATGACTACCATCCTGATAAGTGCATCTGCACAGCGGACTGTTGGTTTACTGTATACTATCGATGGATAAATGTTTGTCTTGTTTTTAAAGTGTTATCTTACTGTTTTGTTTACATCATAGTCTATTGATTTGTTTTAAAGTGTACATCATTATCAAGTATACTCAATACCATTTTTTCATTATTGTTATGTCTTAAGTTTTCATATACTGTAGGTTTTATGGGGTTTTGTTTGTTTTTTACTAAAAATGTTATTGTGGGAAACAGGAATTATGTGCTTGAAAAACACGACGCAGGAATGTTCTGCCCTTCTCTGGATTTTGCAGTTAATGTCAGCTAGAGTTGTTTGTGTTAAATGCTCCTTTTATCATGGAAAATTTGCCTTCAAGCAGAGTCTCCAAATTTTTAGTACAAACAATATGAAAGGACAGCTGTCATTTTAGTCCAGTTCAGGGTATTTCTTTAAATACAGTGAGCTCATTCTGGAAACTGAAGAAAAACACAAAAACCCAATCTCAGTAAGGGGATAGGAAAGATTTGCTCAGATTATGGCAAGCATCAAGGAATTTCTGCAGTTCTGTTGTAGGTTGAAGTGCATTCTCAGCTGCAAACGGCGCACAATCTTTCTTGCTGTTTTCATGGTGCAGTGAAAAAAAAACACGTGGATAAGTGAGATTGCTTCAGTTGGGCAAAGATGCATTTGCATTGGAGAGAAACAAATGCTAACTGTTAGCTATAAAATGTAACTGGAGCAGGCCCATAATCATGACATAGCCCAAGCTGGGTAATACCGTGAAGACTGGGCTTGTCTTCTCTAAGCATGCTGACACATTTCTGCCTGAAATCTTCTCTGGCTCTTTGAAATGTTGTCAGCATGCACCAATTTTAGTCACCATTGTTCATGATTCGGTGATTTTTCCCAAGGTCTCTGGCCCTTTAAAGCAAACAAACCAGAAAAAATCAAAGCATAAGCTTTCTACCATACATAAACATTCTTTTTAATGGGGTTCTTGTAGGTCAGTGGATGTATTTTGGCACCTTCAACTTGATCAAGACCAACGTTTGTCACAACCAAGGGCTAGTTTTCAATACCTCCTCATCAAGCGCATGAATAAAGCAGCTTCCAGCTGAGCACGCTGGGCAGCACAGCCTGGTGTTGTGCTGCCTTGCTGAACAATCTGGCTACGCAGAATGCATTTTGGTTTCAACAATGCAGCTAAATTCATCCCTGACATAGCTCTGTAGTATCACTGGCATTATGGAGGACGTGGATTTGCTCCTGTAAATCCGCAAACTCCATAAAAGTATCAAGTGCTAGGAGAAAGACAGTCATTATTAAATACAAGCAAGAGACAAGTTCCTAGTGTCCTGCCTCCCTGAACTCACAGTGGTCTTGTAGAGTGCCAACCTCTGACAAACAGGTGATATTTTCTTCTCCAAGTTCCTTGGCCTTGGCTAGAGAACTTCCTTGCCCCCCTCTCCTCCAGTGTGGGCACAGATACATCGATAGACACGTACCTACATGGACCACAAGTGATAAAGGGGCGTGTGGAGCACAACAGGTTTGTCCCTGAAGAGGCTCTGACCAGCTGCTTGTGGCAATTTATTCATAGCAAGAACCTTTGAAGAGTCCAGCTCAAAAAGGCCCCGAGCCAGAAGGGATCTTTCTATTCATTTCAGCAGGCTTTGAACCAAACCCTGAAAGAGGGGGAAAAAAACACATACCCCTAACCCTCAATCATGAACCTCGTGTTTTGACAGTCACTTGTGTCTGTAGCTGTTTCCCAGCCATCACCATTCAAAACCAAGATGGTGTTGCCTGAAATTAGTGACTCTCATTTGTATTGGCTGCCACATACCTGTTCTTTTAACCACTGAGTTTCTGTTTCCCAAAACCATAACATTGTTAGTGGAAAAAGTGGATTTGAGTACTTCCTGTTTGAAATTATTTGTGTATCAAAATGGGTTTTGCACAACCTGTGCCAGTGCCTCAACAAAGAACAGAGCTGATCTTCTTAAGCCAGAAAGGATGCATTCAAGCTTGTATGGCTTTATGAGTTAAAGGAGGTTGGAACTTTTTCAGTGCTAAATGGATTTTTGTATATCTTGACACTTTGATGTAACCTCCTATTTTATTTATCTACTTAAACATCTGGCATAGATGTGCATAGAATGTAAACCTAGAATACAGCTGTTTTCACGTCACATTTAAAGCACTGAAAAAAAAAACGTTTAAGGATTATTTTTTATTAAAGAGGTCCAATGAGGGATGTTCAGGGTAGTTATATTAGGTGCCACAACAGTTTTTATATTGCTGGCAAATTTAGAGTTAATTTGTAAATGAGTTTAAGGAAAGAAAAGCTTGAAGCACTAAACTTCACCAAATTCAAAACAATCTCGGCAAAAATGCCATTTTGAGGTAGCACTATTTAAACTAGTTGTGCAATGACTTGCTCTAATTTTCTTTGTTCAAGAAAGAAAAAAAAACAGTCGACAGACTATAAATTTCCTAAATAGACTATTACAAAGTCACCAAGCTAGTTAGTGACTCTAAACAAATGTCATAAAAGCATGAATATCATCCTTTATTTGACAAGAGATGTATGTAAGTTTGTTTAAATCAATATAATTTTAGTGACATTTTTATAAGCTTCCCACTTTCCATGAACCTATATTTTTTATTTATCCAAAGTTATTTCTCTTTGTCCATTTCTCTCAGCCTTATGCAAACAATATGCAAGAAATGCTGAAACTTGGATAAAACGGGTCATGCAGAGGGAAAATGAAAGCTGAGATTGATCATTTTCACGCAAAGGTTGTTAGTAGTTTCAATAATAAGTACTACTACTAAACTGTAACATAAGCAGACAATAAAAGAGGGATTTAAAATAAAATGGATTCATAAAACTATTAAGATTATTTTTGTTAAATACAGTGTTTTTAGTAGTTTGGAACATGATTTCACAATCAGCCGTGTTTTTTAGTTGGAAGTTTCTAGCTGATGATTTTTGACTTTGTATTTTTGCATCGTGATGTTCTAGAAACCATTACCTCCCTGGCCAGCCCGCGCCGGCCCCGTTCCTGAACACTCTGAAGCACTTTCCTCTCTGCCATACGTGTCATTTCGCACTGCACTCGGAGTGTTCACGAACAGCGGGCGGGCTGGCCGCGCGCCCTGCAAACCACGAGCGCCGTGCTCCCGCCACGGCTCCAGCGGCGGCCGCGGAGCTCCGGATCCTGCGGCGGGGTCCTCCCGGCGGGCAGGCGGCTGCGGACCACGGCGAAAGTCCCGCCCGAGCGGCTGGAGCTGTGCAAACCGTACAGGCAGCGATGGAGATGGGTATGTGTCTCTTGTAAGGTGCACCGGGCCGGATAAGGAGACGTGCGTGTCTGATGAGATGTCTTCTCCACCTGGCAGACTCCTTGCTAATGCAGTAGGGTAGCTCTAGGACATGCTAGTACACAATGATTGAGAAACTGGAGTCCTCATTTTTTTTTTATCCCTTGTACATTTCACATACATGAAGATTGAAAAAGGTGAAATTTATGAGGAAAATCTAATTTCCCATTCCTGTTGAATGGATTTAGTTTGATATTGACCTGATTTTACCATGTGCCTGTTGAAGGCCTTAGAGTATATACTGTATGTTAAAGACTGTAATAACATAAAAAAAAAATAGTTGATAGCCTAATCCAAATGTAAATATAGCTACAACACATTGTTACTAGGCTACAACGCATTAATTCATGTCATGTATTTTCATTTCTTTACCATTAGTTTTTAAGGTTTTCATTATTGCTTTTTTGATATCTTTAGTAACTAATGAATTTAATTTTGAAGGAGAGTTAGAGAAAGTTTAAAATTTTTACTACATGTATTCAACCCATTTAGTTATATTCTAAACCAACACTGAAGCATGGTAAGGTATAGAATACAGTCCATAACTAGTTTGTATAGTTTACAGTTTAAGAACAAAATTAACTTTGTATGTAACTCCTACAATGATAGATTCATTGTTAACTAATTATATTAAGTTGTTGTTGCTATGGCAACAAAACTACAACATGGCTACCTTTGTATACATTATTTGTGAAATTTTCACATGTAAATTAAAAGTGATGTGTAACAGTATGAGCTTGTTAAAGGTACAGTTCGATACTGTCAGATAAAGATATGATTGAATATTTTTAAAATCCCAAAGTCCCATGTGAACGCTGAATTTGTGTCTTTACGTCACTTTTTCAGTCAAGAAGTTTACAACACATGGATTTAGAGTCAGGTTTTATAGCTTGTAGAAATTGTTGTGTGGCAAGGGTTATTCCACAGTATTTTAACTTTGAGAACGCGACAGCCTGTATTTACGACATAGCGACTGGTCTTTCTTTCATTTCACGTTCACTTGCGTTGTGGGAATTCAGAATTAATCCGTTTCAGTACTGTAGCTCTGCTTGCAATTTTGGTTTGTTTTGTTTTCCTGAAATTGAACACTCACATGATTATGTTACGATCAGGGCTAAATAATTAAGCGTGTAACTATTTTAATACTAATTTATATTAGCAAAAACTGTACATAAGAAAAAATATTGTGGAATGACCCCGTAACAGTGTTGAAGATACAAATATGCTGCAGTTAAACTGATTCAGTTAGTGTACGAATGTGTGAGACACACCTTTTTTGCACTTATGTACATAGTCCACGAAAGAAATCCTTGGAACTTATTTTGAATATAAAAAGTCTGTAATAATACAGGAAAAGTTTGTAAAAGAGATAGGTATTACTAAGGCTTTGAAAAGGAGGAGTTTTTTGCTATAAAACTTATCTGAAAGCATGATGTTGCTTTGCTGTTGTAAAAGCTTTGTAGTTTGCCATAGCTTATTATACAGCAGACTGATAACAGGTCAGCTCCAACCTGCAGCACGGAGAAATGGGAAACAGTGCTTAATTAATTAGTAAGGTCACTAGCAAAGATTTTTTTTTTAATCAGCCTACATTTTCAAACACACCCTAGGTCATGCTTCTGATGCTTTGTATTCTCGGTGAATCCTATTAGGACCGATCAGTCAGTGACAGCACACACACGTTTTTCCTAGCACCTAATCCTATTTCTAGCTGGAAGTGTTTGTCTGTTATGGGTGGCTGTCATTGCAGCGAGTGTTTCAAATCCCAGAGGGAGTTTGAACCGGTGCGACATGCTGGGCTGTTGTTTGTTTTGGTTGTTTTGTTTTTGCTGATTTTTTTTTCTTTTTTTAAACCTTTTGGGGCAAGCTAACAAAATTGAAGTGACCGATGAGCAGTGGAGGGACAGGAGCTGTTTCTTATTGTCCTGGGACAGTTTTCTCCTACTGTGCCCGTGCCTTAGCATTCATCTGAGAGAGCCAAAGATCCTGGTCAGACGGCAGTGCTGCACGGCGCTGCCTGCCGTGAGGAAGCGGTTGGATGGATGCTGGGCAGGGAGGTGAACGCTGATCATGGCAGCGTGGCCAGCTTGGTTCTTCTGGCTGGGTTTAACAGGTCCTGTTGTCTCTCCAGAAGGGAGTGCAACCATCCCGCCCGGCCGGCTGAGCAGCAGCACAGCGCTCCTCAAGCATCTTCTGGGCAGAAAGGGGCTGCCCGGTGCCTGAGGGGTGCGTGGCTCTGGTTCTTCTCTCCCTGTAGTCGGTCACAGTTTAACAGAGAACTGGTACTTCCAGGAGGGCCTGGCTGTGCATTCCCTGTCTGGCCAAGGCTGCCCCTGGTTCTTTGGAGCTGTCAGGCTGCCCTCTGGACAGCGCGAAGCAGCCCACAGCCAAGCGTCAGGAATCCCAGGCAAAGCCCCGTGCCCTTACTAGCCAGGAGCTGGTTGTCCTTTTGTTCACTGCTAAGCGTGATGTTTTCCCTAATGAAATGTTAGTCATAACAGAGAAAACAGAAGATTAATGGTGTAAAATATCCCTCCCCTGCAGCAGATTCCTAATTCCCAGCAGCCCTGGGTCCCTGGGCTCTCTTGATTCCCTTCCCACTCCTGCTCTATTGGTTGTACTGGCAACCCCCTGCAGTACTGGGTGGTTTTTGGAAAAGCTGGAGGGCCTGTATTGACCCACTTCGTTTTTGGTTGGAACCAGCTATGGGTTTTGTTTGTTTTTCAAAATGCAAACCTCAGATTTGCTTTGGGAAGGTGGCTTTGCCCCAAGGCTGGTCCCAGCTCAGGGGCTGAGCTGAACGCCCCAGAGCAGCGCAGTGGGTGGTGGCACCCGCTGGCCCTGGCTGCCTCTCCTGCCCGCCCCAGGGCTGGGGGCTGCTGTGTCGCTGCCAAGTGACTGCTCCTCTGCCACCGCTGCTGGTGGCTGCCTCGGAGATGGCTCTCTTGACATCGCTGACAAATGTCCCCTACCCAGACCGTATCTCACCACGTGGTTTGTTTAGACAGGTGGTTTGATGAATCAGAGCCTTAGCATCATGTGGTCCCAGTGTCTTTAAAACAGCGGGGAAGAAAATCAGATGTCTCTTTGTGGGCGTTACAATAACCTAGATCTTAATATGAAATAATCAGCAAATTCCAACCACCGTGCTATTAAGGCTTCCCTTTGCTGTAATCCATTTTATAATCAAGCTCTTACCCATTTCTAAGATTGAGAGACAAATATTTTGCACTATGCGAAATGAATCGTAGCTTGTAAAACTTCCTTGGGATACGAGGATGGTCATGACAACACTGCTAAAATCTTTGCTAGTGATCTTTACTGACATCTCTATCATCAAAAATAACTCTATATGCCTCTCAAATGGGATATTTAAACATGCAAAATAACACAACTATTAAATAAAATGAAGTTATTTTTTCCAAACACACAACAGAGAGAATTACCTGACACCGAATTACAAGGTTCCAGTTCTTTATTACTGTACACAGATGCTATTTGATAGTGGTGGAAGCCAAATGATTTTGTTGCCATGGCTTTTGTATCCTAGCAGATGAGGGGATGATAAGACCATTCTTAGATTGGATTATGGGATTTTTTTTTCTTTACAATTAGCTTTCTTTCAATTATATTTATATTTTAAATCACGAAAATGAAACTAAACTCCCCCTGCTCCTTATTGTATCACCTGACAACAGATCACTTTTTTTTTGAATAGAGAATTGTATTTTAGGCAATCAAATCAAACAGAGAATGTTCTAAATTGTCAATTTTTAATTTAAATATATAAAAACACTTATACTGTACTGTGTAAAGTAGATATTTGAAGCACATTCTTCTTTTCATAGGCATTTCTGGTAAAAAAAAAAGTAAGGGAAACATTAGGAATCAATTTAATGGTATAGTTTAGGATATATACAAACAATTACAGTTAGCCCTGTGGAATTGTAAGGAATTAAGGTATCATCAGATTCAGACAGGCATAGGCTAATGCAATATTTCAGTTCCATAACACAATAGTTCATTCCCTCAACTGCTACCAACAGGGTGTACGCTTTGAATTTATTTTTCTTTTTGCCACGTTATATTGCTGTAGTGCTTGTACGTGCTTTAGAAATGTGCATAATGCTACTCATTTTAGTATGTTACTTCTATATTGTTATTGTTTATTTTTTGATCTTTTAATAAAGTGTATAAAATTCTTGGTTATGTTTTTTATGGATCCATATCTACACATTAATAGGAGTTTAAGAACTTTTCAAGTTCCAGTTTATTAGTCCCAATCTTTAAAGGTTCTGATGTAAAAATAATAACTAATGAATTTGATTCAATGTTATATCTAAAGTGTAGAAGAACAGAATAAATTTCTTTCCAGAAAATACTTTTCAGTATTTTGAATTCTGTAGCCAGTGCCTCCTCTTTATTGGATGCATTGGGCCTATCATATTAAAGTTACTAACCGAAGAAAGAAATTTGTATTTTAGAAAAATAAAAGTAAAACTTTCCAGATGCTGCCTTTTGGTTTCTCTTGTGCCTTAGACCTTCTGAGACACATGTGATGTGTTATGTTTGTTTTGTATTTTTCCATGCTTCCTTTCTGACCCTATCTATGATGTGATTAGAGAGGAGATCAGAGCTGTGCATTTGAAGATAACCATGAAGAATAAATTGAATATAATCAAAGGCCTGCAGCTTTTGTAGCACAGTGATGTGTGTACTAATTTTTCTCTTTCAGCATTTGTGTCAGATACTGTTTTGAACGTCCCAGTGCAGTAATACAACAGTAATCTCCCTTTGGCAGAGCCCTGGATTCCCAAACTCTCCTCCAAGTGCCCGGCTCTTCCCCTGGGCTGCCCAGCCAAGCCCCGCGGCCCCGGCTGCACGCAGCCAGCGGGGCCAAGGCGCCTCTCGCTGCACCTGGGGCGACTGCGGCGACGCTTGGTCTGATCTTCATGGGAAAGCTGCTTCTTGCCGAGACACAGAGGTTTTGTTCCTTCTGTAGCACTGAGTAGATGTAGAGCTAAGAACATCGTTCAGCAGCGTCTTCCCTCCTTGGTTGCCACCCATGTGCCAGCAGCATTGCTGTAAAGGGGACTTTTGCCCCTAAACTGTCTTGAGGTCACCACTTACTCCCTAAAAGCATTAGCCTCCATTTTCCTGAGCCCCAGGGGATTCAGGTCTGAAAGCGATGCAGAAATCGTCTTTCCTTGTGATGCTGATCCTGACGTGCCTGGGGTGCCCTCTGTGAGCTTGATGACAGCATCAGGGCCACGTCCTCCTCCTACAGTGACCAGAGGGAGCTGCACCGGAGCCATTGGAGGTGCCTCTTCCTCAACCACACCGAAATGCAGAATCTGCCTTGGCCAAGGGACGGCCAGGGTTGCCTGTGATGGCACAAGGGAGGGGACGGGGCGTGCAGGGGCTCCTGATGTTCGCTGTGAGCTCTCCTCCGGTACCAGCTGCTTTCGAGCTCACGTGTTGGGTCCAGCTGGAGGCACCAAGCCCTGCGGCATGGCTTTGGCAGGAAAGGCTCTCGGCAGCAGGAGAGGACACCTGGAAGCCCCTGAAGATGTGGAAGGCTCTCGTCTTTGTTAAAGTCTTGAGTCGTATTTTGGCCTTGGCACCCAGGCTGCTGGAACACAGGTGATGCAAGGTGACAAGCGGGTCAAGACTTGTGCTACAGGAGGTGTTTAATGCCAGCACGAGGAAGGGGACTGCAGCATGGGCATTGCTGGCTGTTTGTGCTATAGGTTCCTTGGTTGATTTAACTAAATCCGTGGCAGGTTCTTTGCAGCTCCTGGGCAGCATATGTGTGTGTGCATGCCCAACCAGGGATGGCATCTGACCTGGAGTCCTGCCTCATAGCCCAGAACAACAGGGTGGGAGACCAGGTGAACTGTTCTGCATTTCACATCCAAAGTGTGGATAGAAAGGACCTTGGTTCTCAAATGTGTTCAAGGATCTGATACCAGGGAAAAATAGGAGTTTTAAAATAAATGTGTCAGGCTTCTGGTCTACTAGAGCTGCCTGGTGGTGTGCAGAGCAGAAGCAGGAGCAATGCTCCCAGGCACGCGCTGCTGTTCCCCATCGGCTTTAGTAGGACACGCTGTTGACTTTGAGAAAAGACAGACCAAGTCTAGGACAAAATTATATAACTGTTTCTTTTTCATCAGCCTGTTTCCCTGTCTTCTCCTTGCAGGTTAATTGACTCTATTTATGTGTCAAGGCCACTTAGATTTTTTTTTTTTCTATAAATGACTCCTGCCTCGTCTGATGGCATAATTAAATGTCTATATTTTTTTTCTGAAACCAAAAAAGAACAGGGAAAACTGAAACTTTTCTAAGCAATGGCTGCTTTGGTGTTCCAGTAATGGTGTGGGACCATTCCTGAATGGTTACTCAGTTCTCGTTACCAGCTTTCCTCTGCTTCACTTTGACTGCTGCTACCACTGTGCCGTGGGTCAGCTGGAGAAACCCAAAGCTTTGGAGCTGAGAAACGTTGATGGCTTTAATTTTATGGCCCTGTGTATCAGAGAGGGTGGTGCAGCCACGGCTCTTAAGTGAGTTCATACCAGGCTCACCTTTTGCCCAGCAGCAGCAGGAAGGGTTTTGCTGGGCTGGCAGTGCTGTGGGTGGCTGCGGGCAGCGCTGGGCTGCAGGCAGGCTCCCTGCCCCGCAGGATGGGGCCACACTGCTGCAAAGCTGAAGCCTGCTCAGGAAAGGCAGACTCCACCGCTCAGCTGACACGAGCCCAAGGCAGCCAGTCCACCCCTGCCAGCTCGGGTATGACTGTGCTGAGATTGAGGTTGGGCATGAGGGAAAACGAGGCCAGAACAAGAGAGCTACCAGCGTTGTTTGCCAGCAAGCCAAGCACTCCTGACTGCTCAGGTGCAATTACTTGTCTTGAGCCAGGACTAGTGCTTTACAGATGAGGTTGGATTAAAGAGCCTGAGCACACCGTACATGATACTGTATTTATGGCAAGTGTCATCTGGAAATATTGCAGCACCCGGCCTATCCATCTTCCTCTCTACTGGGGCATGTTTGTGCAGGAAAGCCAAGCTTAATAAAAATCGCCATTTAGCTCTGGCTATTGAAACTTCAGTGGGAAACCCAGAAAAAATATCTATTTTTCAAGGCTTGCTCCTTATTAAGATGGGCCTCTGCGGTCCAAAACCAGACAGTTTTTACCCAATCTGGACTTAGTGCTGGATAAATAGATCTCTTTGATCTATTTATTATAAGGAAAAGGAGGACGGAGAAAGAAATGTTTGGTTAATCCCCTATGAATTGTGGATTTAAAATATTTTCACCAACACAAGCAGCCAGTTAACCCTTCCTGGAGGAGGGAGCATGCTCAGAGCAAGCTGCAGCCCATCTCCCCAAAAAGCAACACCTGTGAAGGGCCCAGAAAGTTCCTGCAGTGTCTGTGGGCAGAGGAACCTGCCTGGAGAAGGAAAACCACAGCCCAAAGGCCATGCAGATGGGCTTGGAGGAGCAGACACTCCTCCTCCAGGTTTGGCTTGGCTGGGCTATAAGACCTTTGCTGGAAATGCCTTTGCCCTTTCCTCCCCATTTTGCCTTTTTCAGGGTGTTTCTGCCAGTCAGTGCAGCAGCAGCGCGTTGTCCTGTTCCCGGTGTCCTTGCCTTGGATCTGGAGGTGTAAATCCAGCCCAGGGTGACGGGATGTGTGCAGCAGCTGCCACAGCAAGGAGCAACACAGCCAGGCAGGAGGCTGCGGTCTGATGCTGCATGTGGGTTTCTGTGGAGCTGCACCTGGGTCACACAGAGGTATTTCTGCTTCCCATTGCACTGCATGCAAATTATTGTGTTACCTGCACCATCCCAAAGGAGCCGCTGCCGCCTTCCTCCCCTCTGTAGCCATCACGCTCTCAAAGCCTGTGTTTATAATCGATGCAGCTTCTGCTTTAACACTCTGCCACCATAATTCAGCTGATCTCAGTGGTGTGGTTTCTGCTGCAGTTTCTGTGCACAAGCAGCGGCTCCAGACAGTGTGGGCTCTCCAGCATGCACTGTGTCCCTGCTGACAGCCCCGTTTCTGCCCCCACACCTGCAGCGTGGCTGCTGTCTGGAAGGGCCCTGGCCTGTGAGCAGCTCCTGGCAAAAGCACCAGGGTGCCCAGGATGCAGAGAGGTGTTTTGGGGTGCATGCGTGTATGTGTGTCGTAGTAACTGTACTCACAGCTACTCCGCGAGGCTTCTGGAGAATGCCTGTCAAAGAGAAATACTGTTTGACTTCCGCTGCAGAAACCCAGGCCTGAACGACAGCCGCCGTCCGTCTGTCCCTGCAGCGTGACCCTGCCCGAGGGACGTGGTGGTGAGGAGATGTGTGAGATGTATGACGCACTACCGGCGCTCGAGCGCACTGCTGAACTGCCAGGCAGGTTACGGCACGAGAGGCCCAGACCGTGCCCCAGTGAGCCCCGCAATGGGCTCGGTGTTTGTCCCCCCCCCCGGAGCAGGGGAAGCAGCAGTGGGACCCTTCCCAGGGCTCAGGGGTGTGCTCTGTGGCAGGGGATGTGCCACTGCCCTGCTAGCCCCTGGCCTCACCCCATCTGTTTTTTAACTATTTCTTCCCTCAATTTGCCAGGAAACATCTTTGAATTTGGTGACCCCAGGCTGAAATAATCCCCCAGCCTGTGTGCCAAATGCCAAAGGGGCACAGCTCCCCTCAGCTCTCAGCGGGGCAGCTTGGGGGACTTGGAGGGGCCGAGGGATGACAGACTGGGGACCTGGGGCTGGTGCCCAGGAGCCTTGGGGCAGGATGGGCCAGCTCTGCCCACGCCATGTTAGCACATCCCAGCTGCAAAGGGCACTCCCTCTCCACGCAGCTAATGAGGCTGGTGTATTTAATTGATTGCATCTTTCCAACAGGGTCGCCTGGCTTGTGCTAAAGCCTGGAGCGAGAAATTTAAGAGCCCAGCACTGCCTGGAGCAGGGCAGCTAATTGCAGGGGGTGACCCCTCATAAAGCAGTCGTCCTCGCTGGCCCTGGGTGCGTTACTCTGTGTCCCTCCCTGCAGCCCTGCTGAGCGGAGCAAGAGGAGGCAGCGCCCACCCGGGCTGTCCCCCCCCCCCCCCCCCCCGGGGGCCCCGCCCCGCCCACACCCCCGGGGTCCGTGGGGCCCTGGGGGGGAAATGCTGTGCTAGGGCAGGTGCTGGGGAGCCCAGCCAGAGTTTTAGAGCAGATGTGGCCCTCAGTTCAGGGAGCCAGAGGGACAGCTGGGACGTACCAGGCACTGCCCCTGGTGCAGGGTGACAGTGGGAGCCTGAGGCTTGGGACTGGGCAGGATGAGGCTGTGGAAGTCTTTTTAATTCCTAGTCTGAGGGTGGGGCTGTGGCTGGATTTGGACCAGCAGGGACAGGCAGAGCGTGGCCTGTGCTGGGTGGGGAGGTGGGCTGCAGTTCCACCTCCCAGGCTCTCACCCCTCTGCCAGCTTTGCTCAGTTATGGGAAATCCTTTAAGCTTTTGCATTAGTGCTGTATTTAGGTCTGCGCTGTATTAGGACTTGGCACGGGAAGCGGAGTCAGATTTCTCACTTAATAAAGAACGTTTTTAAGGCCTTTGTTGCCATGGCCCCGGCCCTGCCAGCCCGGTGGCTGGGGCATGATGGGTGCTGCAGAAGGTGAGGGTGCTGGCGGTGCTGGAGGGCTCCTCGCCACGCCTGGCCCTGGCAGAGCCAGCCCTCTTCCCTGCCTCGCTCCCGTGAGGCTGCTGGGCTGGCAGGAGGCCGGTCCTGCTGGCAATAAATGTGTCATCAGGATGCAAGCAGAGATAATGAGTCACGGACACCCACCGCCAGCCAGCCTGGTCCTAGCATGGGGCTGCAGGGCAGGAGCAGAGTAGGGATGCTCCAGCCCACGCTGCTGCTCTCCTCCCCTGCCTCTGCCAGCCTCTGTGCTGGGGCTGTCAGCCAGGGGTTGTCCTGTTTGTGTTATTATTGACCTGTGTCTTTCACAGGACACAAAATGAGGGAGCATCCTTCCTGCCCGGTCCTGCTGTGAGGTTTCTGGCAGTGCTGACCTGGGGCTGGGGTGGCAGCATGGGGACACAGCGGTACCCCAGCGTCCTCTCCCACAGGTGTCTGGAACCGCCACAGCTCTGCCTGCTGCTGATGAACAGCTGGGCAAGGATGGGACCGTGTGTGTCCCCTGGCCTGCAAGGGGCTGGGCCAGCTGGGGTGTGCTGGCAGGAGCAGGAGGATCCTCCAGACTCCCATTTTGAGTATGCACATGGCTGTGTTTTTCATCAAAGAAGACAGGAGACAAATTGTGGCTGTCGTTTGAGCAGCGTCCCCTGAGTGAGCCTGGCACAAGTGTGGGCTTCCCATCCAGCCCTGCAGCACCAAGCAAGGAAATCCAAGGTGAGACGGATCCTATCAGATCTAGTGCTCGTGGCACCTGTGTCTGCACCAGCCCCAGCAGCAAAATGGACAAGCCCCAGCACATTCTCTCTCAAAACTTCCCCAAACTCCAAGGGGATGGAACTAACCTATGGGGCATGCAGGGACAAATTCCCTTCACCCCATCCCAGAGACAATCAGCTTCAGCTGGGTTGCACAAGCCGGGCCACAAGGCGTCAGCAGATACTGAAACAGAACTTAAAAGGCTAATTGCCTTTTATCCACCTCTAATCCTTAACTGAGCTGCTGCCGCTCTTCTTGGTGTGATGTCCATTCCTATTCATTGTAAAGCACTCGATAATGGAGGATAATTTTCTTTCTAGGGAACATGCAAGAATTTGTGTCAAGCAGGCCTAATATGCAAAGAGCTCATGTTTAAATGATCAGAACACAGTGGTGGTGCAAGGTATGAAGTCTAAATGCAGAGGGATTCGAAACACTTCACAGTGGAAAAAAAAAAGACTTGCAGAATTTTAAGAGGATGAGGAAGAATTTGGCATGGGATTACTTATTGGGGAAAAAATTAGAAAAGTGAGAATGAGGCGATGAGAAAAGCCCTGGGGATGAGGCAGTTGCACCAGATGAGGGAGAGCTGCCAGCCCATGGATGAGGATGAGACCACAGACGAGCCTCAGCACTCTCCCCCTAGCATCCCAAATGCGCATCCCCCAACTTCCTGGGCCACTGCCCTGTCTGTTTGTCCATCTGCAGGGCCGCTGAGGCAGCTGGCTGCACTGGAGGCCGGGAGGGAGTGCTGGCCCTGCCAGAGCCACGCTCACTCTCATCAGCCCGTGGTTTGATCCTCTCCAGACTGAGCGAATTAGGAGATTCTTTGAAACGCCGAAGTGCTGCTCTGCAAAACTGGAAGAGCCAGCAGCCCCTCACTGCTGAGGGCAGGGAGACAGCTGGGGTTTGGATTGCTAGCTTTTATCCACAAAATGAACTCAAGCAAGTTCATAAACTGCAGAACAAAACGCTAACGACTGCGGGCAACTACTGCAGAGACGTGGTGAGTCCTCAGCAGCACGGAGAGCCCCATTGAGCCTGTTGATGGCCCCTGCTGCTCCTGCTCCTGCCTGGCAAATGTTAGCTCTGTTTTTCAAGTCAAGAAAGTAACTGCTTTGCAACCCCATCCAATCTGAATGCTCCAGTGAGGCCTCGAGGAGTTTCTCCATCCAAGCGTTTCAAGTCCTCAGCTCCTGTGCTGGCCTCCCAGCGCAGTGGGGCTCTGACTTCTGCTGCTCCAGCTCCCCTGCTGCCCGATGCCACGTGTTCTCCAGGCCGTAGCTTTCAGGGGTGCCGAGGAGCTTCTCGCTGTCACCTGGATT
Source organism: Heteronetta atricapilla (assembly GCA_011075105.1). Lineage (NCBI taxonomy): Eukaryota > Metazoa > Chordata > Aves > Anseriformes > Anatidae > Heteronetta > Heteronetta atricapilla. The sequence continues at coordinate 8,412,132 of CM021734.1, forward strand.
GCCTCCAAGCAGCCAGGTGCTGTTTCCAGGGGAGCTGACAGGTTCTGGCAAGGAGGAGGCACAGCTCGGCGCCATCGTACTCCCTTGCCAGGGAAGCTGATAAAGTGTCTCCTAATGAGATTGCTGTGTTCTCGCTTCGCAGACAGCTTTGTTAGCTTTCACAAATGCAGTCTGGGGAGAATCTCTGGCTGTCTGGACACTACTCACAGCTCTGCCAATACACTTGTCTGGGAAGTCTTTTCCTCTGGCCCCAGGTTGATCTCCAGAAGCATCTCAGCCCATTACCTGCCTCTTCCCTCCAGCGACAGCTGCATGCAGCGTGGTGACCTGGGGACATGCACATGAGTTCTCCTCTAGCTTTGCCGTGTGTGCGTACCCTTGGCTGCCACAGGAAAAAAGTGATGGATGTGAAAGAGGGTGCACAGGGATGGGGCACACTGCACAGCTTTCTTCAGACCTGGAGCCCGCCCCAGCCACATCTCCCACCCAAGGCTGGGGACCGGGCAGCAGAGAGATCTTAGCAGCCTCGGTCAGCGTGCGCTGCACAGGAGCACAGCCTCACGCCCAGCACGTGTTAACAGAGTCTGCATGGAGGAATCAGCATCTAGGGGTAGCGCTTGTCACCGTGCTACAAGGAAACTGTCAAGTGCGATTATTATAAAGAATATAGAAATGTTTTTGCCAATTAAGATCAACATAATATTAACGTGTTTTCACAAAACCCCGTTTGGGTTGGATTTTGCATTTTATCTTTCCCTTCAATGGGAATAAAGCAGAGAGTTTCACTCTAATTAATTGTTAGCTGCTTGAGTCTTTTATTCCATTTCATGCACAAGTTTGCACATTTCTGTAGCATTTGAATTGCAAATGCTGCAGGGATATGATAAAAAAAAAAATGAAAATCCATGGAATTTTAAAAGAACTCTTCTGTTTGGTGTCAGTTTAAAATTGCTTTATTTCCACAAATTCTAAATACATCCTGGTGGTACATTAAGCTTCCCCCACCTTTCCTTTCAGTTCGTGTTTAAAACAACAGGTTTGGTTTATTGGTTCACTGCTGCCTTCTGGCTTTTGAGCCATAAAGAGACATATTTTCAGCTTCACTCCAGGACAGCATTGTCTGGAAACCTTTCTATGTATTTATACAGAGGAAGGCTGTCACACACATTGGTGATTTGCCAAGGTAACGTTTGAGGCCATCCCTGTGTGGGCATCGCACGGTGCACGGGATGGAGAAGGATTGTGGATTATTTCAGTGTGGACCATGAAGGGCTATAAGGAGACAGCAGAGCTCTGTGACTGGGCGCAGGGCTGAGGATGAGCACGTGTTGAAAACCAGAAAGAGCAATGAAGCCCATCACTGGGGACAGCCCTGCATCTGGGGTGTCCTTGGGGCTCCCCTAGACCTGGCCATGGCAGCAGCAGGAGGAGCGAGGCTGTGCCTGTGGCTGCTCCCAGGAGCCAGCTTCAACCTCAAGTCAGCAATGACCAGTGCCTGGGCCAAGCTTTTCTAAACTGCTCGTAGTCTGGCACCATGCCTGGGGAACAGAGAGAGATGTTTCTCCTGCCCAGAAATCATGGTCACCTCCTTGTAACAACTGTAATTCAGTGCATCCCCAAAATCAGTAATTGCTTTGGAAAAAATCCATAACTTGTTTTACTTGCCAGCATGCCTTTTGGTGCGACTAAAATAATGGTTAAAAGCTGCATGGCAGAAATATGAAATTTCAGAGAAAAGTCCTCAGAATTTGCCTCTGAGTCATCTCTATGTTGGCAGGAGAAGCTGGCAAAGAAGAAAGTATCTCTGCAGGTAATACTGACTGCAGCGGCCCAGGATTAGGAGACTCGGCCCCCAAGACATACCTCACTGTACTACAAAGGAGCTGAAATAGAAAGCCGTCCTTATGGTTATGTGATCAGTACAAAGGGAACACCCTGAAAAGGCCTTACATGAAATCAAATCCAACACACCGGCAGCCCTCTGACCCTGAGGATCCTGTCCCTGCACTGCATGAACACCATGAAGCACAACTGGATTAGCAAAAAAACGCTGAAAGAGGTGAAAAAAAAAATGACACAGGGTCTTAAGCTGTTTTTGTGTGTATTCATGCAAATTATGTGCTCAGCTAGAGGGTAACAGGTGAAATCCTGGTGTCCACCCTGCTGCCTTCACTCAGCCGCCTGCTGTATGCCTGCTGGCAGAGCTCGGGCAGTGGCAGTGAGTCACAGCAGCTGGCCGGGCAGTAATTACAGCCTGCAACAGGCACCAGCAGCAGCCAGGCAGCATTCATGCTTTGTCTGGTGAGGAAGATGCTGCAGTACCCCCGAGAGGAAAGATGCTCCAGGCACTCTCCCTCCTTCCAGAGGCCGGGATGATGCTCTCTGGACTTCAGGGCAGGGCAGGATGCTGCCCTCCGTCCATACCTGCCTGCTGCAGGACACGGCACTGTGCAGGAGCTGTCTCTCACGTTCGTGAGATGGGGATTGCAATTATTTCTGGCCCTTGCTTGTGCCATCTGTCCATTCCCCGAACATCCCTGCAGGATCTGTGTCTTAGCAGGTTAATTTAATAAGAGCCTGCTTTATTGTTGCTGGCTGCGGGCATGGCACAGAGCAGCTGAGTCCATCAACAGCACAGAGCAGCTCGGGCAGGAATCAAATCCTGCCCAGATGCTCATTTGGGAGGTTTGTTTTGCTGAGGGAGCACAAGCCCTCCCAGGAGCCGAGCCCTGCGTTTTTCTCCTTGGCAGGAGCTGGGGAAAGTACAGCAGGAGAGATTAAATCAGGTCTTTGACCCAGGGAGTGCTGCACCTCACAGGTATGGCGAGACAGTACCAGTGAGGGAGCAGCAGAAAGGCATCACTGGCTGGAGGCGGCCGTGTGGCTCACACAGGGCTTGGCCATTAACAGAAGCAGCAGCTATTCCCACCTGGAGTTTCAAAGCCTTGACTTCACCAGCAATTTTCGTGGCTCCAGTACACGGTAGCATACAGCCCGGTGAGATAACCCAGCGAATTGGAGAAGGAATTACGTGCTTTAAGGATAATGAGCAATAGCGTGCACTTTGAGCTCAACCTTTGTTCAGATGTGAGATACGTAGGGGAAAGTATCAAGTGCTGTACGCTGGAAAATACATCCCAGGAACTCCAAACTGATACTGATTATACACCAAGGACCTAGAGGAAAAACCCAAGCTCCCAATCCCACACCACCCCCTTGGGCTGCCCACTCTGCCCACAAGCCAGGCGCTGCTGGTTAAGTCAAATTATCTTAAGACATGAGGGTTTTTTCTTTGGCTTGCCCCACCATTGTGCTCTTTGCCCCAGTCCCTCTTCCTTAGCCATTCCTCCACCCGTCCCACACAAAAGGACCAGCAGCACCACAAAGACGCGCACACAATGAACCCAAGCGACCGTGTAATCTTATTATTGTAACCCTCATCCTCCCTTTCCCCTTTTCTCCCTCTCTTCCTCCCGCCCGTTTGTCACTGTTGCTGTGTCATGGTTAAAATCAGACAGAAGCTCCTCAGACGGTGACTGTATCTTTCTCTTCTTTCTCCCCAGCACCTTGAAAGCACCAGGTAGTTTGCAACGACTCATGATTTATAATAGAGGTAGGAGCCAGACGGTTTTAATGTTCACCTTTTTACAGTTTCGAGCTGATTCACCAGCCACACGAGCATCTCCCATCCTTGCACATCTACCTTACGCCAACAATTCACCCGACAAAACGACGTCGGAGGCAATGGCAAAGGAAGGAGCGGAGTTATTCCTCAGATGTAATAAGGAGTGACTCAAACCATGTCCCCTACCGACACCTGGCGCCGGCTGCCGGCCCGGCATCGAGCGGCCTGCCCGGCTTCCCCGGGGCTGTGCCGCGAGGAAGGACTCCGATAAAGCGTAAAAAGAAACAGGGAGGGCGTTATTTTCTCACAGGTTTTATTATTTTATTACTGCACAGTCCCGCGCGCCTAACCCGGTGGCGCTTTCGCTCTTTAAAAGCGCACGGCGCTGCCTGCCCCAGTTGGTTTTCTCTCCGGCGGGTGCAGCTCCAGGACGGAGCCCCCGGCCCGGCAGCGATCGCCCACGGCCCCGGGGCGCCGGGAGCCCGGCGCTGCGCCCGCCACCGCCCCCCGCAAGGGGCCGGGGCCGGCTCCAGGGGGGAGCCGCCATTTTAGGGGCGGTCCCGGCGCCAGCCGCCATCTTGGGGGCGGGCCGGGCGGCAGCCGCCATTTTGGGGCGGGCCCCGCGGGCAGGGCGGGGGCGGCGGCGCGGTGCCCCCCTCAAAGCCGTCCCCCGCGCGGCGGGCGGGGCGCGGCGGTGCCACACGGAAGCCCTTCCGCCGCGGCGGAAGCGAGCCGGGGAGGGGCGGGCCGCGGGTGCCGCAGCGTAACCCTTCCGGGCGGGGCGGCCGCTGCCGGGCGGGTCCCGCGGCGCGATGGAGTGAGGCGCGGCGCGGCGGTAAGGAGCGGGGCGGCGGCAAGGAGCGGAGCGGGGCCGGGCCGGGCCGCGCGGCCCCTAACGGCTGTGTCTCTCCCCTGCAGGCCGTCGCGGGAGCAGCGGGGCCTCGCCCTTCTCCGCAGGCGGGCCGGGGCTATGCGAGGGCCGCGCTGCCGCCTGCCCTAGGCCCGGGCCCGGCGGGGGAGCGGCGAGCGGCTGCGGGGCCCGATGCGGGAGTACAAGGTGGTGGTGCTGGGCAGCGGGGGGGTGGGGAAGTCCGCCCTGACGGTGCAGTTCGTCACCGGGACCTTCATCGAGAAGTACGACCCCACCATCGAGGACTTCTACCGCAAGGAGATCGAGGTGGACTCGTCCCCCTCGGTGCTGGAGATCCTGGACACGGCGGGCACCGAGCAGTTCGCCTCCATGCGCGACCTCTACATCAAGAACGGGCAGGGCTTCATCCTGGTCTACAGCCTGGTCAATCAGCAGTCCTTTCAGGTAACCTCGCCGGGCCCGGGGTGGCAGCTGGGGAGAGGAGGCGGCCGGCCCCACGCAGCCCGGCCGGCCCTGCTGAAGGCGCGGGGCCCAGGAGGAAGTTTTGGGGTTGGCCATCCGTGCCCACAGCCTTCCTCCGAAAGGGAGTGAGTTAAAATGTGTCGTCGCCCCCCCCCCCCCCCTCGAAAGTGCCTTTAGGAGCTCTGCTTCCCGATGGAAAACTGCTCGCCTTGCAGGTACTTATCGGGGTGCCACCATTGTTAAATCCCACGCAGTGCTGGAGAACAATGACCCGCTCCCACTTCCCTAATAGAAATGTTTTGGCAATCCCCTTCTATGAAGAAACCACTCGGTATTAAAATCGAAGCTTCCGCCTTTTTTTTTTTCCCTTCTTGAAAGGCATCTGTCTTCAGTTGCTTTTGAAGAGAGAATTATTGTTCTTCAGCTATGACTTGTTAAATAAGCTGTTATTTTCTGCCCCCTCCCCCCAAACATATTCCTGTCCAGCATAAGCTCGATGCTTTCACAGCGTAGGTGGTGTACTGAAGAAGAGAAGCAAGCCATATGTGATAATCTGTGGGTCTGGATTTCATTTCTACTGTTAAAACTCTTGGAAAAAAAAAAAATGAAATGTTTTGGCTGGTAACCGGTCTAAGCTGCCTCTAGAAACGAGGCTTTATTTGAGGGGAACACATGGGTTTAGCAGCACTGCATGCAGCACAGGGATTTGCAGCTACTGCGTTGGCTTTGGTTTCTGAGTTGGGTGTATTCCAGCTGCTTGGCAAAACCTTGCACACCCCCACTGAAGCAGAATGTTTGCTTCCGCTGAAAGCTAAACTTTATCTTAGCAGAGACCTCGATGTCGCTCAAGTACAAGCTGAAGACATCTTTTAGAAAGCAACAGCAGTGGCATTAGGATGCTTCTCCTCTCATTTTTCACACATTTTCATGACCGATGGGACCTTATTTAAGGAACGGGCATACAGTTAGTAATCCACGCTGTTAATATTTAGTTATTCTTCTCTGTCTATAGCGTGTTTACTCCAAACCTGTAGGCGTAAACCGCTCTCTATGGTTCGTTTCCACAGTAGTAACTTCAAAGCTTAATTGCTTTGTCTCAGAACTATGCCAGGATTTGTAGAACTTAGTGACACTGAGAGTAACATAACACATGCAGGGGGCAGAGGAGGCTGACTCAGGCTTTCAAATGTAAACTCCTAATGTTAGCTCGGGCTTGAATAAATGCATCTCTAGGTAATACAGTATCCTTACAGCATCTAATTTGATTACTTACATGTGATTAGATGTGTTCACAATGAATTATTTTAAGCATTCCAGAAGTGAGAAGCCTCTATTTGGATTACAGACTTTCTCAAGCTGTAAACTAAATAAGGCTTCCTAAACGATCACGTAAGGGAATGATGTTGCTAAAGTTACAGGTTTGCTGTCATTAGACTTGAGAACTTTTTTCAGAAAACTGAAATCAACTTTTCCAAAACAGCTATGTTGTGTCTTGCTCTGGCTGAAGCAACAATCTCTCTGAGTGGAGCAGTAGCTTTCTGTTTATGTATAATATCTGTACAATTTATGCAATTTAATTCTTATCTAATATAAAAGTGTGTAGCTTACTGAAAGTGGGTAATGAAGTTTCTCTGATTTCTAGATCCACGTGGCTATGAATTTAATAAACGTCCTGAAATATTTTCAATTTTTAGTAGCATGTGAGGGCTGATTAAAATGTGCTTTTGTAGTGTTTATATGGCAGTTTCCTAGGATTACTTGCATGTACTAACCGCTTGGATTGTTTGATCAGGACATCAAGCCAATGAGGGACCAGATTGTCCGGGTGAAGAGATACGAGAAAGTTCCTCTGATCCTAGTGGGAAACAAAGTGGATCTGGAGTCGGAGAGGGAGGTCTTGTCTGCAGAAGGCAGAGCTCTGGCTCAGGAGTGGGGCTGTCCCTTCATGGAGACGTCAGCCAAGAGCAAAACAATGGTGGATGAACTGTTTGCTGAGATCGTCAGGCAAATGAACTATGCCTCCCTGCCTGAAAAACAAGATCAGTGTTGTACAACTTGCATCGTCCAGTGAGAGAAATTAAGAAAAACCTCAGTCATGGCCATACAGAGCAGGTTGGTTGAACAGTCATAACTAATTGAGGTGCATAAGCATGCTGTTTAAGTAAGCAGATAAAGTGTGACAAGGAGTCTGAAATTAAGTAACTGAACCTGGAGGTTGCTTTCCTCTGGAAGAGATGGAAGCTTGTGGATTCAGTGGCACATAAGTACTTGAGTCAATGGACTTCTTGATTACTGCATTAGGGTTAGTCAGGGAACGCTGCCTTTACTTGTAGCAATTTTGCAGTGAGACAAAGTGTATGATCTCACCTTCACCTGTTTTGACTGTCCCTGCTGTATTTGACATTACTGTATCCTTAAGAATGTTTTGTGATGTTGCAGTGTGATTCTTCATTGCTTCCGCTTGCTGTCTGAATTATTTGTGAGTTACTGTGAATTACTTTGGACCTATACAGGAGTACTGTGATCAAGTTTTCCACTAATTATTCTGAGAAGACTTTGAGTGTTTTTTTTAAAAAGGGGGCGGGTTTAAAAACAAAACAACAACAAAAAACTGTGGTACAAAAACTGAGTGTACTTGGAGTACATTTCTGCCTTATCAGCCGAGTAAGTTTAAAAGAAAACTACCCTGAGCTGTAAGGAGTGGCTTGAAGCCCACACACACTAGTCAAGGACATGTGCAAAGTGCTCTTCATCTAAAAACTCCTGAGCAGAGAACACATGATAATGGCTTCCTAATGCCTCTTTCCTTTCCCAGTGACTCATAAAAGATGTTGCAAGAGTGCGGTGTTCAGAGGGGACCCTGAAGTAAAGCTTCACTAGTCCTGGGTATTGCTTTGGTTCTTCTGCAAGGATAGCTGCTCTTGGCCCTTCACATGCATGGTCATCTTTCTGTACCACTCCTTGCCTCTCACATGACTGTGTAAATGGATCAGCTCCTCCCGTACAAGCAGCAGCGCTGCCGTTCCTGTGCCAGGTGGTACTGTTACCCCTGCTCTGCTTTCCTTGTAGCTCTTTTGGGTGCAGTTCCTCCATCAGCTTGAACCCGTGCTGCTGCAAGGAGTCGTGTGTGTCATCAGCACGCTTTTTGCATGGGCTCCCGGTGCAGCCAGGTGGTCCATTAGACCTGCAGATGTCTGTCTCAGCAAACAATTTGATGTAATCTATAAGGGCAAGTGCAGGGATGAGGGAGGACATGAAAATTCAGGGGAAAGAACTGCTGGTCTTGACAGCTACACTGATTAAAGCTTAGGCTCTGACTGCCGTGTTAGTAACTCGAGTCAAAGGAGCTTTTTGTGTCTGAGTGACAAGAGCGAGAATAGGTTATTACTGGAAGCTTTGGACTATGTATCCTCTTTAATCTCGAGCGTAAGGTCAGAGAGTGAAGTCTCAGCTTGTCTCTGAGATTGTTATCAAGTGCTTTGTGAATATAAAATTTTAGGTACTTGTGACCTTGGTACTGACATGCTAAAGATAATAGACAATATTTTTATCTCTAATTCTGTGAAATAAGGAAAGACTACTGTCAGCATGTGAGAGGTGTGTACAGGTTCAAGGCTTCCTTGCTGAAAGGCGAGCAAACTGCTTGTATTGGAGGAGAGCAAGGTACAAATAAAGTGGCACAGGGTTAATATCTTGGACCACCTACAATAGTGCAGTTTCAGTGAGTTCTAAGGCAGATTCACAAATAACAGCATCAGTGCTTAAGGTATCATCCTAGAAGTTGTGGCAGTTTTTTGGGTTACTAGTGGTTCACCTTGTGCAGGTTGCAGTCTTCAGCTCTGACAAAATCAGGTCATTTATCCATGAAATTTGTACTTCCAGAGTTGATTACTGCAAAGGGAAGCTTCCGTGTAACCAGACCAGTTCTGGACTTAACATTAAATACCAAGTTTAATCTTCAAGTTGAAATTGAGGGGGAATGGGGCTATGTGTTACTCCTTTGAGTCCTTCTAAGTTACGCCTAGATTTGATGAGCTTCCAAAGCAGAGCATGCTCTTGCTTCGCAAGAAACATCTGTATTTTTATGCCTGTTATCATTTGAGACAGAGGATACTAAGCTTCTGGTGTATGGATTTCTTCTGCATTCTGCTTTGCTCATGTCACATAAAACCTCTAGAAGCAAAACACTTGCATGGTTCCAGGAAATGCTGCTTCTCCCCAATACCTCGCTTCAGCTTCATGCTTTTGGGATATTTTCTTCTTCCTGGCTCCCACTCTGTCCCTGTTCTTTGGGTAGGTGCAGGATCTCATTAACTTTATGATAAGCCTTTGCTACCTGGTAATATCTGTCTAATGTGCTCTAGTGTAGGAGAGCTGCTGATGGTGTCTTCTGATAGCTGTAATCTTCTCTGCGGGGATAAGTGTTCTTATCTGTGATCCAAGGGACAACTGCTGCTTCTCAAACATCTGCTGCAGCAGTGATCCTTCCTAGGTACAGTGAAAACAGCTGTCTAAAAACCCGTGTGTAAGAAACAGGCTTGAACTGTAGCTCTGTCCTAACATCATCACATCTGACTTCTGCAACCTGTCTGTCTAGGGGCAGCCTTTGGTCTGGATCAGTTAGTCACCTCAGCGTGAGGTATACAGAAACAGCTTTTCTACAGTTCTGGTGGAGAAACCAGTGGGTGTGGGGGAGGAGGGGTGTGTGCTGGGCCTAGACTCATCTAAGGCAGTTTCAGTATCAGTTTTAACTAGCAGTTATCACATCTTTTTAGTACGGGTACCTCAATCTGGATGTGAAGTAGGATGTTGTGTAGGTTCTTTTTTGAGCAGGCATTTTTGAGCTTAGATTGCTGTTTCAGTCCTTCCGGTGCAATGGAGGATGGAACGTAACTACATAATCAGAATAACCCATAGTTCCTTTTCAAATGTGTGTTGTTCTTGCATCCTGTTTCCCCCTCCTTCCCTTTCCTGCTTCCGCAGTGGTCTTCTGTCATCTCGTTGTTGCATTCAGAGATGTGAGATTCCCAGTAGCTGCCCTCTGTTGCTTGCTCAGCATTTCTCTCGAGTTTTCGGTATGACAGTGTTTTTTATTTTCCATCATACTTGAAATCCCGTACCTGTGCCAGTGTTGGTGTTAAAGGTGTTCTGTAAGAGGTACTGAGCAGATGGAGGACATTTGATACTGGGGTGAAAGATTGATCCTGATCAATCATTTCTGCCCCTTCCATTCATGAGTAACTGAAATTAACAAGTGCTGAAGGAATAGCTCTCTTTAGGGAGAAAACTGAAAGTATACTGTCTTCTGGTTTGTGTGGCTATGCAACACAGGCAGATTTATCCTACTAGTCTACCATCTCCCACCCCTTCTGCCTGCTCGCAGAAGAGAACAGAATTGTATAGGAACGTCATGGGCAAGTTAAGCCAGATAAGTACAAGTCGAGAGTTGAAAAGAAACAGTATTGTAGGAAAAGTAGAGTTCTGACTCCTCCATAGTTGAAGTAATTTCTCAGTAGACTCATCAAAATTCCCTCCAAAGTCAAGCATCAAACTTTAATGGAATGTATGCACGTGAATAGGAGAACTGGTTTCAACAGACTTTGAGCTTCTATTGAGCTGTTTAGGATCTCTGCCAATAAATGTTGTGAAATGCAAGCAAATTACCAGAAATACAAAGATTTATTGGTCAATGCTGGTAGAACCTTGTGTGCTTAATTAAGAAAAGCAGCATACAATTTTCCCAACTGAAGCTGAGTCTGATAAATGTGAAGGGTTTTTTGGTAGTAATTTAGGGCATCTGAATGCTAAGGACTCAGGTGTCAAAACTGGATTAGTTAGATCATTGCCTGTTCCCAGAATTGTGTCAAATACCATCGCTTCGTGTTGCTGAGTGATGTAGTGCCTCCTTACCACCAATGCAAAGCCCAGCCTATACACCGCTGTACAGGAGAACTTAAATTTCCTAGCGGTTTCAGATCTTTAGAAGCAGTTTAGTATCCCTTAGGGCAGCTGTTATGAAGTTAATAGTTGTTGTTACCTGCTTGCCTTTTACATTACCAGAATTAGATGAAAAGAAGTTCAAGAATGCCACTGTAAAGCAGTGCTTTGAAGCCCAGTGTGGACAACACGTTGTTCCGATCTATGGGAGAAGCTGAGTTCACTTTGAATATGTATTGAATGTGGCTTTCATTGGTTATTTTGTTTAAATTTCAGATAAAACTCAGAGGAAACTTGCACAGATGCTGCTTTGGAGAACTTTCAGCCCAGGTTGCAGAGCTGAGCCTTGGTAAACCTGTCTCTATTACAGCACATTGCCATACATCTAAGTGCATAAGGTTGGTGGCCTCCAGGATCCACACACCTTAATCAGAATGCTTAGCATGTTTACCATAAGTTTAAAATCTGTTCTTTATCTATCAGTCCTTTTATAGCTTTCTAAGTTCATATAATGGCTAATATGCAAGAGTTCATTTTTAATATTTTAATTGATTTCTTTAATCAATTTCTGAACTTGTATTTATTAAATACTTAAACTCAGTATTACCTACTCAATGCCTTTTAAAAGAGAGTTTTAATGGAGAATAAATTGAGCCTTAAACAAATGGTTACTTCTGTATATTACCTCGCATCAGTGCTTATTTCTATTTGCAAAGTTTTCTCCTACGATGTAGTTGGTCATTCTTCGAGACTTTTTGTTTACGTGTGACAGTGTCGTGAAAAGATACGGAGGGCACCTCTGTTGTATGGATGTAGTATCCCTTTTCTTGGCACATGCAGCTGTGATACTGTTTGTTAACTGCTCTGATTTGACAATAGGGATCACTTGGAACAGGATGTAAAGTCTCTGACTGTTTCTTTTCTTGCAATCATGGTGGGTTTCTTAAACTCAATCAAAAAATGACAATTGTAGCATTGCAAAATGGCAGCACACTTTTCCTCCTACTGAGTTTCTAAACTTGCTTGTTTACAAGTAGCTTCTTCATGCCTTTGAAAAGGGATAATGTATCCTTCAAAAGGGGCTTTATGCCTAGTCAGAGTCAGCTCAGCTTTGCCTGGCACATTGAGACATCTTGTAGACCTCTGCACATGTAAATCTAATGCAAATAAGATCACTTTACATTTTATAGTTCCTAATATTGTCTTTCTGAATAATATTTTAAAGCAATATTTGTTAAAGTTTTTCTTGCACTGTCACAAATTGCTTTTTAGTTTTTTTTCCCAATAAGCGAGTTTAATATTAGAGACAAGTTGGTGTTACAAGGGGAAAAGCACCAGGTTTCAGTGAGACTAACTGCAAGCGTGCTTTAAACAGCCATTGCCTTCCATATTGTTTACCTGATCAACATTTTCTCTGAATACTTGAAAATTTTAACAATAACACAGGTATAAAGAGCAGAATGAAAATGTACAAAGAACAGATGAAATCTTTTTGTTCGGTTTTATTAACATGTTGCATACATGAGAGCTTTTTCTAGCGGTGGTTTAAAATGTGTAATTTTTTTTTGCAGAAGTTTAATAACTGCAGCTCACCTACTGCACCAAAGTTCTAGGTTTTTAGGAGCCCAGCTTTAGTCATTTGAACATGCTTCTAGAAATGTACTTTCTTTCCCTGTAATAGTTAAATAACTTTGAGAAAAGCTCCAGTAAAAGCAGTGATGGATATATGAGGTTAAGCAGTTGAAAACTCACAAAATGTATTGTGGATGATGGCATTTGAAACAATAAAAGATCACCGGTACAGTATCTCAACATTAATGTGTTTCATTGGTAATAATGCAGGCTGACTTTACAGTGTTTAGCAGAAATAAAGGTTCTGAGTCTACATTCAGTGTTGAATTTGAACACTGAAAAGAAGAGAACATCAGGTTTTCTGCTTGGGTATCAAAACACCTGATTTTTTTCCTGTGGGGTTACTTGAATTTTTTCCCCCCTGTTTGTACAAACTTTATGAACAGGCTGAGGCTAATATTTAGGTTTGCACTTTAATATCAGAATTAAACCAAACCTTGTATTCAAAGTAGACTTTTAAGTGGTGGTTGTTGATCTTTTTTTGTAGGTTGTAAGGAAGTAATAGGAAATAAAAGTAATTCATAAAGATCTTAGTTTTCCTTTGTCTAAGGGGGGAAAAGTTGGTTAATATTAATCAGTGGTTCATTCCTATGGGTAGTTATCAAGCCAGTGTTCATTTTCATCGACCTCAGCAAAAATAAAAAATAAAAAAAAAGAGGAAAAAAAAAACTTGAACTAGCTTAGAGTGACAGGACTGGGAAAACGAGAGATGGTTTCTTCAGCACACTTTGGGGGGGAAAAAGGGACCAAAAGTTATTTTAGGCTTCCTCAATAGATTGCATGTGAAGTTGCTTATTAGAGTAAGAGGCTAATAATAAATGAAATATGTATTGTCTTTACTATGGCATCTGTTTAGGAGTTGTTCAAATCACTGCAGTAGGGCTCTACAAATAAAAATGTAACCTAACATCATGTATCTAATGTACTGTATCTTTATCAGTGATAGGTGAAATCTGGAATAACAAGTGCAAAAATGGAACAATTACCTATAATGCTTTGTAAAAAGTTTTTTCCAGTAGAAATCATTCTTGTCATTTTGTAAGACAACCCTACAGTCCACCTGTTTGTAACTTTTTTAATAAAATAGATACCTGTATTACCAAACTGGGGTGACTAGTGTGTTCAATTTCTTCCGAAGTGGGCTGAATAAACAAGCCTCTTATTTAGTAACTTTTTTTTTTTGAGGTACTGGTTATTCTAAACATAGTAGCTACACCTGAATTACCATGGATTGCAACTTCTAGCTCAGGGAAACCGTGCTGCTGGGATGGCATAAAGCGCTATCTCGTGCACTGAATAGAGAAGATGGGGTCCAAGAGCTGCAGCGGTGCTTCCGCTCGCAGGCTGGTATGCTGAGGCTTTGTTCAAAAGTACCCATGTACTTTTGTCTTGTCCAAATCTGTAACATCCCTGTTTTTCGTACAGGCTTTTGTGTTCGTAACAATGGGCAGAGGTCCTGACATCATCTTCTGGTATGCCTGTAGCTACTTTCCCTCACGGTAGCCCTGAACTGGCATCTTTCCACCACACCATCCAAAAAGCACACTTGGAGCTCTGCCTCAAGAGAGGTGGAATATTTGTCTACAAAACCTTTCAGCTGAGAGTGCTATTTGATAACCATTATCTTAAATGCTCAGTAAAAGCCTCGAATTTGCTAAGTCAGTGATTGAATCATCTAGCCTCTGTAACAAAAAGTGCAGCTTCCTCAGAACTTAATGTCTTGGTACTGACCTTTTATATTGCTTTTGTAACTAAAGCCACGTATTAATGTGAAATGTGTTTTAAACTTTAAAAAACAACAACAACAACAAAAACTTGCTACTTTAGCAGCACCTTTGGTTGTCTGCATTGTGTCAGCAGGCAAAGTCACCTAGCACACTTAATGCTTCTCTTCCTGGTAAAAAGTGTTAGCCTTATCTTGTTGTATTGTTCCTTCCTGCTCCTCAGACCTCCTCACTGAGACAGGGAAATAATTTCCATCTCAAGGGAACATGACAGAGAGGAAAGGTAGGCTCCCGTTCTAAATTATCTTGGAATAAATGTATGCTTCCCCTAACCTCCTCCTCGCGAGGAGCGTTGCTCCGACTAGCACTGATGTGTCAGCGAGTGTGTTAGCTGACAAAGGCTGATGTGCATTCAGATGTAACCCGTTGATTGGTCGTTGTCTATGTCTGTTTTCTCATGCAGCTTAAAAAAGTCATAGTTGGGTGATAATATTCCTGATTCTCATGGCAGTCCAGTGTAACAAAGCTGCTTCCTCTTCTCACTCAGGCCAGGAACTGACGACAAGTGCAGCCAGTAAGTCCCTGGGACTTCACAGCACTGGGTTGTTTCAAGGTGACAGTAGAACCATTGGGGCTGGGGTTTTAAGGAAGTGTGGAAGATTTATGTTTAAGGCCATTATATTTCAAAACTCTTGGTGCTGAGAGTCAGCTCAGCTACTGCTGTACCATTGTTGAGTAGTGTCTTTCATAAAACAGGTGTGACAGCTTCATGTTGTTTTAAACCTGGGCTGGCTGGTTTAGAGGGCTGTATAGATGGGACTTCAGAAGCAAAGCTTTATTTTTAGTGTAACAGTTCCTGCTATAAAAGCGCCCGTGCCATGCAGAAAGCTGCCTGGTGTCCCGCTGCTCCTGTGTGGTCAGGACAGGTATGGCTCCCGGTGTACTTGGAAGGCACTAGCTAACCACGGCACAGGCTGGAGGACTCTCCCACCCCCCTCCCATGTAGCAGGGTGACACGTAAATGAATTGCTAAGCCGGGCAGAGCTGGCCTTGCAGCCTGGCTGGCTGCGCTGGGCTATGAACCAACAACCGCATGAGCCCTGCAGTGGAGACGGCCCTAGGAGGAAGTACACGGGGTACCCGCAGTGGGTGGGGTGCGAGCCGACCGCCACACCTCGTGTCGGGTAGCAAGCTGTTATCTGCCCTAATAGGCTGCGCTGTAATTACAGTTCTGAGCTAGGTGGAAGTGTCTCGCCTTAATTAAAATGAGATACGGGTTCTAAAACAATGTCTATTGACCTGTTTGAGTTATCTCTGCTGAAAAGTCAGCAGTCCTGCTAGCTCGGCTTGCTGGTAGGCGCTTCAGTTGTTTGCAGGTTGAGTCACTGCTCGCTTAGCAGCTGGAGGAAGTGTGCGCGCAGCGACTGCGGCCGCGGGCGAGTTCAGTCAAGAGATGAGGCGGCTGTGGCCCTGTGCTCTGCACGGTGTGAAAGTGAAATAATAAAGGGTGCTTCACTTTTAGCTCTGCCTGGTCAGTACAGCTGCAAGGAGCAGAGAAGATGGACTTTCATCAACTGTGTTTTTCAATGCAAAGGTCAAAGCCTGCTTGTAGTTATTTCTTGGCTCTGTTGAGGGCAGCATTGAGCTTACAATAGCTTTGCTGGCAGCAATGATACAGTTCAACTACAAAATTGTGGGGGATAAAAACGTTTCTTTATGGAGCCGGTACATTTAGCATGGAATCAATCCGAAAAGATCACCCCTCGAAGCTGTGGTTCTCCTCATGTCCCTTCAAGAAGTCCAGAGTCAACTGCAGCAATTGATGGGGAAGAGTCACTGGCGTTGCAGGAACCGAAAAATACTTAAAGAAGGGAAGCATTTGCTGTTTGTGTTTGCTTTCTGATGTGTCTGTGCTCTTTGGTGTTCTGCAGGTTCTGTCTGAATGTGCTTTCTAACAGTGACTTACTTCCTCCAAATCACATTTTCAGTGATGAAGCTTACATGGCATTTGAGGCTCTGAGACGTTGCTGGCTACTGGGTAACCTCAGTTCTTAATTAGAAGAAAAATGTTAATTTGGGGGTAATAAAGTGAAGACTGCATTGAGGCTACAAGTTGCTCAGGCTTACCTGGAATCAGATGCACTGGTGTAGTAGAATAATTTTCATATTGTGTAGTAGAGTAATTTTGACGTTTCATTTCTTGAATGTGAATAAATAAGTAGGCTAAAAATGTAAAAACCAAAATATATTTTTTTCAGATTTATTAGAAGTCTTTCATACTTTTGTAATACCACAATAGAAGTGATTTAGACTTCTTATGCTTATAGAAATTTAGTAATAACAATTGATATAATTAATAAGTGAACACAGTAATTCAGATAGTCAGCTTCCTGGGAAATTTCTGGCTCTTCAAGTTTCTTTTTTTTTTTTTTTTTTTTTTTTCCTGCCTCTAGGCTGACTGTTTTCTCCATTTTTATGTCCTCAGAAGATCTGCCTTGACATTAGATTTAAATTATGTGGTCAGCCCAGAAAAGAGAAAATAAATTTGCTGTTTGTAACATTCCTTAAGAGCTACTTGTCCATTTGGGAACTAGCAGATAGGATCGTTAACTGTCAGCCTGGGATTCATCCTAGCACTGTAAAATAACTTAGACAATTAAAAGCAAATTAGGAGTTTCCATGTAATCACCCATAGCACGGCCGCTTTGGGAAAGCAAGAAGAAATAAACAGAATTTTCAGCAAAGCTGATTTATGTTGGAAATCAGAGAAAACCTCTCACTGGATGGCTGATGTGCTGCAGCAAGCTGCATTTGGAGGAGATGGAGAATTTTTGAAGTCAACGCTGGATAACCATTTGCTGAAGGAAGGAGCATGTGTGGTGCGTACAGCTCCTGCCTCAGCCTGCTGGGTTGTCATGTGGGATCTCCTGAAGTCCCTTGCAGCCCTGTGTTTCTGTGACCTCAGTCACATTAATGATCCTGGCACTGTTTTCCATTTGATGTTCCAGGAATTAGCACGGACTTGCCAAATGCCTTATGTTTAATCTCAGTAATGCAAATGCATTTTCTAATAGGTTTGAATAAAGATTTTAGCTTCAGGGCCTGTCCTAGGGTCAAGCTGTGGTTGGAAGTGCTTTGGAGTCTGGCTGTGAGTGGTTTCTTTTGGGGAAAATCTGTTAGTTACCTCTCTGAACAAACATTTTAACTATGTAGGCTGTTTCTATTAACTGTCAGCACGCTATCTCGGGCCATCTGAATTGTTTTATCTTGTGGCCAAAATTAATGATTTAGAAAGATTCAATGAATGTACCCCTGAAACTTTTTGACAGTCATGGTGTAGGAATGTTTCCTGTTCTTTGAAACACGTCTGTCTGTCAGCTTCCACCCTCTGCCAGAAGGCCCTGGAAGAGGAACTGTAAAACAGGGATTGCCTTTGATCACTACAAAGTTACCAAGTTCCCAACTTCAGATGGATGCTGCTCTATTGTCCTCTGCTTCCTGCTGTGAAGAATGGCTTTGACTCAACTTCAGCTCTGCTTTGAGCTATATACTTGGAATTCGGTGGGCCTTAATAGGACTGAAGTGTGATAAGGGTTTTTAAAGGAAGAATAAAAGCAAAGGAAGTGAGTGGGAGAAGAGAGACTACCTGGGAGGGAAACATGTTAACAAAACGCAGGATCAAGATCTGTATGGTGAGATGGGTCTGATCCATTAGCCTGGAGGCACCTTGAGAACACGTGTGTTTCTTTGCCTAGATGTAATCAAGGCTTACTCAGCCAGAGCTAGTTGTCTCCAGCCAAGAGGGAAACCACATCTGTCATGAAAATAAGCAATACAGTTCTTTAGAAGTCCATCCTTTTCTCTAGGATTCAGTGTCTTCCTCTGGTATTGCAGACTTAATTTGGCAGCTTCCTCAGAGTCTGCCTTTGGCCGTAGGATCCTTCCTGGTGATGATCAGCAAAGGAAGCTGCCTTTATTACCTTTTCTCCTCTCGTTCCCTTCTGAAGAGTTGCTGCTGTTTATAGTCTCCTAACTCTCGATTGCCAGAGCTGTGTGAGCAGAAGAGCAGACACTACCCACCTGTCATTCAGGTTTCTGCAGCGTAGTGCACGTATGTCGAAATCAATATTCATTCCCAGCTGGGGTCTGGTGTTTTCTCCCTTTGGGGCTTAAGTTGGGAAAGATCTGCATGCTACTCCTGGAGAGCCCGAGGGGGAGGATTGATTGGTTTGTCTTCCTGACAACACTCACAAGGACAGAGAGCCTAGGCATCCTGAGGCCTTGGCACAGGACTGCTGCATTGCAGGAAATTTACACTACCTTTACCCTGCTGACATGGAGACGTGCAAGTGGACCATGAAGTGTTTGTGCTTGAAACAAATCAGGGATAGTATATCCTAGTCTGGCTTTTTGTACTACTACATTGATGTAGTGAGATGCATCTCCCCAGCCAGAAGTGACTGAAAGCTGAAACATGCCTGAGTCTATGGAGAAATCAGTGCTGCTTTGACTTGATATGTTCACGAGGCTTTCTTTTTCTGTATAAATTGCTTTCTTGTGTCTTGGAAGCGATCTGTTAGAATTGAACACCACTGAGTGCTTTTTATCTAGCTGTGCCAGCAATGGAGCACAACTGACACATTAAAAATGAGATAGAGATAATGTCGTATTCTGGGTAATACCAGGGTTGTACTAGTATTTTTCTTACAAAGGTTGTTTTTCTTATATAGGTATCTCATGTAGCATTAGCATAAAGCAAGCTGCCTTCTTCACTGCCTGCTAACAGCTTTTACACAGCACCTGAAGAACGAAGAAAAGTTAGCAGTGTACATCAGTGCACGGTAGGTAGTGTTATTACCGTACTGAATCCTGCGTCTGTGCACACCGAGTTGTCTCCTGTGCTGTCTGGCTTTGGGGCACCACAACCACGAGAGGGAGCTTGGAAGCAAGGCTCTGTTCCCTCCTGGCCGTGGTCTTTGTGGAGCTGGGCTCTGCTCTGTGCCTGGAGAGCAAACGCGGTTGTGTACAGGTTGAGAAGAGAACAACTGAGACAGGTTTGTATTTCAGGACTTTGGTAGCATGGTCAGGGTTATATCTTAATAACACTTCCAAGCAAGTTTTGCACTTGCAGTTAATTTGTCTATTGGGTGTCTGGAATTGCAGATCACACTCGGAGACTTTTTGTGCATAATTAAGGGTTATTTTTCTTTTCCTACTCTGTTATTACATCTTGGTAAAAAGAGTTATTTACCTCAGCTGCTGAGACAGAAGCAAAAATTTCATCAGGAGAATAAGGTCTGGTATGACTCTGCTTCCTTGGATATCAGAAATTGTCACTGAAAAAAAAAGCAGGAGGAGAAGGGTGATTGACTCTTAATTTGACTTAGTGCTCAAATAAAGCTGAACCTACTTTTTCTGGTTTTGTTTGTTTGTTTTTTAAATTGCAACCTGGTCCAACAGCTGAAATGTCAACATGCTTCTTACCACGTCAGGGTCACCCTCTGCTCCCACACAGACAGACGCCTGCAGGTTGTAACAAACACAGGGCTGCCGGTTTGGCTGGGGTGCCTGCCTGCAGGAGAGCTGCCTGCACAGAAGCTGGACCACTCCGAAAAGTCCCGTCCCTTGTTTATCTTGCAATACTTCCCAGCTGAACACCGATGCAAGCAATGCATACAGCTAGTGTGTAATTGTGTCATCACCTGCCCTGGCACCACCTGGTGAGAGACTGGCAGGCGGCACAATTCTTCCTTATACTTGTCTTTATTTCCAGCCCAACGCCAGGGGTGTTGAGCATCGGTCCTCGTGTCACAGTTCAGGCATCGAGGCTGGTCCCCTCCTGCCAGCCTCATCAAGTTTTGCAGACAGAATATATTAACGATGATGCACACCGGGGAGTCTGTGCAGCTTCTTTCAGTGAGTAATTTGTGATGTTGCATTGCCGTAAGTACAGCTCTCAGTGGGAATCCTAGCAAGATCACCAAGCATCTGAGATGCTACACAACCTTTTCTTGGGTAGGACTGGGGCAAACCGGGGGCAAATTAGGCTGCTGCATAATGTCACCTTCTGGTGTCAAAGCAAAGCGTGGCCTGATCCTGCTGTTGGGAGCTAATGGGCAAAACCCACCTAAAATGTGAAATTAAAAATGCAGCCGTTTCTACTTTCCCAGCAATTACTTATGAGTAATAAGCTACAGCAGAGTGATGTCAGACTGTTTAACTGATGTTTGGCAAGAAAATTTGATGGAAATGCAAATGTATCATTGTTTATTATATTCAATAAATAGAATGGTTCTGGTGCAGAAGCTTCTGGAAGGGCAGGACTTGGCTGGTCAATTGTAACTGTTGAGATATACTCAAAATGTAATGACTTGTGAAATCAATGAAAAATAATAGTCATCGTTAAAACTTTAGGGAACTTTTTTGTTTTGGACCAGTCACTGATATATTTCTGAGAATAGTCCCATTTGAGAACTGTCAGTGAATACCACTTTGGCAGATTTCCTTATGATCTTTTCTCAACAACAAATTAATGAAGTATTTATGCACAACCTTCTCAATCCAGGGATGGGCCTGTACTTTGGCACTGTGAGGTCGCAGAGTGGCGGCGCGCTTGCCGGCAGCCTCCCACTGAATTAGCAGCATAAACACTTTCCTGTTCCTTCCAGTTGCTTCCCCTGCCCACACAGGTCTCCAGTTGTCATCATCAGCAACAAGCATTCCAGGAATTATTGCATCAATTGGGAAGTCTCCTTACTAATGCAAGACTGCAAGCAGGAGACGTGTGCTCACACACGGGGTCAGAGAGGAGGCTGGCTGAAAGGACGCAGCTCATCCTTTCCTCGGCCCCGTGGCAGGACCCGGTTTGCCTGGAATGTCTGCTCTGGTATTTCCCCTGCCTCACAGTTTGCAGGTCTTTCTTAGCACCTAACTCAGATCTTTTCTGCAGTTTCAAGTTATTTCTTTGTTTCCCTCATAGCTCGGGAGCCCAGCCGACTGGTCATCCTGGCATGGTCCTGCGTATATCAAGAAATAGACCATTGCTGTTTCCTCTCTCTTCTCTCTTTTTTTTTTTTTTTAAACAAATTTAGTTCTTTCAGACTTTAGTTTTTGAAGTTACATTTTGGAGGGGTCAGGTAGGGCATTTAAATAAATAAATAAAGCAACTAGTACCTAAGCCAAGACCCCAGCATAGAGTGAAACAATTCCTTCTGCTGTGGCAGCAGGAACATCGCAGGAATCCTGTTCCAGAAAGAAACTTGCCTGTTTTGCAGTATCAGTGCCCTGCCTCAGGCTTATTAACCAGCTGGTTAATGAACTATGCGCCTTGTGCCTCACGCTGTTCAGCCAAGACTTCAGCTTCACCTGAGCCTGTGGCCACAGACAGCAGCCAAGCCACGGTGCTGCTTCCTCGAGGAGCTCCCTGCCCAGGTGGAAGTCCTCTGACAGCTCCGTCTGGCACGGTCATGCTGAGGAAGAGGAGATCGGTCCGCACTGGGAGGTCTGCACGTGACACTGCCCCTTCCAGTGACACAACGAGCATGAATCCTGGGCCGAGGAAAACACCAGAAAGTCAGCCCCACAATGCAGTGACCGGACACAGCAGAAGATTAGTTCACCTGCTTTGCAGAGCAGATTCACATGGAAAAGCAGATTAGCTTCAATTTATATGTATAATATATATAAATATATAATAATTATTATTTTTTGTCTAAGTCAGTAGGATACTAATAAGAAGTTGGTTCTGTAGGTTTTTCCTCTCTGCAGCCCAGAGAGCAAGCTGAGCACGTGCCTTGACAGGCTCAGTCCTGCCATTGCCGGGAATATTTGGGAAGTGTAAGAGGGACCACGGCAAATGGCTCAGCTGCCTGGAGTCGCTGGCAGTGGATATTTCAGTGGAAACTGAGAAGAAAGCAACAAGCAAAATCTGTGGCTTTTTAGCTTTGCTCTGAGCCCCCAGGGCTGTGAGTGGTCGGGGCTTTTTCCGGGAGCAGCAATAGGGATCCCCTGTGACAGTCCGGTGGCTGCCTTTTGGTGCATTCATGTTCTCGTGGTACACATGGTTCATGTGCATGTGCTGGATGGTTATCTGTGGGACCTGACCTACCAAGAGGCTCGCCGCACCAGCCAAATGTAAGTCTGCTAGCGAGCAAATGTTTCAGTGCAACTTAACCAGAGCAAAGCACAGGTGATGCTCACTGCTCAGTGACTTCTGCAGGAGAGCAGCTCACCTCTTTTTCCCTGACCCTGCTGTGTAAAACCTGGGCTCTCTTTGCCCTCACATTTCTCACCAGGAGCTGTAAAACTGCACATTTATGGGACACTGTCTCTTCCCCATCAGTGTGACTCCGGCAGCGCTGGTGCACAGCCTTCTCCCCTAGCGACAGAAGCACCATTCACAGGGGGGAAGTATCCTGCAGCGTAGTGGTGATGGCATCAGGATTTTTTTTGACTTGGTTTTAGACATTCCGGTCCTTTGCTGCAACCTCCACTCCACATCTGTGACTGCAGCCTCCTGCATCCAGCTGAGAAGGAAATTATGTGTGAGCGAGGAGTGGGGGCTCCCTGCTCACAGCACTAGGACGCCGCGCCTGCTGCACGCTCAGCCGCATGCTCGAGGATGCTGCATCTGAAAGTCCAGTTCCTGGATGACTCCCAGAAGATCTTTGTAGTTGATGTAAGTGGGTATGATATTATTGGTTTGGGGCTAACTAATGAAGTCATTTCTACTCCGCAGGATTGCATAGCTCTCTAATGGTCTCTGCTAGCTTCTGGTTTTCAGCTTTGCAAAGCAAAAAGACAAAACAAACAAAAAGCTTAAAAAAAGAGCTCACAGTGCTGATTGCTAAGTGTCTTTCAGGACCAACACACTCCCACTCTCTCCTCTTATTAGAATTACTTATAAAGGAGGAGGAATGGCTTTTATTTCTCTGGTGTTATCTTTTGGAAATCAGCTAATATGAATTGATGTTCTTTACAAGTGTGGAGTTCTCTTATTTGTCTGGCTGCCAGTGTGAGCATTCAACAAGGAAGAAAAATCTGAGCACAGAATAAATACAGCATATTTAACTACACTGCCCATGGTGAGAAACATCTGTATGCATCTCTTCTTGGGCATTCTGTTGAAAAACAGAATGTTTTGGTGGATAACTGAGGTTTTGGGGATAACTGAGGAAAAAAACTCACTGTGTCTTGTTTTCTGTATGACAGTGCCCCAAAACACACTGTCATTAATAATTCGTATTCAATAGATACTAGCTTTGAATATTGACTGCCAGAATATATTCTAAATGTCAGGCATCAATATCCATGGTGTTAGATTTATATACGTGTGTGTGTGTATAGATAACTGAAACTAAATATAAAGGATGTCCTGTCTATGTGTCCGAATTACAAGTGTCATTGAGCAATTGCTGTTGGTTAGGATTTGTTAATCACAGTAGCTAAATGAGTTAGATAATTCAGGTAGATCCGTTCTAGTCCTTACCTACATATCTTATGGGACCAGTGTGTTTTATAGATAACCATATTTTTCAAGTTCTTTTACATTTCTTAGACATTCCTGTTGTTTTTTATAGAATAGCCTAAGAACTGCTTGGTCTCAACATACTGTTCAGTTTCTCTGCAATGGCAATTTGGCACAAAAGAGGATTGCAAAGGAATTTCATCTCTTGGACTGGTATGGAAGTTGTCTGATTTAGTTTAATTAATGTATCATAGACTGGGAGTCTGCCTAAAAATGAGATTATTCTTTTTTTTTTTTTTTTTTTTTTTTGTATCAATTAGATCAGGGCAGAGTAAAAGACAATTTGAAAGATGCTGCTGTTACAATATTGCTGCATTTTATCCATCTCTGCTTTCTTATTTCCCAAAACACTTAGAGTCCTGCAGCTCAACACAACATGTCTAATGGCTTCCATTAGAGGGACTCGGAGCCGATTCCTTTTTTAGCATGGAAGGGTCGTGGAAGCCCCTTTTAGGCATTTCATCCTTTTCACGCTGCGTGGTTGCGATAAATGAGTAGCTGAATTAGCGAGTTCTCCATTATAACAGGACCGCTTTGGGCTAAGTCTTGAGAATTACATTTCAAGCAACTCTTCCCAAACCTGGATTCAGAAAGCTCTTTTCAATGGCTAGTGCTTCAGTATAATGGCTGGGAAGAAAGACAGCAGAGAGGAAGCACAGTGGACTTGATGCTTTGTGCTCAGCATGTACATTTGTACCCAGACGTACATGTACGTGGGTATGGCAGCTGCCAGCACGTGTGGCCAGATTTTTGTAGGTGGCCAGGACTGGTGCCCTCTCTGCGGCCACACACCAGGGCCAGCTCTGCAGGAGGACACTGCGGCTGCACTCCCCAGCTGGCAAGTTAAAAGCTGCTGGGGGTATAACGAGGTGATCCCATGGCAGGGGGAGGCGTAGGCCTGGTGCCGGCACATCCCTGTGTGCTCCAGTGGGCCCAGCACCTTGCAGCTGGGAGGACACTGGGATGCTCTGCCCCAGTGCCCTGGCACCCAGACAGCCCCACGTCAGCATTCACTGGCCTCTGGCGCTGAGAGACCTCGCAAAGCTGCATCCCTGCTTCTCCCCCCTGCCCCAGATATCTAAAGCTGTGAACTGGTGCGTGCTCTTGCCTATAAAGCCACTCTTCTCCCTGGAAAGGGTTTAAACAAAGCAGCCCCAAGCCCCTGGAGCCTTGAGAGAAGCACAGAAAGAGCACGATCCACTTCGCAGCTTCACAAAGGCTGGGTGTTAGCAGGGTTCGCGTCTTTGCAAGCAGACTTTGCTACAGGGCAAGATTCACTGGGAAGGAAAAAAAAAAGAAAGAAAAGGGAAACCAAACAAGCCAGGAAAACTAATTGCTGGAACTGAGTGAAGGACAAAGTCTCCCTTGGTCTCGTGTCCCTTCTAATGAGAAAAGACTGGAATTTTTGAAAGGAGGTGCTGAGAGCTGGCTGCGTGCAAGCTGGTCCAGCAAGGGGGTGGGGAGCACCAGGGCTGGTGGCTTTGGGTTGATGGCATTGCACACCAGCTGCGGCCACACAGAAGACACCAGCATGGCCAGTGTGGGGGACATCTCCTGAGGTGGTGGGGTATGTAGAGGAAGGGTATGTGCAGCCCCTCCTTTCTCTACCAGCCTCACCACTGGGGATTCTGCCTGTGGGTGCTGCCCTGGCCCTGCAGCATCGTTGTACGCACCACCCGTGGCACATTTAGGATGGGACCACATTTAGGTTCCAGTCCCGCACGTTGCACGCCTGCTTTGCAGCGCAGCACAGCCCCGTCTGCATGCGCCAAGGAGTGGGCTCGCTGCCCACAGACGTGGTGGCTAATAACCTGGTAGGAAATGCTTGTCTTCCCTGGATGCCTGACAAAGGCCAAGGCCTTTCATGCTGGAAAATTCTAGCTTGGAAATCAACAATTATAATCGTTTTAATTACCTCTGTGATCCAGTAATTTTGAGGAGAACCGGGAGTGCTGCAGAGCGAATGCTGTTATTACGCTATCACTTTTCAGCAGCCTTACAGCGCGGAGCTAGCAATTTCACCCAGGGAGAAGCCGTGAAAGGCGGTCATTAGCATGCAGCCCCGCCAGCACCCCATCCCCTCCCGCCCCTGCGCAGGCACTGCAGCACGACTCCCCTGCCCTGCTCCTGCCCCAGCTGGCTTTTGCACTGGCCACTGCTCATTTCTGGGCTGCTTTTCCTGGGTTAATGGTTTAGGAACATGGGTTTTTGCTGGGTTTGGTAATTTCCATGGTCATCTCTGGTGTTTTCTGGCCTGCCAGGTCATTCCTCAGCTGAATCAAGCGGTGTGGTGACAAAGCCAAATGGCCTCCAAGTGTTTCTGTTTCATGGGTGTACATAAACCTGGCCTTATCAGTGTATAGTGCCACTTAACTAACATTGCTGAAGTTCACAGATGACCCGGGGCCCAAGGCACAGGATCTCTGCAAGGTCCAGTTGCTGTTAATTACCATTAATCGCAGCTCATCCAGGGCCCAAGGCACAGGTTCTCTGCGAGGTCCAGTTGTTGTTAATTACCATTAATTGCAGCTCATCCTGGCCATCTGCCTGTGGGCTGGCTGACCGGCGGGTGCCCCGGTTTGTAGTTACCTGTGCACCTTTGCCTGCCTATCCCTGGTCCAGGAGCTCCAGCCAGGGACAGAGCTGTCCCCACAGCTGCAACAGGCAAGGTGAGACTGAGATTTCTTTCCTCTTCCTTCTCCTCCTGATTTATTAAGTTCCTTAATAAAGGTGAGAAGTGGTGGGGTGGAATCTGACATCCAAGAGCTGAGGTAAATGTCATGCAGCTGCTATCATCCTGTCCCACATACCAAAGCCATCAGCATTTGCTGAGTAAGGTTTAGCTGTGGCACAGTTTGGAAAAATCCCACAGCCTATCTGAGCTGAAGGTAGGGGGCTCTATCGCCTTCCCAATCTCCCTGAAATCCTCACACCACTGCTGCCAGCATTGCCTAACCTGCTGCTTCCCCGGTGTGTTTGCTCCCTAGCAAAAATCCTGTGGAAAAGGGCTGTTCAACCTCACCTGCAGCCACCTCAACCTGGCGGAGAAGGAGTACTTCGGGCTGGAGTTCCGCAGCCAGGCCGGGAACCACGTGAGTGCAGTGGCAGCACGGCCCCACTGCAGTGCCCACAGCCAGGCAGAAACAGCACTGCTGCAGGTGCTGGAACCACCACGAAACACTGGGTGGAAAATCGAAGTAGAAAGGCTTGCCACAATGCTAAAAAAACTTGGAAATGGGAGTCACAAGCCATGACCTGGTCGGCAAAGCCCTGATGACAGCCACAGCCCATAGGGTTTATCTGAAACCATCTGTGGCAAGCAGCGCGGCCCCAGCAGGACAGTTTGTGGCGTTCCCCGAGCTAGCCAGTGCTCTTTATCGTGTTCCAGCACGATGCTCCTGCTTTTATTCCCACTGCCCTTGTGCTGTTTATTCACCCAGTTCATTGCCTTATTTCAGGTCTGGCTGGAACCACTAAAACCCATAACAAAGCAAGTCAAAAGTAAGTATTTAAAAACTAAAATTAATCTCAGTCGCTACCAGTGGGGGCACGTTTGTGTAGTTTCTTGTGCTTGAGGACGGGAGCTCGAGTTTTCAGCATTTACCTGAGCTTACCCGTATGGTGTGAAGCTGGGCAGGGTTGTTTGCAAAAACAGCACTGTCCATATAAAAACCTGCAGAAATGCCACTGCCTTTGCAATCTGTTTTTTGCACCATTTTGGGCCTGAGCTGTTAATACTCTGACAGCTTGGCGGAGGGGCAGGGGCGGCTGCGTGCATGTGTGTGTGTTGGTGTGCTGGCAGAGCAGTAGGAATTGCTCCTGAGTGTCCTCCTTTCCCCTCTGCAGCTCTTAGCAGCCCAGATGCCCACGCAGCCGAGCCCTGCGTACAGCAGTGTTAACCGTGTGCCTCACAGGCGTGCGGCGACCCCTCTTCCCCGCAGCCCCTAGACCCCCACGCTGCTGCACAGTGATGTAGCACAGCCTGGCCTGAATCCATGGCCGGTGTTAACACAGCACCTCTATCGGCCTATTTCCATAATGAACCAAACAGTATTTTCCCCAAATACATGATGACTAGCAAGTGGTTGAGAGCACGAGGCCACGACCCATGTGTTTGCAAGGGGGAGTCCCGGAGCCATCCCGTGGTGGCCTGGGATGGTTGGTGCCTACACAATCCCCTCCCTGCACTTTGCTTGGGGTTTTGGCTGCTTGCTTTTGTCCATCCCACAAAACAGCTTTGCCCAAATGGCCTCCCCTGAAACTGTTGCATCCCAAGGGCTTGCAGGGCTGGGTAAAGCCCAGGGCTTTTGCTGAGGGTTTAATGTGCGGCTTCTGATGGCAGCTACAGGGGGGTCTGGCCACGTGTCAGAGCAGCACCTGTAGCACTGCTCCAGTGGGGACCCGTGTGGCAATCCTGCTCCTGGTGGGGTCCTTTACAATTTATAGAAATGCTGGGGCATTTTCTCTGGAATAATTTTGAGGTGTCCAGCTCCCTGTTTGCTTCCATCCTGGATGCCGGGGGTTGGGGCAGGCTGGTCCATCCACCCAGGATGGAGATCCTGATGCTCAGGGCTCCCAGCCCTGGTTTGTAAGTGACCAGGGCAATTTGCTCTGTAAGGAGACAGCATGTGGGAAAAGAGTTGTAAATGTTCTCAATAGGCACATAAAAGAAAACTTATGAAGATGTTGTGTTTTAAGATCCTAAGGAGGTTCTTTTCAAATTTATGGTGAAATTTTTCCCAGTGGACCCCGGACATCTGAGAGAAGAGCTGACCAGGTACTGTGTTTGTTCTGGTCCTTCCTTATTGCAGACCTATGTTTTTGCAGTTGCAATGCATGTGTATAAAATCCTTGTCTTCATCCAACCAAACCTGTCTGTTAGCACTGGTAATTCTAAGTATTGACAGAGCTCTGTGCTTTACAAAACAAAACTGCAAATAGTATCTTTCTGTGGTACTCTATTTTTATATAAAAACCACTTGAAAATCAGCCATCTTAAGAGGCTGCAGTGTGTTTACTGCCAAATGTTTTAGCAGTTGAGCACCAAGTCTGACTTTGCTCAGTCTAGCTCCTGCCTCAAGCTGTGTTCTGAGAGAAAAACCTTTTTTATTTTTAAAAATGATGTTGCTAGCTCTTACATTTCAGAGAACGCACTGCAAACAGGAGCTAAGAATAAAACCAGTACAGTGCTTCTGCAGAACATTAGCCCTGAGAGGAGACACAAATGCCCTCTGAAGCATAAAGGAATGTTAGCTCTGAAACCTATTAATGGCCATTTAAATGGCAGGGGCGTGCTGCTCACGGTGGTGCCCAGCTGTAGCCTCGTGGAGGGGCTGCGCACTCCTGCTGTGACCCCCCCAGATCTGCATCCCTTGTGCTGGGGCACAGGCGAGCACTGGGAGGGGCAGGGGGACAGCCTGGCTGTGCTGAGCTGGGGCCTGAGAAGGGTCCCCTCTCAGGGCAGCTCCTGTCCCCCCCACAGGTATCTCTTCACACTGCAGATCAAGAAGGACCTGGCGCTGGGGCGGCTGCCCTGCAGTGACAAGAGCGCGGCGCTGCTCGTCTCCCACCTGCTGCAGTGTAAGGGCAGGCACACGCCTGCAGCAGGGGGCACCAGGGCTTTGCTCTGACTGCATGGCAAGGGCTGCTGCTAACCCCGCTCTCCCTCTGCCCCCCACAGCTGAGCTGGGTGACTTCCACGAGGAGACAGACCAGCAGCACCTGGCCACCCACAGGTACCTGCCCAACCAGGAGTACCTGGACAACAAGATCATGCACTACCACCGAAGGCACGGGTAAGGGCTGCTGCGCGCGGGTTCCTTTCCGTCAGCACGCAGGGCCAGCAGCGGCATGGGTGCTCAGCATCCTGGCAGGCACGCATCCAAAATGGTGTCTTTTCAGCCCATTTCAGCAGTTGCTTTTTCATTCTTGTCACTTCCCGGTGTGTTTGTGCCTCCAGGGGGAAGACGCCAGCTGAGTCGGACGTCCAGCTGCTGGACGTGGCCAGGAAACTGGAGATGTATGGGATTCGCCCGCACCCCGCCAGCGACGGTGAGGGGACGCAGATCAACCTGGCCGTGACACACATGGGGGTGCTGGTCCTGCGGGTAAGCTGGGGGCTCAGGGTGGGCTCTGCGAGGACATAACCTCCTGTTCCCAGCCTTCTCTCCTCACCTGCTCTAAACCAAGCGCACCCTAGCAAACCTCAGGCAGGGAGGTGATGCTCTGGGATATCACCCTGGGCTCAGCCCCAGCACCTCTGTCAGCACACTGCTGTGCCTGCCCGGGCTCTGGCAGAGCCCTGCTGGCCCTTGTCATTGCAGGCACAGCCGTGTAAGCACCACAGGTTACACGGCTGCGTCACATGCATTCACCGTATAATCTTCCAGCAAAAATAGCCACCTAATGTCTGTGCAATTACATAACGTTTAATCACAGTGTAGCTGAGGAATAAATACAGACTTCCTCGCAGCCGGCGTGAAACAGTGCTTGCCTCCCACACTGACTAATTTCAACCTGGGAACATCTTGCCAGAGCAGAAAAAAAAACCCTAACTGTGGGTCTGCTGTTCATAATTAGTGCTGCCAGACCCAGTTATTTATTCAGAGCCATAAACACTCTCGTGTGCATGCATGATTAGAGCATCTGTGAGCCCATGAGAATCTGGGCTCTCCCAGAGGGCTGAGAGGGTCTCAGTGCCATAGCACAGGGTAGCACGGTTTTATCTTCCTGCTGTGATACAAGTGTTGCATGTCTGCATCCAAAGTGATGCACAGCAGTAATGAAGGTAAGGTATGCTTGCAGTCTGCTTAAAGGCATGAAAATGGGCTGAGCTCTGCTGCGCTTCCCATCTCACTTCTTTTGGGAGGCAGATTCTGCATTAACACCTCACCTGCCCTGTGAGCTGGGGAGGATGGGACACTCTGCTTTGACCTCTGTGAGTTTTCTCTTAGATCTCTGCTGTTGTACAGTTAACTTTGTTGGAAAGAGTTCAGCCCTGAGCCTTAATTCCTGCTCTTGGGATCAGCTGATAGAGAACTGAGGGTCAAGTGCTAAATCCCCATTGCCTCTTCCCCAGGCCCAGGGGCAGTGGGAGCTGTAGAAATGGCTCCTGTGGTGTCCTGAGAGCCCAGGTCTCGGCCAGTTGTATTTCTGCATCTTGCCCCATCCTGGTATAACTGCTGTGTCTGTCCTTGCAGGGCAATACGAAGATCAACACATTCAACTGGTCCAAAATTCGCAAACTGAGTTTCAAGAGGAAGCATTTTCTCATCAAGCTCCATGCAAACGTTTCTGTAAGTAGGTCTCTGTAAGCTGCGAAGGCAGCTGCCCAGCTCAGGACCGCCAGGGCAAGCGGCAGAGCCTGGCCCAGCGCGCCCCTGACACCCGCGCGCTTGTCCCTGGGCACACAGGCACTGTGCAAGGACACGCTGGAGTTCACCATGGCGAGCAGGGATGCCTGCAAGGCTTTCTGGAAGACATGTGTGGAGTACCACGCATTTTTCCGGTTGTCTGAAGAGCCCAGGTCAAAGCCCAAAGCCTTTCTGTGCAGCAAGGGCTCCAGTTTCCGTTACAGGTAAAGTCCCAGAGGAAAATCCCTGGTGTGCAGAGGCTCTGAGCCTCCCCTTTACACCTGTCCTGGCTGGGTGCAAGAGGCTGACGCCTGCCAGCTGCTTCCCTGGTCCTGCTGATGCCACCCCGGTCCTGCCGTGTCCCCTCACCTCCCCCAGGGTGCGGGGCCGCCCAGGGCTGGGCTGATGGTGTCGCTCACACCTTTCCCTCCTTGCTGCTGCAGTGGGAGGACACAGAGACAGCTGCTGGAGCACGGGAGGAAGGCGAAGATGAAGAGCCTGCCCTTTGAGAGGTACCGAGGGGAGGGAGGGGGGTAATGCTGAGGTGTGTGTGGGGCGGCATCCTGGCCCTGCATCCACCCCTGCACTCGGCCTTGCAGGAAGCACCATGCATCCCGCTATGACGAGAGGCAGTGCCGCTCTTCCCCGGACCTCCTGACAGATGTGTCCAAACAGGTACATCCACGCAGTGTGTACAAGAGGCAGCCAGAGTCCGAGCCACAGCCCTGGCTCTTCATCCTGCTGCCGGCCCTGCTCTGCTCCCCCTGCCCGCCTGGGGCTGAGCAGGATGCCCACAGCCTCTTTTTTTTCCACCAGGTGGAGGAGCTGCGCCTGGCCTATGGCAGCCGGGGCTCCTTCCGCGCTGCCAACGGAGTGCACACCTCGGAGCCCACGCTGGACAGCCGCTGCTGCAGCTCCACCACAGAGGTGACATTCGCCGCCGAGCTGGAGCGCTCCAAGCCTGAGGCAGCCCCCGTCTTCCTGCCCCACTCCAAGAGCAGCTCCGCCTTCCCCCTGCTCTACGCCGAGCTGGAGCTGGAGCGGGCGTGGGAGCCCACCGACCTCTTCGGCTCCAGGAACCCCTTGACATCCTTTCGGCCCCACCACAAGTTTGCTGGGAACAGTAAGAGCACCTCGGTGGGCAACATGCGGGAGGTCAGCACGAGGCCGCTGGTGTACACAGACGTGCCGTGCCCCCAGCCGGTGGCCACCCCGGCCCCCCAGGTCCTCTTTTACATAGACAGGCCACCACAGGCCCTGTGCCAGGTGCAAACGCCCAGCCAGGAGGCAGCAGGAGCAGCCGGTGGATGCATCCCTACGGCCACAAAAACACCCAAGTGGAGCCCGAGCACTGCCTGGATGGGAGAACTACAGCACAAGGCTTCGCACAGGGCTGTGGGCACCAGTGCAGACCCAGAAGGGGGGAGCAGGCCCTTGGCTCGCTCCTTTGATTATGGCCTTCAAGAGCAGCCTCCCAAACGGTCCTGGAGCCAGTCGGACATGAAAACCATCCGCTTCCCCTACGGCTCGGAGTTCAGGCCCCTGGGCCCACGCCCTGCCCTGAGCCGCAAGGCAGGAATCCTCCGGCACGCGCTGGCCCAGCAAGGGCTCACGCCACGGCCGCGGCACCCCGCCGAGCGCTACGTGGGCAGCAGCACTGAGTCCAGCGACTCCGACTCCGACCTCCTGGGCACTGAATACTGCTCCCTGTACGGCCGGGTGCTGCGGTCGCCCATGGCTCGGGTGCGGCTGTCCTCTGGCAGTCTCCAGCTGGAAGAAGAGGATGAAGAGGTGTCCTTCATGACCGGTGCTGCTGAAGAGAGGACTTCCAGGTATTTCACTTAGGTGCCTCACAGCGGCTGAAAGGAGCCACAGGTGGCCAGGACTGATCCAGACCCACAGAAGGGTCACAGTCCTGCTTGCAGGGCTGCTTACTGCTTGTGAAACGTTGTGACGGGCTCCTGTTGTGTGAGTGCTCTTAGCTGTAGAGGAAGTGTTAAGGAACAACTGGGGAATGTTCAGAGGCACCCATCTCCTGCATCACACCTTTAAACTGGTGCATTGCTGCCACCAGGCTTTGCACATGCAGGGGTCCAGCTTGAGCCAGATGGGCAGGGGCTCTCTCTTAAGAAGACAGTGCATCCAGTCCAAGCAGGACAGAGCTCAGCCACTCAAGTCTTCATCAGTGAGGTGGAAGGAAAAAAAAAAAAAAAAGACATTTTATGGAAGATCTTAAACATTAGTTTTTTCACAGCTCCAGGAAAGCCTGCTGGTGGGAAGAGTGTTTGAGGCCCAGTGGGAGAGGAGCAGGATGGTCAGGGGAAGCTGAGCAGAGGCGGCTGTTCTTGGCGCTGTCAATGCCCCAGCACAGAGCCTCCTGCCTCTCCTCGTGCCAGTGCTGCAGGAACACCCAGTCCTGAAGGACACAGTGCCACACGTGGGGTGCTCCTTGTGACGCTTAGAGCCATGTAGGAAGTGAGCAGCTCTGTCTTGTCCCTGGCCATTTTAGGGCATTATCCTTCCCAGGAAATATCATAGCAGCACTCGTAAATCATTAAACAGCATCCCACTCCGTGCTGTAGTAAGTGGGTTAATGAATGATGATGTATATAGCTCCACTCTTCTTAGGTCTATTAACTGTTATTTTCTGTCAGCAGCTCCACAGCCCAGGCACCGCAGGGTCCTGCTTAAATCTAGGGGGATTGAGGCATGCAGAGGAAGGTCTTGCTCCCCCAAATCAGGCCTCCACCAAGCAGCATGGGGAAAAAGCTCTCAGGAGCAGGGCAGGAAAGAGAGGCAGCTGGTGCTTACCCTTTTGGCATTAGGAAGGCTGCTGTAACCATGGTGCTTCTAAACGTTCCTGTTTGCTACATGAATGCAATGTTATTTTTACCAGGGCCGGTTCTAGTTATAGAAGAGCAGGAGAGGGAGCTTCTCACCATCCACACGGCAGCATGAGGGAGATTACTTATTTGTGCATTGCTCCCTGAAGTGGAAAGGTATAGATCGTTCCTAGACTTGTTTTTATCACAAAGAACTTCTTATTACCCTAAAAACACAGGAAATCTACTCTGAAAACAGAATGATGCTACTTCTGTAAGATATTAAGCTCTTCCTACTTTTCTTTAAGAACAACTCTGTAAAACTGCAGGACATGACTATAAGGAGAGGAAAAGCCCTGTAACACCTATAGTTGAAAAAGCAGCACAAAGCACCTGAAGGGATTTCAGGAACAAGGAAGCTGGGGCAGGGATAGAAAATAAGTGTGAAAAAACCTAGGTTCACGGTTGCTGCCTCACTGTGCATTGCTGTCATTTGTTTTAGAAGCTGGACAATAATAATAATAAAAAAAAACAGTTCACACTAGAGTTTTGGTTTCCTCCTTTTGGATGGGGCCCAAGCTGCTACAGCACCTCAGCCCACCTTCCCCTACAGCTCACAGCCCCCTGGCAGCCCTCATTGCTCCACAGAGATACGAGGCTGCTTTCCCTCTGTGTGTTCATTGTCTTACAGGCAGCTGAGACTCACTGAACGCTGCTGAAAACAACCACATTCTTGGTCAGCTGCCCAAAGAAATGTGTTAGATCAACAAGAGAGCACACTGTTTGCTTTTGCTCCAGGTTATTCTGGGATGAAGAAGCTGTGACCTACCTGGACCCCACATGCTGCTCTGGGACTGGCACACATTCTGCTGAAGGAAAAAAAAAAAGGAAGAAAGAACTCCACATAAATAGGAAGTTTACTTTCTCCATGCTCCTGCATCTTGGAAACAGCAAGAACTGCCATTCAATGCAGCATTTAAGTGTGGCAATCTACATGCATGGTGTGGTAAGGGGAAAAAAACAGTTGTAGTGATTCAACTACAAAATTTACACATAGGCCCCACAGAACATCCCTTAAAGGGTTATTATACCTTAAGCACACAGGCAAACCTACAATCATTTAAGTCCTGAAATCATGTGGAGACAGGGAAGGCTGGCCCCGGTCAGCTTTACCTTGAGCACGGCACAGAACAGACAAGCAGCCTTACTGGGAGGGATCAGTGTAAAACTACAGCGCACAAACCTCCACCAGTTCCTAGCTCTGGCATTCAAAACTGCTGGGGACACTGCAATGAGATGGGGAAACAAGGACTTGGGAACTATTTATGGATTTTTCCATTGACTAGAGAGTACTGGGGCACAGCATGTACACTGTGATTTAGCACATCATACATAATGGTCAACAATAGCAGAAGAACAAAGCAGTCCTAAGTGACAGAAATTAAGCTAAAATCATTGCATTAGCCAGCTTTGCTAGGACTGACTAAAATAAAGGAACAATCTCAGTAAGCAGTGGCATGCATGCAAGGAAAACCAAAATAACCCTTGCATCAGTCCTTCCCTGGGGTACCTGTATAGTCCCTTCTCAGCCCTGTTCACCAAGAGGCAGGAATACTCAGTGTGTTTCACTAGTAAAGCAAATGAACAAAAATACTGAGGATAGAGAGATGACATGTACTGCTGATGGTGAGAGTCATACATCAGTACCTGGGAAAATGCAAACTTATATCCCTTAAGCAAGCAAACAGTATTAATTGGCTGGGGGCACAGAAGCATTATAGCATCAAAACATTAAGCTTCTCAATGCATTTGGACAGATGTAGCTAGGGCTCATAAAATGCATCACTTACAGATAAAGCTATCTTGAGATTTACATGCAAGATATATATATATATATTTAACATGTATATGTATTAAGTTACAAAAGCATCAAAACATACACAGTATATGAAGAACATTAGTTTGGAGGAGCTCTAAGGTTCCAGCAAATTTAACTAATTTCTATATTAAGTGTAACTTCATTTATTGGAAAGATGCGAAATAAGGCAAGCCAACATACATACCATTAAAACTTTGTAAAGAATAAAATCATTTTATTCCAGTGTTAAGTCATAAAACAGTGTTATAAAAATGAGACCTTTAACAATTGCTAAGCCTTGTGCAAACACATCAAGAATCTATGCACTTTCCTATTCAACTATAGACATTCAATTGAATGCAAGAACAGGTTTTTACAATACTACAATGCTTACTGTACAGAAGTGTGCTAGAGGAATCAAGAGACCAGGGG
Source organism: Heteronetta atricapilla (assembly GCA_011075105.1). NCBI lineage: Eukaryota > Metazoa > Chordata > Aves > Anseriformes > Anatidae > Heteronetta > Heteronetta atricapilla. The sequence continues at coordinate 8,448,373 of CM021734.1, forward strand.
TTTTAAGAATGATTACATTGATAAAGGACTCATCTACCCAAGAACAAATACATTTCTCTACTCTGTGATACAGACTACTTTGATAAGACTACTTCAATATCAATTCTTCTCCATCTACGGTGGGAAACCTAACAAACCAAACACACAAGATGATTCCTAAATGAATAACTTGATATCTCTTCCCATTATCTATCTGCCAGCAACAGAACACTGCTGATTAAGTTACACAGTTCATCAGTATCTAACAAGTCATGGGGAAAAATAAACTGTTCTCTAGAAACCAGTAATACAGACATCCATTCTTGAGAGTTAGTTGTACAATGCACAGAGACCTTAGGTGCAAAAATGCCATGTGCAGTACAATAAAGTAGTCTTTAAATGGACTGTTCTTACAAGAGAATGAAGCTGTTTTATGCATACATGGATGATTTTTTCCCCATCCTGTCCTGCGAGGTAGGCATATGATCCACCCATTTCACAGGAAGAGGCACCATAGTTCAGTAACTTGCTACAGTCTTACCACATAAATAGGACATTAATTAATTCACTAACCCTGGCTACCCAGAACAGGATATGGAGTTGCATAGATTAAGGACTGTTGCAACAGGGTATAACTACCAATTACAAAATTCAGGAGAAATTCTTATCACCTCTACCCTTGGCCTCATTAAAAAAAACCACACTACACCTTAAGGGAAGTGACATAGAAGTAAAAACAATTTTAATTCTGAGAAGTGAATATGGAGATCTTTACAGTGAGATTTGGGATGAGACTGGTGAAGTAAAAGCTGAGGTAACTGTGGCCCTGTCCCTTTTGTACCTTCACTTTACAATGCCAAGTTCACAATTAAGCCCGTAGAGATATTAGGTCACACTACGTTGGCACAGGCCATGCACATTCGTTTGAGCACATAGATGCTGAACACTCCTCTATGGGACTGAAACCAAAACTAAACCGTGAAGTTGCTCTGTCTCTCTAGCATTCCCTGTTGCATAGCAGCTGGTAGGCATCTTCCAGACAAGAACAGCATAGGGTGTGGGGGAGAATGATCCAAAACCTTTTCAAAACAACCATGCAACTCTGTGCAAGGAACACCTTTGCTAAACCATAACACAAGATAGGAGGTATATCCACGCCTCTGCACATTTATTAAAATCCAGAATAAAATGCACAACAGAAAGAGCTCATGAAAGTTTACAGAACTTAAATATTTATTTTTAAACCATTTTAAACCCCCCAAAACATTGAAATAAGCTTCATCTATAAACAGATTTACAAGACTAACAACTACAGAAGCTAGAGAAGCACTACAATTTGTTTCTGTGATGCAGTTATTTTGTAAAGCTTCAGATCAACTGTATTTACAACTTTTGCTGCTTTTACATTTATAAAAATATTTATTTAATCCATAACATTATTGTTTTCAAAAACTATTTCCAGACTTTTTCTCAGATATAAATTCTAATCGAATTTCAGTTATATAGCAGATGAAAGTTTTAAACAGAAACACTTCTTTAAAATTAAAACAAAGTTATTTTCTTTTTTTTTTTTCCTTTTTTAAATTTTTTTACAGTGTAGGCACCATTGAAAATAATTGTCCTTGGCATATCTAACCACCATCTCTCACAAGTGTCCTTTATATAAAAACGATGTAATGGCAACATTTGACTAAAAATGCAGTATTTACTTGCACACCATTACTTTTTTAATATTTGGCAGATATATTTCAAATTTTTTAAAATGACTTTTGTGCAAAAACAAAATGTGCAGGTCTGAACCATAAAATAAACACCAACCTTTATCAAAAATAAATTTACACCAACAGTTCCACAGCTAAGTACTGAAAAAAAATCCCAGTTCAAAATTTCAGCATAATATACATACTGGGTTGAAAAAGAAAGAAAAAACAAACAATAACAAAAAAATAATAAAAAACCAGAAGAGATTACCCAGTTAGCAGTACCATAAATATATAACTGAAAGCAACTTTATAATCTTACCTACTTTTTATGAAAAAAATCACTCCATACTGCACAGTACTACTTTTTTGTGAAAGAATATCTATAACTCAGTTATTTGCATATTAACTGGTAAATACATATTTAAAATACACTTTCAGAAAATTATAAACAAATTATGTTGATGTACTGTATTTAATGTATTTAAGAACAAAAACGTGTATAAATATCTTACAGGAGAAACAACACCACCACAAAGAACGCTGGTGTTACACTTATACCTGCTTGTGAGGTATGTATCATGCGACGCTCGGCTTCTCTGGCTCCCTTCCACCCAGGTATGTATACTCAGAGGAAAAAAATTAAATTAAATAAAATTGGACTTCAGTTTTTGTCCATTATTGCCAAAAGCCCCACCCCCTCAACTGTATTGCTTTAATTTTCCTACCATGATGATATAAGATTGAATCACTACTTGTTCTAAAAGGTAATACATATACTGTACATCAGGATATACCTGTTGCTACATATCACCTGCAAACTATTGACATATTGCTCTCAAATATATTTAATCATAGAGCTGCCTAAAATACTGTACCAATTTAGAATTATAATAGATACTGTTGCAGGTTTATTCTTCAGGGCACGATAACTATATGCTGGTTGAAGCGGGTGCTACAGCAATACCCTTGCCACTACAATACATGTTTTGAGTATGCTTGTGAAAAAGCTATTTTCTCTGAAGCTTGTTAGTGATTTACAAAAGTTTAACTCATGAATACAAAAGACCTGTACATCCCCGTGTACAGGAACAAAATAGCATCAAAACATACTGTACTTGCACTTTCTATCTATCAACTAAAGTAATGGTTATTTCTAAAAGCAAAACTGCACCTCAACATTTATCAGATTAAACTGGTGAAACTACAATATTAAAAGTTGTTCTTTACAAAATAATTTCCTGAAAATATAAAACCATGTGCACTGCCACAAAATAGTTGAGTAGGTTCTTTCAAATCCTCAAATCACCATCAATATGTTGCAAAGATCCAAAAGGCACAAGGAGCTCATGAGCTAAGCACTGCCAAGCTTGAAGTAGTTTTGGTGGGTTTCACTGGGTCCATATGAAACAGCAGTCAATTATGTGAAGTTTCTTAGGATGAGTCATTAACAGAAAATCTACAGATAAAAAAGTAAAATTTTTGTTAATTATTGTGTCTCATCTTGGCAGACAGCAAGCAACTATCTATGCATCATTAAACTAGTAAGGATTCTCCTGTTCCCTTCCTTGCTATAAATATGCTGAAGATAAAACTGCAGGTTAAATTAAAGGAAGCAAAATATAACTACAGTAAAATTGTGGAGTGTGAAGACCAAGCAGAAAAAGTTATTGTTAGCATTAGTTTTTCTTTCAATAACCAGAAGTGTTACATATAACTACTGAAGCTAAGAATGTAGAGCCCTGGATGTAACCTATCTATCACTTACCAAAATACTGTACTCAAACTTCCCTAGCATATGAAATGCTTGAAATCAATGAGCTTTTCCTTAACAGAAGTAGTTCACTTTTTCCTATAAAAACATATTTATATATTTTTTTTAAATGCATGCAAAACTTTCTTCACTTACTTCTGAAATTTCTCCATAAGTTTCTTCACCATCTTATCTGTGATCCCTGGACATGTTGCTTCTGCCATATTGATGCTTTTCTCAAGTTCCTCAATTGCTTTCTTTCTGCTAGCATTATTTGTGTCCTGCTGTTTGAGCTGAGTAGCAAACCAAAGCAGATAAAGCTTACAGAATTCATTGGATGCTTGGGCAATAACTTAAATTTTTTTTGAAGGTAAAACTTACCTCAGCAAAGACAGGGGTGATTATCATAGTTAGACAACTCAGGGTTTTAACAAGATCTTGATCCTAAAAATTAACAAATAAGGGTATCAGTATATTCCTGTACCATATGTATGCTGTGCTAAACGCAACTTACATGATTTTTAAAGTTCAATAGAATTCAACACAGCCCTTGTAACATATCACAAAACAATGAAGGTATGGTACATCAACAAATGTTAGGAAATATGGAAATAGATGCCTGATGACATACGTCATAGTGTCACACTCCAATTTCTCTTCTCTAATATTACACAGAAGTTTAATATTCATATATCTTTGAACAGATACTGTTCTATTAGTATGCGGTATCCTTTGCAATTAAGGCTGACACAGGCATAGTAAACGTCACTAACAAGCATTATCTGTTGAACTAAGAAAAGTAGTCAGTTCTTAAGGAAATTGAATAATTACGAAGTTTTAACACTACCTTATGATGGCTTCAAAACCATCACTTAAAGAAGAGCTCTTTGGACTACATACCGTCCCATTCTGCAGCTTCTTTGCATCTGGTTTCTTTCGAACTGTAGTAAAGCTCCACTCAGGATGAGAGTTGTTTTCTTTGTTACTTGACTCCCTAAGAAAAAGGATATGGTGTACATAACACTAGCCACAGCATAATGCTAAGCAACCATAGGTAACCCAAATACATAGTAAATCTATATGGATTATTTCTGTATGCCTTAAAACAAGGGAAAAAAGCATGTGTTGAAACATTAACTGAACCTCAGAAAAACAACTTGAGAGACCAACGTGAAATACAATCAAAGCAAACAGAAGATGCCTACTTATAAAGCTTACCTTCTCCTATGACATCCCATTTAAAACAGTTATCTGATGTTCAGAAAAGCAAGACACTTACAGAAGGCATGTTCCACCCACATTGTGGAAACCTTTGTACACCTCAGCTTTGCTCTGTGGTATTTCTAATTGTAATTCATTGTTTTTGGTATAACCACTAGCCCCAAACTAGGAAATACACAGCACTTAAACAGCACTGAAACTGAGTTCAGATTTAAAAAAAAATGAAAGAGAATGAGTGCATAGCTTGACTTATACATTAGTCTTCAGTTTCAAACAGGATTTCCTTGAAAGAAGCCAATGCAAAACAGAAAAAGTCAGATAGAGACTAAATTGTGAAAATTAACTTACGAATCAGAACCATCGGAATCAGTTTCATCGCTACTATGTCCCTCTGCTTTCCATCTCTTAAACCTATCAATCAGTTCTGTCAGGTATGAAGTCTTCTTGGCATTTTTCATAATGAATTTGTGCTTCAGAAGTTCTTTTGCTGTAGGGCGCTATAAGAAACACTTAAGTATTTAATGTTATGCTAACAGTTTGTGACTTTAAATGTTAGTAGGGGAGATTTAGTATGACAACTGACTTAGCTCATACAGCATCAGGAAATTAGTAGAAACAGGAAGTTGAGAAAAGCCAGCAATCCACATTTACAAGCACTCTAAAAATATGATCAAGTCACACAGACTATTGCTTACCCTTCTATGCTAGAAAGTACACACCCAGGAAAATGACTAATCAAGTTTCTCCACTGCAACATTTCCTTGTAAGAAGAATTCAGGCAGACAGCAAAAGTTCTGCTATGGAAGAGATTTAGGATTCTCTCCTCTTTCAAAGCTTCTCTGCTGACCTTATCCTAGGTTCCTGTTATAGGAAGTTGCCTCTGCCATCATTTCTTCTGTCCTCCCTCCTCCCCCCTTCATTATTTTAAACAAAAGAGGCTGGGGTGAAGAGACAGCTGGTAAGAAGTACCATTAATATTTACAGTCAAAAGTATAGTCTCCAAAATTATTTCAATCAACTATGATGTACTGTACGAGGAGAATACTTTAAACATGTATTAAAAAAATATAATTATACATCTTCATACACACACACACACAATTATCTACTCACAAATGTTGGATCCTTATTAAGACACGCATCGATGAATTCTTTAAAAGGTTTACTGAATTCTCCTAACAAAGTTGGAGGATTGTTTTTTGGAATGAGAAACAGAACTCTCATTGGATGCATATCAGAGTTGGGTGGCTCCCCTTTGGCTAGTTCAATAGCAGTGATTCCCAGTGACCAGATGTCAGCCTGAGAAAGGAAGAAGTGACTTATAGTATAAATGATATCACAACAAAGCAATTATTATATAGATGCAGATTTCAGTTATTAAAGTTAACTTTGGTCTCAGTAGAAAATGCAGATTGTTTTTTAACGCTCAAAGGCTATAATTTCCTAAGACCTAAGTGATTTTATCACTCTTGAATAACTTTGACGAATGTATATAATATCACTATTGTTGCATTGTCTATTTCTTTCCTAACAGCTTTATGAAGTTAGCTGGAAAATGATCAACAATTCTGGTTAGATCTGAGACACTAAGTTGGCAGCAAAAGTTTCATAACAATTAAGTGACACTGTTTTTACCTAGAAATAAACATTATTGATAGAGACAAATTTTATTCATGTCTTATGAACTACGAAATCTTCCAACTTAGAGATTTCTCTCAAGTGAAAGATACATCATTTGCATCTTTTTAGATTAGTTACACGTGCCATTCAAGTCACTATAGGGGTTTCTCATTAAAAATGGGTATGATTGACTACACTTGGCAAATAGTCATAACCCAAAGCTGCCCATATAGTAAAGAAGGGTTACAAGTTGCATCTCCCCAATACTCCTTTTCCTATTCATAAGAGCTAAAATATCTGTAATTTAATATTGAATAAACTAGCTCATAACTGGAACAAAACATATTGAAAGAGATGGGGCTTGTAAGTCTCTGTTACTATAAAAGTTATTAATTTATTTCATTTTCTACTATTCTGAAGGAGGGAACAGAGAAAAGTTAAAATTCAGTCCAGATGGCAAAATATTTTTCAGTATTAGACTAGAAATCAGTGTATCCTGTCCAAAACCTTTTCATCTGTCCTACCCAAAGGCTTGCCTCTTTCATACTTTCCCACTAGACTTCTGGCTAAGAAAGGAGAAAGGGCTTTGCTCTCGCAACAATAGTGAGGAGATAGAGAACACAGGAGATTAGGTTGCTGGCAGAATGTAAATGAAGGGGTGGTACAGCTGATTTACACACAGGGCAAACAGAAGAGGAATTATTTTCACTTGGACAGGACAACATGCATTTTAAAAACAAGCTAGAGTACTTTCCCCAAAAGCCCTAGAACGAGTATTACAGTTCATAGAATCATAGAATCATAGAATCATAGAATATCCTGAGTTGGAAGGGACCCTTAAGGATCATCAAGTCCAACTCTTGACACCACACAGGTCTACCCAAAAATTCAGACCATGTGACTAAGTGCACAGTCCAATCTCTTCTTAAACTCAGTCAGGCTCGGTGCAGTTCCCTGGGGAGCCTGTTGCAGTGTGCAACCACTCTCTCAGTGAAGAACCCCCTCCTGATGTCAAGCCTAAACTTCCCCTGCCTCAGCTTAACCCCGTTCCCGCGGGTCCTGTCGCTGGTGTTAATGGAGAAAAGGTCTCCTGCCTCTTGACACCCCCTTACGAGGAAGTTGTAGACTGTAGTACCTCTAGTTGTAGACAGTTGTACCACTGGAACTCTACATGTGAAAATTACAAGTGAACATATATGCTCATTATCAGCAAGAAGCTGATATGTACAAAATTTCTTCAAAAACTTGAGTGATTCTGGGAAAAATCTCTGTGGATTTTTAGTACATCTCAGGTACTCAAAAGGCTTTTATGTTAAGTAAAACTGCACATTACTTGTATGGTTAAATGCTTACTATTTGAGAAAAACAGTATGGAAGTTACTTTGCATTACCAAGACTTCAAGATTTCTTGTTCCTATTTGAGGATGTATCTAAACAAACAGCGTACAAAATCCAATGCCAGCACCAAAATATACTGCCATTTCACTAAACACATGCTCTAGATCATTTTGTTGGTAGAGACGCAGGAGTAAAGGGGATTGTTCCTTCCTTATAGTGATTTTTAGCAGCACCTCGAAACATGCAGAAAACATGGCAGGGGTATAGTGTCTGCTTTCTACTGTTTGTTCACATTGAGAAACTCTCCCTTCCAATTTGTCTACAATTAGCTGAAATCTTCAGAATTACACAGATCCTCAGAAATACCTAACAGCAAGCTGTAGAAATGCAGTCACGTATTAAGAGTCCAATGTTTACTGACAAAACACAGATGAATACTAAAGCTAGACTTGGTCTCACACAAGTCACCCTTCTGTAGATTATGGAAAGACAGGCAACCCATTCAACTCCTTCTCCTTTGACAGTAAGAGGAAGCCTAGAGACTAATTAAATACCTGCATCTTAAGAAATTAAGTTCTAAAGGTAAGATTCATGTCATATAAAAGAGTGAGAATAGAGTAAAATTTCAGCCCTGATCTTAGGTTTAAAATGAGGTGATAAAGTCTGGTAGTATTCTGACTTGAAAGCTTTATTACTGTTTGAATAAAATGGGAAACACCAAATTTAAATTAAACAAAAGTAAACCCACAATGCAAAGTATCCAGGGAGTTTCGTTAAAAGAATGTTAACATGAAAGCATCAAGTTTACTTGCTGAGTTTTCATGGATCTTGCATGGGAGTACAGTGACCTCCAATTACTGTAGTAACAGTTTAATTGTTCTTTTGCTACTTAAAATCCTGTAATTTGAAATGAACTTTTTTTCAGTATTGATAAAGCTAGAAAGACAAAAAGAAGTGCTTTCTGTTAGATCTGCAGCTACAAAGAACAGACATTCTACTCTCATACTTACTTTTGAATCATATGCTGACTGCTGAATAACTTCAGGGGCCATCCAAAATGGAGTTCCAACGAAGGTATTCCTCTTAATTTGCGTGTCTGTCAGCTGCCCAGCAACTCCAAAATCAGCAAGCTTAACATCACCTTGCTCTGATAACAAGACATTGGCAGCTGCCAAATGGAAAGAATATAACATCTAATTTAGAATGCTGCTCCCATGATTTTTAAGGGCTTTAACAAAGTTACATTTTAAATGCACCTTTTATATCCCTGTGAATTTTTTTCTCTGAATGTAGGTAGTCAAGACCTTTCAAGATTTCCTTTAGCATGGTAGCGATCTGGAACTCATCAAATGGGCCAGCACGCAGCTTTAGAGAAAAGACACAGTAAAATAGTTTTATTCTTATATCTAATTTCTGCCTTGTTATTGATTTAATTAAATAACTTGAAACATTTTTAATGTAAAGAGCTAAAAGAATTCATAAAATGAAGATTTGATTAAGTAACTCGATATTCTATCAGAAATAGGTGCCATTAGAACGATCATCTTCACATCTCCTCCACTGACAGTACATGCAAAGTGCTGCTACTTTTCTTTTATGAACAGTACAGTCCCCTCAGTATGCAACACACATGAAAAGCTAGAACCTCCTAAGAAGTTGCAGTTTTCTATCAAACACAGTAGACTGAATTTTGCATTTTAAAATGTGTATGGAGAAAAACAGTTTATTTCAAAATAAATGTCTATTGAATGCTGTCTTTAAAGTTAACAATACTTCTTTTTTCCTTGTTCCAATATTTTTGATTCCATGCTTGCCTTTGCAACAAGAACGTAATGCGCTACTATAAAGCTGCCTATATGGGTAAGCTTTGCACGTTGGAAAGCTATGTAAATAAAACAGAAGTATTAAGGTGTGTGATTCTAATATAAAAACAAGATTCAAAAAACCCACACAAAACAGTAGTGAAAGAGAAAACTGTAACATTACAAAAAATTGAAGCAAAGTGAAATAAGTTAAAAATTAAGGTTTTATCCTTCAAAAGAACAAGTGAAACCACTGAACACTACTAAAAAAAAACTTCATTATTTCCTGACAATCCGCGAAAGACTGTAAATTATGTGAAAACATTGAAGAAGAATTATCTCACAGTGTCTTTCTCAAAAAGACTAAGTTCTAAAGCTACAAAGTACTATACACTATAATTACTATGCTTTTGCATTCCTAGAGTTGAGCTGCTGTGATGTAATTTCATAAAGCTTAAACAGATTTGTGAAGTTAAGTGCAGACTTACACCTTTGCAGAAAGGAGAACTGGTAGCAAAGACATAATTAACACCATATTGTAATACCGAAGACATGATATTTTTCCTTCAGAATCACACAAAGACCGAGTTATATTATCTTGCAGGAAAGGGTGGGTCTTGAAGCTTTACAGTTGAGGTGGAGCAATACTGAAAGTTTGGGGAAACCACATCCACATGAAGTGGACTGTGCGCTTGATCTGTCTAAGCTATATCCTTCATGAATGCTACACAATCTTAAATAAAAGGTACTTTCACGTTTAACAGAAAATGGAAAAATTAACACCTTCTAACCAGTTAAAATTAATTATAGTGCTGTGTGTGCCTACAGAGTAATTCCTGAAACCTGATCCTAAAGGAAACATTTTGTATGCAACTGTAATGAATATCCTGATTTGGGGGGGACTGGACACCAACAAAAAAACCTCCTCACCCAAGACAAGCCACCCACCCTCCTACCCCCTGTATGGGGCAAACAGTACTTCTCACACTAAAAAAGAAAACCACCACGATTTGCCTTCCGTTTGACTGAGAACAAGTTTCCTAATGCTTAGAGACAAACAGTAAAACAAACAAAAAAACTAACATCAACTCAGTGTACCAACATGTAACAGAACTACCATGCAAATCAACAGTTTCTGGAGCACTATAATGTAGCAGTGATGCAACATTAGCAGCCTCCAGGGACTTGATTTCATTAAGTGATATGAAAACACAATTAAGTAGGTTTTACTCATACTTATAATGCAAATATTATATACTTACAAGATCCAAAGCTGACCCTCCACCCAAGTATTCCATTATTATCCATAGTTTTGTGCCCTGTGAAAGAATGCATGAGCTGTTAGAAGTCCAAGGGTGCCATAAAAAAGGTCCTTCAATGGACTACCAGTATACTGTTAGGAGAATACATATACAGAAACCCATTAATCGTTAAGATGCATCTAATTACTTCCTGCAGAATGATCACACAGCTGTGCAAGATGCCTACGTATCAATTTAAATTTGACTTCCATAGAAGAACAAAAACAGAGATACACATCACCACCTTCCTCCTCCCCCCAAATCACTTTCCTCTAAGCTGATCTAAAACAATTCCACCTAAAGAAACAGAACTTAAGAGGAAAAAAAAAATATTTTGGTAGGGGTTTAAGTTTAAAGCCAGCGTTTTAATCTAAGTATGTTGCAAGAACTACAATCTGTCTTTACACTGAAGTTATTACTTCCAGCTATTTGCTGTACGGAATCAATAAAATTCTAACAAAAACTTGTAACATCACCACAATTCTCATCTGAGGAAAATACTCAGAGCTTAGAACTGATTTTGGGCAAGTGTGAGAACACAAACCTCTCTTCAGACAACAGAAATTTAAAGACTAAATGGACATAGATGCTAGCTGTCCCTCCATCCACATGTTAATCGTGCAAGTGCCTATCTAGCATGTCTACAAGTTCCAACTTAAGTTGCAGGAAAAAATAAAAAGACATGAAAATTCACAGCTCTTGTATCTATCATGAAACATGCCTGCTATCGGAGAGGCAGCTCCAACTTTGAGACAGTAAGCAGCACCATTAGCACCAACCAGGAGAAACGGCATTGTTAGACCTGGAAGCCTACAAAATCATTCATATTTCCTAGGTTCTTAGACCAGCCATTCTAAATCAACCACTAAAAAAAGTTGGTAAGAACAATGTAATTAGATAAAAGGTATGACTTAATGAACCTAACTTATAGTTTGTTTTTAAATTGCTAGTAACACCGCAAAGTTCACATATTCCTTCACTATGTACTATTTGAATCGTCACTGCTGTGAGTTGCTGTGCTTTCTTTGTTGAGATGTCTCAGCTACAGTAGTAGATTTGACATTCTTCTAATGATTTTATAGGTGCTGAGTTCATCCTTAGTGTGCAATTGCAAGAACTGCAATATTGCTGATTCATACAAACAAAAAATGGAAAGATTTGTTATGAGATTTGTTAAGATTTGTTATCTACAGAGTGTACGTTTCAAAACCGGGATCTGCTACTTGCCACAGTCCCATCAGAAATGCAGATATTAACCTAAGGGCTACTACTTTAAGGAATTCTGGGTGTAAAAACATTGCGTTGAAATCAATACCACAGCTATTAAAAATTTACTGAAATAGAGCAGAAACGATGAAGTACCACGCACCCTGTTTAAGCAGCAAATATTTACTAGCACTAGTTCCTTATAGCAGGAGTGCTTTATAAAGCGTCTTGCTAGATTGTATCCTGTCCTACCCTATGTCCTGACTAGTGATAGAAACCTAAAGGATACAACAAGCAAATAAAGGTGCAGTCTCTGAAAGTAACACATCCAATTATGTTAACAAAGTGTACTCTGTTAGATTTATACTGAATTTCAGAAACACGCCATTTATGAGAGTCTATTCCAATATTATGAGATCAGCAGGGAAGGGCTGGCTAATTTTAGCCGTTTTTATAAAGCCCTACTTTGTCAGTTGAGAAGACCTGCAAGGAACTCCAGTTTAAGGCAAACATTGTGGTTACCAGACGTGTTTGGAGGATTTGACGATTAGCTGAAAACACCATAAGGTGAAAATGAATAAGTACTGTGTTTCTGAAATAATGTCTCAAAGAAACTGCTACTATCCAGCCTAACCGGGTGTGGGTATTTTCTAGCCAAGCATGTACAACCTTTTTCCTAGCTATTTTAGGTCGACCAAGTATAAATAGACAATGTAGAACAAACGATATCTTTAGATGGACTCAAAGCTTCGCTGCACTAACTTCTGTACAGTTTTGATGGAAGTCTCTGGATGCTACTATGAGTTTTCCATACTGAAATCCAAAGAACTAAGTAACTTCACATTTGTTTAATTGCAAAAGAAAAGAACAATTCTAGGCAGCTATGCTAGTTACAAGGACAGATACTTATTTCCCTACTCCAAAGGCTACATAGCACAAATACAGAGAACAATCATGGTATTTCAGTCATCAAGAGAACACTGCTCTCTCTGGGATCAAGCAAAAAATACAGCATAAGTATTTTATTAAGCTTCACAATTTGGCATAACCAAACCACATGAGGAGTAACCTTTAATACTTTTAATCTTTTTTTTTTTTTTTTTTCTGCATGATAAGATAACACCAACATTTGGCAAGCCATGGAGTTGAAGAAGAGACTCACTTTACCAGCCCTGCTTATCTTCCACTGCTACATTGCTGTTTTATTACTTTGAAGGGTACTTAACACAACCTCTGTTTCATTTACTGAGGTATGATGTTAAGTGCAATCAAAGTGCAATACTGGATGACAAGAGGAATTTAGACCTTTACCTTCCATAGACATGAACATCTACAAACAAATACATCAGGATTTCAGTTATCTTACCTCCCAAAGTTCCATTAATACAGCTGTAAGTTTGCACAATACTACACACATTTGTGACAGGCATGATACAAAAGGTGAAACGTTTTTCTACCTACAAAAGCATTTACTGTGGTGTATCCTTTGACTATATACTCGTACTTCACCTACCAGTGTTTAGAAAATACCAGTGATCTTGCCAGACACTGGAAGAAAAACTAAGAAAAAAAATAGTAATAGCAAAGCTCTAAAATTACATCAGTGGGAAACTCCCATCTGAGCTCCAAAATTCAAGATACGCAGGTGTCCCAAATTATAAAGATGTGTCTTGTTTTGTGGAGTGTTTTTTTTTTTTTTTTTTTTTTTTTTGCATCACAATAACGGAAAACTGGATTCAGCTTTATCTCAAGAAGCTCTAAAAAAGTAAGCCTTACTATCTTTTATCAACAATAAGTTTTTAAAAGTATCTAATATTAGATAAATAACTTCACATTGTTAGGTAAAAATATTCAGGGACTGTCCATATTTTTAAAACCACATTTAAAAGTCAGATGTAAACATTGTAGCTGAAGAGCAGCTAGGCTGCAGAGCATTAGAGTATCTTAATAGCATCTGCTGAGCTGACTAAGTTACAAATTAGTTAAGTCAAGTAATCAAGATAAAGACACTCTTTCCTCCCCACTTCCAGTTTCTGCTTAGCTGGAGGAGCATCTGGAAGAGTCTACATGTTGCTGGCAAGTCCCAAGGCCCAAGACTGGATCAGTCCATTCCTGTCAGTCACAAAGCTGCTTCTGCATCAGGAACTGTAGGAAACTAAAACTGTAAAGCTACACAATACTTGAAATAGACCATCCAAAACAAAAATCACTCATCTGAAAAGCTTGCCATTAGAAAACCCTCAGAATTAACATCTCTAACTTCAAGTTTCAATCATAAATAACATTCAATTATCAGCTGTGGTATCTTACAGAAGTAAAGTTGAGACTGACTAAACCTTGATGACAGTAATCATCTGCTCGTTCAAAGTTTACTTAAAAATGGTCAATGGACGAGAATAAGTTACAACAGAAGATGCTCAGTTGCAGTTCAATGGGATGGACAGACAAAGATCTGAAGTCAAAACATGCTTTCAAATGTAGTTTCTTCAAAGTAAAACCCATCAAATCTTGTAGGCTTCATTAACAGCAGCTTGCAAACAGTATTTAAAAAGTAATCAGAATTATTAAACTAAAGCATATTAGTAAGCACTGAATACAATTTGACCATCTGCACTGATGGTTTGCTTTGCTACGGACAGGAAAAGTCTCTTTAAACAGTGCAAAACTGCAAAAACATTTCTAACACCATTCTTAGAGCTTCAGAGAAAGTTACATATATAATTATTATATTTCAGTAAACTATTTCTATTCCATAAGCATTATCTAGAAGAGGTCAATTGAGCTCAACCCGTTTGTTTTCTGGCAAATAAAAGATGCAAACATAAGAGTACTATCTTTTAAATTTTGAAATGTCTTCTAATGCTCTTTTAGCCAGTACCTTAAAGTATTTCTAGGAGTTATTTTCACTGATTTTTATACATATAGCTAAGCATTCACCAACAAACCACTTGACTGCTTTGAATGTGATCGTAGTACCAGTCATATCCATAGCAAACTGCTATTACTCTCAACAGCCTAGGACTTTGCTTTCTAAGAAATATGATGTCTTAATTTTCAGAATTTAGTCTCAGTGTTCTTCAACCTTTAATTATAAAGTCATTTGGAACAAAACTGCACATACTTCTGTTTCCAAAAGAAGTCTATAGTGTATGTAGAAATTAAATCCCAAATTAAATACTTCAGAGTTGAATACTTAGGCTGACAGCCATTCTCAGAATAATAGTTAACAGAAAGTTAAAAGTTACAGCAATTAAATTCTAAAAAGGAGACAGATACTACTCTCAAAATACCTGTTATTACCAAAATTAAAGCCAGCATAGAAAATTCTTTGCACATTTATAGCAAAGCTAATACACTCTTTCCACTGAGGAATCTCAAGTTGAAAGCTCTAGTATTAGCAACCAAGAATAAATCTAACCTAAGAAAAATGTGGAGCCAAGATACTACTTCAGCATGGAACAGCAAGCAATAGAATTACCTACCATGCTAGTTTGGGATAAGAAACATTCCTGTGGACTTTTTTTTTTTTAATTAATATCTTAAAGGAATGGAAGAGTAACCAAAATTCCACAAACACCTCCCTAAACTTCACACACAAGTTTTCCTTCCCCCAAAATATTAGAAGTGTGAAAAGTAAGCAGGAGATCCGCATTAATCTTTCAGAATTTATCCATCTAGAACAGAAATGGAAAGAACTCAAACAGTGGTGAGGAAAGTAATGAAGCATTAATATATGCCTGTATTTGCCAGGAATTTTTAAAGAGTAAAAAGCCCTAACCAAGAGTTGAAAATTTTATAGCACTAACAAAATAGCTACATGTATGTATTTGAGAAAAAGGAAAAAAGTAGAAAACTTGCATAAGAATGGCAAAGACACTACTGTTAAGCACAGGTACTTATTCAGATTTGGAATACCCTTTTAGCACCTATGTTACTGTAATAATAAAACGACAATATTCTTTCCCTGTTCAACTCATGGCTTACGAAGGCTCCTTCATCCACTACCCCTCAAACAATGTTTCTCCTCCCCCCCACTAACCAAGTCAAGGTTTCATTTCCCCAGTTACAACTGTTGAAATCCCAGTCTAATTCTGAACTTAAGAAAAACTGATTCCAAGCAGAAACACTTCCAAGACATACCTCGACATGCTTGTACTTCAGGGAAAACATTTGGGTTTTGTAACTCAAAGTGAAAATGATGAACAACCAGAAGGATAACATTTAGTACCTAACTCACAAAACACTATTATAATAGATTTTGCAAATAATTCTGTAGTAACACTCACAAGTGTGACCCAGTTTATCAGAGATACCTTTGGAATAACATCAAAAAACAGTATACCTTAAGCCTCAGAAAACAAACCCCACACCAAACATTTTAAATACCAACTATGGTTAATGCTTTTGGCTTTTTTTAGAATGGTTTTAGTTTTAAAAAAAACTACCTAAAGCATACACACTGCAGATACTTTAAGGGGTATTTTAGGTGATTACACCTGGACAGTTTCAGAAGTTGAAAAGACTTTCTCAACATTTTGGTTTTCTGTAGGGTTGTGGTGGGTTTATTTGTTTAAGTTGTGGTTCTGTTTTTTTTTTTTTTTTTGAACATTTTTACAAATACAACATTTTACAAAGTGGTTACATAATGCTGATGTCAATTCTATTGTCTCAAGCCTACTACATTTCATAATCACCAAGGCATCTCTACAAGGTGCATGATTTCTTTCCATATCAGAGAAATGTTTTTTGTTAGTATAGCTATGAATGTATTTTTCCTTCCCCAGAAAGGCCACATAATTGTGCTAGAGATTGGAGGGGAAGAAAGAAAACTATGGTCCAAAAGCAATGGCAATCCCCTATCCTCAGGACATGTAGCCATTTAATGCAAATTCTAGCCTCAAAGAGTATGCAGCAAAAGAAGCAAAACAAAGTGAAAATAACTGTTCAAATTAAAAAAAATAAAGTTGGCATGACAACACATCCTCAAATTCAGATTTTTTTTCCTAGCAGCATTCAAAACTGGGTGACATACTGCCAGCAAATATCTGTGCAATACTATACACTACCTTTAAATATGATCCATAGTATTTCGTTACGTAAGGACTATCACACTGACTTAAAACAGTTATCTCTTGCTGTATATCTTCTATTTCATCTTCTGCTTCCTCAAGGTCTATGATTTTTATAGCAACCACTTGCTGCGTCCGATTATCAATTCCTTTAAAGACTTCACCAAAGGAGCCTTTCCCAATGCGTTCCAGTTTTGTGAATAGCTCTTCTGGGTCTGCTCTGTGGTTCTGGAAAAAGAAAGAAAAAAGGGGAAAAAAAGGTATGAGTTATCTTAATTTACTTCCAATTTTTTAGCCCTTATTACTTCCCAAAAAGCACATCATCCAGATTTATTATTAGAAGGATCATATCAGATAAATTTATCTCCCATACAGTAACTTCTAATTCAGCTGTTAGTTACAGAACATACATTACACAATTATATTAAAGGTACACGAGTCTCACCAAGGACAGAGTCAGGTACAAATCTCATTTCATTTCCCCACATAACACATTAAAAGGAAATAATAGATACATCCTTAATATTAATCCTATGCGTGCGTAACTCAGAAGACCAGGGAACGCAATTACTGGCACAGAAGCACTACCATCATTACTCAGGCAAAAAAGGCTGGGCTTCCTACCCGGCCAACAGCCTGGGGCAGAAAAGGCATTACATCAAATAACATAGCATCGAGCTAGTTGTGAGAGGACCGCAATACCAGTGTTCACCAGCAGCCTCCAACAAGCACGCTGAGCTTCTGATAAGGCTGGACGTGTTCAGGTTAGCTGAAAGTGCCGGCAGGTAGTCGAGCAAAAGGGATTGAGAGATGTTTGAAGGATTAAGAATGCTGAAGTGAACCTGAAGTGCTGATCAGAACTTGCTGATAGCACCCAAGCGTGCCTCAGAAGGGGGAGCAGAGCACCAGACAGCAAAGCACTGCTGAGGATGTCTCATCTAGTCCCTGGAGGTTAACCGCTCTAAGGTCAGCAAACAGTGATATCATACAGAGATTTTTTAAAACTTCTCAGCTTCGTTCAAGTAGACAGGAGGGAAAACAAACACCCAGCAGATTACCATTTTTCTTTCAAGACAAAGCATAACACAACTGCTGAGAGAACCTTGCTTACCCAAAAGCCGCAGCAGTGACTTAGGAAGGGTATGCACAATTTGACCCATAGTTTAAGTACATAACGCTTCAGAACACAAAGTTTTCAGGAAGGTGTTTTGAAGAGGTAAAACAAACGTTAACAGAACAGCTCATGCTTTGCAGAGTAAGCAAGTTAAATATATTACAGTCTACTGAAAAATACAACAGGACTTTGAGAAAGATGACGCCTAACACTTCACCGCAACTTTGCTGCTGTTCACTTGCTAATGCTGCCAGAACTGGACAATTCGTTGCACAGATCAATCCTCAAATGAGAAGCCTTTGCCCCAAAGCCCTCTGATTCAAAAACCAGCTTTTGAAAATATAAAACCAAGATCATTTGAGATCTTTTTCATACCCCTAAACTTCTTGCTCGCTGGTCAGAACAAGTGAGCAGTCATGATAGAACCTATCTAGCAAAGCAGATGCATAACAAAATACTCCTATACCAACGTGAAACTCCAGAAAACATCTTTACATCAATCCTTTTGCAAACAGATGCAAAACCTTTATCAGGAAAACAAAAACTTTGCTATTTTGTTCCTTTTGGACTGAACTGATCTCATTTCCTTACTGGCCCCTTGTTACTGTTCCGTTCCTTCTATCAAGACCAGAATTTATTCCACAGTATGGTGAGATGAATCAGAACAGATTACCAGGGATTTAACTATATGATTTGTCAGGTTTATTTTCAGCAGAATCAGTTCACTGCTGGTATACACCAAGCTGTCACTTGTGCTATCACAAGAGGAGGGATCATGAAGCAGTATGGCAGGTTCATGCTGATCTGTGCAGCTAGATTTTAGATTTTGCAAATATACAAGACCCGTCATTCCTGGGTAGAACATTAAAGCAATAAAGAATAAGGATTTTCTCCTTTGTCTACAAAGAGCCCTTTACTACTTTGCTCCATTAAAACACCACAAAACAACAACCACACAAAACACACCTACAGAGAAATAATTAAGCAAAAAAAATGTGTATTCTCACCTGTTGAGAAATCTGAAGGATTTGAAAGATAAGCAAATACACAATCAAACTAAGTGAAAAAAAAGATAAGTACTATTGTGACCTGAAATCTGAGATAATTAATATCATTGTAAAAGGAAAGAAAATGGCTGTAGGCCTCAGATGCTTGGAAAGTTTTTAGTTAGATGAAAGAACAGTAAAACTTAAATTACCCAAAGACAGTCACACTGATGGCAGGAGTTGATGCAGTAGTGTATGGCATTTTATTATTAAGAATATAAAAATAGTCTGAATACAAAGTTCATTTTTAGGGCTGTTTCAAAAAATATTTCAGGGACAAGTATGGCAAAGGCAGCAGCAAGTGCCAGGCAGCCTTCTGCTGCTATAGTTAAGCTGCAGAACTGTTACTTAGCTAGCAAACTGATGTGTTTCTGAGCTACAGCCCCAGTTGCAGTAAGAATGATTAACCAGTAGTTCTCTGTTGACATAAACAAAAATCCTCCAGAAAGAGTGAAGAGAGAGGATTGGCAAAGCTTTCCATTAACCCCTAAACAGACACCTTCAGAAATACCAGCTTCGCTTTGAGATGCTTAAGAGCCTGGGATGCCCATTCAAGTTAATTAGTACTGCTGGATTTAATAGAAAACCTGCTGAACTCTTCCATATAGGTAAAACAAAAGGGACCTAATCCCACACACAGGCAGCTGATCTAACCTTTACAAGCATTTGATGAACTCAAAGAGCTGCTCTTGGATTTTGCTTGGGGAGAAACCTTAAGTAGAAAATTCCTCTGGGATCCTCATTGGCAATGCACACTACTCAACCTTACACAACCAATTAACGGTTGGTCATCAACAAAACGAGACAGGCCTCGCAATTCCCCCAAGCTACTTCAGGTGAATCACAGCTTTAAAAGCTATTTTAACTTCCAGCAATTCCTAATGCCATCACGTGGCAGTGCTGGAGTATAGGCAAAAGATGGCACCATAGAACTGTGTACACCCAGGGGAGGGAGAGGTGGAACAAAGGCAGCTCAGAGACGAACAAATAGTGCGGAATTACTAAAGGGAAATGTTGAATCTTTATTCTGAGCAAATCCCTTTACCGCAAGCAAAGTCAGCTTTACAGCTTCTGTTACAGCTTCCGACGCTGACAAGCATCTGTAAGCTCCAGGATGAAAAACAAGTATTTCTGAACAACTATGGCGAATGTTGAGATAATTTCTTTTGGAAAGGCGTCAAACTAAGAACCCTTCCATTACTTAAAACACAGGCTTAGAACAAAGACTGCATCTTGAAACATATTTGCTTTTATCTTTCTTTAATTACCTCGTCTTTAAGCTTGTTCTACAAGACTATTTCTTTACATTTGATAAAAACAAACAAAAACTAAGGACTACTAGTATTTATCAAAGGCAAATTTAAAAGATGCAGCAATGCCTATTCTCTTCCTCCTAGTACAGAGAGGGGTGGAGATTTATGTAAATAAAAGTGTGTGTATATACACACCCAATATAGATCACTGAAATTTTACAGCAGAGATGCCAGCTGAGCTTCTAATATGGTAGAAATTAAAATGTAACAGTATTAATACTCCTCACTGAAACTGTTACTCTATATTCTTTCACAGGTATTTCATTGAATAGCAAAAAAAAAAAAAAAAAAGATTAGAAGCTTTTCAAGTTGCCAGCATGAATAACAGCACCTTTTTTTTTTTTTTTTAATTGGTTCCAATGGAGAGCCCTGTCTGTTGAAGAGCAGATGGAATCAATAGGCAGTGTGTGAACTCCATCATCACCTCTGGTAAGATAACATCTGTAAGTGGACAGGTCAGGAAGAGAATTTATGGCTCTTCTACTCCCTAAATCTGCTACCACAGACCAAAGCAGCAACAAACATGACAAGCACAGGCATATATACATGCCAACTCCAATCTATCCAGCATGAGTAACAACAGTACCAGCAGCTGCATGATGATACAAGCCCTCTGCATAGCTTAGGAAGTCCACCATTTCACCAGTGCAGCACAACTACACAGCCTGCACTAGTGTTTAGCAAAATCTCTGCCATCCTCGTATCCAAATATGTGCCATTACTGTCTGAGTTCATTCATACACATATGGAGTCACCGGATCATACCACATTTTGTCTTGGAAGCGACCTCAGGAGGTCACCTTGTCCAGCCTGTAAGACCTGAACTGGGTCTTCCTGTAAGAAGGTTCATTAACGTATTTCATTAACGGGTACCAAGTACACTGGATGAAAAAAGAAGCTTCCAAGTATCTCAGACAGAAACTGAGTTAATGCCTTGCATCTAACTAAATCAAAATCAGGATACTCCAGGTCTCCCAAAGCAAATAATTTAACATAGTCACATTAGATTCCTATGTATGTTCTCACATTGATGGACTAAAGACTGTTGTCTTAACAGTATTGCTAAAACCTGACCCCATAGATGGTGTTACATTAGCCGGATTTTTCAAGCATCTCACAGGCTTTATTTGGAACAGAAGTTCCCTTAAAATTGTAGGAGTAATACAGAATAGCTCACCTACATTGTGAGACATTGCTGAAATACACCGTTAAAAGAACATTCATAAAAAGTCAATTAGCTCAGGAATTTTGTAAGATGTTAGTATGAGAAGACTAGAGTATCTATACTGTCTTATTTTTCACATACCTGCTTCAGTGACACCCTAACATATAGTGGTATCTTCGGAAGTCATCAGATTAGCCACGTGTTTAAAAGGCATTTCAAGCAATTACTACAATAAAGGCCTGATGGTTAGTCAGGGACAAGTCAAACGCTCTTTTTTTAAGGAAAAGAGCCATCTTAAGGAAAGCTTCCAGAAAAGAAGATTAAGTTATGGCAAAACATTAAAAGCAAACCAAAACAAACAAAAACATCCCTGTAATTAATTTGCTGGGTAGCCCCACAGCCATGTTAGCATTAAAATGCCAGATCAAGAACATGTGCCAACTCTGGTGCTGAAGCCTGCACGTACTGCATTAGGATTTCTCTGAATTCCCAATATCTGAATTATTGCCGACAATAAAATTAAGCTGGGCTTAATAATTACTGTTACCTGTAAAATCTCCAAGATACCACTTATTGTCTTAAGAATTAATACCTGAAATACAATGAATAAAAGACACTTCAAAGACAGTAAAAAGAAAGCCAGATTAAAAATTAAGTCACTTGACCTAGTCTCAGCATTTACGAGGAGGCTCTTACCAAACACTGGATCTGGGTCAAGCACATTGAAATCATAGGCTATCAGTCCACTCAGATATTTATCTATTCTCAGAGCGTAAGTTACCTCTACATTTTATTCTATTCAAATTCCAAATAAAAATGAAATTAAGAGGGGAATAGGAATGGTGAAACTGAAAGGGTGCAGGACAACTATAGAATGTTTTACTCAATAGATATGCTACAAATATCTTGATTGAATTTCTTTCCATACATTACCTACATGCAGTTTCAGATACGAAATTGACTGTACACTATGCATATTCTAACATATATGTGAATATATAGAGAGATATAAGGTTACATATTTTATCCGCATAGGGAATATTCTACTTCTTTACAAAAAAGCCACCACAGGTAGAGATTTTTTTAAGTCCTAGAGTTCCTCGCCCCTCCACCCCTTCCATTTTCCTTTAAAATCCTATTACAATTAAAGTTACTCATACACACAGTGCCATATGCTCATATATATATGTACACACTATTAAAATACCTTGAAGTCAATAAAAGCACAGGTGCAAAACCATTATCACTTACAAAGAGCCAGAAAAAAAATTCACGTGCAGACATTCAATACCTGGGAGGAACCTGTAGACATGTTTTTTCCTCCATTTGTACACACTCTGGCTTCTCACTGACTTTTGCACGGAACTGAACTCCGATGTTACTCCACAGTCCTTTCTAAGGCTCAATCATCATAATAGATCCTTTATTATATTTACCATAACTGATAATTGCTGAAGGATAAAGTGTTTTTGACCACAAAATAATTTCATTTATATTAAGTATCAAACCTTTACACTAACTTGTCTGTACCACAGGTAATAAAAACTACTCTCCTTAAAGGGGACCTGACCTGACCACCCTTTCCGAAGCATCTCCCTTATCTGACAAGGCCAAGACTCATTGCCATTTTTAGTAAAAACCTGAAAACATTATTATAAAACAATATTCTTTCAAAAGCAAGCAAAGAAAAACCCATGTGGCTTTGTTTTCATCACATTAGCTATAAGGCCAGCTGCTTAAAAATTCTCATGACTCAAGTTTTAAGATTTAGTTTCATTCTCGCCCATTCTCAGATTCTGAAGGAAGGAATCACCTTCATCCTCCAACCTCTGAGCCATCACAGATGCATGCTGTCAGTTGCACACTGCACTGAAAATGGAAACAAACTCACTTCCTCTATCCTTCGCTATTCTTCCACTTCGGTAACACAGCACAAGAAGCTTAAGGAATAGGATAAATAAGCCAAAAGCAAGAATTACAACACGGTTTTCCAAAGATTAGCTCTTTGACACTGGTAATTAAAAAATTACACCAATTGCTTATGTTGAGTATTCTGCATAGTGGAAAAAAAAACACAAAAAAGAAGTCCTCATGCCAGTGAGCTTCTCTGTAACTGAAAATCCTTACAGATACATTTTAACTATCCAGCATTGTAAAATATTTAAATAAAAAACCCTCAACTCTCTGCATACTGCTTCATATCCTTCAGTTTGCTTTCATCGGTGAGCATGGCCTAGCAAGTCAGAGGAACGCAAAGGGGAGGAAAGCCACAAATTACGTGACTAGATCCTTACTGTGATTTGGAAAAGAAAAAAAACCTCAAGTGACAGCACTCCATAGCTGAGATGGATGGGTGTGCTTTGATGGAGACAGAGGTCAGTCAGAATTCAACAGATTCCTGTATCCCAAACTGTTCAAATTCCATTCTGCATTTGTTATGGAGTTCAACAAGCTGATCTTTCAGAACAAATTTAATCTCCTTTGTTGAACAGCGCCCGACAAATGACTGTTGAGTGGGTAATTAACCCACCTCAATGAACCGCCTACACATCCGAATTACAAGTCAGAAGACTACTACAGCTTCTCATTGCTGAAGAGTATTTGTATTCTCCTAATTTTACAAACCGCTATGAAAAACCTAACGTGCAGGGAGGTTACAAAAGCCACGTCTACCAGGAACACGGAAAAATCGCCATTTATGGGCTGCAGCCTGCTTTTAGCACGATGCCTTTCCTTTCAGCTAGCAGCCTGCTTATCAGTACATAAACATTTTTTTTCAATTTTTGCCACACCCATTTAAAGGAACAACTACGTCAGCACTCTACCAGCAATAAATTATATCGTTTTGGCATTTGGGCTATTTTCCCAATACTTACAGGGTTAGTACCGGCAACAAGATGGCAACTGCTACACAAACTTCAAAGGCCACTTACTGCTCTGTCTTGAAGCCATTTTAGGACTCCCTCTGTGCAAGTTGGAACCTGGTAACACTGATTTCCCTCCTGTAAATAAGGCTAAACTCGTACAGTAATCCAGGTAGAACAAAAATAACCAGTTCCACCTTTTTAACGTGCTAGTTCCTAAACTAGAAAGCAGCAACAACACCAAGTTTAATGCACATGTAAGTATCCTTGTGAAATGTCTCTAGTGAAGCAGTCTCTACTCACTTTTGGGCTAAACAACATTAAAACATGGCAGAGAAAACATTGGCTGGGAAAAAAGATGGCTCCAAAACATGGTATGAGGGAAAGCACAGGCCACAACTTTATTTACCACTGATAGCTCTCCAGGAATAACCACTGCCTGCAATAACCCCAAATGGGAACCCACAGTTCAAGGATATCATACTAGTCCTTTAGTTTTGGAGGGGACCGTTTTGAGAAAGGACAAGTAACACAGTGGTCTGCTGGATTCCTCGATTCCTGTCCTCTCTCCAAGGCTATGCGACCACTGGCCCACAAAAGCTGTGGCCTGCTCTTGGACGCTGGCCCTTGATCGTATCAGTCACACTGGACCTGAAGCTACCAGACACATTCAGTTGACACACACCATGGAGGAGGGGAGAAAAAATAAAAAATGCTCCAAAATGAGCTACAAAGGAAGTGAAAAACCTACCCTACCAGAACCAACTTGGCCATTTCAGCAAACTCCTTTTTCCAATTACTCTGCAGCTCATTCATAGCAATGGCAAAGCATCTCGTTACATAAACGTCAAAGGGAGGTGAGGGAGGTGGAAGGAAGGACAAGCCCCCCCCTCAAAAAAAAAAAAGAGATTCTTCTTGCCAACTAGGCGTGAATAAAGCTGAGCAGGAATGTAAAAATGTTCTTGTTGTGACCGGTTGCCAGATAACACCTTCCTAGGTGAGAGATCAACAGATCAACGGCGATGATCTCCCTGCCAGTCCGCCCCACCACACCCAGCCTCTGCTGGGGGCCGGTCCAGCCAGCACAAGTCTCTGCCAACAGCGGCAACGCACTTACCTCCATCATCTTGCCCTCCTCCCCTCCCAGTTTCTCTACCTGCTTTTAAGTCAATTTACATCAGTGGAAATTCAACCTTTTTCTCTCAGCACTTTACATTCGGGCACTTCACAATAATTAGTCATTCTGAGGTACACAGTGTTTTGGGGTTTGTTTTTATTTATTCTGTGTTCAGCTGCTGAAGCTAAAGCCTGCACTGAGATACAACTTGCCATCTAGCAAGCATGTAGCCTCTGACAGCCCCCCAGTAAACATTATTCCAACATTCAGGACCTAGCAGTATCCAGTTGAATGAAAAGCCTGCAGAAGATGAGGAGGGAGGGAATACTGACATTGAACTGAACAGCTAGTTCTTGACTTCTGGTCCATGGAAACGGGGAAGCCACCCTGGGCTCTCAGATTCCCACAGCACCAGAGTTAAACCTGCGGATAACATTTCTCATTCAAACGAGCATATAGAACTCATGCAGATCTGAGCTACAACACTCCACGAAGCTTCTCCAGATACACTGCCTCAACCAAGACCATTCAAATCCAGACTTTGGTAAGACAAACTCTGCTTCAGACTTCTAACACTCAGCTACGAATAAAGCTTTAAAGAACTGCAATCAAGAAAGATCTAAGCTGAAACTCCTTCCTGAGCTATGGACCTAATCACACACACAGCATATAGCATCTCTCCGCAAAACCACACGCACAACATATGATGAAGAACAAGACGAGCAAGCTACTGTTACCTTGCCAGACCCTTTATTAATAGCTTAGCTTCTCTGATGGAGGTTGTTTCGCTTTATTTATTTAGGTAGCAGTCCCTCCGGGAGAATAGCTCTCAGTGACTATCACTAGATGGGCACCCTTCTCATGAGATTCAAGTCTCCTTCAGAACTGAGTGTGCTCAGTGATCCTCACCTAATCAGCAGAACAGACTTACTCTAGAAGAGCTGCCGGAAGTTTAAAGAACAAATGACAGTTCTCTAAATAGAGTTGAAAAACATCAAGAAACCTGGTGAGACAGTATTAGGAAGGGATTTGATTTTCAACAATTTTAAGTTAGAAAGAAATAGCAGGTCTTGCAACAGTAGCTCCTGACATGACAGATACCTCATCAACTGTTTATTTCTGCAAAGAGAGCATACATGTAGCCACTAATTACAGCGTGCAAGAAAATTATTTGTTTCACAACCAATCTGGTACTGTTTATCCCCCACCCCATCCTCCCCCAAAACCCACCCCTGAACTCTGAGTGCCTGGCAATTATTAAACTCAGTTCCTAAGGCTGGAAAAGAGAAAAACAAATGGTAACCTCTTATCACTTTTCACAGTTGGTGACCCTTTCTTAAATCTGAAGTTAATCACCAAAGAGTAAATGAGTGATGCTACCACTAACAGGTTTAAAATTCACCCTTTCACTTTTGGAGAAGATTGAAAACCGTATTTTCAGGCCACTAAAACCAATGAAAACTGGGGATAATATGCTTGCCCGTCTTCACTAAGCTGCTTCACAGGTCTCACATTACAAACATAACTGCCGTGGCACAAGTAGCCATATACCCTCAATGGCATGCCATGAATTAACCATGCATCTTCACGGAGAGGGTGGCCAGGCATTCCCTGGGGAAGTGGGAATGGCACCGAGCCTGCCAAAGTTCAAGGAACACTTGGACAAAGCTCTTAGACACAGGGTTTGGTTTTGCAGTGGTCCTGCGTGGAGCCAGGAGTTGGACTAGATGATCTTTGTTGGTCCCTTCCAACTCAGGATATTTTATGATATAAAGAAAGAATCCTCCCCTCAAAATAAACATCTAAATGATATTTATTTATTTTTTAAACAAAGCGCGATACAGCACTGAGCTACTACTATATTTTCTCCTTCTTGAGAAAATGAAGAAAAAACAACCTTTCATTGGGACTTGTAAAACCGTAACAGTAAGACACTGGAGCTCAAAAAACAGCCCATATGAATCTTTTCCATGTTAAATTCAATAGAATAACCACTACAGAATAAAGTAAGAATTATGTATTTTTAAGTTAAATTATCCTGTGCTCAAAACTGATAGCATCAGATGGTACAGAAGAGCAAAGCAATTAAGGTGAGAAGAGTTGAGTTTGTTTTATGCGTTCTCTGCAGCTTCAGCAGATTTGCTGAATTCCAGGTCAGTGCACTTAACAAGTGTATAAAAGTGTAAAATCTGCACCAAAAAAAAATAACAGGAAAAGACTGCTGTGGATTTTTTTCTCCTGACTGATAAAAGCATCTGCTGAATTCTAGTTGGTAATACCTAGTATAACTTCCATGCAGCAAACATTTTCCAAAGCTCACTCCTCCTTTGATAACACAAGTATGACTGAGCCCTACTTTTCTTTGACATTAGAATAACTTATCACAGTGCACGAGACAGAAGGACTGAGCTCAGCTAACGAAGCCTGCCCAGAGTTAGCAGACTGTTACATTCAATACAGCTTGTACATCAAGTCCAACCAGGAAAAGAACAACTGCAGTGCTGAATTCCACAAATACTTTTATGTGAATCTACTACAAGTAGCAAAGAGGCATGCTCTCCGCAGTCATAAATACTATCTTCCTGCAGTCAGACTGCACTGTGGGTCTAAGCATAAATCAAGGAACTGAAATAGGACCAAGGTATTTATCAGAGTCCATTCTAGATCAATCACAAGGAACGCCAGTTTTCTAGGCACTGTGTAAGTTTTCCGGTGATCTGCAGGTGCTAGACTTTCCACTTTCCTCTAGGTAAGTCACATTTCTAAATGTAAAGCCTTTCAAACTCACTGTGGAACTATTTGGGTGCCAACTCAGATCTGTGGACAGTAATACATTACCAGATCCTTGAATGGATCCTTTTTCAAAGGTTTAAGTTCCTCTAATGCACACCCTTTACACATGTAAGCACCTGACAGTAACAAATTGCTTGCTCACAGCGTTAAGTCTCACCCCTGTAACCATAATAAAAAAGGTTTACTAGCAATCTGACACACCTCCGGTGCTTATCTTTATGCACTGCGCATAAAGAGCCTGCTTCTATAAATGCACCAATTTAAGAGAAAATGTCTTTTCTCTCCCCTCTCACTCTGTGAAGTCTACCACTTCCAAATCTAAACACTACTGCTCCTGTCATCTTTCTATATCTATCCAATAACTAGATGTTAACTGATCTGCCTCTGAGCATCCCGCAGGGATAGAATCTCCAGCCGCCAAGCTCAGGTTGTTCAGCGAGCAGCACCTTACAGTCAGTCTGTTCACTGGCAGCACAGAGAGCAAAGCTCACCTGCACATCCGAGTTTGCATTTAATCAAGCAATCCTTCAACTATGAATCAGAGTACACTGGCTGACAGGTCACATGTTTCTAGCTGCTCCGCTTTTAGAGGAAGGTAGGTTCCTTATTGCAAGATAATCTGCATGCCAAGGAAAGCAGATCAGGTCTAAATAACCTTGCTGGCTGCCCTGAAGACTACTGCCACACAGCATCAGGAGATAAAGCCATTAGAAAAAAAAAAGAAAAAAGAAAAAAGGTGTTTAGAAGCATAGCATAGATACAGAGATAACAAAGCCCCAAAGCAAGTTCCAGAGACATGCATACTGACAGGAAGGAGAGAGCAAAGAATCAACATTTCCATGAGTTCATGAACGAGTATTTCAGACTTATTTTGCAGAACAAGTTAGAATAGGAAACGTTTATACATAAACTGTAACAACTAAAAAAAAGAATGCATTACTTGAGTGAAGTTCCATTGTTGAAGTCTATGAACTAGTTTGGAAATTCAGGATGCTAATAGCAAAATTTCCTCACTGTCCACCTTAGGAAGGCTAACTGTCACTTATGTGTAAGCTTACAAGAGAGGCTGGAAGTTTTTGAGTAGTGTAAAAGATGCTGTCAATAACATAAGCTCACCAGAAGATGCATCAATCCGAAGCGACTGACATATTTTAAACTTTCTGATCATTTGAAACAAACATAATCCTTTGAACTATGCATCTTGCCAGCTGGAAAGGAGAAATGCCAATGTGTATGGCTACCAATAAAGGGTCCAATGCCCTGACTCCAGCAACACCGTCGTTTTCAGTGTAATCCCTGGATTGGTAAAAGTACACAGGTAGGCTCAGCTCTAACATCTCATCTCTCTTGCATGCCACGTCCAAAAATGCTCTGTATCTGTTCAGCTGGATTCCTCCAAGATACTGCCAGTCCAGATGCTCACTTCACTGTGAGACTTCAAAGTATTTCAGCCTAAAAAATATTTTGAGTATTTTATCTCATTAGAAAGAAGAACCAACTTACAATGGCATCAGTGAATAAAAATTCCAACCTGACTTTCATAGCAAAGTGTACCTCGTGTGATCAGGTCATATTAGTTGTGCTCACATAGATCCATCAACCTTCTGTTTTTCCTTTTAATCTTGCATTCTGTATAAAATGCCATAACCTGGAGTAC
This sequence comes from Heteronetta atricapilla, assembly GCA_011075105.1. Taxonomy (NCBI): domain Eukaryota; kingdom Metazoa; phylum Chordata; class Aves; order Anseriformes; family Anatidae; genus Heteronetta; species Heteronetta atricapilla. The sequence goes on from CM021734.1 coordinate 8,478,431, forward strand.
CACACTCAGCTTCAAAGCACTCATTTTGTAACTTACTAAGCACTTTGACTACATTAAACAGTCTTAGAAGCTTGATAGCTGGGTTAAGTTAACATCATCCAAGTGGTCTAAATGGAGCCTTTCCAAAAAACTGAGGGGGGAGAAAAACATCTTTAGGAAGTTGTTTGCACAGGCATGAATTGTTAGGTATAATACTTGGTTTTGTTAGGGACACAAGACAGGATAAATGGAATGCCACCACTATATAAACAAATGATTCTGTAACTACTCATAAGGGCAACAGATAATACTACCTCTGGGTCTTCCACTGGTGTCATGGCACTCAAAGTCAGACTCCACCAGAATAACCCTATGTGACCTCCAGTAATTTTCTGTTTGGATTTATTTTTTTAAGGCAAGTCTGACACTTCATTAGATGAAAGATCTTAGAACAGTCAAAAGAGTTTCTGTAAAACTCCAAAAAGAGGAGTCCAGCAGTTTTTCAGCAGTCTGAGTTTTGTTTTTTAAATAATGAAACGGATGTAAATCATAGGATTACCATAAAATTGAAGGGTTCATACCTGTAACACATTCTCTGGTAAATTCATTTTCCATCTGTTATATTCAGTAAGTTATTTCCCTCAACACAGACTGCAAAATAAGGGGTTTGACATGACATGCACTTTCACACAGTGCTAGTTTTGCGGCAACTATTAGATCTTCTCCCATCATGGATGAACCTATTTGTTCCTTCTTCAGTCAGCATGCATTTATTTTAATGTCGAGCAGAAGCAGAGATGGTTTTGTAATGCCTTAGATGGTCCTGACTGAATAGTTCAAATAAGTTAAAAAAAAAAAAAAAAGAAGCAGTCCTTATACTTTAGATTATCACCCTCTTCCAGAGCTTCTTTTCCATAAACACTTCTTAAAGAGCAGCAAACAGAATAATTTTACACCAAAGCCTGTTTTTTTACTTTAAGACTGGTCAGAACTTGTGTAATATTTTTCATTTAAAAAGTCACCTTGATAAAGATTTCTTAATTCTATGCGGCTGTACATACCTAACAGTTAAGGAAAGGTTTTGCTTTAAACCAACAGATACACGTTAAGAAACTTGGGCTAAGCTAAAGACACTCATGGAACTACATGCAGTATTACATAAAGTTTATTTGTTTAACAATGGAAAACAGGACCTTAAATAATTTCAACGTCTTTCTGTGATGACAGGGCAGCTATGGGAAATTGGACAGCAATACATTAAGCAAATACAAAAATAAAGAATTGACAAACTTGGATTTTGAAATACAAGTCTCCCAGATATGAGAATGCTAACAAAGGAAGAGGATATAAATAAAGAAGCTCAGGCTAAAGCTCGTAAATCTTTATCACAAAGTTTCTTTAGCTTGCCATTGTTGAGGATGTACCAACCCAACAGTAATCTTGACATATCAATAGAACAGGGAGGCTGAACGTAGTTTATGTCCTTTTATATAAACAAAAAGTCAGTGGATGACCAAAACTTAACTGATTTTAAAAGGCCTGCAAGCTGTTTGACATTTAAAAAAAATTAAAGCAAACCTTGGTATTGTAACCGACATAAATTAATACATAAATACTCTTTATACCTCAATTCTACACTTTCTAAAAACATGGAAGATACTTGACCAAAAGAAGTTTTAAATACCTGTTCTGAAACCTAAATTATTAACTGTACATCTCACATATATAGAGATGCAATCATAAAGGCTTCTATGTTACTGGAACAACAAAAACTTAAAAAAAACTTGGCTATTATACAGGCATGACTATCCTAACAAGTTGAGAGAGAGCTGGAAATGCTGACTGGGCTGCCAGTCTTTGACAAGCAAAAGCCAACGCTGAATGAGCTTAGCTTCTCTTTGCTTGATAAAGATCTCTGACCAAACTTATGTTAGATTGTCCAGTAGAGACAGAATGAAGAGTCAGAGGTATTCCTACCTTCCTGTGAAAAATCGGTTACATACTAGCTCATTTATTTTTTAAGCAAGTGCCACAAGCAGATAAGCGACACAAAGTCTCATTCCCAGCCACAGCGAGGTGGAAGTTCCTGACAGATGATGGCTCCCAACAGCAAGGTGGCTGCTAGGCTGCATGAACACCGGACCTCACTTTTCCACCGAGCACAAGGTCCCCCGAGACTGCACTGCAGGCCCAGCGCCAAGTGCACGGCGGTGGGGAAGTCCTGCAGGAGGTACGCCTGCCAGCGAGGCCGATATGTCACTTACAGCGCACCCGCACCCCCTGCGATTAACTGCGTTTCGCCTTTAATCACTTTTAGAAGCCCTTACGTGCTCCTGGATGCCTGAACAAAGAGGGGAGGGAGAGAAGCCCAGGCGGCCCGCCGAGGCGCGGCCCCCCCCCCGGCCTCCCGTTACCTCGCGGCACCCCCTCCCAGGAGCCAGGGCTCCGGCCCGCCGCCTTCCCCCGCTCCCCCCCCAGGCCGAGCGCGGCCTTTCCGCGGCCAGGCCGCTTCGCCCACCCCGCTTCTCCCGCCCGCGGTCCCCCGCACCCGGCGCCCCAGCGGCGGCCTCCGCCCGGCGGGCCCGCGAGCGCCGCTTCCGGAGCCGGGGCCGAGCCCGGCGCCTCCATTTTGGGGCCGGCTCGGCTCGGAGCTCACCTGCATGCCGGGCACTTGCACCGCCACGGGCGAGTGGGCCATGGCGGGCTGCGGCGGCCGGGCGCCGCCGGCTGCTCCCCTCTCTCGGCCTCCCTGCTCCTGGGCGGCGGCGGCGGCGGGGCCTGGAAGGACAAAGCGGCGGGGAGCGGCTTCAGCGCGGGCCGTGCTCCCTCCTTCCCTCCCCGCGCGGCCCGCCCTGCCCGGCGCCCCCGCCCGCCCGCCCGCTCGCCGCCGACTCACCTCGCGGCCGCGGGGCTGGGGCCGAGCTGCGAGGCGGACGGGACGGGGACCCTAGCGCCGCTCTCCTCCCATGCCTGCTGGGCTCCTAGCAGCGGCCCTGCCCATGCCCCGCTTCCCGGTGCCGGCGCGGGGGCGGCTGCTCGGAGCCCCCCGGAGAGGAGCGCGCGGGGTGGCGGCTGTCGGCGCGGCCGGGGCTGAGCTTCAGAGCGCCATGTCGGGCTCCGGCAAGAGGTGGCGGCTGCTGTGCGGCGGCGGCGGCTTCTTCCGTCTCAGCTCCGGCCTCGCGGGGCGGAGCCGCTGCCACCGCCGCCGCACGGGCCCCGGCGTCAGCTGCCCCCGCCTCCGCCACCGCCCCGGGCCGGGCGGGCAGGGAGTGGCGGACAGGCTGCAGCGGGGCCCTCCAGCCCCGCTGTCACGCCGACGAGGCCGCCCGCGATGTCGCGCTGCGCTCTGGGCCCCTCGGGCTCTGTCACACTGCCCTGGGCCCCGGACACGCTGTCGCACCGGCCTGGACCCCTCAGGCGCTGTCACGGTGCCCCGTCCCCCTCAAGCACACTGTCACAAAGCCCTGTCCCCCTCAAGCACACTGTCACGGTGCCCTGTCCCCTTCAAGCACACTGTCACAGGGCCACGTCCCCTGCAGGCACGATGTCTCTGGGCCCTGTCCTACCAAACAGCGTCTGTACCTCTGGGCAGTTGCTGCGTCCCGTACCCGCAAACACACTGTCACAGCACCTGTACCTCAGGCTCCCGTGCCCCAGAGACACACTGGTGTAAGTAATCCAGTGGACATTTTATGGGGTTTTGGCTTTTGTGACACACAGAGGTGGCATCTTCTTGTCTTGGGGGCACTCCTAGCAGCCAGCCTCTCTAAAGGTAGTGTGAACAAATCCAAGATGCTGTGGAGGTGCAGCATACAGTTCGGGGTGGGTTTTGTGTCAGCAGAAGGATTTCCCACCAAGGCCAGCCCTCTGCCAGCCTGGCCCAAGCTGCTACTGGACCATCCCAGTGACCACTTCTCCATCTTGCTACCATCTTCCACATCTACCCAAGATTCTGCAAGGGCCTGGAGAGGAAAATTACAGTGTTTTAGGGCGACATTTTTCTCATTCATGTGTGAGTCACCTAGTTGTGTTGCATGATTCACATTCCTATACATTAAAGTTTTGCCAGTTACTCAAGTGAAGCTAAAAATGACATCCTCTATGCCACTGGTCTTCCCCTTACCCCTCTGAGCAAGAATATAGAAATGACATGGGACGGTCACACTCACGTTCAACTACAAATATCCTCATGGGTTCTTGAGGACTTTGCTCAAATTCACAGATCTGTGGGTCTGAAAACTAAGAAAGTGTAAAGTAAACCGGAGACTTAAGATTGTTGCCCGTGCTGGACCTGCCCTGTTCAAAGGGTGGTTCTCTTCAGAAAGGATGTGACTGGAGGCAGTCTCTCTCCGTTACGACATGGAGAAATGTTGCACTGTGGTAGGGAACACAAAACACCTCTGTTTAAGGTGAGGTTTTGCTAAAGCATGCTGAAGCCAAGAATTTCAACATTAGGCAGTCTTTCCATCCTTAACTCACTGTGGTTTGAATCAGAAAACAACTCACACTGATGTTAGTTAAGGGCAGACTTGTGGCTCATGCTGGAATTACTTTATTTTCTGACTTGCCATTTTGTTAAGTCTTTACTGTTATTAAAATACTTAGATTACTCTGCACCTTTAAAATATATATAGCAGTAAAAGGTTTCTAAGTGACGGTTACACATCTAAGTTATCTAAGAGCCTGTAAATAGGTCAGTTTAATGCGTGGAATAACTAAGGTATGTATTTTCTGTAAGTTTGTGTTATAAACTTAAATTCAAAAATATTTTTATTTAATAAAATTGGGGAAGAAAGAGGGCTTTCTGTTAATGAAAAGCTTTCTTAATTGCATACAGTGGCTCAGTGAATAAAGGAATGAATATCCAGTCATAGAACCTCTGAACCCTGCCTGATTCATTCTACTCAGACATACTTCATTCAATTCTCATCTTACATTTTAATGACCTGTAGAACACAATTTCTGAAAAAATCCTGACAAAGGCTATTGGAGGGTTTTTGTTTCAGCTGCTAATGCATTACCGTTTTGGTTCCCTCTATTCCTCCTCTGACTCTGAGGCTCTGCTTTTCTTTTCCAATCCATTAGTTACGTTGATTTTTCTCCCCAGAATCCTGCAGACTAGTTGTCTCAGCCTTGCCTGGATTTTTTACTCTCTCTCTTGATGGTACCTGTTTACTTTATATCAGAGAGAGTACTGATTCCAATCCATGCTTCCTGTTCTGGGACCATACACTGAGACTTCTGGCCTTTTATGCATTTCTGGCTTGCACACAACTGAATATAAAATGACCAGGACTAAAAAAAATATTTAATACAGTAAGAAGAGGACAATTGATATGCATGGTACAATGTTTTCTCCCCAGTAATTGTATCTGTAGTTAAAACCCACCCGTGGCAGACTGGCTGGAAGAACTGCAGTGACAAGAACATAAGCAAAACATTCTACAAAAAGGCAGAACTTGTTTATGCCACACTTGCTCAGAAAGCCCTGGGATGATATGGTGAGCAAAGCCAGGAAAGAAAATCTGTCAGGGAATCTTAAGTAATCAGTCAGTCACGTAACGACTGAATCATCAAGCCAGGCTGTGAAGTAAGGTAGGCTGGCACCATAACATCTAAGAAAAGGGTTGTAATATTGTATGCCACTCTGTAATTAGCAAGATCTAATTTGTTCATTAAGAAAGTCAGATGGTCAGTTGCTGATACTGCTGGATGAAAGGCCTTCCCTGCCCCTTCCCAGCCTGCTCTGTAAATACCTGTTGCTGCTGTTTTCCAAGACTTAAAATATGTCTGTAATTCACATAGGACATCTCTCAGGGCCTCACAGTAGCAATGTGACCCAATTCAGACCTTCTACTGTTTTGTGCATTTAGGTATTATTTTGATGTTGCTGGTGTGAAAATACAGTTATTTTTACATCAGAAGACTGCAGGGAGACAGTAAAAACACTAGGCTCTTTGCATGTGCCTGTATCATGTTAGCTAGCTTAGACTCACCACAAACAGTTGGAATTTCTCTCAAACTTCCAAACATAAAGTGTCATTACACTGGTAAGTAGAAAAAATATTGTATTTTAGAGCTGCGGATTCCAGGGACTCCTCCCAGTGATTTTCTGGGATGAGGGAGGGAGTGGATGTCTGATCTCATTCCAGTAGAGCTGATGCAAACTCACTATTAGCAAAGACCCCATCAGACTCGCATGTCTGTCTAGGAAATTGAATGCTTGGTTTCTATGCATAAGCGGTGGGTCTGGGTATTTAAAACTCCTTAGTGCCTTTGCAAAGTTCAGCTGGCCAGTGCAGTACTGTCCAGGGCTCATGATGGTCATCCCATGTGATGAACTTAGGGGTCACTCCACAATTTTCTTCTGTACACCGTTCTCATAATACAAGCAGTATATCTAAAGGGTCATCAAGTAAAAGTGGAAGACTGCATCCCAAACTTGTAAAGTCCAATGCCTTTCATGTTTTTACATTTGAAACACCTGCCAAAGATGTTTTGGAGCTTAACAGTTGACTGAGACTGTAAAAATGGGCTGCATATTTATTTTATTAATGAGAACACCAGAGATGTTAAAGGAAGAATGAAAATGTTTTTGGAAGGGTATAATTGCTCCATTCTTCGACATATATCATTCTCTGATTCATGGGCACTAGGAGTCACTTTGTCTTAGAGGCAAGTTATTCAGCAGCTGCAGAATTTCCAGTACTGCTGCTGGAAATGGCAGATACTAACTAGACATAGCTCTCATCAATCCCATATTACAACTTTGATATTTCTACAACTAGATAATCATTTGAAATGACAAAACCTTGCCACTGGTCTAGAAACAGTACCATAGTACATCCAATTCTGCCCAGGACTCTCCTTTCCATGCCCTGTATCCAACCTCCCTGCCTCCCCTCATTCTCCAGCTCCTGCAGCCTCTGCCCTTCTTTGTTTCCCCTCTGACCTGGCATGGTAGCTTCTAGCCTCCTGCTGTCTGCACGTACATAGGTGAGTGCCAGGACATAAAGTACAGGTTCTCCGTGTACCCAGCATGGTGACAGCAGCTCAGTGCCACCAGGAGAACTGGCTGTCAAAAGCCTTCTCCAGCTCTGGGTTCCCCTGATCAGCAGGTACACAGAGCTCCTTCAGCACAAATGAATTATTTAGAGAATTCAGCTGCCAAAGTCTGCCAGTGTCAACTAAGTGTTCAGAAATGGAATTTTTCATGTAATATGGCCAAATTGAATGCTTTATCCTGGAGACAACAATGGCACATCCTCAACACAAAGATGATTGCCATACCACATTCCACATCCTCCCTCAAAAGCAATGGGGCACATTTATTCTTTGTCTTAAAAGGGCAAAATTATACATCTTCCTGCAATCTTCTTAGAAATGGCTGAACTATTTTTTAATTGTCACTTCCTGCAGTTTTAAGGAAAATAAATAATCAGGCTGAGGTAAATAATTAGGATGGAAAAGGTGAGTGAGGGATGCTTGTTCACCATCTCCTTCAATGCAAAGACTAACGATCATTAAATCAAACAAGCAGGTGCCAAGTTTAAAACAAACAAAAGTAGATACTTCTTTGCAGAGGTAATAGTTAAACTGGGGAACTCCTTGCTACAGGCCAAAAGTGACTGGACAATTTGATGGAAGAAAAAAGCATTGAGAAATACTATTTATAAAACTAGCACCTCTGGTTGAGGAAGTATGTGAGCTGCAAATCCCTGCAGGCATGTGCAAGCATTACCCATCCTTATGCTGTTCTCATGTGCTTCCCTAAATCACTGCCACTGGCTCCAGTCAGAGACGAGCTACCCTGGTAGACAGACTCCCATTCTGGCACAATCTGCCTGTTCCTGCGTTGAACTTTCAACCTGGAGGGTTAGCATCGGGCCAAAGAGTACACAACTGAAATGAAAGGAATGATCTTGCAATCAAGGCAAATCTACTTGCTAACAGAACAAATAGACATGGTACCCATGGTACTAAATGAGTCTGTAGCACAGTTTTGCTGTTTCTTTCCTGGGAGTTTTTCCCTGATACTATAAAAAGATCAGTAAGTTCTCTTTACAGAGGTACTAAGCTAACAGTGAATGTGTATTGTACCCATGTGGTGAATGGTGAGTCACTACGTGATTAAGGATTGTGATAAATTGAATGGCCTGTTTGCAGGTTCAAGGACAAGCTTTACACCTTTGTCATAGAAAGACCTTTGTCCTGGTGAACTTCATATTTCAATACAGTATTTGGCTTAAACAAGCCAGTCTTCTGAAGGATAGTCTTGTGCTTCCAAGCTTGCAACAGAAGTGAGATAGTGTTAATTTTATGCTTCTGACCTCTTCATTACAAATACACTCTACTTATACTTCCATTTGTAAAATAAACAATATGCTCATGCATATATATGCAATGAAAACATATTTTATTCTTTTAAATAACTCTTCCCTGCTCTAACTTCACCTTAGCATGAAAACAAATTTTCAGCAAAGCTTGCACTCTTGGAATACCAAAAATAGTTTGGCCACAACAGTGGAAGGGGTGAAGGAAGTGAGAAGGCCTTCCAGTGGGCAAACAAAACGCCAGCCCAATCAGCACAGTGTCTTTGCATAGCTGATCCAGCCATGCATATATATATGTATACACTAAAATACATACAATATTTATAGAATTAAAAACATTTCTATATAAGGAAATGGCAACAGGAAGCTGGGTCTGGTAGAATTCCTATACTAAAAAAGCAGCTGCTCCACAAGGGCTGATAGCCCTGGAAAGGGAGCTCAGGGGTGAGACGGAGTAAAAGAGAAAGACAGGATAATTCAAAGGAGAAAGACAAAAGAGAAATAAAGATATATATATATATATATATATATATATTTTTAGGGAAGGGAAGGAAACTGGTACCTCTACTCAATAATTCTCACCTGGAATTGTCCTAAAAAAATGGACCTGCTCACCTTTTCTACCACATCTTTGGTCTTTTTCGTTGTTTGGTTTCTCTTGCTCTCCAGAAGAGGATGGTCTCATCAGCTCAGGCCCCAGGAATGCTGGTCCAGGCCTACAACAAGGCTGCAATGATTTGATGTTGGCAACTGGGATTAAAAAAATAGAAAACTCAGGTTCTAGGAGCACTAGCTGGGAGTAGGAGACTGCTTTTCCTTAGCCTTGCCAGACTGTTAGCATCAACACAATGACATGCAAGCACATGGACATGCACTTGTGTGTGCAAGCAGACATGAACACAGAAGCACACCCATTTTCAGTCTCCCTGTCTCTCCTGAGAGGCTTAAAGATCTGCCAGGGCCATCAGTTAGCTTTGTACCACTCTGCCACATGCCTTGTGAGCCTGTTTCCCTCCGTGCTAGCTGCAGCAACAGTGCCTGCCTGTTGGGCCCTGACAGTGCTTGGCTCCTGGGAAGAAGCATTCACACACGATGGCAGCTCAAAAGAAAAGTTGAAAAGGAATCAAAGCCATCTCTGTTGAAATAAACATCTGCTCTGCGTTCAGTATCGTGGCAACAGGGCTCACCAAATGCACAGGCAGCCTTCCAAGGGCTCCTGGCACATCACAGCTATCAGTACCTGCTGAAAACAGGCTGGCGGAGTGGTCACAGCCCGGCGGGGAGTGCAGATGGGGATGCTCGGAAGAAAAAACTTGGGTCAAAGCTAGAAATAACTTCACAGTTCCCTTGGAGGAATACAGCTTAGAAATTCACCACCCCTGCAGTGACGCTGGCAGATAGGAAGAGACTGTGGCAACATGATTTCTTCGGCAGGCTGGGGCATGTGCTCATTACCCTGATCTGTGACCAGTTTCTTCTCCACTGCCCCAAAGTAGTGAGAGGAAAAAAGCAGTGGGATGCGGCTTTGGAAGAGTACTTATCCCTGGAGCCCACACGACAAGCATTTGGTGGCTCTCAGTTAACAGCACCGCGCAGTTCCCCGGGGAGCAGTCAGGGAGGGAGAGACCCATCGCTTTTGTCTCTGCCTAAAGCTTCTGCAAGGCCAAAGCATTAAATGCAAAACCCTATTCTCCTTGTTGCTGTCTTTGAATTCCTGTGTTCCTGCAGAGGCAGGGCTGTGACACAACAGCAAGCCGAGCCCAAGTGGCACAGTGAGCTTGAACAGTTGGGACTCTATTACTGTCACAGCCAGTGGACCAAAGTGCTGTATTTGTCTTCTATGCCTTTGTTATTAATGATGATGGCCTAGTAGGGGTAGGACCACATCTTGGCTCATGGAGACCCACCTGAGCCTCCGGATGGAACTTAGTCATGTTGGCAACATGTCTTTTTAATAAATGAATTGGAGGTATCTGAGCCAGGAATTAATCTGAAGAGACAACCTGATAATACCCCTGTTACTGAGCTCATTCCCAGAGCAGAAATGCACATTAAGCAAAGGAAGCCGATACCTTCCTGGGAGAGGGAACAGAGAGATTTTTGTCTCTGGTCTGATTTACCCAAATTCCTCACAGAGCGCTGAAGTGACAAACATGGCCTTCACTGAGAGCTTCAAAAGGAAATTGCTTCTTTGCATAAAAGACGTGCTAAGTTGAGTTGTTTGTTAAAAGGGGACTTGAGCAAGAGGAGAGAGTGGAACAAATCTCTTGGAAAAATGTCCAAAAGCCACTGGATTGTGGGAAATGAAGCTCAACATCTGTGTCCCAGTTGGACTGTCACTTGATGAGAACAGCAAGTGCCCGACTTTGGGCGTGCTGTTAGACACCACAGATGGTGGCTCCTGTGTAGGGAAAATCAGGAGATGCTCAAGACCTCAGCAAGGCCAGAAAGGGGATGGGGGGGGGGGGGGGGAAGAGGGCACGAAGAAGCTGAGAGGGTGAGAACAGTTCAGGGTTTTGCTACTTTTACAGCAAAAGAGAGTGAAAAGATAACAGAAATATAAAGGAAACACAGGGCTACCAGAAATTCCTGCTAGCTTTTCATCTCAATTTAAATATGTAAGTAAGGTGATCTGGAAACGTTCCTGCCTTCACAATTCTTGTTTCCAGGAAATGAAGCCTCAAGCAATGCTGCAAACCAGCCCAGCTGCCCACACAGCAGCGACTAGTTGAGGGTGAAAACAGGCTGGTAATGGTGCTAACAACTCTCAGTCTCAGTTCCGCAATCAGACTTTTACAGGTAGTCTTGTAGGTAAGACATAACCCCATGCAAGGGTCTCTGTGTGAATGGATGAGGCCATGGCACCAACGTTGTCATATGGTCTTAGTGGGTTCAAAAGTAGGCTGACTACAGCGAGGAAGGGAAACTTTGAGTACAGCCCTGTTTGTAGGGAGTCATTTTTCTGCCAACTAGGAGCAACCAAGAGCAGATGACTCATAAGTACACTTCTTTCCTGGCTGCTTTGGAAGCTCTCCTCTATCTGGTCCAACTGCTATGTACATTTATCCCTTGTGCTGATGAAGAAGTCAGACGTAAATACGTGGATCAAGGCCAACAAGGCTACTGGTAAGACTGTAAATGGCATGAGAATGGCAGCATGACTTACATGGTAGAAGACCGCATCCATAAAGGGCACGGTGGTTGATGTATCCTCCGCGTGTGCTAGTGTTTGACCAGCTTTGCATCCATGAAAGGGGGCATGCTTTTAAATAAAATGTAAATAATAGTGAGACTTAGGTAAGTACCTTCTACAAGCAGATGTTGAACAGCACATTCAGTCCAGGAAACTGCCACTACAAAGGTTAAAGTACACGGAGGATATGAGTGAGAAAGGGAAGAGGAAACCTTGCAGACCCTATTACCATTCACTGCTAACGAGCTGCTGAATACACGGGCCATTGGTTCCCTCTTTCTCAATGTGTGAATGAGGAACAGCAGAATAACCTACCATCGAGTACGAAAGGATCCCCAGGAGACGTGTCAAGAGTGCACTCCAGAGCCTGATCTTCCTGCTATGTTTGGAGAGGCTGCCACAGGGCGAAATGTTTACTAGACTGACTCAGATACTAATGGGAGTCAGGGGATAAGTGGGAGAAGAGAGAAACAAAGAAGTCAGTGCAGCAGAGGAGAGCTGAACTTTCATAAGAGGGAAGTGAGGAAAGCTTGTTTATGAGCTGCTTTGTCAGGAAGTCCTGTGACTAACCTTATTTCACTTACTGATTTTATGTACCAAAATTGTATTTATTGCACACAGGAAAAAATGTACAACACCACAGTGAAAAGGTGTGCTCACCTTCCCTTCGCAAGCTGGAACTGACTCCCTGGAAGCTCTCTTGCTGTGAGCATGGCCCACCAGAGCACTGCTTTGCCTTTGCAGCTGTGACTGTTGTGGAGGGGCCTGGAAGCAGATTTTGTAATCCCAGGGAGGAAACAAACACGGTTAGGAGCTGTGTCCTCTTGCAGAACTGTGGGTTGTTTTTTGTTTTGTTGTTTGTTTTTTAATTTAAAATAAAAAAATGTGATGTGCTGCAGCTTTGTGTTGTGCCACTCTGACTGCTCCCACGCAGCATAACGTGGCGTCTCTTCTCTTTCCATTCTCCCTCTCCTGCATCTCTTCTCTACTCTCTGAACTCAAAGGAAATTTAAACTATGTCGTTCTATGCTTTCAATGGCAACTTATGATCACATAGGAAATGTATAGAACTGCATAGGAGCCTTCTCTCGCAGAGCTTTCCACTTTCTGTTCATACCATGGAGTGAACAGAAGGACCAGCAACAATCTGGGAGTTTGCGCAAGGCAGACAGGATAAACATGAAGCACAACATCACCTTGAAAAGCGTGTGTTAATGGCATGGCAAGGCAAGGAAGATGCTGACAGACTGAAAAATTCAAGGGAGGAGAATAGGGAAGGCTCAAGGGCAACAGTGCTAACACAGAAGATTATAGCAAAATACACTTAACTTGGTTAAACATCAACTCACAGATAAGAGGAACAAGCCAGCCTCCTGAAAGAGTTTGCACAAGCCAAAACAATGAACAGTAGGGCCAAGGCACTATATGCATGTACAACAACAACAACAAAACAAACAAACAAAGCAATTTTTTGGGAACAGGATAAATGTTATGGTGGCAGAAGGTACTAGCCTGGACGGAAGCACCCAGTGAGCGGCATCTCAGCTCTGTCACTGCTGTCTTCTGCTCATGCTGCACGCTTCCATGGCTCTGACTTGGGCTGCCTGGGAATGAAGGACTGGTACAGGTACTGGCAGGCAAGGTGGGCAGACACCCTCAAATGGCCTTCCTGCCCCACATCCTGCTGCCACGGAGGGGAAACCCTACAAGGTCCTCTTGTCCCCTGCCAGCTCCCCAGGGGAAGATGGGTCACCGATCCGCAATTGTAAGGTCGGAAAGGACAAGTCACTTACCCAGCCTGGCCCAACATGGTGTTGTTGCTCGGAGGTTTATGCTTCAGCTGCTTGCCACAGCCCTCCCGCAGCCTGTGAGCTGCTTGGTGGCAGCACTGAGAGACAGGCCCTGCAGTGAGACACTTAGTCTAATGCTCCCACAGATTAGGTAGGTCCAACCTGGCCACCTTATCTGCCTAGATGTCTTCTCTGACACATCTTCCCATGCTGTAGTTTGGTGGTTTATCGCTGCTGTGATGGCTTATCCCTTGGAAAACACCAACCTAACTAGCAGGTTTTGAACAGCATGCTGTTGGTATGACAGCATGGGAGGGAAGACCATGCTCTCTTAATGGGTCCACGTCTTAAGGTGCAGTGCTTTGCTTTCACTTCTTGCAGGGCTGGGCCAAGTGGACCCAGCCCTGCAAGGACCCAGGGGACCATTCCCATGGGTAGGTGCCCATAAAAAAAAAAAAAAAAGAAAAAAAAGAAAAAAAAATACTGCTCTGAGGAATGGTTCTGTGTCCCTGCAAAGGTCCCATTTCCCAGAAGGCTACTCCACACCAGCCCATTCCACCCAGAAATCCCTACCTGCCTCTGCTTTGGGGAATAAAGGGAGAGAGGAAAGGCAAGCAGCAACCAAAATCCTGCCAGCTGTCAGTTCTCACAGTGGTTAGCTGGGAGAGGCAGCAAAACTACGAACAGGCTTCTCAAAGAGGCAGTGAGCAGCTGGTGAAGCTAGACCTCTCCCCCAGTTATTTCAGAGATATTTATCACATAGCACTGACACCTGCACAGCACCACCTTTGAAGCTGATTTGTTTAGGAAACAAAATTGAGAGAAAATAGCCAAGTCACCTGAGGTGTCTGAGCACGAAAAGGAAGCTCAATAGTCAATTAGCTCTACTCTGATGGCTGAAGTGGATGAGATTTGGGGGTGGAGGAGAGATAAGACAGCAGATTACACTGACTTTCATTCATTTGCAGGTTAGGCCGGTTTAGCAGGATTTCTGGCTGCTGACATCAGAGTGCTCTGTGAGCAGAAGGCAAGGCAAAGCCAACATATTAAATTTTAAGGAAACACCAAAGAGACTGTCATTAGTGGCTTATTAATAAAATATCACTGTTCCCTGTCATCTCAGGCTTTCGAACAGGGCCTGGGCACCCCATTCTGCCCTCTGCCCTTAAGGTATTTCCCAAGTGTACTTTACTAATTTGGGATTTTCTGGCTGAGCAACCCCAGGTGCTTTCCCATTTAGGCAAGAACAGGGGCAGTTTGTACAACTGCACCAGTTGCTAGGTAGGAGGAAATCACATTTGAGCTTGATCCCCTGGGACACCTGTGGTGCTGGGGCACCCGCTGAGAGCGGAGAGAGGCGCAGTGGCAGGGGAGGCTGGGCTGATGCTGAGTGCTGTGCAACCGCAGCACCCATATTCTGGTCCTGAAAGCCCTGAAAGAGGATGCAGCACATCACCAAACCACAACCTCCCAGAGTGGCTGGCCAAAGGTCACAGGCTGCTTAGTCCCACTTGTTAGAAAACACGGATTCACTTACAGCAAGGAAAATGGGTTTTGTTAAAGTATCAGAGACTGGCTGTTGCCAGGGCATAGGGGTGGACGGTGGCTGCAGGAACCCTCTCTGCAAAAGGAAATGTGAGACCTGCTGCCGACACTGGGTAACTCTTGGGTAGTGCAGTCAATTTTTTTTTTTTTTTTTTAAAAAAAAAGCAGCTGCATGTAGTGAGCGACCCATCCATCCCTCTGCTCCCCTCTCACCCTTATCCCATGCTTTGCACCTTCACCAAAGGCATTTCCCATCTCACCAGGTGCTGCACAGAGCTGGGGCAAGGCAGAAAAGAGGAAAGAGCAGGAGGAGCTCACACACGAGGTGCAGACCAGGTGCATTCCCATGCAGAAGTCCCCTCCGCTCTGAGGAGTTATCAGAGCAGTTAATTACGCACATGTCCCTGGTCTACCCAACCAGCAGGAGGGATGCGCGCCCTCCGTTTACCTTCACCTAGACCCAGCCTAGTCCTTGCCCTGGAGCACACGGGCACACCTTGGAGCACACCTGCTCGCCCAGAGGCACACCTGCACGCCGCTGAGCACGCCTGCACACCCAGCCCTGGCAGCGTGGCCAGCTGCGAGGTGTGCGGGCTGCCAGGGCATGTTTGGGGTGGGGGGGGCCAAGGCAGGCCAGGGGGTGCCGGGGCATGCCAAGGGGGGGGGGGGGGGGCTAAGCATGCAAGGGGGGGTGCCAGGGCTGGGGGCAGCTAGGCATGCACTGGGGCTCCTGGACGTGCACAGGGCATGCACCGGGTGGGCCAGGAGCACAGCACAGCCCGTGCTGGAGGCGACAGGCTGGGAAGGGACAGGGCAGCGCTTGGGGACCCGTTCGCGGGAGGCTCCTGCCCCCCAGCGCCCGCTGCGGGCAGTGCCGCGCTGCCACGGTCGGCCCCGTGCCGGGCTGCTGCTGGTGTTGCAGAAGCCGGGATTCACAGCGGTTCGACAAGCAAACAAACACACAGCTGTCAAAGAAGCATCCCAAAACCGTGCATGAAAGGGACAAGCTCCCCGTGGGTGACGGCAGCTCTCTCCCCCTACGCTGGCCGTGCCAGCCGGTCTCACGGCTCGTGCGGCTCTCTGCTCATGAGTTGTCTTGCAATGAAATGTTGGACTGCACTCAAATTTTACATTCCCATTTCTTGTGAAAACCTGACTTTTCAGAGGTGCGGAGAGGGCTGAACACTTCCGTCTTCTCCATCATTGCTTTTGGACTTTGGTCCGCTTTCACCTGACTTTGTTAAAGGACTGGGAGGGTTCCTCCACCCGTGGATATACGCCTACCAGCTTGTGAAGACAGGAGGTGGATGAGGCCCGTGAATGCATCCCAGGATAGGAGAGATAGCACATACCCTACCTGCCAAGTGGCTGTCAGGGAGCACAAGGCACAAATCTGCAGGAATCAAGGCTTCATTTGGTTCAGTGCTCACAGCCTCTCTCTTTGGCGTGAAAAGCATGACACCTTTCTCCCTGTCCCCCCTTCAAGCTAAGAAAAGATAATGTAACAGGAGCCCAGGCTCTTACTAGGAGCTAGTTATCCTGCACCATTAATAACTACAGACATATTCAAGCTGCAGCTGGCAAGAGCATTGCCTCAGAATCTCCGTAAACGAGGTGCAAGTAACACCAGGGCCTGACATGAATCTTGCAGTGTTTGACATTTTCCCAGAGCTCTGCGTCCCAGAGACAAATGGCTACAGCTTCCACTAGAAAGCTTTTACCTTCCTTATTGTTAGGGGAGAGCCAAGAACTGGCTTGATTACACCAAAAAGGCAAAGAATCCAAAGGAGGGGAAAAAAATTGCATGGTATGACCCATCTGTATCTGTTTTATATCAATCCTAACCAGTCAGCTTGGTTTCTGAGATGTTTAGCATAGTACATCTCCAGAAGCACTGTGTTATTTGGATTTAGCCTTTAAAATAGAGGCTTTTTTCTTTCCTTTTTTTTTTTTTTTTTTTTTTTTTTTTTTTTTTTTTTTTTTTTTCTTCTGGCAAAGTGGGAGGTTTTACTCCTGCTACTCAGGAGTCAAAACATACTACGAAAAGTGAGTAGTTTTAGCTTAAACATAACAGCAACCTTCCTCCTTAGTTCTTTCTGTATCACTCACTCAGAGGCTTCACGTAACAGTTAAGCAGCATAAAAACATCAGTTGTGTGCCAGTTCCTGTAGAGGCCGCACACAACTCATTTATAAGGGTGGCAGGAGCCTTTGTATGAGAATCTGCTAACAAGACTATCCTTGGTACGATGAGCTGCGTGCTGAAGGAAATGCTGCTTTTGCAAGCTTATTTTGCTTATCTGACTGTCATGGTTTTGGCTGGAATAGAGCTAACTTTCTTTGTAGAGGTTTGTATGATGCTGTGTTTCAGATGAAAAGAATGGTGATAGGACACCAACATCTGAGCTGTTGCAGAGCAGTGCTCACACAGAGCCAAGCACTTCTTAGCTTCTCGTGCTGCTCCGCCAGCAGGGAGGCTGAGGGTGCACCAGGAGCTGTGAGGGGACACATCTGGGACAGGTGACCCAGGCTGACCAAAGGGATGTCTCACACCGTGTGGTGTAACGCTCAGCAATAACAGGTGGAGGTGGAGGGTGGTGCTGGGGGAACATTTGGAGTAATGGCATTTGCCTTCCCAAGAAACCATTGAATGTGATGAGCCCTTCTTTCCTGGAAGTGGCTGAACACCTGCCTGCTGACAGGAAGTGGCAAGTGAATTCCTTCTTTTGCTCCGCTTGCACATGCAGCTTCTGCTTTATCTAGCGATCTGTCTTTATCTCAACGCATGAGTTCGCACACTTTTACCTTTCCAGTTCTCTCCCCCATCCCACCTATGGAAACTGAGTGAGCACTGCGTGTGTGGTACTGAGCCGCCTGCTGGGGTGAAACCAAAACAATCACCTGGAGAGGAAGAAAAGCAGAAAAACAATTAACAAGTCAGGAGATAAATGTAGTAGAAGGACAGTATAAGCAGCAGCACACTTACAAAACCATTAGAAAGCACCCTTGCTTTATCACGTCTATTAATTAAATATGAAGTATCGTGGTCCTAGTCCGGATTATTCAGGAAGACACTTCGTGCCCATTGCACGAGCAAAGTTTCTCCTTTATACACTGATGCTCAGGAGGAAAAATTCAAAGGCTGGGAACACCCTGGGTGCTGGCAGGAGATGCTCAGAAGAATCTCAAGCAGAGACCGGCTGCCTCCAGCACCCTGCCCTGGCTGGGTGCTCTGCCATGGGACACATGGGGCAGAGCCCGTGCTGGCTCCTTGGCCACTTCTCAGCTGCCGTGGCTGGGGACACTCCTGGATGCCTCCGCTCTGAACCAGACAGCGTTGTGTCCCCTTGGGGCCGTGGGAGGGAAAACAGCTCAGAGGTCTGCTCTACACTGGGGACAAGGTTCTCAGATACTTCCTCTTCCTAGTTGCTTAAAAATTAAAGAAAATTACATTTCCCAACCCCAATTCAGGGTGTTACATTTCCTCAAGAGGAAGAAAAGCTGTACAATGGCTGAGTCAGCTCTGGGTTGCGTAAGCTATACCTCAGTCACCCTGGGAGACGTTCACTCTAATCCCACTGTTACTGGCATCCATAAATCTGCATCTGTCACACATGTATTGTAGAAAATTAACAACTCTGGAAGACTTTGCTTAAAGGGAACAAAAACACTACCAAGCCCATGAGCATTAAGAAGATGCTATACAACGTCCCAACATACAGATAAAATAAAAGATGGCAGCTATAAATAAAAACATTTAAAGACCAGCATCACAAAGTTGGGCACCGGCGAGTTGAAAATCTCCTGTTATTTATGCAGTTAGGAAAGTAACAGAGCCCTGAGCTCTCTGGCCACTGTTTTTTAATGTTTATTTATTTATTTATTTATTTATTCAGTGTGCTTCCCATTTTTGCTCTACTTCTAGAACACAACAGAGCAAAAACCCACATTGCATCCACTTCCCCACTTCCACACATATATATATATATTAAGCTACAATTGACAAACATGCAAAAACACGTGGCATGTTAAGAAGACAAGCTAGCGAGCGATTCAGGAGAGATGCCGAAACACCTCTGGGAGCACCGGGAGCAGGGGAGAGCTGCATGAGACCTGGTGTAAGTCTCAGGGCCACTGCGCGCTGCCGCCAGACCTTGTCCTCCTACCATATTTGGTAGAGCAACGAGGATACGAGGCAAGAACAAAAAGCCTGGCTTGGCAGGCAGTGGGCGATGGAGCCTGTTTTGTGTACACTGCAATTTGTGGTCACTATCTCAGGGAGATCTGATGCGTTTTGCTCCCTCTGAGCATTCCCTGCCTCTGCCCTCCAGCCCTCACCTCACCGCGCTCCGTACTGCGGCGGCCAGCATGAGAGCCCAGGGCTAAGAGGCATCCTGATTAACACGGGGCAAAGCGGACAAGGAAGGAACCTGTGCATACCCCACAAGCTAAAGGAAGATGAAATACAGGCTTATGGCCCGATGGGAAGGATCAGAACGAGCTGGCTGCAGTGAATCTTGGAGCATTTGATTTTCCTATTGTTTTAGTCCTCACAAAAACTATTATCTATAATCAGAGTACATTAACTTTAACAAGCAAATAAACATACATCCAGATGAACAGGCTGGAGAACACTGAGATAAAGTGGATGTCTTCAGATGGGCAGGGCCATATGAACCCCTGAGTGCAGAATAACCTAAATACTGAGGCCACCTGAAATGCTGGCAGCTTTCCTTGGAGCCTGCAGCAAACAGGAGAAGTTTCTAAAAACTGAAGAACAAACATTATATTTATTTTCAGAATTTGTTTTCAGAAGCCTCCAAGTAATTATTCATCCAGTTGTCCAACTTTTATCCTCAGAGAAATCCTGGAACAAAGTAAACAATTCTGTATTCCTTCTTCACTTTGTTTATGAGCCCTTAACAACAGTTTGTGCCAAAACATTTTTTTTTTTTTTTTTTTTTTATAGCCCAAGTGTATGGTGCAACATCCTTACAATCAACTTGAAGAAATACAACACTTAATCACTGATATAGGCACACAGCTAGCTAAAAACAACAACAACAACAACAACAACAACAAGAACTCTTAAAGAGCACTTGACCACCCAGAAGGATAGCAAATGCTGCTGTTTCACAGGAATCTGCCAGGTTAGCAGCTTTATTCAGCATTTTAAACAATTTAATCACGTGAAAGATAGCACTCCATGGATTATATTGAATGAGAAATGGTTAGAAATATGTCCAGGGACACACTTAGAGTATAAAAAATTGGAACAGTTTCCAAATGGCACAGAAGGACAAGTGACAAAAATACAATTCAATAAAATTGTTAAAAGCATTCCTCTTAGGCAGGAGAAATCAATTTTGCAGTAAAACGTGACTAACAGGGTAGTAGCATTGCTAAAAAGATCAAAAATTGTGGAAAGCCACAAACTGACTGTATAGCAATCCATTGCCACAAAAAGAAGTAAAAACTACTCATTCTGGATGTACTTGGGGAAAGGACTGACGGACAAATAAGGTAATTGTTCTGCTGTTCTGGGGATGAGGCAGTTTTGCTTAGAAAGCAATATACACAGCTATAGAGAAGACCAGTGAGAATGACAAAATGTTTGGAAACATAATTTAGGGGATGAGTTTGAAAGATTTGGGCTGTTTTCAACGAAAAGAGAAAGCAGAGACTGAAGTCAAGGCAGTATGTCAGAGTGCAAAAACAGCTGCTAAACAGACATGGTCCCTGGCAGTGGCAGGAAGAACAAGAAATCAACTTCGTTTGCAGCAAATTCAATTTAGGTCAGTTACTAGAGGAGTTTTCTAATTAAGGCAAACACAGCAGTAGAACAGAATGTTTGGGAGCCTCCTTCATGAGATTAAAATAATAATAATAATAATAAAAAAACAAAACAACAAAACAACAACAACAAGCTTGGCAAACAGACACCATGAGTGCTCAGTTCTGGCACAGAAGAACACAGCAGGTGTTGTTCTGAGACCTCCTCTAGCTCTACCTAAGTTTAATAAATGGGTTATCAATATCATAGCTTTTCTACCTTTTATTCCCCCTAGGAAAACAAGTCAAAGTCTTGTGCACACTGTAATAGCTATATGAAAATCAGCTCTTGAAAAATGTCAGCTAATGGTTCTGCCTTAGTAGTTGCAAATCTAGTCACAGTTATCTACATTTGAATATTCTCCCGGAAAATGATAGGATGTAAATTAAAAACTAAATAGCCATACCATAAATAACGTTCCCTGTAGGTGACACCTTGACATTTGAAGGGCTGAACAGTTTCATACCTTTTTAAAAAAGTACCTAGCTGGCTGGCATTTGCAAAGTTTCTATGCTGACATTTTCTGTAAAGGAAACTAGTGAGGTCAAGAGGCTTTGACGTGTAGGAGCGAGAAAGGTTCCAACAGGCAAAATAGATAAATATGAATTAATTTCAGTGCTTCCACTGCCATTGCCAAAAATCAATGGTGTTTGTTTGAACTTGCTTCGTTAAAACAGGTCAAAGAGAAGTGATAATGACATACTTAAGTGCTTTAAGGAAGCACTGGCGTTTTATAATTCAGACGTTACAGAATTGCTCTGTATACAGGCAATGAGCTCTGAGACAGCAATAGCTGATAGCATGTGATCTAATTGGTCTTTGATTAGATCAATAGGAAAAGATGCCCATTGCACACATCAGTTAGGTTTTTTTATTATTTTTTTTTTAGGATGAAGTACACATTCATGTGTTTGTTTTGTTGTTTTTACATCACAGAGGATGTAGGGCCAGCGCTACTTTTAATGAGACCTTAATTTAACTCTGGGTTCAAGTTGCCCCTAACTTTCAATTTAGCTTATTAAACTCTGTGTTCCAAAAAGCGATACTGTCTGAGTTTAATGAGCTTCTTTGTGTCTACTTTCCATCTGATGCTTTTAGCCAAGACCATTTTAGAATGTAATGCAAGTTAAACAAAACGTCAATGTAATAAGCTAAGAGTATGATTACTTGAAATACTGGTTAGCTGGAAAGCATCATTTTGTAGATGCTTTGTCCAAGAGTCATCAAAATAATTCCAGTACTTTGGCAAAAGCAAAACAAGGAGCTGGGAGTATTACTAGAATACACTGGCTGGTTTACAGCTCTGCAGTGACAGCAGTGAGCAGCTTTCACTGCTGAGTTATTACCTTAAGAGCACTACTTGGAAATAACTACATCAGAGCTGTAGTTGGGATACTTCAATGATAAATATGCAAGGTTTACAAGCAAGGAGAAATTATTTCATTAGCCTAACAATGTAAGTGGAGAAAAAAGACCCAGATGTCATCAACAAGCTTTCAAGCTCTCACACGCTGCAAACCTGAGGCACCGTTTCCGGACCCAAAAGAAAGTTTTTCTCTCCCCGTCCCTCCCACCCAAACTGATACTGCTTTGCTGTGGTGAGAGCATGGATTTATTTACATCAAAGTGATCTTAGATCACTTACTTTTCACCATGATTCAACACAGCTAGTAGGAAACTCATTCAAATAGAATGATCTTAATCTGGTTTTGCATTTGGATTTTAATTTTTTTAAATCTAGAAGCCACGTTTCTACAGCTGACAGCACAACCACTCGGGGTTACTCCAATAGAATAGTTTCAGCGTAAAGCAAGCGAGCAAAACTAAAGTATTTGGTAATCACCATGATGAACTTTCAATAACCCTGGCAGACCTCTTCTTCCTACCAACCTCACCGTGCCCGTTCCTGGAGCTCAGGCACTCAGCAGCTTGGGGGAGCAGGAGGGAGGTTTCTGCTGTGCCCTGACTATGCCTGGGCTTCAAGTCACCTACCTCCTCCTCTTTCTTGGGGCGAGGGGAAAATCCCTCCAAAACTGAAAGTTTTTTTTTTTTTTTTTTTTTTTTAAAATAAAAAAAAAAAAAATCAACATTTCCCTTCCAATGGAAATTATGAACATTTCAAGTGCCAATTCAGAACTAAATTTATTGAAGACTTTCCAGAGAATGGAAATACCCAAAGTGTGAATAGTTCTTTCTACCTATTGAACACTGAAACACCTTGGTGTACAACTCAGTGTATATCTACTAATTAAAGTTATTCAACTATGTCATACCTTAATTGAAATTAATTTAAAACAATCACAAAGTGTTTAATCTTTCTACACATTCCAAATACAGAAAGCTTCAATTATTTTATACATTTTATACAATTACTTTATTATTTAATACATGATGTATTAAAATAGGGAAAGGTTATTGAAGGAGAATGTTTAAAATTAGTGGCCATTACTGCCATAAAAATTGTAGAAATAAAAAAACAGATTGTTCAAAATTAAAGAATAAATTGTGAAGTTAAATAGCAAAAGTATCTGCTCACTGAACTGAAGGGAACAAAATATACTTTCACTGAATCTTCCAAATAATCCATCATTAATGTGTTTTTTTGGCACTTGCACACATTTTGGTCTAAGCAACTAAGCAATGGCTATCATCAGATTTGCAACCTGACATTTTCAATTACTTCAGCAGCTAACAGGCACGTTAAATATTTGAACTACACTGAAGGTTACAGAACACTCAGTCAAGTTTCAGTTTGAGAATTTTATTACTTCTCTACAGCATTATGACAAAAACATGCCAATATAAGAAATAGTGTTGCAATGAGCATGCACAGGGCAAGACCACCCCCCTAGTGCACAGCCCTATCTCCGTTTCATTACTCCAGCCAAAAAATGGCAGTCCCAACCATCCCCAACTGATTGTGCAGGTGGAGTTCACAGAAAGAAGAGGACAAAGCAACGCTTTTTTCTCCCTCTGTGTTTTGCATGCCTTAAACACTTTCTTATTAAACCATTGGCATCTTTTCTGTCTCAATTTATCTTCTCAACCAAAGAAGAGTATGCCATGCATCCATATTGAAAAACATTCAAACATATTTATTCATTCCTTAAGCAAACTTACAAATCAAGTAACTGCAACAAAGAGCAAACATATGATAGCAAAACTTAGAAAAAACTAACCATAAACAAGACAAGATTAAAATAAACTTGAACAGTTACTTTGTATGCCAAAACACAGGCTCAAGAAATCCATCCCTAGGAAGTGTTTCAATTACTATTAGTCAGAAAACGAAGTATTACCCAAACATTTCTATTCTGATTAAAACATCCTTTGCATTTAAGCCTTCCTCTTGGCCTAGTACTTCATCTGTTTTGCCCTCTTTTTGCTTTATGAAGTTTTTTTTTTTTTTTTTAATTTTTTTAAAAAAAGCTTTGGCTTTACTATAAACATCAAAACCAAGTCAAATGAACTTAGGATAAAGTACCAAGGATCATCTTCCTAGACTGCTGTACTGAAAGCCACAAAACTTTAAGCTGTTATGCTCACTGATATTGAAATCATACATTTCTGTTTGTCTAGTGATCTACAATGAACAACATTCGAGATGAGGTAGATTTGAGATACAGTTATCTCTCCATAGTGATGTGAATGTTGTGGTGTTGTGGGAGTGAAGCTGGTGAAGGAAATGAATAACCCTTTCCCCCATGCTATTTCTTTACCTCTGGAATATCAAATAGTGCTGCTAGCTGACTTTATGTAACCTGAGTTTCATTATATCTCACTAAAATCCCTGAGACTTCTTGTTTTGTCTCATTAACCACTTTTTATAGTGTCTTTTCTTTTAGCCTGCTTGTAAGTAAAAGATTTAAGCTCTTATGTGATCTGCTAGTTCTGCTACATTTCTCCTCCCCTTTCTACCACTAGAAACCAGAGGTAGATAAGAGATGTGGAAGAAACTGCATATTTGAGAGGCTCAGTGGGGACTGAGGAAAGAACTGGATTTATTGAGGGAGGAAATATATAGGGGGGTAAACGTTGTAAATTTGTAGCTTAAAAAAAAAAAAAAAAAAAAAAAGAGAGAAACTCCATTAGTTCTACTTCCCACAGAACAACACGATCTAAAAATTAGTTTTTCATTTCAGGATTTTGATTGAATTGATTTTGAGGAGACGGCTGAATTTTACAACATTCAGTGGCTACAGAATTTGTTTCAAAATGAACCTCTGAGGAGATCTTTTCCCAGTCTACTAAGAATCTGTCTCAATGACTACCGCATTTGCACTTAGGTATTGAGGGAGCTGGGAGGAACAAGTTCCTCAACAGTAACCAGCTGCATGGATCCCTTTCTCCCCATTACTTTCTGCCCCCAGTACAATCAAGGTACTTCTGTTAACACCCTTGCAGCACAAGGGGTGTAATGCTCAAGCATTGCTCAGAACTCAGACCAGAGAAATGTCACAGTTGTATCAAAAAACTTCTGTTGGACTCTGCTGGGTAAAGAAACCTCAAACCAAAACCATTACATGAAAACAAATCAATTCATGATTTTTTTTTAAAGTCATAAAGCTGCAGCAGCAAATATCAAATAAATTTTTTTATAAATCAAACAAGCACCTTTTTTTTTTTTAAAAAAATGTTAAGTCCCTAGAAAAGAAGCTAAAATTAAAGCATCATCATTACAGAAACAATAAAATTCGTCCCCGAGAAAGCAGGCCAAGGTTGTCATATTTTCTTTCCACAAATTCATCAGCATAGCAGTAAGAATGAATCTTAAAGTTGTTGAATTCATCAGTTGCTGTGGTTTAGCATCTTACTAAGCAATTTGTACACAGCTCCTTGGACATATGCATCCATCCCGGTAATTTTGCTGGACAGACTCAGGATGACTCAGCTTCTAAAAAATCAGATACTTTCAGGCCAATATGGCCAAAGCGGAATCACAGTCCGGTGACAGTCAATATAGAGGTATCGGCCACTGCATAACAGAGGTAAAGAATTCTTTTTATAATTTTAAAGCGTGATTAACCCAAGAAGCTCATGAAGGCCTCAGATCTGAAAACAGGCACTTGAAAGAATAAAAAAATAAAAGACTTTTCTATGAATAGTCTGAATACCAGCTGTAAGGTGAGGAGGCTTTTCACACACATTTTTAAAGAAAAAGCAACCCTCTTACTGGGTTTGATCAGCCCATAGCTGAAACGCATAGACTAAAAGCTTATGAATGTCAGTCCATTAATGTCCTCTGGGAAAAAAAAATGTCCTGGAACACTCAAAATAAGCCATTCATAAGTGGTGCATTGCTTTGCCATCCTATCTGGCAACAGTTCTGTGTATTAGCAGAGATAGCTCAACTACTGCAAGCAAGTCTTGTCTCACCTGCTGCAAAACAGAGCCAAATACTTCAAAGTCACAGTGCCTGCTCCAAAAACATAATAAAGCAAAGCAAAACCCTAAAAACAATGAAACCAAAAGCCAACATTTACAGTCTGATGTGAGGCTCAAACACAAGTGCAAATGACAAGTAATAAGGCAGAGCTGGTTGGAGCTAGAACAAGAGATGCTGCAATGCAGTTAAATGAAATTTATGTACATATTCATCTCAGATGATCCAAGATGAATTTTTCTAGCAGAGATGGAGGAACGGCCAACATTAGCAACTCATCTTCTGAGCATCGAAGAAATAAGGCTCAAAAAGGACTCCGTAAGGTAGAAGTTGGTGGTGAATGTCTTGCAGGCCTCTTCACATCTACATTGTCACCTGAGGTAAAGTAGCAAGAATGAAAGTCTTTCCTTATCTATCATCAGGAAAGCAGAGTTTATCGGTTTTCTTTTTCAGAATTAGAGGATTCTGGAGTTTCTGTTAAAATTAAAGAATGAATTTCTTCTTCCTTGATTAACTTGTCATAAGCATTCATAGAATCATCCTTTGCACAGCTCTGAAAGAGAAGAACAAGATTTTAAACAGAATTTCTTCATAGTAAGTATTGCTTTTTTCAACAACCCAAAAGTAAAACCAGTTTCACAACATACAGTATGTATTATGGTGAAAAAGCAAAGATAGCTGGGCAAGAAGTCATTTTTCTCAGGGGCATAACTTAGTCCCAGCTGACAGAAGAGTTATGCTTTCTGGTGACAAGGAAGAACTGAAGGTTGGCCTCTACCTTAACAGAGTAATCCCAACTACAGCTAATGTGTGCAGGAAGGCAGATGAGTGGAAACGTATGCACTTAGCCCAGTTTTCAGAAACCCTGAACAGATAGAGAAGATCAAGATAATACTCTGAGGCAAGAACAGTGTTACTTGTGGCAAAGCACTTGTAAGACAAAGCGCAACAGCTACAGCAGTTATGATCCTGATGGCCAAGAGCTCCATCTTAGTCCCACAATGATCAACACATGCTGCAACATTTATCCAAAAGTAAGTAGTAAACTAGGAAGCCAGACCCATGTTTTCCACATATTTCTAGCTTATATTAGGGGAACTCTGTATACCCCCATAGAAGAAGCAACTATTGTATTTTGGACTCCACCTCAATTGAAAACATCCACTACACATGCAGTGTCATAAGCCCAGATAGCCACTATCCTCTACAAAGGTTTCACAGGTAACATCGATTTTGAGATGCCACGGTAAGTCAAAAGGTCCTTTCCATACAAGGATTGTGTTCAGAGAACAACATACATTGCCTCATGACCAGGTTTGAATTAGGGCTTGTCAGTGCACTTCCCTTAGGATTTTTTAAATCTGCTAAGTTAGTTCTGTCTAGAAACCCAGACACAAAAACTGCAGAAGAATTTCTATCATCAGTATTATTTTTCCTGAAATAAGGATTCACAAGACTTCCGTCTACCAAAGCTTGAAGCAGCTATATTATAGCTGTAGTTTTGTTCTTTTGCCAGTGAAAAATTACGTCTTTATTTACTTCATGGCTAACTGATTGCGATAAAAGTAGAAGTGCTAAAAGTGGAAGTTTCTGGAAGTCAAATATAAGTAGCTTTATTCAGCATCATAATTATGAGGAATAAGCAAAGACCTGAATGTTCATGAAAAGTTTAGTGAAGTTGCAAAAGACCCAAACCAAATTTGAGGGCGTAGCAGGCTGTGAAATAGCAGAATAATGAAATTCTATTAATGTATCTAGAAAAATATATGCAATTTTTTAGTATGAAAAAGAAAACTGGAAGCTTACAGATTCCAGCTCAATAGACAAGGTGTCCAAACAACTTTGTACTAACCTGGGGATTCTCATTCTGCTCTCCAAACATGCGCTTAAGTATTTCTCTAGGGTCCGGGATTGGTGGAAGAATTAATATCTTAAGCCTTCAGAAAATTAAAAAGAAAAGCTTTAGAAGAAAGACATATTAATATAAAAATCACTATTTCAAAGTAATACCTGGGTGCAGTCAAGAAAATGGATTTCATTGCTTAAAGAGAGGGGATGCAGTGTCCATGCTACAAGAATCTAACTGTAAGCAAATATAAGCAACGTTACCAAAGTGGAAACAAAGCATGTATTTGGTCTATAACCCTAATGACTGAGGTATAATTAATTGCATTGCCATGTCTTATTCAATGCATGTTACTCGGAAAACAGCTACTGCTGAAAAAAACAACATCACGGGCAGTTATCTAGAAGAGATGCATTATAGTGGAAGTCAAAAAATTAATCAGAAAGAATGTATTGACAATAAAGCAATGTAATTACCTACCTTTTAAGGTAAACTAGTAGGACTATTGTAGATACTGCTACTATTAGTGGAATGGTGACTATTAAAACAAAATAGAACGTAGAGTCTGGATTCTCACCTGGAAGACAAAAATTGTTGAAGTTTAGGGATGTTTTGGGAGGCTTTCTGGGAATAATGACAATAAATCAAGTCCCTAATTAATTCAGAGACAATGTTTTTCGAATACACTAACTTTTGTAGGCAAGAACTAATTTTTCAAAATATGATGTTATAATGTAGATATAGTTGATAAGACAATGAAAAACAGAGTTGGATCTGAAAAATCAACAGCAGCTCTAGAAAGAAGTTATTGCACAGCTAAATGGATGGCAACCCCTTCAACATATAGTGCATGTAGTAACAGAAATCCTTTGCTCATACATAGGAAGATGATCTTGGACCCCATTTACTTAGCAGACTAAAGTATGAGATTACTAACAGATGAAAAATGAAGTTCAAATTCAAGGAACAACTGTTCTCACCAATACTCTTTTCTTCACTCCATTCACTGCAGATCTTGCTGCTATAACACTCAGGCTTTGGTTTTGCTCTTACTTGGAATGTATACTTGCTATTAAGATCAACACTAGGAATTGACGTACAATTAGATGTAACCTAGGATACAAAGAAAAGGTTATTGACGTTGTTCGATTACTAACATATTCTCAGTCATTTACAAGCCCATTTTCATCATGCAGTTAATGTATTCTTAATGTTTAGATGGAAGATCTATATGTGAATACCAAACTTCTTAAAAAAAAGGATGTAATAGCATTTAATCAAAGACTGCCTAAACAGAGATTCCAAAGCTAAGATTTGAACTGACTTAGTGCTATACCTATTACACATCATTTGGCATAAATGATTAAGTAAGACTCTGTGTCTGGAGCAGAGCTTTTTGTTTTGTTTTTGAGAAACATCTGTGATTTACACTGCCTTCCCCTCTCTCTGTCAGGGTAACAATGTTGATCTAATTCTCACCATGCAAAAGTCTTCTGTGATGCCTCTACAGATGACTGAGATGGAACCGCACTTATTTTTGACCCAAGAGGCCAGTTTTCTGAATGTTGATGTAATTCAGGTTTGCTAAATTTTAGGTAGTACACACAACTAGAAGCTCTGCAGGAGAAGACTGACACTTTTCTTTTAAACTTACCATATTGTTTACCATTCTGATCAGAGAGCACTCAGGCTGATTATCCATATTCAGGCATGAGTACAACCAGACACCAAAGCCAATGTTTTTTATATTTGTGTCAAAATTGGCTTATCTAAGAGTACACGCCTTTTTTTTTTTTTTTTTTTCCCCCCACTCTTGCCTCCCGCCCTCAGTCTTTTCATCCCCTTAACTTTCTGTATCACTTTCTGTGCTCTTCTGTGCATCAGCAATTAATTTTGCTTTATGGTATTTGAGTCACGTCATCCAAGGACAAGTCAGTCATCTGACAAAGAGCAGACCAATAGCATACAAATACAACAAGAGCAGACCAAAGTTCCATATCAAAGAGAAATAAACAGGTAATACACACGGCAGTATATTCCCAGGTAAGTGCTATTTGGTTTAATAAATACTTTTTTATCAGAGACTCTTTACATGTTATTGCTTTGCCATAAGAGATGTTAAAGATTTGGAAGACAAACACGAATTATGTTGGATAGATATTACTACCAGAAAGCTATCACATGGAAGAAAAACCTATTCAATCCACACAACAATTTCAGCTAGTACAACAGACAGACACATTCACATGCAGCATATGCAATCATTCATTTTCAAACAGCAAATTTACTGTGAACATCAATACAAATTATAGAAGATGCACAGGAAAAAGAAACCACACTGTTAACTGTAAGTAATGAAAACTTACTCGAATTGTCTGACTAATGGGCGGATCACCATTGCGATATCTCAATTCATAATAGAGACAGTTTGCTGGAAAGGTGTCTGATTCACTCCACTGTAGATATATTCCACCATTAACATATGATAGTTCAACTATTTTTGGTGTAGCCGGTTTTACTGAAATATAAAATAGTTAAATAAATATAATAAATAATAAATATAAATAAATAAATAATATAAAATAATTAAAAATGATATTTCACGGGTTACAAATGTGGTTAGAGGTCTTCTATTGCATATTATGCGTACACAGTTTAGCAATATAAAGAGGAAAAAAGCTAGCATCAAAAAAAATAAAGAAGAAATAAGAACAATGGAACAGTAGAAGTAGAAAAGAGTGAAAAACAAATGACAACAAAAAACACCCACCTCCCAAAAAACCAATAGATTACCTACATAATTTCTAAATTAAAATATCAGTAGAAGGGAACATACCATATTGTATGATCCACGGCTTACAAGTAGCAAGCTTCTCAAGCACATGGATATAGCAGCAAGCTTCATTCCCCACCCCGACTCCTTCATTTATTTATTTATTTATTTTGCGCTATGTGGCATTAAACTTACCAAGGGTGGTAGGATTTTCACTTGCACACACAGGCCTAATTTCTTCTGAATCACCTCTAATCAAAATCCTGATAGCTGGGTAAGTATTGGTAAACCTTGGGAAGGTAAGACTGAATGTGCATTCAAAGCTTCCTTGGCTCATAGAATAGTTTTTGCATTTATTAGGGTTTTTCAAACCATCAAACCTATGGGAATAAATATACATATATATATATTTTAAAAACTTCAATAGAATAGGACAGCAGGGAGTAACCTTATTTTTTAAACCTGTTACAAGTTCTAAGGACTGATTTTGTATTGTACTATAACATATATAAAACTAAAGCTAAACAAAGTAAGATGCTTCTCATTTATATCAAGCTTTAGGAAGAATATTATTTTCATAAAGAGTACAATATCAGAAAGAGAGACAGGTCACAATGTTTATTTATCCATGCAAAGATAACGATTGCTTTTAGCTTCGGTTCACATTTTCCCCATGGGAAAACAATTTCAAGGAAAAAAAAAATAGAAATCAAACCAATCTGGATCACTTCCCATCAACAGAATTTCACTTGTGACAGGATGAAATCACCAACATCCTTTAGCAATGCCTTAGGTATTGCTGCTCTTGCTTCAGATGGTCAAGTTTCACCTAGTGCACGCATTTGCTATTCAAAATGTCAGTATTCACTTCCAGTAACAGACAAGCTATGTCTACCTTCTTCCTTGTTTCTGTCTTCCCTAGGTTCCACTGAAAATATTCGAGTAGCTTTTCCTCCATATAAAATTAGGGAATCAATCTCTCAAACCAGTAACCAGGGCTCCATTTAGGAGCACAATAGGAGTAAAGTTCCCCCATTTCACATCGCTCTATATAGGGTATGCCAAAGCCAGAACTGCCTGCCCTGTTTTCAGGCCCCCTTTTGTATCTGTCCTTCTCATCTCTCTACTCCTGGCCTGAAGAAGACGGGAGGCATTCAGAGCAGACAGCACTATGCAGGGACATCAACCTGCTCTAGTAAGCCTCCGTTTCAGCAATTATTCCTATGCACTGTCAGGATTTGTTTGTTCTATGCAAGTGTTATAATCACATTCACTTTGGATGAAAAGATACATTTTAGAAGAAAACATTAAAGAAAAATAACAAAATAAAATCAAGCAGTGTTTTTTTCAGGTCATTTTTCAGTAATTTATTAGTAAAAAAAACCTGACCTATCCTGCATTACAGAAAAAGCCTCTTTCAGTCCCCAAATCAAGTGTTTCCTTAGTTTTCAGCCTTAAAACTTTAGAATATCTTTCTGTTAAGCAAGATGTTGGACTGCAATGGAGAAAAGGTATTTGACTTTCAATTATTTTTGCCACAAATTTGGTTAAGCAGCAGTAATCAAGTCACTCTGACGTCACTGCAGCTACATCTTTTATGTTAAGAGGTAAGATCAAAGCATTTAGCTCTCATCTAAAGCATTATTCCAGGAAGTATCCATACACCTACAAATTCAGATCTTCATCTCCTCATTGTTACTGTTTTTGTAATAAACAAAAAAGCCTCACATGAGTAACAGATTAGACCATTAGAGAACAGTCCTCCAAGCGTTTAACTAATGCATTGTTTTCTGCTATTTGCTGACAAATTGCATTAAATAGAACAGTCTGTAAGACTGACACTGAAGAGGCAAAGATTTATTTAGTCCATTCAGATAAGACACAAAGCTGATTTAAAAACTACAACAAGGGACTTACAAAAATAAAACTTCAATATTTCTACAGAAACTAATACAACCTGGCATTTCACAAGCCCCATCAACATGCACAAGTATGCATAGATTAGTGCGTACAGATCTTGCTGCCAAGTTTCTGCTCACACCACAACTCTGTTCCTTTGGAACAAAAGTCTATTTATGGCAATCAGCTTGCAAGCATGGATGATGATAAAAAGATGTTCATTACTTTCATTGCAAGTCAGTTATTTATGACATAGAAAATACAAACAAAACTACTAGATGTTCATGCTTCCATACCATTTTCCAATGATTTAAGAGCTGATATATGCATTAGTGAGTGATTCTGGCTTAAATGGCCCATGCTTATTGGGCTTTAAAGAAAGGAATTAATGTTCTAGTGTAGTTCTTTTTCCTTGTTTAAATCCACAATTAGAAAAAAAAAAAAAAAAAAAAAAAAAAAAAAAAAAACCAGAATGGAAATAGCAGTTATTTGCAAAAAGAGCTACAGAAGCAGCAAATTCTTCACATAATAAACATATCAGCTTCCCAAACAGACTCAGTAGTGGCAGCTTCTCCAGTTGCTAAATTTTCTGTTGGACAGGACCCAACACTAACTTGTATGCAGTGCTTTTGGGATCTTTCAAAGCAACAGGAAATAAAGTAATAAAATTTGAGTAATGTAAAACTACAGATTAACACTAACAGGGTTGGCAACAAAAAGTTAATACTAACCAGTAGAATAAAGTATAATTGGTTTCACTACTTGCATTCTCCCCAGGCTGCCACTTACAAACCATGTACTCCAAATTGTGCCAAACACAGCCCAAACCAACAGCAGCAGTCCCTGGAATACCTATAAAAGAAAATTGAAGGACGTCAACATTTATTTTG
Organism: Heteronetta atricapilla; assembly: GCA_011075105.1. Taxonomy (NCBI): domain Eukaryota; kingdom Metazoa; phylum Chordata; class Aves; order Anseriformes; family Anatidae; genus Heteronetta; species Heteronetta atricapilla. The sequence continues at coordinate 8,511,894 of CM021734.1, forward strand.
CCAGCAAATTCTTATCTTAGTTTCCAAAAGTAAAACATCCCTTTTTACATAATTAAATATGTTTGAAAGGCAAAGATGGGTTACCTCTCAGCCTGCAGTCTCAGCGTAATAAATCCAGTTGTTTATTGAAATCTCACCAGGACAACTTCTAAATGTCAGCTCGCTGTAACACTGAATCTCAACGCTTCCACGATGTTTGAATTACTACTCACTTATCTGACACTAATCACAAGGTGGTGAGTCAGAAACAATATTTTGTTTCTATTAAACTACTGATACTTTAAAAAATAATTAAAGTAATTACCACTTATAGGGACAGTGCTAAGCTTTGTTATAGTTATTTCAGACATCTCCATAAAAATAGTATTTAATTATAGTTATCTTCTCCAAAGTATTAGCTTCTCAGTATTCTAAATACGGAAATACCTGTAGCTCTTAAATGTGGATAAAAGCAACACTGGGGTTAAGTTGAATTTTTAATTGATACCCATATACCTCTAGACATTTGACTTCTTTAAGATACTGAAAACACAAATTACAGAACATATAAACAAAACACAATTTTGCTAAGTGCCTGCTTCATAACTTTTGCTACGTAGCCCTCATTTCTGGACAAGAAACAGAAAATATTTTTCTCTACTCATTTTAATATTCACTCAACTATCTTTAGAAAAAAAGAGAACCTCACTGTAATTAAGTCCCTTTTTTATTCACAGACTTGTTAAATTTGCTAGATTCATCCCTCCAACATTGACAAATGCAGTTTAAGTAGCCTTGCTTGTATAGAGAAATCATAGAAAATAGATTTAGATTTTATTGATAAGTCAGCAGACTTAACCTAAATTCTCTCATCTCACAACCACAGCATGGCAGAAACAAGATTAATGATGGGGATTAGCATGTCTTGGAAGCGCACTGAAATTTTAAAAGCTTGTCTGTAACATTTTAAGCGTCAGAAGAGTACTTTGGTTTAAACGTATCAAAGTCATTTTATTAAGCTCTGACAACTGACCTTTCCATTGCCTCTGGTATCTCCCAGACATTTTGCTCTGATACAGTCCCAAGATATTTTGTTAAAATAGCACAGATAAAACTACATCTCCTCAGTCCAAGAGAGGCATGTCTATCTCAAGCCTTGCCTATTTGCACGTTACCTTTTGGTAGAACAGAAGTCTCCACCCATCGGCTTGGTTCACTGGCATTATCATGCTTGCATTCACTTCTCACTTTGAAACGCATTTCCTCATTCAAGAACGTATCCGTCACGCGAAAGAGACTCTTACTCCACTGCTAGGTTTAGATGGGGAAAGAGAAAACCATAGCATTTGGTACATTGTATCAAATACAGGGAAATTGCTGTTAAAATAAAAATACATTAGGTCCATCAAAAAAGTTGCAATTCAAAGACAAATGAAATGAATGTCTGATAACATGGAAGTCTCAGTGTCACTTAACTTTTCTTTTTCCTTATCAGGCACGCTCAGAAGTCACCAAAGGAAAACCTCTATTTGTGGCCATTGCTCGTATTTATTACTAACTGGAGTGAGAGACCAAGGAACTAGTACAAGGCGGAGGAAAATGGTCCTAGAGTAAGTCCGCATGGGTAATGCAAAATACACCTGGTTATACTACAGTTATACAGAAAGAAGCTTACAGATTTAACTTTCACACTGCACATTCACATGTGCACACATACAGAAAGAACATCTGAAATAATAAAAAGAGTCTACAAGGACATAAGAAGCAAAGAAAAAAAAAATCCACAAACAGCTATTAAGTACAGTGACATCACAGCAGGACCAAGAAGTCCATGAGCTTCTATTTTTGGAAAAAAAAGTATGTGTTTGTGCAAGCAAAAGGCTGAACCTTTTCTCATGCACTTTCTTGATCATTTTTGGCTAGGGTGATGTCTTTTACTTGATTGGAAACAAGATAGAAAAAAAATTGTTATGATCAAAGAATGGTAAAACCACTCTTATGTGTTGTGTGTATAGAAATAACAATATTGGCACTAATGAAAGCACAAGGAAATTAACAGCTATTAACAAACTACATTCTACCAACTGTAATGCAAGACAACAAGAAAAAACACACTCTTGTTTCATCTGTTACATGAAACTGTCTAACAGCTCTTTCACTGCTGCTGACCTGAACATTTGGTAAACCTTTCTACAGATTCATTCCACTTATAAACCAAACAGACTTTCAACTTGTTAATGAACCTATTAAAGAGGTAAATAGGTTTCTGCTGAGTTGGCAAGTTAAACTGGCTCATATAAAGGTCTGATGAAGATCATTATAGGAGGGGATGTCAAAAAAGAAATATCACCCTTTTAGCAGTGTCCAGCCATTAAGCCTGCTCAACTGTTTATGAAACTGCAGTCTTACTTCAAGTCCAGGATATCCCATAGCTATCAGAAAGAATACAGCGGTCACAGTGAAGAGGCCATTATATCGGGCCATAAAACTACAAGAAGGGCTCAACAACAAAGGACTATTTCAGGAGGCATCCTTAGAGGCATAGCTTCTTTTCCGGAAAAAAAAAAAAAGTTCCATGTCGTATTCCTAACACAACACCCAGGAATAAATGTAAGCACAGTTGCTGGGACAGAGCAAATGTGGGAATACATTAATACTTGGCATTACTTCCAAAAGCCTCTAAACAGTTAAATCACAATTGCACCAAGATTAACGTGCAAACCTCTTTCTTGAATTGAGCTCATAGTGAAGCAGGTTGGCCTTTGCAAATTCACATTTACATCGTATACATGTAGGCTGCTCTGTGTGTGTATATTGCGTATTTTCCGGAAAGGCTGTAAAAACCAAAAGATGGAAACAAGTCTTTTCACATCATTATTATAGTCCTTCTGTGTTATCAGTCGTAGCTCTATTATCAGAGAGCGGCAGAGAGATTTTTCTAGTCTCCATATTCCACATACTGGTATGACTCATTTTTGAGGTTTTGATCCCATGATGAAAATTAAAAACTATATAAAATATAGTCTTAACATAAACACATACACACAGTTATATCACAATAATATATTCACTGGAGCATAGCACAGCTTCAAGACATGAGGAACTTACTCTTTGGTTCTGAGGGACCTCATCAATCACTATGTCACTGGAATATTCCAGGTCACAGCTACTGCTGATGTTCTCTGGGGGATTCCACGTCCAGTTCAACGTACAGATTTGGATAAATGAATAATTTAAGTTGGACGGAGGTGCAAGAGCTTTTGTTCCTAAAAGAAATGAGAAATTATCAGTATAACAATCCTGTTGGTCCACATTTCATCACTGATAGATATATCTATTTTTTTAATTCTCCAAAAGGAAAGAAAACAAATGAATTCTCAACTCTGTCTGCTCCTACTTGCTGTCAGATAAGTTATGGTCCAAAGTGTTTGTACTCTTCCAACTAAGAGTCCATTAATTATTTAAATAATTATAAGAAACACACACAAAAAAAATGTTTTAACTTTTTTTGGGAAATTGCAACATGCAACAATATAGTGCTTGTGGTAATGAAATTTATGTTTGCAGAGGGAAGATGAATCTAAGTGCCCTTGTTTTTCAGTTCTTTCTTGCTGTGAGTATGCAATGTTCATGCCAATTTTTAGTAAGTACATTTTTTTAGTAAATACATTTAAATTATGAGAAGCAGTTTATGCTTTATTCTACTGCTAACTAGCCTGCAATACAATTTTAGAAAGAGCACTTTACAAAAGACAAACAACAAAACTCACAAGTGTCAGTTGTAAGTTAGTACCGTGATTTAGCCCAATATAAGCAAAAACGAGAATATTAGAAAAACAACCCAAAAAACCACAACACTTTTTCAATTACTCACCTATTAAACCTTTAGTGCTATGCTCATGCACAGTGAGCAAAATCAATGTGAGAAAAACCGTAATTTACTGCTGGCGCACTTCAGCGGTAAACTTTTTCACCTCCCAAAACCAAGACAGAAGCTGAGGAAAAGCCATGACTCAGAAATACTTGCTGGGATAAATCCATTTGTGCCTTGAACCTTCCTCACATTTGTGCACTGAGTCACAGCCTAGTCAATATCCAGTCACACAGCTCGAAGGTCAGGTTAGAAAAGGAAGAATTGAAATGAGACAGAAAGTAGAAAATTGCCATGAAAGATTAAAACATGAGTCTAAGTCAAATTCTAGAGAAAGTTAGCAATTGGTAATTCCCTAAGAAATTGAAAGTGATTAAGCTTCCCCCCCCCCCTCCCCTCTGTGTACTATTAAAAGACATTTAATAAGAGGCCAAATGAGACTGCTTCTAGATTGCATTTACAAATATCAACACTGAAGCACCACCACCCACTTGTCTGTGGAAAGAGAGTATCCCTGTTATGCAGCAGTTTCATAAACACTTCCAATTGATATCAACAGCACTGCAGGTCTTGCTCATCCCAGGAAAACTGTCTCAAAACCCCTCCAACTTTTGGGGAAGTGTGCATGGAAACGGCAAACAGTTACATAGAGATGCAACCTCCCATCCAGTTTGCTGTGCAACCACATTGGCTTCTGCTAGCACAAGGAAGAGGTTCGATGGAAAGGCGAAAAAGGTTCTTTCAGCAAGATTTTTTCTTAAGTGTCTGTGACACAATTATCTTGCATTCCCTAGAGACAGATCTGCTAAAACTTGAAGAAAATTCATGAAACACTTGGAGGTTTCACAGACATAGCTGAAGAACAGGCAATAGCAGAGATCGGACGCTATCACCATTTGTGTGTCCGTGTATGCGTGTGACTATGTTCACAAAGAAACGAGAATAGTTACTAGGATTTGTTCATTTAGTCTGACTATTCCTAGCTTTTCTGAATGTTTGAAACTTACAGGATTTTTTTTTTTTTTAAATGGTGACCGCAGAGAAGAGAACATGAAGAGAACACTTCAGAGCCAATGAACTTACAAAAATAGCATCCTCTTTGAAAACTAAACCTAGTCAGCTACCCAGAACATCTTTACCTATTACCTGCTCCACTAGCAAACTCTCTAATGAACAGCACCAGGGCCTGACTTTGCAAGTACTGAGTGTTTCTTGCCCAAGTCCTTTAAAACATGTAAGCAATCAATCAATCAATACAAAAAAAAGCACATATTTATTCAAAATAACTACACAGCTCCAAACATTCTTGTCTCATGATGAAGTTTTTTGTTATTACCTACAGAATTTGCAAATCATTTAAAAAAATAAGTAGTTTTCTCTCTGACTGACATTCTGAAGTTCTGCACATTTCCTTTTAACGCGTCTTATGAGAAGTAACGGAGCTTGCAGATTTCTAACTGCCCAAAATAAGAACTGTGAATATTCAAGATTTATAAATAAATAAATCACATTAGCATAAAAAGTATATATCTGAGAAGTTTTAGGTTAAAGCACAAGATTAAGAATTGTGCAGATTAATGTTATATTCAGATGAAAGATTTCTTTTATTCATAGGCTTGGCCAGTCCGATTTTTAAAAAAATATAAGTATACACAAAATCTTATACTTTTGCTATTAAAATCTCATTGGTTCTCATTCACTTCAGGAAAACACCTCAAAGACAAATTACAAAACATATGAAGGACATTATTATTTCACTCTTAAAAAAAACAGCACGATAATGGTTTCTAAAAAAGTGTGGCAGTAACTGTAGCAGAGATGAGCGGAAACAATCCCGCATTAAAAAAAATAATCTAAATGTTTTATTTTAAAGAGCAATAATATGGAAACATCAATGAATGGTTCTTATGAAGTCCTGTAAAATACCATGAAATACTTTCTACTTGCATTTTGTCCCCCTATATTTTCTTAAGATTGATTTCATCCTATAAAATTGAATTACAGCCAGTTAAAAAAATAGCAATTCTTGAACGCTTGTTACTGTGCTGGTGCCTTAACGCGGCAAAGCGGCAAAGATAGCGCAAGGCTGCATCCCCCATTTCCTATCAAACCCTCTCACGCATCCACTCTTCTTTCCTACTACTAAATCGTCGCGCTTCCAAAAGCGAGGAAACCAGAACTAATGGCAAACGCGAGGTACCAGACGTACAGCAAGGGAAACTGTGCACTGAGCTCCAGTAAACAACAAACTCAGCTTCTCCAGTGCTGTCAGCGACAGCCCTCCTGATTTCCAGGAATTTGCCTCAAGACACACGCACAGAGAAGGCGGTGGGCTTCTGCTTGGATTTTTAAGACAGAGACAGCGCCGGGAACCGAGGACAGAGTTTAAAGGTATTCGCCGCCCCTGTCAAACGCTGCCTTAGAGAGAAAGAAGAGCGGAGTTGTACGCATCCCCTTTCTCCTATCTCGTAAGACGCAGAGGTGACTCCGAGTAGCGACTTCGGCAAAGCTTAGGCGACTTCCACCACGAAACGAAAGCGCTGGACTTCAGTACGCGGACACGACCGTCCCCGCGCCGGCCCGGCGGCCCGCACCAGCCCCGCAGCCGCTCGGCAGGGGCAGAGCCCCGCACAGCGCTACCGGCACCGCCACTTCCACGCCGGGCGCTTCGCCCCGCGGGGCCCCCCAGCCGGTTACGGGCTGGGGCCGGCAGCGAGGCCACCTCGGCCCCGGCCCCGCGGGCGAAGTCGCGGTGCCGGCAGCAGAGCCGGCAGCGGAGCGAACCCGGCGCGCTGCTCGCTGCCGGCCGGGGGTCTCCCCACCGCCCCCGCCGCCCCCCGACCTAGCCCGGCCCGCTCCTCACCTGCCGCCACCCCCGCTGCCACCGCCCAGCACACGGCGAGGAGCAGCCGGCCCCGCAGCGGAGCTCTGAAGGGACCGGCGGGATCCATGGCTCCGCCGTCCCGGCCGTCCGAGCGCGCCCCTGACTCCCACTTCCCGTAGCGGGGGCCGGGCCAGACGGGAAGAGCCGCGGCGCGGCCCGCCCAGGTAACCCGAGCCGAGCGGGGAGCGGCCTCGGCAGGGCGGTGGCGGCCGCCCCGCCCCTGCTACCTGGGCCGCCCCCGGCCCGGCTCCGCTGCCCCGCACCTGAGGGTGCAGGATGTGGCTGCCCCGCCGGGGGGTCTTTCCCTTGGTGGCCGGGCCCTAGCCCTTCCGCTGTCCCCCCGCCTCCCTCCGTTGCCCGCCCCTTCAGTCCCCCCCGCGCACCCCCTGCCCGTGCTGGCGGTCTTTGCTGCCCATGGCTTCCTCAAGCAGCCCCGCCACCGAGCCGCTTTTCTTGTCCCTGGGGTCTTTTGTGCTTCCCAGGGGCCTTCCCCAAGCCCCGCTACAGCCTTGCCACCAAGCCAGAACTTCGGAGGGGCTCCAGGCTCCCGAGCGCTGTCTGCACATCGCTGTTTGGGGACCACAGGCACCCTGAGGCTCCAGGCCGTTTCCCCCGCTGCAGTGGCACACCACCGTATGCCCACTGCACTCTCCCCCAATACCCTGCCACTTGCCCTCATGCTGTGCTTGAGGACAAGTCCCCTGGAGCAGTATGGCCATAAACCCTGCGAGATCTTGTTTTGAGGGTCACAGTAATTTTCCTTTTACAACCAGACCTATACTCATCACCTACTACTATTGAAATATGCCCAAGACATTAATACCCTCTCACCAGGAAAACATGTTAGCAAGTCCCCTAGTAGTTCTCTTGATGTTACACCTAATTATTCAATCCCCGCCCAGCAGAACTCCCTTCTTCCTGATCCCTCCTGCAAATTCATGCCATTGCTGGAGTCCTCATCTGTACTAAACACACATATTGTTCATTTTCTCATCTACTCCTACTGATGCTTCCTTCTACAAACACCCCCAAACTTCCTCCGGTTCAGCTCTTTTGCAATCATGATATGGTCGCTTGCACTATTGCTCTTGTTTAGTGTAATATGGCAGCAGTTTTCCCAGATTTCCACAGAGCTGGAATATCACACAAGTGATCTTTTGATACGTTCCAGGATAAGAAAAAAAATGGGATTAGGTGTTTTCTTCTGAACCTAGATTTTTGTGGTAGCTCGCAAGCTTGCTCCTAATTGTCACCCAAATACAGATATAAAAAAGCACAGAAGCAGCAGAAAGGAAACTTTGGCTAAGTTTCAGGCCAAACTGAAATTAATTAGTGAAAATTACTTATTTCTAAGTCAACTGCACTGTTTGGTATTTACTCAGCTCTTCAAGGAGTTTTGCAAGAGTTCATCTGCTTTTTAGAGACTCATTTTAGAAAAAGGGAAGCAGATCTTTTTTATAATAGGGTGGGGAATATCCTGTGTTAATGCTGTAAATTTTCTTTTCTGCCTGTTTGTTTTTGTACTCCTGGGAAAACAAGAGGATTTAGCAAATTTCCTAGTTGCTGCTAGAAAGCACCCAAAGACCTGGAATATAAACAAATGGAAAGTGTGACTTAAAGTTCCAGGACATGAATTTACATGCCAGGCTGTATAACTGCGTGTAGCTGGTGTGGACTAAGGTTGTTACAGATGACCTCGTAGACTAAAACTGATATGAGACCCAGTGACCTCTTCCTTGCTTTCAGTTTCCTTGTTAATGCTTTCTTTCCTTCCTTCCTTCTTTCTGTTTTGTCCACTCCTGCTCTTGGGGGACACAGTGCCAAGCCCACATCCAATGCTTAGCATGCTTTTGGCTGCCTGCCCATAGTTGGAGGCAGTTGAAATGTTTTTCACCGGCAGCCTTCTCCCTCCCCCCTAACTCAGCCTGTCGTCACTTTCCCCTCCCATGTCCCAGTGCACGGCAATCAGAGCTCTAGCCAAACCCTTTGATCCTTACCACCTCCCCAAGACTGCACGTTTCTCAATCTCGGTGAGTCCTGTCCTGCATCTTTCTGTTGCAAATCTCATGCTTCCTGATGTTCTTAGATAATACATCCATGACGCAGTGACAAACTCATGACAGACACACCTGAGGTATTTCTAAAAGACTACTAAATAGCTACTTGGCACATGGCATCATATTTGGTGTAAACTGGTTTAAGATCATACTGGTGATCTGCCCATGGCTGTGTGTTCTTGCCATTTCCACCCATGCTAAGATAGAGATCATAGGCTGTGTAGCAAGGCTGCTGATGCATTAAACAAACAAACAAAAACATATATATATTTCTCTACGTTCTCTAAATCAGATTAATAAGTGAGTCTCATGCGTGTGACTGCATGATTACTAGGTGCAAGAAGAGGCAGCAGTAATTAGTAGTGGGGGGAGGGGGGGCAGGGGTTGTATGGACTATGAAATTCCTCCTTTATCATTTCTGATTTTGCAGCATCTTCTGTGAATACTTTTGATCTCACCTGACATAATTACAGACTCTTCAAAAGATGACTGGGGTCAATTAAAAGAAGAACTCAGTCAATTAGAGTACAGCTGGATCAGAAGCATAAAAATCCAAAAATGTGAGCTGAAACAAATACGGTCTGAGTCACTGGGCCTCTCCCTTTTTGACCTCGGTGTTCTTTGGGGGACGTTGAGAGTTTTGGAGTACATGTGTTCAAAACAGCCATGAACTCTGCAAGTTCTCTCTGAGCTGCTACCCAAGCATCACTGGAATCCAGAAATTATGTTGAATAAAAACCAATTCCCTTGAAGAGCCATTTGGGATAGATGTAGACCCAACTATGCTTGTTCAAAAATTGTATCCCTTTCCAAGAAATAGCTACTGTAAATGCGTACATCAGCTTTTCTGCTCAGTTCACTGAATACCAAGGTCTGCTTAACTTGTCTATTTATTTGGCAAGGGAATAAATCCTTTGCCTCTTATAACTCACAAAGAGAGGCAAGGAATATACCTTATTCTGCAGCTGTTTTGACAAGACTTGCAAGAACCCTGTACAGAAAGCCTTGAAGGTAGAAGAGCACAGTAGAAAAAGCAATTTGTCCTTTATCAGATGGTGTGAGGTAAATAGCAATGGTATTACTGACTTCCATTACATCACGTAATAGCCCGTGCTTGGAATATTTATTGGTATACCGGCAACTGAATCTAGCCATCTAAGCTGGGTTAGTTGGAGCAGAGCAACCATGCAAATATTCCCAAAGAGCAGAAGTGTTTGAAAATTGGAACTAAAAAAGACAGCAAAAACATGATCGTAAACTTACTGAACTTACTTTTTAGGAAAGTAGGCTGATTTGCCGTGACATTTCTTCACGGGTGAATCATACTTTATTTCTATTTATAAAGTTGTATACATTCCTGTGTCTCAGTTGTTGGTTTCCTGAAGAATCGTATTTCCAGGATGCTGAGAGAAGGATGTGTGGCATTTATATTCCTTTGGTATTTCTGAATCAACATCTTCTATTTGACAATGAAAAATTCAGTGTTAATGATTACATTTGGTGTACTTACGTATTTGAAGTTTTTTTTTCTTTATTTATTCCTTTTTTTTTTTTTTTTAAACAGTGTAGGCAATAACACATTTGGCTAGGTTCCATGAATCTTAGCATGGTATTATCTTCAGATAAGTCATTTTTTGTTCAGTGAAGGGAAAAAAAGGAAGCCTACGCAAAGTGTACTGATTGCAATACTTGTTTTTCCTGATTTTGTGGTCTTTTAGTGTGCCCTAGAACAAATTGTCCCTTCTTTTATCAACCAAAGTATGAATTTGTCCTTGCTTCTTGTCAAAACCATTGATTCTTCAAGAAAAAGAAACCAATAACAAAAAGAGCACTATAGGATCACTTGTGTCAGAATGCTCTGGAGTAGCTTTGTGTATTACTCAGTGTCAAAGTTACACCAGTTAACAACCGAGTCAAACAGTATGTACCATTCTGTCATCACATACAGAAAGTTAAAGAGAGCTTGTACAACACACATACATGCAACATGCACGATAAAAACACTTCTGCTATGACTATGTGCTAGCAGATGTTATTTACATGAAGAGAGAGTAGATTATATTAGATTATATTAGGTGTATATCATAATTGGTTCACCATTGCTTGACACCAGCATATTATCTAAAGGGTATGTACTACAGTATGTGGTTGCATAACAATTAGTTGCATAGGGTATCCCCAAATCCAGTAAGATTGCAAGATGTTCATGTTCACACACTACAGATATTCTCACACCCATGACTTCCCATTTATGACCCTATCTCAAGAAAATGTCAGGTTTTAGAATAAATTTAGAACATCAAGTAGCATGTAGAAATACATCCTTGGCTGTAGCAAATTCTGGGTTCCAGACTATTTTATTTTATGGAAAGAAATGTAGTTCTGCAGTCTGCAAATAGAGCTTACTAATCTCTCTGCAGAGAGAAAAGCAGTATTTCAGAGATGACAGTAAATGTTTATGCTTTCCCATGCTATCCCTCACAGGTATATAAATCTCTAAAAGAATTTCTTGATTATAAAGTGCTGGCAGACCCTGTGTTGTTCTTTATGTCCTATCTGCAAACTATTTGACTCTAACACATACTATTATTCAAAACAATCCTGATACTGACAGTAGTGCTTCATTGCCAGGCATTTTACCCTTTTTTTTTTTCTCCCTTTATGCAAGCAATCAAGTAATTACTAAATTACCAATGCATCTGTTCTAGAGACTGGATAGAGAGCAGTTATGCAGCAGAAGTTATTAGAAGTCTTATATAAAAAAAAGTCTTATATATAAAATATGTATGTGGAAATACACTGGTATTAGAAAGTGTGCATGCCATTTGTAATTTAAGATATGTCTAGTAATTATTATAGACCAAATTATTATAGACCACCGTTCCTTAGGTAGTATAAGAAAAACCAAAGTGCTAATAAACAATAAATATTTATATTCTTCCAAAAAAGGAAGGACATGTATTAAATATTATTTTTTTTGGCTGAATTACTGAGACAGGTTTCCATATTGATATTAAAATGAAATGAGAGGATAACTCCAATACCAACATTAGGTTTAGAAGTTCAGACAAAATTTCATCTTGGAACATTAAAGATATCCAGACATACTAACAAGAATGTCACTGGAATTTCACTAAAAATATGGAATAGCAATTGAAAATCAATCCACAAACATTATTTTTGAACGTTACAGACATCCAAGAATTTCACTGCAATTCCAAGAAAGTTGCTGCAGAAAAATGTAACTGATAAGGGAGTGATAGTTCATGAACTTTAGTGAATTCTCATTATTGCTTCCTGTATTCAGAATAGGTCTTTAGTACTGATGTTTAAAGTATTACTAGCTCCAAAACCAAGGTTTTAATGTATCCACTATTAAGCAGCTTCACCACCTTTTAGAAAAGTAATTTGGGAAACTCTCACTATCTGCCTTTAAACATTCTTTGCTGAAAGATGAAAACCAGTAAGGTAGTAACCATATTTAAACATTCAAACTCTCTTCCTCTTTCTGTTAAACTAAATTTAGGGCTTGCCTAGCATAAAAGCACATAGAAGCAGAAATGTGAGCTGTTTGTTACACTGGCATATCTATAAGTTGCTTGCAACTGCTTGTGGGCGAATGTATGGATGACAACATTTGTTTCTCAAAAGACAAATAATTTCAGGTATTTAGAATCATGCATAATGAACATTTTGAAATGTGGTCCATTTACTATTTGAAGATATTTTTTGTTACAGAAATTAAAAGCTTAACGTTCTACGGACACTATAGCCAAGCTAAATACCTAGGCTGGAGTCCTTTTATTATGGCATTTTGTTACATATCATTAAAAAGAAACAAACAAAACCCCTTCCCATATCAACTACTGGAACCATATTTACAATTTATGGGATTTTGAAAAACACAGACTTTTAAATGTTGCTGGATAAAAGAATTACTGATCTGTTTTCTTCTTCCTGGATCTGAAAGTGTCTTATTAAAGGAGACAGAGCTAATGTACTAAAGCTCTGGGGAGGGGAAGATAGAATAAAAGCATTGTGGAGAATAGATTTTCTTCAACCACTTGGACAAAAGTAACAAGTTTGCAGAAAACATCTGTTTAACATGAGGGAACATGCACGTCATATGATGTTAAAACAATACCATTTATGTATGAATTACTTAATTTCAACACACTGCACTTTTTTTTTTTAAAAAAAAACACATCTCACAGATTATTAGAATTATATCAAAAAACATTAAAGCACTTTATAATGCCCAACTCACTTTAAGGTGTTCTCAGTTTATATTTGTGTGAGACAATGAATGATAAAGAGGAAAAACTGGTATCAAATGACAAATCCTTTAGGTTGTCCTTAGTGACTACAGTCCATCCTCTTGGAGACATGAAAAGCCAAAATTCAAATCATCTATAGTATACTCAGTTCTCATGGAGGTCGCTTTACAAATATCTGCCCAAAGGATGTACAAAAACTATCATTTCTGATTTAGGTTTTAGTTATTCCAGACTAATGTGAGTTTACTCTCATCGTGTGAGGGAAACAGGGGGGTCTGGACTCCATGTCACTTTCTAGACAAGGAAGATCTCTTACAAGTGAGATCTCTACAATGTCTCCGTCATCTTCCCTGCCCAAGAAAGCTTTTAGCAGCAAATATGTTACAGTGCTAATTTCTATATACTCTATGCTCCTTCTATTTACAAAGTAGTTTTACATTTTATCATATTCCATTGTACAATTTTACATAGTACCATTATCATTTCAATTCATAGTTCTGCAATTCATTACATATTTAGATAACTGTCTTTCCATGTCCTGTTATACACTTAAAAAAAAAAAAAAAAGGTAGAAAAAAAGCACAGTGGTGCAATGTCCAGGCACTTTCAATGTTGCTCAGCAAAACAAGCAAGCACCCTGTTTGAAAGCATAGTAACTTTGGAGGAAGAAAATGGTAAATTCACTCATCATGGATTTTTTTAACATCCTTTGTACAGTTCCAAATATTCCTGAGAAAGCTCTGTAAAATATCGCTGATATGTTTATATTTCAGCAGTGGGTCTGAGTGAACAGTAACTTCCATCACCAGATGTCCCGCTGATGGCGCAGAAGACATGTAAGGAGTCATGCATCCATGGCGAATGCATTGTATCTTCATGGTACATCTAGATGAAACAAAACAGCCACAAATTCAGTAAATGTTTTAGTTCATTATTATAATCAAGCTCTTTAAAAAGGTATGTGAAAAAGATATCCAACCTTGTCTTCAAAGCTGTTTCACAAAGGCAGCACAACAAAAAATGAGAAAGAACAGTAATTTAGCAATTTCTGTAGCATTCATATATACATTCTTCTGCACATTACCAGAGAGCTTTCAGTTATGACTATCCAGTCAAACAAAGAAACAATTCTGTCTGTATGGAAATTTTTATTATATCTTAGCAGCGATAGAATTTGTTTGTTTGTTTTAATTAATTTATAAGCATGGGGTGCATATGCAGCTACGTATAACAAACACCCACTACATCTGTGACAAAACTTTGTACTTCATAAGTTGAAGAATGGTCTCACCGCATGGAATCTAACTGTACTGGTAGAGCTGTTCTAGAGCTGGCTGGGTATTTGTTTTTCACTCTGTGGTTCATCAGCCAACAAGTTCATCTTAATTTACATTTGTGAAACTGAGATCACTGGCCATCATAAACAGTTTCTGGACATCCAGTATTCAGACACTCTCTGAGGCTTCTTGTACCTATTCAGGTGCAGTTTACCAATTTTTTGTTTTTACATTTCCCTAACTTAAAATATCAATAGATAGGTCACAGGCTGACCCATCTGCCCTGCCATCTCAAAGTAAATGCACTGCCTGTGTTTCTTTGGGGCACTGAAAAAATTTAGAAAAGGATTTGTTATTGGTAATGAGAACCCTAAATTAATATGATATACTTTTTACACTTAACTGAGCAATTTTGCAGAAGAAAATGTTTCATTGTTTAAATTGCTAGTTACTTGGCTCATTTGATGGCAATACAAAATTAATGTCAGCAGTTATCTATACAATTTTGTACAATGATTAAGAACAGTGCTTGTAAGCATGATGTTTTAAGCTGTTATTTGATCAATTACAAAATACTAAAGCCCCATAGAAGAAAGTGAAAATGTCTCCTTCCCAGTGAGCAATTGACTTTGACTTTTCCGTTGCTGTAATATTTCACATATTAACAGACGAGAACAACACATTGTATTTGTAAATATGTAAAGATAATAGGGTGTGCTTTAATAATGCTTCTTTGTTCTAAGATAATCTTAACTATTATACTGCCACAGTGCAGGACTGAATGATTTGTTTTCAATTTGACTATTGCAGAATTCAGAAACCACAGAAGTTCCAGCAGCTGCATGCAAATCAAATGTCTTGGAAAGGTTTACTTGCAAATAGCGTAGAGTAAGCAGGTGGCAACTCCTGTGGACAAACATCTCTGAGCAAAATTCAACAATGAAGTAAACAAGGTAGGGAATGTACATGGAAAAGATTAATTTGCTAAATGTGCAAAATAGTAGTTTGCACACTAGGAAAATGGTGGTCACAAGTAGAATATTTCTTATTCTCAAACAGATCCCCCTTATATTTATATGACAAAATTCAGCTGCGTCATGAGACTACACATCCTGCTTCCCTGAAATGATATGGTACTTTTCCATAAAAAAAAAAAACACCTTTGTTTGATTTTCATAAGCATTATTTTACTGTAAATAAACATGACTTACAAATGGCAGTCTGGTGCAGCTATATAGTTTTGCTACTTGCACATTTTTCTTATGTACTTCTCACAATTATTGTGGAATTTGTCTATCTGTTTTTAGGGACTTAACATGCTACATTTTTAATTGCCACATGTGGAACTGTTGTATAAGACGTAAATAAACTATATTTAAGTAGTATATCTACCTATTGTGTGAGAAGCTAAATGACTGTAGAGGAACTAGGAGATTTTGAAAACATTCTAACTTTCAAGACCTATGAATCACAACGCAGTCAGAACCATTCTTCTTACATGCTTGATATTATAAATCTACATTGATTTTTCTTTTGTCATAATAAAGGCATAATTACAGCACAGAGATAAAGAGGTTACTTCAGAAAACTAGTTTTCATCTGATCTCACAGCATGATACTAGATAGATGTGGAATTGTTCCCTGAACCTCTCATATCTCTGATGTTACTATTCATTTTTTTCCTAGAAAAATCCAATAAAACATTAAAACATGGGTCATATAATTTAGCACAAACACCTTATCAGTGCATATGAATAGTTGGCATTAAGTCAAAATTCAAAGAAAATATCCTTAAAAAAAAATATGGGGGGAACTTAAGCAGGATATTATAGGAAACTGAAATTTTGCCAGAGAATTTCAACCTTTGACTTATCACAGGGCTTTTCCAATGCAGAAAGCATGAAGCAAAACACGCCACAATATTTCTGGTGACCACAGTAGCCAGGAAACTAATGATACATGTCACTGAAGACTCCACCCTGTATACCAATGCCAGAATGTGGCTTGCAAGCTACAGAAACTGTTTGTTAGGAACCTACCAAGTGTATCATTTACTTTTCATATTTAGTTATTCGCCTTTTTTGAATTTAGTTAAATTACATGAGGTGTTTTCATTTAGTTTTCAGTAAGTTTTCAACTTTAGCTAGTTTTCAAGCACAAAGAATCACTTTTGAGGGCTCTTGACATGCAGTACATGCCTGTTCATGGATGATATCTGAAAGCTCTTTCACCATATCCCGGAAGTTTGATTTTAGTCCCTCATGGTACTCCACTTGATCCTCCTTAATGAGTCGCTCGTTGAGCTCCAGAGCAATTCCACAGGCTTGTATAAACTTCCTGGGGAGGAAAGGAATGAACTTTGTGTATTACAATTTCCGAGTCTTTTTCTACTGAAAGAAAACATTTTTTCCCTTTTTCCCAATGTTTGGGACAAGTCACATTCCAGGGGCATCCCTGGCACAGTGGGTCAGTGAATGGGGATGGACTTCAACACAGGATTGTGTTCTGCTTGGCTCCTTTGAGCCTGGGTGCTGAATAAAGGGAGCACACACACCTGCAGTGCACAATGGTCTCTGACCTTCTCCAGAACCTGTGGCACCACACATGGCTTGTAGATCTCAAATGAGCCCAAACAGCAGCAGGTGGGGTCACAAAACAGAGGCAGGCCATGCTCAGGTGCAGGAGGGAAATCAATTGCACAGGGCTTGACAAATCTGGATGTCTGTGATGCAGCACATGCACCACACGAGGTCAAATTGCTAACAGCAGACACGAAATAGAGATCATGGGGAGCTGTAACACTGTTTTCTTGGTTACTGTTGCTCATTTTCTTCTCTTATTTCACAAGCATTATTTCTCTCTCTCTCTCTCTCTAATGAGACTATAGTGAAAATACTACAAGCATGTCTGGGATTTTCCAGAAATGTATTTATTTATTTATTTGTTTATATATTTATTTTTCATGAAACATTATGTTTGTCCTTATCCTCTGTTCTGCAGCCATGTGTGGCAGGTTTGCAGGGATTATTCCCTTATTCTTTCCATGTTTTGCTAGATTACTCAATACACTGAAGATACCTAGAATTGGCCCTAATGCTGCTTTGTCACCAGCAGATGAAATGGGTGTCACCAGCAAAAATCTCTTTGATGAAATGGGTGTCACCAGCAAAAATCTCTTTGATGAAATGGGTGTCACCAGCAAAAATCTAGTCAAAAATCTCTTTGGAAAGATTGGGAAACAATGCACAAAATGAAAGAGTCCTGAACACAAGACTATCAGACCTCTAATTTTCAAGCTGACTTTTTATAAACTCAAATACCCACACAAACAACTGAAGCAGGCATTCAGTCATAGAAATCACAACCCCAAGACTGGGAACACTTGACATATATAGTTACAGTGGCTTTTTTCCGTATGTCTGAGCAACCATGGCACCATCAGACCTGGATCTTTATAAGACGTGAACATTCAGCATTTGCTGATTTTGGAGACACACCAAAAAAAATGCAAGAAAGACATGTACCATGTTCCAGCCAGTTAGCAAGTTTTTATTACATTAGAAGTCCTACCTGAACATTTCTTTCAACTCATTCACCTTCTTAGCAGGATATTTGCTGGACTGGCTGTCACTTAGGAAAGCCCTGGCATAGGCCAAGGGACCAGCATTAACCTGGAACCACAGAAGTAAGGAATCATTTATGATAGAACTTGATTGAGGTGCTTTTTTTCTTTCTTTCTTTCTTTCTTTTTTTTTTTTTTCTTGAAAATAATTAGCTTATTATTTGAATGCCACCAGCTCTACATTACTAGTATCACCAGAGGCACCTGAAGTCTCAACACTTGAGAATTGTTTTCCATCTACGCTTTTTAAGACCAAAAGATAAAGGGAGATAAAAAACACAGAGGCAATCTGTTTCCTCATACTTTCCTCTTATTTCCGTTTGGCAAGCCGTATGGTCTGAGTGTTAAGGTCATGTATCCGGCTGGAGAAAAGTCAGGTTCACAAAAAGGTTAGTTCAGCCTGATATTTACAGTACAGTCTTCAAGAACTAAGTGTATTTTAGCATTCAACCATGGACAACTAATGTGCAGCTACACTTGGACTTGGCACTGCAAACACCACTGCACAAAACCCTTATTGCCATGAACCACCCACAAATATATGTGGCAAGGCAAGCTGTGCTGGCAGGCTGATGGCTGCAGTGCTGCAAACAAGGTAGTTAATGATTTCTGGAAAGTAAATGTGCTGCGTTGTGAAAAGATGACTCACTCTGAGATGTGTATATATTGTAGATGTCAAGCCTTACCTGCACAGAAACACAGCCTTGCAGTTTGAGCTGCAGCTGAATCATGTCAACATCACCAGCAGAGCAGAGTTTTTGCAGCTCTGCTGTCTTATCTTTTATTTCATCAGATGCAACATCAATTGGTTTTAAATTAACCTGGTGTTCATAATTGACTGGAATTCTCTTCTTTACGTATGGAAAGGAGTTTGAAGCTAGCAGAAACAGCAAATGAGGTTTATAGATTAAAAAGTCTTTTAGCAAACAGGAGTATATACAGATACATTCTTATGCTCAGAGTTTTACTTGGTGTGTGGGAAATTGTGAACAAGGCTGTAACTTAACATCACAAGTTATTCTTTTTAAAAAATTTGCACATAGAAATGCAAGGTAAATCCCCCCTCCTAACCAGAATATCATATCACAGTTTTGATTAAGAAGTTTTTAGGAGATACAATGGTCTAAAAACAGTTGCTGATACCTACTGTCTCAAGTTCAGATACTTGTACTTACTAGTTAGAATGGTCCTTTTTTTACACTGTTCTTCCACACTGCCATGTTTTTTTCCAGATAAAGTGTAAGGAGTCTCAAATACAAATCTGTTGATGTTATGATTTCTTTCAAATTCAGTCTTTCTTTCAGAGATTTCTTTGTCTTCAAAATAGGGCTTCACATAAGTCACTTGAATATGGGCGTACTTAGGGTCAAGGTCTTTAACATTGACCTGTGAAATAAGAGAGTTTCTCACTAAAAGAACAAAGGTTAGTAATTTAACTGACAATCATTTAATTTATCTACTGGGATCAGATGTACACTGATCCTCTGCTGTCCTGGCCCCATTGCATGCATGTGAATGACACATCAAACACACCCTTTAACCTCAGCTGTGTTGTTTAGACCATCAGCTAGCAAACACACAAGACAACGAGGCTGTGGCACAAGAAATACCACATCTGGTGCAAAACAAGGTATGCCTGGAAGGGATAGTCATATTGTGCTATCAATGAATGCAGCACACTCCTGAACTTCCAATATGACCATATTGCTTCCCAGCCATGAGCTAGCATTTATGCAGCACTGTGCTGTACCATGCAAATCTGCAGGTTTGCACAAAACAACATTTGAGGTCTCTAGCATTGTCTTTACTAACTGAGACATACCCACAGTTGCAACCCAAAAACATGCACAGCCCTTGCAGTGAGCATAAATGGATATTCTACAGGGAAAGGAAGCTATGACTATGGGGCCACAAAATATTTTCTCTTAGATTTGGAGTGTCAGAGCAATGACAAGTAATTCTTCTTCCAATCATCTGCTCCTCTGTGCTGGTTCCCAGCATCTTTCAGCAACAGGGCCCAGAGAGATGTAAATTGCCATTTCCCATTCATAATTCCCAATTCATTTATTTCCACCTGGAAGACAGATCAGCACCACCCTGCCGAGCTGTGCACCTTGTCCACATGGAAGCATAGGGATGGGAGGGGCAATTGGAAGCAAGGTGCCTGTAAAAGGGCAGAAGACAGGGCTCGCTCCTCCCTTTCTACTGGCAGAAGGAAGGGATGCTCCGTCATCTCCCATCTGTAAGGTCCACAGAGCAAAGCTCATCCTTATGTGCTGCATTTGCACAGTGCTTAGAGCAGTGTAGTCCTAGGCTCTGACCAGTATTAGTAGAATACAATTGATATTTTTGTCAGTGCACTCATCAGTGTGCTCTCTAGTTTGTGGCCCTGATGTTCACTGCATTTTGTTAGCTTGTTCATGCATTTTAACTTTACCTTGTTGGAATCCTGGATAATTTTTACAGTTTCCGACCCAAACTTTTCTCCATAAAGTTTAAGAAGTCTGAGGGAGATCTCTGATAGGCCTGTCAGCTTGGGCTCTTTATAGATATATTCCTTTCCATCTTCTTCTTCAAAGAATGTCTAGTAGTAATCATAAACAAGTCATGAGGAATAGATGAGTTTGTTTGCTTGGAAAACATTATTTCAGATTTGCTACTTTGAAAACAACTTTCTACTAACATTTCAGAAAGTGAAGAAGGTTTAGAAGACCATGACTTGCATTAAATCTCACAATGTGGTCTGTTTAATAGACTCCTTCAAAAATTGTGCAAATACATTTTAAAATTCCTCAACAAATACGAGCATGTCATTGCTAAAAACAAAGGCGTTAGTATGACTAACAAGAAATCTAAACAATGTGGAAGAGGGGTTTGGTCAGAGGTTGTCTTTTAGGAAGGTTGGAAAGAGGAAACTAGGAGAAAAAAAACCACCAAATCCAGGGATAGAGAAGGAGTAGAAAGACATAAATTTGCCAAGCCCTGAAAACAGAGCCATGTGAAAAACCTAAAGAAAAGGATTTTGTGTAAGCCAATGGGGACTTCAAGCAATAAATAAAGAAACGTGCTTCCACTGTTTTGATTCTTCCTGTATTCAGGGAAGTGGAACTCAGTGTACTTGTTGTAAACAGAAATGTAATTGCACCAAAGGTTGTGCCTGCGTTACCAGTTCTCCCTGTAAGGGAAACAGCATAAAAGCTTCATGCTTTGGCGAGTTGCTCCAATCAGAAATTGTGAAATTATTAAAACTATCTCTATGTAGCTGACATATAAAGATGACAAAGCTTTAAAGTGCAAAACTGGATCAAGTATTTTTTGTCAGGATGATATGTTGCACTGCTTAGTTTTAGGGGTTGGTCCAGTTATTTCTAGATTCTAGAAAACCAAACTAGCAGTTGTTTCCTTTTATCTGTTGCTAACCTTATTAACTTTTTACATACCCAAAGTATGAAGTATGAAGATAAGGACAAAATGTTTGCTGCAGCAAAAGACACACTGATCATAGGATCATAGAATGGCTTGGGTTGGAAGAGACCTTAGGGATCATCGAATTCCAGCTATTGGAATTAGAATGTCATGACAAAGAGTCCCTTCCCAGATTTTCTGTAATCCCCCTTTAAGTACTGGAAGGCTGCTATACAGTCTCCCTGGAGCCTTCCCTTCTCCAGGCTGAACATCCCCAGCTCCCTCAGTCTGTCTCCGTAGGAGAGGGGCTCCAGCCCTTTGATGATCTTTGTGGCCATTCTCTAGGCTCATTCTAATATGTCCATGCCCTCCTTGTGCCGGGGTCCCCAGACCTGAATGCAGTACTCCATGTGGGGTCCCACGAGAGCAGTGCAGAGAGGCAGAATCACCTTCCTCAACCTGCTGGCCACTCTCCTTTTGATACAGCCCAGGATATGGTTGTCTTTCTGGGCTACAAGTGCACATTGCTGGCTCATGTTGAGCTTCTCATCAACCAGCACTCCCAGGTTCTTCTCCTCAGAGCTGCTCTCAATAAAGAGATGTTGTTCATGAAATGACAGTGGTGTTCAAAGGTACAAACCCATGATGGTTTCAGGGGTATTCATCACATCTTCTAAAAGAAGGAACCAGGAAAGGCAGGGCTAATATCATTTACATAGTATTTTCTAAAGAGGGAATCTGCATTTCCCTTGGGGTTATGGGTCCATAAGCAGAAGAAGATAGTCCAGAGATGCAAGGGAGATGAGGAGTAACACTTTATTTGATTAACTACTATAGGTGGAAGAAAAACCCATGCAACTACTTCTGGATTCAGAAGACTGCATCAGATGCAGTAAGATCACACTTTTTGGGACGGAGCCCCAGATCTCCATTTTTCCAACTACCTCAGCTAGTGAAAAATACTACCTATCCCTAAAAGTATGAAACCAATTCTGATACATATTTTGCCTCCAGCTTCTAAGGTAACCTTTTACTTTGCTAATATTTAGATGGGAGCAGCAATTGTCTGCAAAAGAAAATATCTGTTACTATTACTGTTTATAATATATGGTGGAATGCTATTACTGCTTATATACTGTGCATGCTAAATTGTGTTTGTGTAGCTTATAACTACTATAATTAAAAACAAAACAAAACATTTTCTGAATCCACTAAATCATTTTCTTACTGTTGAGTTGCTTTATGAAAATCCCATCAGCAGAAACATAAAATTTATAATAAATCAAGTGCTCCTAGAAAGAGATACAAACATTCACCTCAAGGGTACAATACCGAAACACTCACAAAGACACAACTCACTCGTGGAGCACCAGAGGAGCTAGTAGGTTTTTCAGCTTAAGACCTGACCAAGCAGCAGCTTTATGGTTTTGGATGCCAGGTGAACGGTAGCTGGCAAGCCTGTATATATACTTACTTGTCCATAAAAGGCCACTCTGAAAAAAGTTCCAAGAAGCCTCTTCCTTGTGTGCATCACTTCCAAAATCTTAGCATATGCTCCATGAAGCGTTCTGTATAGTTGAGTAAGTTTCTGAAAAACAAATCTTGACTTCATTAAAGCGGAATTACACAAGCAGGAAATTCTAGCTAACACTAGAAGCTACTGAGTATTTGATCACAATCCGTTGGAGAATGCAAATCAGAATATCTTAAGAGGTTGGGTTCATGTAGTTTCTTTCAAAAAACCTCAGTCTCAAGCACATTCTTGGCTTCAGGTCTGAAAGGTACAGTGGACTGTAATAAAACCACTGTCTTTCAAGAGAAGACAGCCTACAGTCTCAGTGTGTTCTCTGCCTAAGCCTTTAAGGGTAGACCAGCTCGCAGTATTTTACTCAGAAATTCTTTTCTGATTAAAAACAGCTTTATGTTGAAAACAATAGATCAAGACTTCTCATAGCTTTATTTATGTAGCTGGATGCTTTCCTGACATGGAGGGGATCACAGGAGAGGAAGGGAAAGGGGAGCACTGACCAGCATTTGAGCCTTGCTGGAGCACAGATCAATGCAGGTGTTGGGGAGTAGTAGCAAGACAGTAACAGCTTCCTTCCTTCCTCTCTGCTAGCCACTGAATTACTTGAGGATCCACTCCTCTGTACAGTTCACACTTTTCTTAACCCTTAAAACACTCAAGTCTCTATGTATTAAAGGACAAGAAGAATCTATGGCTTTGATGAGCATATGGGAATGACAGCTTTATTTTAGGGAAAGGAAGATGGGCATTATTCACTAGTAGTGGACTTCCACATCTAGGAATGTTTTAACTTTAATAATTACCCTCCAGACCACTACTTTCATTCATTTGTTTAATGACCAGCAATGAAGTACATGTGCTTTACAGACTTCAATCCATTAACTCAGAATGTGAGAAATAGAAGTGTCTTGTTTTTTTTCCCTAGCAATCGATGAAATTACCTGATACATACAAACTACTTCAAAATGAGTACCTCAAATTCACGCCGTTTTTCATAAATAGGAATGATCAGTTTGGAAACTTCAGAAATTGTTTCGTAACGCTCTGCTTTCCACAGACCATCTATACATTGCTCCAGCAGCTCCACTAGGACCTCCTACAAGAGCAACCAAATGGGTGTTGTTAAGTCAAAGAGAAGATAAACCATTTGAGCTTCAGATACTTTAATAGGTCCCAGTATAAGTGGCCACAGTTACATAAGTTCAAACACTTTGTGTTCCTGGGCTTTCCAAATGTATTCTAAACTATGAAGGGGAAAAAAAAAAAAAGTTAATTTTTAAAAGTTTAATTTTTAGTAACTCATCAATCAGCACAGTAGCCAGCTAGTATGCCTTGGTTATCTAGCTATCTCCCTAAGAGAATGCCAAAATTTTGGGAGGATATGGAGGTGGCAGTTCTGGAAGAAAGAGGTACATAACAAAGAGGTATGTTCAAGGACCATGCATGCAATAGCAATGGGATGTACTGCTAAGGATCCCCAGGCCTAGTCTTGATGAATGGACAGTCAAGCAACTAGGCTGCAGGGCCACCTCTCTCACTCACATGGCCCACCCAGTTGCACATGGATGGAGCAGACGTAATTGTGACTCTCTGTAACTTACCGGAGGATCTTTCTGTTTCCCCAGTGCCCTGCTATGGCCTCTAGATTGTTCTGTTACCATGGTGTCCTGCAGCACAACCCAAACTCAAGGGGAATCTAAACGGACCTCTTGCTCGGCAGAGCTTGACTTTTGTGCCTCAAAAATACCAAGCTGCGCTGTCCTATGCTGGCAAGGGTTAGCATTTGCATAACGTGGCAGACAAAGTTTGCGGTGTAGCTTTTTCACTCTCAGAACTAGAAAAGCCTTTCAAAGGAACCAAGAACTTGCACCAGATTTACCTATCTGAATTGCACACATAACATCTGTCAACGAAGAGTTCTCTTGGGAAATTGCCATGGAACAGTCTTCCTTACTGATGACAATGCACAACTACAGTTTGCTAAAGCTCACATGAGCACTGTCTAACACTAAATCCTATTAGGTTATCAAAATTTCTGTAGTCTATACTACAGGACCTCACCTCACTGTAATGTACATCCATCATCCCACCATCTTCTTTCATAGCACCTTCTTCATCAATGTTGGGAGTGATTTTCCTGAAGGCAGTGCATCCACTGGGGAAGAGTTCTGTAGCAGAAAAAAAGCAAATGGATTCACAGAATAACTTTTCTCAAATGCATTGTGCTTTAATGGCCAAAGAACAAGTTCAGTTGATAGCCAAGTCTTACAGGCAGCAGGGGACCCGACTCCCATTTTTGCTCCTGTTTGATTTGCTATAATGGGATTGAACACTAAGAATCTCCCCAGACATTTGCCAGAGGAGTCATTCCTAGTATGTGGACATCAACAGATCTTCCAGTGTACTCTCTGGAAGTCACCTTTGACTAACCCCTTAGGACAGACCAGATTTTTCTTTTTCAAAGAAGTTGCAAGGAGAAAGCTACCACTGGATGCTGGAGAGCAGGATAGGAAGTGAACAGGGCAGTATACTCCTGGCAGAAACCATAGTTATGCACCCTGAAGCTCTGAGTAGTTCAGCCTGTATTGAACTGTTTTCAGCCTACATATATGTAAATAGTGTCAGTGACAGAGATAACACAAGATATATCATTTGATATTCCTTCATACTTGTTCCTCTTCTTTTTTTTACCACTGGTTGTGGACAGCAGCCTCCAGGGTACAAATAAAGAAGGTTCAGCTTTCAATGCTCTGCCCTCTGCAGCCATATGAAGTTTATATACATATCAAAAAAACATGTCCTGATTTTTTTCCATTTAGCCAACACGCAGAATTTGGAGGGACTTCAAGCCCCCTGAGCAAAACATTCAGACCTTTCCAGCCAAGGCAATGCGCATAGTCAACTTCTGTGCAGCTTTAACTTTTAAAAGTAGTGGAAAGTTAAGTCTCTTTCAACAATACTCCCTTACACGGAAATGAGAAATGGGGTCAACATATCAACTGTGGAATAGATTTTTACAAGAAAACCTGCAAAATGTTATGCTCTTACTTGAGAATACACAAGTTTGTCCTTGCTTCCTGTTTTGCATTAAACCACACCACTCTCCTTTTTCCAGTTGCTCTTTATATATTTGTATAGTTTGGGTATAGCCTCATTTTTTGACTGAATTTTGACTGTTTGCTTCTATATAGTTTTCTATATTGCCTATAGTGATACTTCTGATGAACATACATACAGCCCGTTTGTAAAATGGGCTTTCCCTGTGAGCATATTTCCTAATGTGAAATACATCTGAACATTTAAACTGAGACATGATGTGTCAGTTCTTATTTTTCTCAGCAAGGTGCCAACATGACTGTCTAAGACCTGGCCAGCCTAGTAGATGCCTGTGTTTGAACTTTTTAGTGTGTTCAGAAGAGATTAATAAATAGCAATTTACCAAATCATCATTCACCACTGCATTGTCTTGTACCTCTTAACACTTACTTTTTCTGTGCAGAAACTCCGCAACAAGGGCTGCTACATGAACATAACACATGGCTGCCTGCAAAGTACAAAGGGAAAATAAAAATGGTATCTGTACATCTGTCTTGTCAGGCACATTGTTTTTAATTATGTAAATTACCTCTGAAAAGTCTCCATTTTTCACATGTATCTTTGCCATACTGTCCAGCCATGTTTTCCGGAGCTCTGGGGTGCTTGCATAAGATTTAGCTAAACTGTACTGTAGATCTATCAACATTTCTGGATCCTTTTCATGTTCTTTCATTTGGGCAGTAGCCATAAGTACTGTACGGATTCTCTTTGTCAGATCTTTGACTTCAGAAGGAAAAGCAGTTGCCTGATACAAAACAAATTTAATTAGAAGCAAGCACAGAAACAAAAGGTGTTCTAGGCTTTGTCAAAGACTGTTGGTACCCTTTAAGCCAAAATTCCACTTGCTGTCAGTCTGAAAAGGCAAAATATAGGGGATAGCACTGACTGTAGCTTTTACCTACTGAACTCATAGTTTATACAGTAAACAATATTTTGTATTCAGTTAGAGATATTTCAATCTGAGCATGCACAGGGCCAATCTCTCCTGGTTGTGCACAGGATGTCAGGCTAGCTATTCCTGTGCTGAAGTGCAGCAGGTTCTTCTGCATCCTGAGGAGAGGGTGTGAGGGTGAGTCAGAGGTGCTCCTTGCACGTGAATGCCACAGAATGGAACTGTAAACCACTCCTGAAGCATTTTTCTCT
Organism: Heteronetta atricapilla; assembly: GCA_011075105.1. Taxonomy (NCBI): domain Eukaryota; kingdom Metazoa; phylum Chordata; class Aves; order Anseriformes; family Anatidae; genus Heteronetta; species Heteronetta atricapilla. Next base: position 8,539,033 of record CM021734.1, read on the forward strand.
TCAGTCAACATCTGGCTCATTAGTATCTGATCTGCTCACTCTATAATTCCTAAAGCACCAAAGGCATTTGTAGAGCTTCCCACCACTGGAATGTATTACAGAAAAAAACACATGCTCCAGTCTGATCGTCTGCTTTGAGCAGGATCAGCACTGAGTTAGAGCAAGGCTTGTCCAGCCAAGTTTTGATAATCTCCAAGGACAGTAATCTGACCTCTTTTCTGGCCCCTGCCCCACTATCTTGGAAAACATTTTTTTCTTTATGTAAAGTTGGAATTTCCCTTGTAGCAACTTGTGTTCATTGCCTCTCATCCTGCCCCTTTGAGAAGAGCCTGACTTCCTCATCTCTATGACCTCCCTTTTTGGTAGTAGAAAGTAGCAGTTAGATGCCTCCTCATCTTTCCTTTTCTGTATTGAGCCTGGCTCATTTCTCTCTCCTTGTGCTATGTCTGGACCTGTGCATGGCATTCTCTCCACCATAATAGAATCTCTCTTGTACTGGGAAATCTGTCTTGTACTAATTTATGTAGGTAAACTAGATATAATGATGGTCTCATGATGTAAAATAAGACCAGTAAAATTTGGATCAGTGAAAACCCTATAAACATATGCGTGCAGAAGAGAGCTGAAATTTTTGTCAGGTATATCCTAACTGTAACTTTGCTATATTGCAACTCAACACCCAACTGAGGTTCCCATTCCACCTTTAGGTCATAGGATGGTCATAGAACTGTAAAAGTCTTCTTTTCCATTTTTCTCAGTCCTACACTGACACCATGTGCAATGAAGCAAGTTGTAGTGATGATATATTGTTTAATGGGTTAGGTAGAAGCTGCTCATTCTATTGCAAAGAGAGACTGTTATTTTCCAAAGAAATAAAACCATTAATCTTTACAAAAGATGACTTTCATAGTATTACTGACAATCAGTTAATTATTTTTAATTCCTGCTAATTATTTCCTTTAGGCAACAGACCTCCCTTGTCATTCCTCTCCAAGCTGGATGTGCTTAGAAAGCTCTTTGGAAGCCCTTGAAAGAAGCACCTTATGCGAAGTGTAACCTGAACTACTGTGCTCTCTCCTCTTGCCGTTAGGCATCGCAGCGGAACATGACGCATGGTACAGCTGGCCTTACTGCTGTTGCTATAAATCTTGTATACTGAGCAGCCAGGCCAGCGTGTGCTTATAAATCATACCGTTAGAATAATTAGGCTTACCCTTAAACATGAGCATGCACTTTCTTTGAGTGCATACATACCCCATCTTGCATTAATGGCTGATAGCACATAATGTGATTTATCTTCTCCAACCTACCTTCATAGGCCTGTCACTGTTTGCAAAGTTGTTAATGATGAGCAAGGAGTCCTGAAACCTTGTCCCACCGCTGAGTGCCACATCTGCTATTAACTGGCTCACTGCAATTATTATCTGTTGGGACAGCATAGGGGCTTTATTTAAACGAGCCCTAATAGGAAAGTTTTATTGTCACAGTTACATAAAAAGCTTATAAAAAAAATGTCTTTCCCACAGTGTAGGCAATGGTTGTTGTGGCTTTACTGTCTGATCTCCCATGGACAAACAGTCCCCAGAGGACCAAGCTGCTTTGCTGAACAGCAAATTCACAGAATTAACAACAAAACAATCATAACACAAATCCTGATGCAGAAAAGAGTACATTGGTTACCTTCTTACCTGACTTATTACAACCCAGAGGGTGTTCATCTGCCCCTCTAGGTATTTAAATTTGCTTTAAAAAAACAATGCTCCAAAAGCAGCTCCAGAAAAATCCCTCCTCCTGCCCTAAAAGTGGCTCTTCTTGCCATACCTTGCACCCCATCCCAGTCAGCACCCGAGGCAGAGATGTGTCTTGTAGTTGCAATTCCAAAAAATCAACAACTTGAGTGCTTGATGGCAGTGTATTTCACCCAATGGGCCCTAGGCCAATCATTGAAAACAGGAATTAGGTAAAGCCTGAAAATCAAGAGGCTTTTTGTCCATATAGAAGATTGGCAAGATTTGCTCTTTTTTGAAATACACGACAAGATCCTCTGCAGACATGTGGTAACATAGCTATATTGATATATCTGTTCATTAAACCTGAGGTGTCCCAATCCCTCCCTTTTCCCCAGTAACTGACCTGAAGATGTGTTCTCAGGAATGTTCTTCTTTTGGTGTACTCAAAGTTATTTCTCATCAGCAGATAAAGAAGAGCAGAGGCTTCATTCCTTGTGGAGGCCACCTTCGAAGTGCAACACTTCAGGATCTCATAGCAGAGGGCAGCGCACATGTTCACCCTTCCCTTGAAAAACGCTGAGGGAAACTTCACAAAAGGTGTGCAAATATTAGAATATGCTCCACAAAATAATACCTATAGAGTTCAGATGAGCAGGGGCATGGGGCAACATAGTGGGCTCCAGCCTGAACAGCCTAAATAAAACTTCTTCTGAAGTTTCATGCTCGAAATTATTTGTGGGAAAGAAATTAAGATCTATTTTTAACCACATTTCTTAAAGCAATGTGACCTTAGCTGTCACACTTTCTGGGGATGTGCTTGTGTATGTCCATCTATTCCTACCCCCAACAATTTTTGGTTCAGTTCAAATTCTCATCATATCGGACAGAGATAATTCTGTCTCATGCTTTTGCAAAAGCCATAAACACAGGAGGCAGGGCAGAAACAATAGGTCCCATAGACATTCCCATCAAAGGCTTCTGTGTGAGATATCAGAAAACCTGCTGGAACTTGCCCACAAGTCCAACCCTCCTGGGAAACATGACCTGTGATGCTTGCACAGCTACTTCTACAAGTCCCAGAAAATATGCCTGAAGTCATGACTGCCCTCAGGAATTCAGGAAAGCAAGTAAGGGGCACACTTGTCCCAGAGTGCCTAAAACACACAGTGACCGCACAAACTGAGCCAGCCCCAGGGAGCAGCAGGACCAAGCCAAACCGCAGCATGAGCCACTTCGGTTAGAAACAGGGCTTGGGGATTTGCAGCAGGGTGAAGAAAAGCAGAAAGGGAAGAGCAGCAGCCTGCACTGCCACAGCACGTCTGTCACCTTCGCAAACACCTATTTCAGCGCATGTCTGCGGGGGCGAGCTCAGCCATGCCTGAAAAGCAGACAGCTGCAGCAGTGCATTGCCCAGACTGGCAGCAGCCTCCATGCAGGGCTTGCTGGAGCAGGGATGCCAGCACGCATCCATCCGTCCTTGGTCAGAGTGGTGGCTGGCTGTGAGGTGAGACCGCACGCTGCTTCCTTCCACCCCTGCCACAGTGGGCTGGGTGCAGAGAAGCAGAACAAGGCAAGGTCTTGTGCTGGCACGCAGCCACCTCCACAGCCACCGCAGGGACTTGGCTGGAGAGGGGTGCGTCCTGGGGTGAGCGGAGGCTGTTCAGGCATCATGCAGCAGCACTTAGCTCCCTCTGCCAGGGACCAAGCCCTAGGGAATTTCCTGGCACAAAGGGGTAACCATGTTTTCTGTCTGTTCGGGGGAGAGGATTTGCTCAGTTCATTCAAGACACAGTGGTACTGAGGGGGCATGGTCTGTGAGTCACTTCTCTCTGTCCTACCACCTCCCCAAGGGAGATGACGGTAAATGCTGTCAGAGTATTCACTCACATCCTCCAAGTCAGAGCCTGGAGATGTTACCTTGGTCCTCTATTCCTTGCATTAAATACATATGATTCAGAAAAGCTTGTAGGTACTGCTGTGGCCACCACCATGGCGGGCTGGCGGGCAAGTTTTAAAACAGGAATCTAGGAGCTGCATCTAAGAAGACTACAACATTGGGATTACACTGAGCCACACAGGTTACAAGGCAGCATGAAAATACTGCCCAACTATTTGATGTTCTCTGCCTCTTGCAGTATTTTCAGAAAAAAAAAATGGGAGAAAAGAAGCAAATAAGTATCATAGTAAAACAGGGCCAAGAGGGTCACGTGTGCAATTGGGAAAGGAGCTATTAAGTAACTGCTGCCTGTTGTAATGCAATCCTCCCATAGTGAGATAGGATCACACTAATAATGGGGATTAGCACAGAGATGGCCACAGTGATGTGAGATTGGGCATGCATGGGCAGCACAGGGGCACCTAAGAAAATATGTCTGGCACTGGCTCTCGGCATGCATCACTGCTTGCCTGCAGAGATTTAGTGAACATTTCCAACTCGGTGCTAGAGAGAAAACTTTGCCTGAAAATCTGCTGGGCAACAAGCGCCAAATCTCTCCCTGTGTACTCCACTGTGCACCAGCTCCAGGAGGAAAAGCTGTGGCCTGTTCATAGCCAACGTGCATCCCTGAGCACCTCCCTCCTGGAGACCAATCCCAAGCAGATGAAATCACACATGGTGCTAGGGCTGCAGACCCAAGGGTTTATGTCTGCTGCAACTTGGACCAGGTGCTGACTGCGGCTCTCCAGCTGGCAGGAGAACACAAGCTGGGAAGTGCTGAGAAACACTGTATGTGACCATGACCCCGTGTGCTCTGGAGGAGCATGTTTCTGGTCCAGTCCTAATAGCAGGAGTCAGCACAGTGAGAGGCTCCAGACCTGCCTTGGAACAGTAAAGTAGGGCAGAAAGCTTTATGCTCCTTCCTGCCTTTCAAAGTTGTGGGCATCAGTTTGGACAAATCACAGCCTGATGCTGTGAAATTGCACTAATGGGGAAGAAAAGCAAGGCTTGGCATGGTCAGATGCAATCAGCTGTTGCAGGTAAGGAGCAAAGCTTTGCTGCCTTCGTACTTCAGGGCCTGGGAATGGTGATGCCTCTAACAGGCCCTGATAGTATGAATGCACCAAGGGACAGAGAGGCATGGAGCTGGCAGCTACATGGGGTTTCCATCACTCTCACATCCACTTGTCTCTTTAACGCCAGCAAATTATCTCAGCCCTCTACTCTGTCCATCTTTTCCCTCATAACCCTTAATTTAAAGACCATTCACAAGCATACACATACGTATTCATCTATCTGATGCTCTGAAAAATGATTTAGATTTTAAGAAAAGCTGGGATATTAAACAGGAATATTCTAGTTATTATTGCTTCTTCCCAGCCAGTAAAGCAGACAAATCTCCCCTTCCAAATTCCTGCCACATATGCATGCAAACAACATTCATTTTAAACCCAAAGCCAAACATGCAAACAATTATAAACCTCCTTTGTTCTTTGCTTTCTTGCGACATTTCTATTCGGAATCTCTTGCCTATGAAATAATCAGGTCTAATGAAGAAATAAGGGTACTTTTAAGACAGATTTTGGGAAGTGAAATAACTCTCAGGAGGCTTTCCCTCTAACAACTATTTGCTGTGACATCAGATGAAAGGGGGGGCCTTTTCATTTTAATTATTAGCTGCAGAAGGCCATAAAACTTAAAAATGGTCTCTTCTAGCTGCGTCAGAGGTATAATTCATGTTTGGTTTCCTTGAAATTAACACTATTTTATAGCTAGCAATGATATGCAACTCAAAACAAAACAGCTCAACTTTCTTATTTGAAAACAAACTTGCAGAAAAACATGCCATCCTTGCACTTGTCGAGAAACACAGTGATGCCCCATCTATTTTATTGTTGCTTCGGATCTTAGAAAAGCCTTTCAGAGGACTGAAAAGGAAGTTTGGGACCCATGTGGTTAAGGAGTTGGCAAAGAAATCACTTCCTTATAGATACCATCTGCTGGGCTCATATCTTGCTTTTACAGAAGCAACACCATGTCCTGTCATAGGGGAAATGTGAGAAATCAACTGAAAGCAATTTTTCAAATCTCCAAAGACCCATAATGCCAAATTCAGTGTGGATTCAGGATGGCAGAAATCCAAGAAAAACCACATGAGTGCCTGTCCTTGCAGCTGCCTGGAATGCAGCCTTCGTCGCTGCAATCAGTGTTTCGTACAATGAGTGTGTAACCCCTGAAGGGCTCCAGGTTTTGAAGGCTGATGGTGAGATCAAGTTGAACAGGTGCGCAGCTTTGGCTTTGCATTTAAACAAACACAGAAAATTTGCCAAGGAGGCAAGGAAGGTCTCTTATTTGCTTATAGGCAAGAAACAATATTTTCATCTATACAAACTTTCAGCTAATAAGGGAGACAGAAGTGCAGAGAGACTATGTTCATGTGGGGTCTGTGTAGACCTACAGCAGGATGTATTTCAAGGATAAGCAGATCACAGTCAAGCAGAAAACTTGAAAGATACTGGGAAAGGTAAAGCAATAATCATACATTAGAAACTGTAGAAAAACTAAGTGATTTCTGCTGGTGACAGTTGCCAATTTGGCAGGCTTTAAGAAGCGCCGTGGAAAAAATATCATGTAGGAAACCATGCTGTCTGGAGCCAGATAGGTAGCTAGCGAGACTTCTGCATTTTCTGCTTTTCACGTGTCTGGTCAGAGCAAACCAGAAATCAGCCCTAGACATACTCAGATTAGCTCTTAGCTTTTATGTGTAGTTATAGTAAAAATAATCATAGTACAGACTTTTTCCACCTTTGAAAAACAGTTTGAGCAGTCTCTGTCTTTCATCAGACTTTGTTCAGTGACTCATGCAAGACCTCCTTTGGAAACAATACTTTCCTGCATATCAATCACATGCTGCGCTGCCTGGCTGCAATCTCAAGCCATATGAATTTACCTCATTAATGAAGTGCTGCATTCAAGTGATTTGAGAGCTTTTAATTCATTTTGAATTTATTATAACTGTGCAGCTTGGAAGCAGCGGAGTTTGCGTGTACATCTGGTATCAAAAATGTACTTATGAGAAGTGGCAAATTTTGATACACATGAAAGGAAATGTCAGCAATAGCATCAGTCACTGCTCTTGTGTGGTTAGCTGTGGCTTTGTCACTGCATGAGCTCAGGGGATTAAACAGCCTCATAGCTCAGAAAAGTGTAGGAAGAGGTTCTGCAGGTGCTACCCTCTGTCAAATGCAGCCCAAGGCTAGAGGATGAGCAGATCCTCAGCGCAAGTACTAAGCAATAGCACTGCTAGCAATATTGGCAATTTGGGGGAAAAAATAGTCAAGAAGCATCAGCTTTGGGCAGAAAGGATACTAACCATTAATAGGAGTTGTGCAACCCAGGCTCATGAAGGAATTCCTTGTGATTTCTCATTTTGTTTCTTGGTATACATCAAATAAAAATGGTTGTAATAACTGCTTTAAAGACATACCCTTGTTAAGAAACTATTTCTAAATTTTATCTTCAAACTGCACAAAATTGCAGTTTAACAGGAGTTAAATTTTTAAAGTTAAGTTAAATATTGTTTTATTCTGTCATGCCTATGCAAATTCTCCTGCACCTTTGGAGTTACGCATTACATACCTTGCTAATAAAAGCTCTCAGAGAGGCAAACACATGCTTAAGAGCTGCTTCTGACTGCCCGTTTTTGAGAAAAGCAAGATGAATATCAAAAACCTTCTTCATGAGTGGATTATGGCCATCGTTGCTTAAAAGTTGGGTCTGGAAAACAATAAGAGAATTTACTTTGCAGCAATGTTGTGCCTGAAGCTGAAAATGAACAAGATAATTTTGCATAATTAATCACACCAATTCTTAAGCCAGAGAAGGAGCAGCGCCTTCAGTAAAAATATAACCAGAAACTGTGACAATCAGTACAAACTACACTGTTTGGTCAGATGCTATTTTAATAGCAAGAGAATAAAACAAAACATTTTAATATTATTGCATCACTAATTCCAAAGCCCAACTCTTCTAGGTTTTGGACAATGTTCTGTACAACGTTCATCAATGGTCTAGAGATATTTTAAATAAAACAGGCTGCTACCAACATAACAGTTACACTCTTTTTCCATTTCATTTTATGAGTCTCAACAAGTGTTTTATTGCTGTACTAATCAGTAAATCACTTCCCTCATTTTTTTCAGAGTTTTGACTACTTGCACCTCCTGGGAACCCATCTCCCTTTTCCCCCCTCCCCTGTAGACAGATGGCAAACAGAATTACCTAGAGAGGATTAACACAGTTTCACATCAAAGTTATCTTGCCTATGGCTCTGCCATCCTTGCAGCCACTGTGCAGGAAGCCTGGCACATCGTGGCCACCCAGCAGGAAGGCAGACGCTCCATATCGATAGACCAACAGTCCCCTGTATGATTGTCAGCCCAATTGACCTTTTGCCTGGCTTGGATTTGTCTTTGACATCCTATACACATCTTGTAGCAGACCAAGTTTAGGATCCATACTTTCAAACTGAAATTATTTATATCGTCAATAAGAACAGGATCAGCACTTTTACTGCACACTTCTGTGTGGTAACACCGTATAACCATAAAAGCAAAGCAGAAGCCCATTAAAGCGGAAGGGAATCCAGTCTATCCTGTGGTTTGAAAATCACATTGTTTTGTGGTTCAGCTATATTAAAAAAGAGGCAACTGTGAAATTCAAGCAAGGTTTAACTCTTGCATCTAAATCCTTCTGCTATTGCTAAACTATTATGGAGCAATTTAATGCATGCACCAGGATGGTCTTTTTGCTCCATAACAGAAACAGAGGATACACTTTGTCTTCATGTTGTTCAATGCATCTAAAAATGAAGTCTTCATTGAGCTTACTCTGAAATACAGAGTTGTTCTTGTGACATTATGAAAGACACATTGCTATGAGCAGGGTTCCTCCAACCACACTACAAGAAGAGCTTTTCTGGAACAGTTTTTCAGTATTTTCTTGCCAGCCTAGGGTTCTCTCCATCACAAAGGCTTTGATTCTTGTAGGTGGCAAGAACTGCCATGAGTGTGAATTACTATATGGAGGAGAAGACGTCTGCCAGCAGCACTGGTCCTATCTGGACCAGCAACCACATGTGGAAAGCCTCTGCCCCCGGGACATCTATGAAATACAATTCAAAGAAATCTGGGTCTCATTTCTAGGCAATCTATGGTAGAAAACAGTGACTATTGTAAGCATGTTCATTTCCCTTTCCTTTGGTCCCTACTTTGTATATGATGCACATTTCCTCTTATTCTATTTTTGTAATGCCTACAGTCATGGTATAACATCCACGTAATTTTCTCTGGTCTTGCAATTTTGAAGAAATTGTGAGATTGCATAAGTGCATAATTACTTGTTGAGCCTGTGAACACTTAGTGTTTTGGAAAATAAACAAGCTGCAAATGATTTACTTTTGTAAATCCTTTCACAATCTGTAACTCTAAGAGAATGGGTCACCAAAAGCAACAAGCACACAGAAATACAGAACACTTTTCTCCAATACTTTTGATTTCAAAGCTGACCTTGAAACTCTGAGTGAAAAAAGAGATGGTGTCCAGAACTGTCAGGCACACTTCAGTGGCTATATTGCCCTCCAGTAATGCTTGGTGCACAATATCTGCTTCTGAGGTGCCTGCACCTGTGGACAGAAAAAAAAACATCAGGAGGAAACAGTATTCAGCACTCCAGCTCCCACAAGATTTAAATGCTGATATAGACAGGTTCTCCCTTTACACTTCCCTGGTGTTCTGAGATGAGGTGCACATAGCAAGATGCTAAATTTGCTGGCTCCATTTAGAGAATGCCTCAGCCTGATGCCAACCAAAAAAAAGTCAGTATTTCCCCTTAATCTGTCTTTAAAGCCAGACACAGACTGAGGTGTACAAGTTGCACCCACAGAAGGGAAATGGCAAATACCCACATGGAAAGGTTTAGAGCAGATCCCAGCCCAAGTCTCCGTGTAGGGCTGAACTGCACACCAGGGCAACTCTCCTGCCTGCCCTGCTCACTACTCAAACCAAGGCATCACCTGCACTCACTCCCAGCCAAGAAGCTGAGCCACGACAGGCAAGGGGAAAAGTCCTAAGTCCCAGGGGTTATTTTTAAGGGTCTGGCTCAGGTATCTCCCCTTCTCATCTAGGAATGTTGCAAGAGAGAGTGGTGACCATTGCAATTCTGCAGAGTTCGAATATCCTCATGCAACCAAGAGCAAATAGCAAATGGCTGCATGAAGTTTTCAACAGGCTAAAACTGCATGATCCCATCTTGCTCCACTGTACATACTGTGGTTGAGTGTGAAGGATGTGTCCAAGCTGCCCAGGTGCTGGAGCCGCACCTGCATCCCACCAGCTCTGCTGCGGAGCACTGGCATCGTCTGGGATTTCCTATCGGCTGCCACATGCTTGGGTAACCAGGCGTCGTGCACCCTGCAAGGGGAAGTGAAAGCTGTGGGATGGGACAAGGAGAAGAAGCCACACCACTACAGGATTACACGAGGTACCTGGCTGGAGACTTGGCCTCCCTCCCACAAGCTAAAGTGTCTCATCCCAGACAACCCCAGCACTTGACCAGGCTACCTTAGTCCTGCCTGCTACAGATGACCTTAGAGCAAATGAGATAGCAGAGCTGCTGCTCAGGGAGCTGAGATGGAGCTGTGACTTGTGTATCACCTGCAGCCGACTGTGGGGGACACTGCAAACCTGTGCAGGCATCCAGGGGCGCCTGGGGCTGGGGGTGTCTGCAGGAGCTGGAGGGGAGGGAAAGGGCAGGGTGCTAAAAGGAGGAGATTCTGCTCCCTGCATGACACTCAGCAGATTGCTAGCCTTGGCCCTACAGGCTTCCTGCTTGCTTGGGTTTGCCTGGCGTGGATGTGCATGCTCCCTTCCTGCCTTGGCTGTGGCAGGGAGCATGGGGAGGGCCCCTTCACACTGGCCCCAGATGGAAGAATACAGTACCTGGCAATATTTCTCTTCCCCACATATCTGAAGTGAAATAAACACACTCTAGAAAGAAAGAAAAATAAAGTATGTTACAGATCCTGCAGATCAGGAAAGATCAAAACATTTCAAATCTACTCCAGCCATGTCTGTTGCATGAGGGTTTGGGGTCTGTATTTATGCATTACTAGACCTCACACCCTTGGTTTCTGAACCCAGTGGTGCACCCGTGTCTCCCATCCATCTGTTCCACCAAGGAGGTGGGGGCTGTGAGCCAGGCTCCCCTCTGGGCGGTGGGACACGCTCTGCACAGCCTGCACTGAGCGCAGGGAACTCCACAGATACCTGCTTCTCAGAGGGAGGAAGATCATCTCATTGTACCCTGGCCAGACACCTCTAGTGCTGCATAGGACCACGTGCACCCTGAGAGGCAGCTGCTCTCATTTCTTCTTTGCCACTGCTGCCAGCACAAAGGAGCAGCGTTTGAATTGTAGCCTCACAATACTCACTCCAGAAGCACAAGGACGTTGATCAGCTCCTGGGGGGAGAATTTGTTCCAGTAAGCTAAAAGTGTATCTGAAAGAGGGAAAAAAATTACACTTTGTTGCTGTCGTTGTTGTTTTTTTTTTTTTTAAATAAAAAAGAGACTTTACAGACCAAAGCATCCAGTGATGTACTCTTTGTCTTTCTGACTGCCCTCCAGTATGCCACCCTCAGTAAGCAAGAGCCACCAACCTTCAGAAATCATCTTCACAATGTAGAGGTAGCACATCAGGAGCGTTCGGATCTCAAACTGATCCAGGCGGCTGCAGTGTGACATGCTGCTCCTCGTGGAGCTTCTGCGGATCTAACAGGACACAGATGTCACATGGAGGCCAGTGGCTCTGGGTGCCTAGGCTGCACCTGAGCAAAGGCACAACAAAGCCAGCACATTCCAGATACAGCAGCGTGCCTCCTGTCCCCAGCATGTGCAACCCCATCAGCACCATGTGTGACATGCTTTGGAGACATCTCCACCTTCGGGGCTGCTGCCCATGCAGTCTGGATGGGCAGTCTGGAAATCCTGGACACACAGCCAAAGTCTTCTTCACCCAGAAAAAAATGTCTGGGCAGAGACTGATGACTTATCCAGCAAAATGCACGGCAGTCTTACTTTCACTTCTGCTCTCTACAGCATCTAGGCTCCATGGTTTTTAAGTCAGTTTTTATCAAACAAAATAATGCATTGGCTTTCATAGTTTAAAACAAGAATCTGATTTTCTGCCAAATACGTACACTTCAAATCAAAGTGTCAGTTATTAAAAAACAGGAACTTTCAACTTAAGAAACATTTTCTTTTCTCTCCTGATTTTTGGGAGTGGCTTTTGTGTTGGTTTTTTTCCCTCCTATTTGGTGAATTACGCAAAGATAAGTGAAATCCTTCTGGTGAGTCAATCTTTGTGGGAAAGGCCCGGGAATTCTGTGGTGGAAAAGACTGGACTCATAAAGTTTTACCTTTTTTTTCTTTTTTTTTTTTTTTTTTTTTTTTTTGCATTCTCTGTGCTTGCCCTAGCTGTATCCCCTGACAAATGGATACAATTAAGCTCTAAGGAGGATGCTTCTCTTAAAGCTGTGCCTCAGATGTTTGGAGACTGACCCACAGATCGTATTTGTTGTTTATTCTGTGACAGGCTATGGATGTGAGTCATAAGAAAACAGATTTAAACATTCAGATTAGGGTTGGAGATACAGTGCTATAGCCAGAACTTTGCTGTTGACCATGCCAAACTAGCAAGTCAGTACAAAACTCACTCTGGGGGAACAGGCGATAAGTAACATATCTACCCCAGTGCAGCAGCCTTAAAGCTGTGCTCCTTCACATGGCATTGCTTTTACAGGGCTTTGAGGATATTACATTTAATGACAGAAAATCTATCTTCAACTACTCTGAAGAATATTCCTTCAAGGACACAGCAGAGGGTGTCTGGCTGTGGGGATAAGCTGAGCTGAAAGCCGTGCTGCTTTCTGCCAACCCAGCCAGGTGTTGCTGCCAGCAGGGTGGAAGCACACGCTTGGAGCTCTGCTGGATACGAACAGTTTGATATTCAGGCGTTTGGCTATACTTGGTCTTGTAGCTTTGTGATTCATGTGGGGGAGTGTGAAAGGCCCCACCTCTCCTGAGCGTGTCAGGACACAGCCAGTAGGAGCCTAGATAATCCTTGCTCTGCTTGTTGGAAGGGACAAAGCTTTTCAAGATGCATCAATGATTTATGCCAACCCAAGACATTTGGAGAGTGCTTTGAAGAAAACCAGGGGCTGGTCTGCACAAATACCTGATTTCCATGTGCGCAATCTGCCAAAGAGAGTACACACTATATGAACATTAGGACCAGACCTCTTTTTGGTGTGACCACGGTCACCTTATGCATGCTTGGGACTGTGGTTATTAACCTGTACTGATTTTCCTACAAATATCTCATCTTCTCTTGAGTCAGCAGTCACCAGCAACCTCATGTCATGGCAATTTATCGCTCAGCCGTGTGTGGAAGCCAGTTCCCAGTGCCACATACCAGGCACTGACCAGCTCAGACCCATCCAAGCACAGGGAATGCATCTGCACATCAATATATGCAGATGGACTTTCCCCATGGATTTTGGCTTTCATATTTCATAATTTGTCAGCAGTTATATTTTTAGCTCAGATATCTTTGAAGAGGGAAAGCATACCAGACCAGTGAGTCTGACCTCCTCTATTAAACATGAATCCGCTTCCAGAGAGAGGTTTTTATAAGCTGTTCTTTGAGATTGTTACCACAGGGAAGTCCTTTTCCCTCCCCCTTATCTAACACAGCCTGTGCACAGCCCACGTTCTGGTGCAGTAAATGCCGTCCTTTCTAACCCCAGATACATTACATTTTCACACTGATCTGGTGATCCAGTTGCCCCTTCTGAGTTCAGGGATCCTTTTGAGTCCTCTCGCTTTATCCCATGGCCATTTGGAAGTGCTGCTCCACTGGCTGGACAATAAAACAAAAAAACACCCAAAATGACATGGCCTGCACCCACACTCCTCGGTGCATCGTGGACAATGAGCGGGGCATGCAGTTTAGACAGTACAGATGTGGCTTGCAGAAACCCTTCGTTTAAAGTTGGTTCATCTGGAAAGGACAGACAGGGTCCCACCACATCATGGGAAAAGCATGCAAGCTCTTAGAAGTTGCTGAGCAGATGGCTATTTCAGATTTTGGGAGAGAGCTGTTTACCAGCTGTGCCTACCAAGGACTGGTGATAGTTACACTGAAAATAAAAAAAAAAGTAACTTTTTAGAAAAGTTAATTTACCTGTATCTTTGTCTACAATCAGGCTGGATCTATTTGAGGGGGATGCAAAACTGCACATGAATTCATCCCTGGATGCCTGTAAAGCAATATGAGTTTTGTTGTGACAAATGGAACCTAATACTAATTATTCTATAGAATAGAATAATGAAATAAAAAAGAAAATTAGGGCAGCTTTTAAAATGCAGATAAAAAAAAAACAACCACACACAAACAATTTCCTTTCACCCACAACAAGGAGACAAATGGCTTGGGGAACAGTAAAACATATTAAAGGAAATGATGTCAGTGTTATCCCTTTCATGTTTCATCACTTGATTTGAAATTATAATTGTTTAAGTATCTTTGCTGTTGCTGTTACTTTGCCCTAAACAAGGAGGAAAGCCTAGCCTGCAAGGCTGAGTCCACACAGACCCCTCAGGCAGGCAGACAGTTCCCAGAAAAGCTACTGAGGCCGAGTCCTGTTCCAGCTCACTCCAGTTGGAGGGATTTACCTCACCGTACAGCACTATGTATGCTGCAAAGAAACACACTGAACAATAGCGAGCAAAACAGCAGTACAGCAGACAGAGCAAAGTCACAGGAAATGCCAAATTAAATAAACAAGCACATTACTGGATGGCGGGGAGAAAAAAAACCAAACCAAACCAAAAAAAAAAAACCCACAAAAACGTGTATGTACAGTTAAGGCTAGCTGCAGGCAGTGGGGGTTGGAACTGGGGGTGCGCAGGGAGAGGCGGTGCAGGGGGGAGCGGTGCAGGGTCAGGGGGCTTCACTCACGGGGCTGGAGGCGGCTGCGCAGGAGAGCACGTCGCGGCCGGCCACTCGCTGGATATTTTCCAGGAGCAGCCCAAAGAGCGGCAGGTAGAGCTGGGCTATTTTTGCCTGCTGGTTCTGAAAAAAAAGGGAGAAAAATGTAGGTAAGAGCCCAGGCTTTCTCCAGTGAAAAAGGGAAACTCTTTAGCCAAAATGTATATATACATACATGTATATATTTACACACTATATGGTGTCTGAGGGCATGGGTTGGTGTGAGTTCTCATCACCACTTCTCCAGCTACCAGTGGTTACTACCCTTTTAGCTACAAGCTTTGGGAAGTCAGGGGTTTCGGGGGCTGAATGACATTCCCAGTCATACAGGAAGTGTGACAAACTAAATCCCGGATTTCCTAACTCTTTAACTGGCACTTCACTCACACGGCTTGATTTTCAAGTGCAACACTCAGGAGTAATGAACTAAAAACATTTGCTTTTTGCCTGGTGCTGACTATTGCTTCCAGTTGGGAATTCTCTGTAGCAAATGCTCCAAGTTAAAATAGTTTGTATGAAAGGATTAACCTGAATTAACTGATACAGACTTGTTTTTATACTTTTGAAATGATCAAAAACAGTCTGTTTGGCTTTTCTAAATGCAGCACTCTTTGGCAACTACTACTTTTCTTGATAAAAATTGATTATTCTGGAGTTGACAGAAAGATTAGCAAAAGATAAGTAAGGCCTGCAAATCGAATGGCACATTTTGACCGTTACAAGAATCCAACATTTTCTTCTGATTCCGTATGACAAAAGATATAAGAAATCTTGAAAATGATCACAGGCTGAGCAAATCCTCTTTCAGGCATTGATAAAGATGAGGTTTGCTTGGCTGGAGCACGACTGCAGCAACAGACCCTGCCATGGTCAGCCGGTCCTGCCTGCAATACGGCTGATTCCCAGGACACCAGCTGAGCATCATGCCCTGGCTCCAGACAGCTTCCTGGCCATGCAGCCCAGAGCACCACATGCGTAAAAATCCAGAGGGACAATTCTAAGGCACGTGGTATTTTTGAGGAGGCTGCACAGTGACAAGGCAAACAGCTTCTGAATTAGCGTAAGGGTTTTCAGGCACCCAAAAGAGCAGAAACAGGCTGCCTCTGACCCAGCCTTGGCAGACAGTTGGCAAATCTCTCCTGTTATACCAAGTCTGGCCAACTACCACGTGCTGTGGTTTTGTTTCCAGGCTGTACAAGTCACCAGGAATCCTTGCTGCAGAGAAAAACAAGACCATCTCCTGCTCAGCCCATCTAGTGATGCTGCCAAAGACGCAGAGGTGGGAGAGGAGAGGAGCTGGTTCTTGTCCATGCAGAGGGGTAGAAGTCCCTGGCACATCTGCGTCATTTCTACCCTTCATGCCCAGGATACTATCCATATGCCCAGATAAAACCCAGACGGCAGCAAACTAGGAGCAATTTTAGGAGCTGAACTCTAAAAAGAGGCTTGTTTTCAGCCTACAGCAAGGACAGGTAGTACCTGGACAGGTAGCCCTGTATTTTCAAGGGCATGTACTTCAGGAGGGATCAGCACCCAGAAAGAAAACAAGTCCATCTCCAGGCTCTTTCAGGAATACTGCATGCTGAACTGCTGACCAAAGAGAGTTGAAAACTCCCCAGCGGAAATGCAGCATCTCATGAGAATCCACAGATCTTCTCTTGATTCACTAATTAGCCAAACACACAGCTGACTTGTAACAGAGATCTGTCCTGCTTCCTAATTATAGTATATTAATGCAGGATATTAATTTAAGCCCAAGACCAGAAGAACATTGCCATTGTTTAACTTTGAACAGCCTCTTGGCTAATGACACTCAGGTTCCTTACTGGCTCAGAGCTTTATCTAAATACTCAGCATGGATAAGAGCACTGCAGCTATCTTACTGAATTATTTGTATTCCTAGACCATTTCTCAGAGCTATTTCTGTAATGTCATAAATATCAGTTACTTAAAACAGTTTCCTAAACAGTAATGAGAACACCCTCAGTGCACCATGCAAGATCTAAAACTCTGATGTAAGATTTTTCATAAAATTCAATAAACTTACATTTAAAAGCCAACAAAATATGCCTGACCTTGTGCTGGTATCTGTTGTCGAAGGCATGCTTTATCAAGAGATTTTTTAAGACTGCAATGGCCGTATATCTGATATCATAGTTGTCCTGCAAGGCAACAGAGGCTTCTCTGAGAAGCATCCCCACCAGGAAATGATGCCTGCAATACTCATCAGTTAAACTGTATTCAAGATTTACATCTGAAAGAAACAGCAAAGCAATGGTTAAGGAAACTGTTCCAAAGATCTATTCAGAGTGAGACAGAACAGTCAAGTAAGCCAAAACAGTCCAAGAGCACAGTTCATCACACTCTCTTCTACAGTGCAGTGATCTTTAAATAAAGCCTGAACTGACTACAGTTTTTTCTACCACTGAATTAAGTAATATTAAAGAACTTGGCATCTTCCAGCTCGGATTAGGCATTAATTGTGGCCCACATCATTTCAGCAGCAGCTAAATGAAGGATTAGGACTAATTTGCAAACAGAGATGGGTGAAAGAGGGAAAGACAGCATGACTTACTGTCTGGGAGCTGACAGGCTCCTTCCTCACTCCATGTGACCCTGTAAATCCCCGGAGTGCCCAGGCAGCAGAAGCACTAACCTCCACAGTGCATCTCTGAGAGTGGTAAGGAGACTGCAAGGTTACCACAGTTGCCCAGCTCTGGCAGTGCCATCTCTGCAGCTTGTTCCACATCCTCTGTGAAACCTGCATTCCTTGTCACCAGGGTCAGAGAGCAGAGCGGAGGCAAATACTCCTGCTGGGATGAGGGATGCAAACAAGGACATGGTGCCAAGTGACCTCTACTGCATCCTCCAGCAGTTTACACAGCCAGGCTTTCCAGCCCCGCTGCAAGGACCCTGGAACCAGGGCAGGGTTCCAGGAAGCTGCTTGCCAGAAGCTGAGAGACTCCATTAGCTTCTCACCAACAAACACTCAGCTCAGCTTATAAGCAGCCCTGACTACCAGGAGAAAGGCAGCTCAGTACCTAATCAACTTGGTTAATTAACTTGCACTCTGCATCTCACGTAGATTCAGGCTGTATCTATACTGTGATCAAAGGAGCGGCTGCAACAAAGGATGAGGCATCATTTTCACTGACTTGCCCAGGTAACGCAGCAGAAAAGCAACCGAGACAGAGATTTCAGAGTGGTTTGCATGCTCACTCAGCCTGCTACAAATGACCTTATCCTGACACCATTATCTCTTTCGGGCAGCCCATATGCCTAATCAGACCCACAACAGACAACCGTTTGACTGTTGCAGTACAGCACTAAGCCTCCCAGAGGGATAACCTCAAAGTTGTGCATTCCTCCCCCAAAGGGTACAAAACCTGTGTGCTCAGCTCGGATGTTTTTCAAAGCCCCACAAGTATGAAAGCTTTTCTGTGGTTATGCATGGTGCATACACACAGCTTTGAAAATCCCAGCCAAAGGGTACCAACAGCTTTGTCCCATGCAAAAACATATTTTTAAATTGGTTGATTCATAAGTAACATTTATTGGTTTGTGAAAATCTGATTCAGAGGAAAGAGAAAGCAACCCGAACTATTATCTTGCTTTCATTGTTAGTCATGTTAGTAAATGCCTAAGTGTCACACATCATGGTTACCTCATTAGTTGGATGCAAGCTAACTGATTGAAGGTTGCATATTTAATTTGACATTAGAGAATTCAGTGACACCAGTTGGACCTACCCACTGAAGTGAACTGTTCCACAGTAATTAAAAAAAAAATCTAATTCGTGTGTAAAAAGAAAAGGGACCAACAAAAAGACAGCAAAAGCAAACAAATCTTGGAGAAATTAGATAGTATATCATGTTCTAATACTTTTTACAAACTACTTGCTTAACTTTCAACTTCTGTCAATCTCTTGGGTTCTTTGCTATCACAAGATTGCAAAAACAGCTCTGTGCTGCTGACTGAGGACAGGCTTGGTGGTTTGCTCTGGCTGATGAAACACACATGTCCCCAAGGAGAGACAATAGGGATGCAGACCAGCTACCAGCCTCTCATCAGTTAAGATGTTTCAAAGAAACTGCTCCAAGAGGCAATCTTCCAGCTAACTGGGATGTGCTCTGCCTGCAGGCCCATCTATACCAGCTTCTGCTGCAGAAGCCCTCTTTTTCCATCTTCCTTGAGGCTATTCATTTTTTTTCCGAGGAACAGAGTACTAGGGGGCTGGGCACGTCCCTTTTCTTCATTCAAATTAAGCTGAAACAGAGGTGAGGCTCCCCAGCAGGACATTTCCTTGGTGATGTGCACATCATAACCCCCAACCTCTGAGCCCACTGTCTCCTGTAATGACAGTGATGTCCTTTAAAAAAAGAGTCTGCAATGGAGATGTACCACTATGCCTCTACCATGGCAGTTAAACCAATGCAAAGGTGAATGTTAATTAAGAAAGAGCGTTGTTATGTTATCGTGCCACTAATAAGCAATGGGGAGGCACTGTGGTTGTGTGTTTTTCTGTTAGCCATTTCTAGTAGTGCTCTTTGTTAAAACTATGGCAGGCAAGTAGCCAAACTGATGTAAGTGTACGTCAATTTTAGCACCTGGCCCAGAAAACTCAGAGCAGTCAGAAACATACCAGAATAAAGAAACCTGAGAGTTATTGCTGCTTTTGCCACCAGGATGCAAAGGGAACCCCTTTGGGATTTGCATGGCTGCTTCTGGAGGCACAGCCAAACATTCCCTCATCTCCAGCAAAATAAATCCACAGGGATTTCACATAGGAAATCCCAAGCCTCACCTTCGTCTTTGGTACTTGTTTTGGCCAGGTTATTA
Organism: Heteronetta atricapilla; assembly: GCA_011075105.1. Taxonomy (NCBI): domain Eukaryota; kingdom Metazoa; phylum Chordata; class Aves; order Anseriformes; family Anatidae; genus Heteronetta; species Heteronetta atricapilla. The sequence goes on from CM021734.1 coordinate 8,558,645, forward strand.
GCACCCAGATCTGGCCATTTTCACTACATTTATCTAGCACAGATGAGAAATCACGACCCAGAGAGCATGAGGCTATGTCTATATCAATCTTAGGATGCCGGTGAGACACTCTGGGCCCAGCGCTGTGCATCCCTACTGCCTTCGGTAGCCCAGCTGCAGCCAAATACTTGCACAGCACCTCAGCTCAGGCCCTTGCAAACTGCATCTGTCCTGCGGCGAGCAACATCAGGACCGAAGGGGACATGGTGTGACTGTGAAAGCAGGCTGGGTGCATGGCGGTGCCATGGCACATACATCCGTGGTGTGCACTAAGGATTGGCATGGGCTCAAGTCCTCTGCTGGCTGCCCAGGCTTGAGTACAAGCTTGAATGCACTGTGCACAGCTATACTTGTGTTCACAATGAAAGCAGAAAGCAACCTAAATCACCTTCTTGTGGCCATAAAAAGAGCTGGCAGCAAAGCAGCGAATGCAATCTTTTCTCCTTTATCTCCATTCACTATGGCCCTGATTGATGAGAAACAATACTTCTCAGGGGATGCTGACAGTTGTAGAAACAAAGGATTACACTTGTACCACCTGTATTTACTGAAATAGGGGTAATTTGTTTTGGATATTGTGAATCCCTTGTGAATTTAAACGTAGGAAATACTGAAAGGACTGATTGCAGACCATTCTGGAGCCCAATAACGTAATGCTGCCAGAGCAGCATCTTTTCCTGAGGTTAATGTAAATAAAGCTAACTCAGACATAAATTTCCTTGACAGTAAAGCAAGTTATGTCTGGTTTGAGGCCACCAAGAATGACAAATTATAGCTTTCTAGCCTGTCCCTTCAGAAAGGACATACCTTGAGCTCTCTGCAGCTTGGGTTTGGAAAAGGTCATTGGCAAGTTCAGAGGAATGTAGTGCTCATGATTGCAAATGGTTTGAAGAAATTCAAACTTGTATTCAACCAGCAGCTGAGGAAAAAACAAACACATAGACAAACAAAAAGATATGTTTTCAGTTTGACTTATTTGCTTCCAGTTCTGTGTGTTTCTTATACAAAGGCTGGGGAATGTAAATACCATTTAGTGATCTCAGTAATAATTGACCACTTTTTGTGATGTCCTCTTAAGCATCACTGCATGCAACTGTCACTTGGGATGTCCTTCCCTTTTTCATCCAGACTATTAACCAGTCCCTCCTTTAGTTCTGGCTCTTTATATTGTTTTAAAGCTTAAATGCATAGAGGCTCTTAGCCTAGACAGAGAGGTCTCTGCCTACAGAAAGCTCTGCAAGAAGTGTCTAAAAGGCCTCCAAATGTGTTATGAAACAATCACTACAGAGCTTTGGCTGAGGTAGACAAGTACAACCACAAACCACCTTTCAAGAAACGCACTACGTACCTTAGGGTCTTTTGGGCTGAATCCAGAAATGTAATCATTTATCAGGTTAAAAACAAATCCTCTGTCCATAAAGGTCAAACAACGCTGCAGAAAACACAGTGGCATGTAACCAATCATTAAAGAAGAAAGCAATCATCCTAAATCATCTCCATGCTACCATCCCACCAGCAGCCAGATTTGATCATCTGGGTCTCAATTTACTTGATCCTGTTTCTCTAAAATTATTTGGATGACCTCACTTAAGTCTCTAGTGGACAATAAAAATATTTGAAATGAGAGCATGCATATTTCATCTCAGGTTTTGAACAGTTTCTAGTCATGACTGAAAAGCCTAGATAACTTATTGAGTGTCACAGTCTCTCAGAATGTTTCTTTCCTAGGAAAGCTAATCTCTTGAGTTTACATCATTGAAGAAACCTGAGGGATGAGACAGTAAAAACACATTTGTTTGCTTGTTATTTTTTTTCTTTCCTTTTTTTTTTAAAAAAAAAAAAATTAAAGCCTGGGAGAATGAAAGAAACTGCTGACCTTCAGGAAATTAGCCAAGCTAAAATTGGCATTCCTGGATTCTTCGGGGATTTCGTTATAGCGTATGGTCACGTGAGGAATGATGGCAAGCAGGAGCGAATGCAGGGCATGCTGGTAGGACTCAGGAAACCGCTGGCCCCTGGGCAGCTGAAACCAAAAGCATGTTGTACACTCAGTGCTGCAGGCGAGCAGCTGGGAGAGAACTGAACACAGGCACAAGTTCCCTTCAACATTTGTTTATATTTTTTATATTTGTTTATGTTACTTCCTAATAAAACATTGGCACAAAAAAAAGCTGTGGCTGAAACTACAGTAGCTTGTAACAGAAAAAAAAAGGCTGCACAAGCCACAGGGAGATCTGGAATTTTTAATTTACAAAAGAGAATGAAAAAGAGAAAAGAGGGAAAAGAAAAAAAAGAATGATCTGGCTAGCCATTCAGCTTGTCTTTTTTTTTTTTTTTAAAAATAAAGAATTACATAGTTTTTCATTAAAAAAATGGAGGAGATAGTTTGTGACAGCTCTGTAATGCAGCATTGAACAAATTCATTTTTACCTTGATTTTGTTTTCTTCCAGTAAGTATATTGCCATTGATTTTGCCAACGCTTCAAAGAAAAACCACGAGTACTAGAACAAACAAAGAATATTATTTTTTTCTCAACAGGACTGAACACGCTTGACTATGTGGGGAAGAAGCAGTGTGGGAGATAGAGTTCGCATTCAAATGGCATTTTGTAAGCACAGCTGTGCTTGCACAGCCAGCTTGGCATGGGAAGCACTCTGGAAGCATGCTGTGCTACCTGGAGGAGTCTTGCCAGCCTTGGGGTGAGAATAGCTCCATCTCTCTGCACCCCAAGGTGCTCTGCAAACAGTCAGCAGAGTTTAGGGTGCAAGTCCTACCCAGAAGGGCAGGAACTGAGCTTGCTTCCCACATGTGGCATGAAGAAAATAGATGAAACTGGCAAATTGGAAAGCCCTTTGCTGTGTCATGAGCCTTAACACAGGCAAGTCCTCTGCGAGAACTTGTCTCTGTTGAAAGGGGAGAACCTCAAGGATGTGGATACAAGGAGCTGCCCTGGTAGCTGTGCTCCTTGGTGGGCTTGGATGGGTGGAAATGCTGGGCTTTATTCCAGATCCCCTTTTCCTCCCTTCTACCTTTGGCAGCCAAATACTGCCAGTACTTCACCTTGAGTAGCTTATTGATGGCTAGAAAATCTGCCGATTGCTTCAAAATCGTGGCCATGGAAAGGACCAGTATTTCATGGGTCATCTTCGCCTGTGCAACACTGGGTTTCTCAGCTCGAAAGACGTACTGAAAGGCAAGAAGAACAATGTCAGTGGTGTGCCTGCTCCCAGCAGGGAGTTTCACAGAATGGTATCTCATGACTGACCTTTATGAAGGAGCGCAAGTAGTGGTCTAGGCCTTCTTCATGGCACTTGGACACTATGTGCAGAAGAACCCTGGGGAGAAATGTGGTTTGTGTTCAGCGTGCAGTGCGAGGGCAAGTTCCTCCAGCCCATGAAAGAAGACACTGTCTGTGCCCTATCCTGCTCAACCCCCAAAGCCTCAATACTGGCAAGGGCGGATTGCTGCAAAGGTCCTCGTTTTCCAGACAGTACTTGCAGCTTTTGTGGCTGTACTTGCAGCTCTTGTGGCTGCAGTCCCTTACAGCTCTTGTGGCTGCACCATCCTTGCCATAGCTCAATCTATCAACAGAGCACGTAGAGCTGAGCACCCAAAGCTTTTTATCCTGATGCTGGACTGGACCAGGTGTCACCCTGACCAGCTACCTTCAATGTTCAATGACCCCTGCACAAGGAGGTGAGGTGGAGTGATTCCCTGTGAAGGATACATCTATTCATTAGGCTCTGTGCATACTAGGATCAAAGTCTGCAGCTTCTTAAACCCATATTGCAGTGAGCATTAGGCACCTGAACAACATTCAGGGGTTAGACAAGTCAAAAATGAAAATATGAAGTTCATCTGCTCCTTGGCTGCTGTCACCCAACACAAGATGCATATCCAGATCTCTACATGAAGAGGGAGCCAAATTTCACCTTCCAAACACCACCAATTCATCCACATCACACAGCTTATTGTGTGTTGAGTCTGTCCTCATTGTGAACCTTTTCCTAATGCTAATAAGCGTGATTTCTAACAACCGTCACACTACATCAAGTCTGAAAAATCAATTAAAAAATAAAAATAAAAAAAACAAAAACAAAATAACAACAAAAAAGATCTCTGCTGAGAAGTGGAGAAAAATTCTCCAAGATACTCTGATATCTTCCTGGTTCCTCCAAATGTATTAATTTTGAAGGCTCTTTTTTACTGAATTGATGTCACTTGTATCCTCCCTTGCTCCTTGTTACGTGTGCTAGATTTTTTTTCAGGCTGTTGTCTTACAGTTCACTGGGGATACACAGCCCCTGAAGAACATGCCAGCCCTCTGGAAGCACTCCAGGCAGTTGACGAAGGCAGCAAGTGCCTGGGTTCCCCAGCCAACATCAGGAATTTACATTCCAGTTCAAGTCAGAGGGAACAACAAACTCTTGCACATTGTCATAGACCCCATAGGCCAAACCACAGAGAGGAGTTTACAAGCCACTTATCAGATAAGGCAGGCTTTAAATTCTACCCTGAAACACTGCATAGGAAAACAGTTGTCATTAACAGAGAGCTACTGACAAATGGGAAAGGACCAGGCCAAGCTTTTCACAAATCTGTGGAGCTGAATGAGGGAGCTGGTCAGCCAGCAGGTAGCTGTGGGGTCACTTATTACCCTGTCCTTTTCCTCTGGCAATTTGAGCGGAATGGGAGAGTGCTTGGCACAGAAGCAGTCCCCACATGTTCACCCCAGGACTGTGACTGCAATGGGACCTACATCCCTGGGGAACCCGGGCTGTCTCTGACCTTTGGTTTCATGAGAGCAAGCTGCTTTTGATATGTGGATGCACAGTTCCTCCTGCAGTCGGAGCAAGACCTCCATGCAGTGGCATCCAGCATTCCCCTAGGCATCGCAGCGCTTTATGGGGCAAGAGCCATAAGAGGAAGGTGCATGTTTTTAATGCATCCTTCGGTTTATGGTGACCGGAGGGAGGACGGAAAGGCGCTTTCAGACCTTTTGCTCTGTTTGGGAGCAGCGGCACGGCAGCCAGGCGCTAGGCAGCAGTGCCCTCTGGGGGCTGCTGCCACGGCTGGGCAGGCGCTGCCTGAGGCAGCCTCCAGGGAGGCAGCACCCTGCACCATGGGGGTTTTGGGGTTCGGGCCCCCACCCATGGGGACACCACCGGCAGCTGGGACACCCGTGAACATTTCGGCATGCCAGTGAGCCGGCTTCCCCGGCAGCAAGCTCCTCCAGCAAACCCGGCCCGACTGCTGAAGGGAGGTCTGAAACCTCCAGAACGAAGCCTGTGAGCCAAACGACGTGATGGGGAGGAGAAAAATCCAGTCCCCAGGTCCCAGGTGCTGCACTGGGATGCCTCACCACAGCAGCTTGCAGAACTCTGCAGGGTCTTCACCACAGATGTCATCTAGGACTACTGCTAATTATATTTCTTGTCATGAGTGACAAAATATCAGGATGGTTTCCCTGAAATCACTCGCTTAAGCGTCCCCTTACCTCCTCGCCATCTCCAGCACTCCTTCTCAGCAGCTAACTTTAAACTAACACCTTTTCCCCCAGGCAGCTCCCAGGAGAAGGGCCCCACGCTGCCTCATGCCACTTGCCTGTGCCAGAGGGCGGCAGCATCTGGTGCTCCACTGCATGCCCGTGCGACCAAGCAGCAGTGGACAGCCAGCGCTGTCACTTAGCTCCCTGTGCTGAGGAACCACACCCGGGCTTGAACTGTAGTTTGTGGCTTTGCATTTGCAACTGAAGAAAGACAGATGGTTTACCAGACACTCACATGGTGCAGTTGACAGCTACTTCATCTTCCTGGGTCACATTTGTAAGGACTCTAAATAGTTGCATAAGAATTACAGGTAGAAACTGAATCATTACTTGGATCTCCATGGCGTGCAAACACTAAAACAAATGTTCAAAATACAGACACTTTTAGTTCAACATTTTGCAGATGTTAAATATTTATAGTCCACAGACATTTCTGTGGCAATATGACAGGCATTAGCAAATGCTTCAGGGTTTGGGCTTCAGCCTGCCAGAGGACAGGAGAACTTGGACCCATAGCACTACTTACTGCCTGCCTTTCAGCTGACAGATCCCAGCTGCATGCCTTCAGGGAACAACATGAATCACTCATGGCAGGTATTAATCCTCCTCTCAGATGAGCCCAGGCAGCTATGACTTAATTAGAGGTCACATGCTACAGTTTGACCCCAGTAACCCAGAATTTAACGCTGATGGTTTGCTTCCAACTCTTCTCACCCTTTCTGACAGTTTTTTGGTGTGACTAAGTACCATTTTCACAAATGCCTTTGAAGCATGGAAAACTGATGCCTGATAACTTGTTGTAAGACTTCTCTAAAGGGCAGAGCTTGCTATTGGAAATGGGATTTAAGTGACTTGGTGAAGGCCAAGATCATCTGTTTTACACACCCTTCACCTGTCTCATAGGTCTCTTTTGCCTGAATCTCATGATATGAGTCTAGGAAGGACAGTGTGTTTCATTTTCAGTTTTCAAACCTGCAAATCTAAAGAAACACTCTTAACTCTGTATGTGGGTATTAAAATGACTGAAATTACTGATGTATCAGTGGTAAGAAGCCCCCACTTGTGACTAGCATATAAATGTTTCCCTGCTTGCAGGCTGCAGTACGGCCAAAACAACAGTTTCTCTTAGTGCTTGGCTTCAAAACCTGCAATTATTTTTACTACTTAAAATATTTGTATGCTATCTGAAACACACCCAGTAACTTTGTGATGATAAATCCTCAGCACTGGAAATGGAGTTGTTGCTACAGCAGCAATCTCAAAAACAGACAGCTATGGAAGGAAACAAGGACAGTAAACAGCCAAGAAATATATTCCCTACAAAAGCTTTTGTTGGACCTGCTCCGAGGCCCTTACTCATGCTGCAGTGAGTACTGAAAAGCTAGGTCTGGGTCACAGGCCGTCTGTGGTCAAACTTCACTGAGTTACAATCTCACAGATCTTTTTTTCAGCCTGAAAAAAAAATAATCCTGTTTTGAATGGATAAATGTGTGAAACCAAGGAATCATGCTACAGTTTTAAAAGTTTAAATCAGATCTATGGCAGCAGCAGAGGAGTGTGCGAGCCTATCAGGAGGAGGGTTTGGCATGAGCATGGCAGAGCAACACTGATTACTTGTTTCTTCTACTGGGAAAGGCAGCAGGAAGCAGCACACAGACAGCAGGCGGTTGTGTCAGTAAGCAAATGTAAGGACCTTGCACAATGTACTGGTCCCAGCACTGCAGTGAGTGTATGTTCCTACAGAACCGGGCTCTGGGTATTTACTGATGGTCCAGAAAACATAAACAAAACCTACTGACAGGCACTGTTCACCTTTAGGTATTTAACAAGCTCTCCAGGGACTTCCTTAGCTCCCGCTTGAACCAGCTGGCAGTACTGGAAGAATTTGTGCAAGTGCATGTCCTGGAAGAGATGAAAAGTAAGTTCAGTGCAGCAGACTCGGTTTTACCTGCCCCTACTTTCCAGCTTACATATGAAACTCTGCTGACAGACCTGCAGCAGAGAGCCAGGAGCATGTACATTTCTAGCAAGGCTCCCGTCACTAGCAGTGGCACTCCTGGTCCCCACCTGCCCTCCCCGGGATGACAGCACAGCTGCGACTCTTTCATACTGCCTCGCTATCTGCCTCACTGACCTCCTGCAGTCCATCTGAAGCAGACCTCAGCTCCTTCCTCTGCTTCTCTGTTTCCCTCCCTCCTCTTCCAATGTGAAATGTAATTACTGGGTTATTGAATCCTGAAATGCATCTGGGAATGCAATTTAAAGGGTTGTAGAGATACTGCGCTGCTATTAGTTCTGTACTGAATCAGTAAGACCTTAAAACAGGTTTAGATGATGCTTATAACAAGTTGCAGTGAATGTAAACGCAGCTGATCCCATCTGGCACAGGACAACAAGCCCTGCCAAGTACATTTCCCCATGAGCAGTACAGACAGGAGGTGCCCTGGAGCATTTGCTTGGGATCATTGCACATCACATGAAACTTGGGGAAGTCCATCACCACCATAAGTCAACAGAATGCTTGAGGACTAGGTAAAACAGCCTAAACTGGTTTCAAAGGGAAATGAGGATTCTTGTTCTTGTGAAAAGTGTCTGCTGTTGTCAGATATTTTAAATTTATTTTTTTTAAGTCAATGTACAGTCTATTATTTGGGAAAAACCTCCCACCTCCACCAGTTCTGTGCTCTTTTGCATCATTGAAGCAGCATATTTCACAGAGTCACAGAATGGCCAAGGTTGGAAGTGACCTCTGAAGATCATCTAGTCCAACCCCCCTGATAGGCAGGATCACCTAGAGCACATTACACAGGATGGCATCCAGGCAGATTTTAAATATCTCCAGAGAAGGAAACTCCACAACCTCTCTGGGCAACCTGTCCCAATGCTCTGTCACCTTCACAGTGCAGAAGTGCCCTCTCATATTCACCCGTAACCTCCTGTGCTTCAGTTTGTGCCTGTTGCCTCTCATTTTTTATTTTTTTTTCTCAGATGTTTCCCTTGTCCTGTCAGCTACAGCACAATTGGCCAAGAAAACATCAGCACCTCCAAGGGCTCATTCACTCACACAGCTGTCTCATCAAATCTAGACAAAGCAGCAGAACCGTGCAAGTAATCCCTGCTACAGAGGTATCTCAGTGCTGCTCTGCAAACATGGGTACCTCTTTCCCACAGCACCTACAGCAGAGCAGCAGCAGAGATAAAGCAGTCACTTCCTCTGCATTTGTGTTTAAAGTCTACAGGGACAAGATGTTTGACTTACCTGGGTGTAAATGGTCGAATCCAAGTGGATTCTGATTTTAAAGAGGGGCTTTGCTCCATCCACCCACTTTGCATCCACGCTGGACTGCTGTGAAGAGACAACATTCAAGCACTTGGCCTCAGACTGTGAAGAGAAGGTGATTCTGTGCAGGCAGACACCTGCTCAGAAGGTAAGGTTGGGGTGGAAGAACGTGGACCCCCAGTGACATGACTGCAGCCACGGCAGGGCAGAGGGGTCCCCATGAGAACATGCATGCACAGCATATGCATACAGTCCTCACTGCACCATGTACAACAGCACAGTCCAGCCTGTCACAGAAATATGATCTGCAACCTATACAATCACAGAAAGTGGAATGAAAGTGTCCCATCTCCCACCCATTTGAATAGTAAGCTTTGGGGGCTACGCTGCTGCGAGGATCTTTCCAGCCATGCAGAGCACAAACACAAGGTAAGAACTTACAGCGGTAACAAAAGCTCAGCTTTTCTCTATGTTTAAGCCATGTTAAATATCTGCCCTACCCTTCGTGACTCTGTGTCCCCGAGACCCAGGTACCCAGGTGGAAGGTTGGATGAAACAGGCAAATGCCGTTCCAGGGTGACAATCCGTCCATCCTTCAGCAACGGGACCCAGGCGTACCCCACTGCAGAGGCAACCGAGGGACCAGAGTTAGCAGACACACAGTGATAGATGGTTAGCTCAAGCTCCAAAAGGAGCTGTGTCTCACCCTAAGAAATCCAACTCACAGTAGTGCAAGTGGCTTCAACCAGGCTGGGATCGATCATGTCAGCCTTGCTAAAACATATTTTACCTAAAGACTCAGTGAACAAAATTCAGACAGTGCTCAACTGAGATAAAGAGTGGGCTTGAGGAACAGAAATAACGTGTGAGCTGTGAGCACTGTGACAAGGATGAGGGTCCTTGAGTTGCTTGAGGACTGGTGGGAAGGAGAAGCATCCCAACCAGGGGGGCTTCAGTACGCTCAGTCTCTTACATGTGCCTAGGGTTGGCAGGACCAACCTTGGAGGCCTTGATTTTGTGCAAAGTTTTTGTTAGTGACTTGACTGACAATAGTCCTATTCACAAAAGCCAAATCAGGAACATGCAGTAATAGCTGTCAGATTGCAGCAAAAATATGAGATTTAGAATACACAGTTTAAACTCACAATTTGTCTCAGGTTTCTTTCAAAACAGAAAATTCAGATAAGCTACATTTGTGTATCTAGACATACATTTCATGTGTCTACATTTATTTTATCTTGGACTCTAAAACTCCAACAGAGATAATGTAAGCAGTGAACATACCTTGAGTTTCAACGGTGTCCTGTTTTTTTGATGTTGCCTTTGTATTAATTTCACAGCTGACATGATAGAAGGTGAAAAGCAAATGATGCTTTTGATGGAGGTGAATTGGAAGCTCAATTTTAATCTAAAATGATATCACGATAGATAAGACCGTATTTTTAATCATGGAGTAAAAATTTATGTTCTATTTTATTTCACAAATGTTACATTTTATGCAGTTACACAAGACACATTCCTACCCATCCAAGAAAATTCCTGGCTAAAATTTTCATCACATTTGCACATTAGTTATTAATGGGGGTGTGTGATTGGAGTGCACAAAGCGTGACAGTACAGACAACAGAAAACAAACCTGCATTAAAAATTGACAAAGTCTCTCGCTCTACTGAGGCGCAAAAGGGGAAAAGGACTGGTATATTTTTTTTTTTCCTTTTTCCATATTTCACCCAGCTCTGGAAAAATCTTGAAAAGCCGCTTGGCTTTGTAGTACCCAGGCAAATCAGTTATTTCCCACCATTTTGCTTTACCTCGTCGTAGAACTCTGGGCTCTGGTTGTGATGCAGCACGGCTGCGTATGCATTTGTTGTCAGGAGGTGGCCTCCAGGTTTGCCATATATACACTGGAAGTACAAATGAGAAACTGGATTCAGAGTTGTTGCCACACTAAATTAGCTGACCAAATTGAAACAGCGAGCATGAAAACTCAGTGCTTTCCCACCATCCTGCTCAACTTGGCTGGCATATGGACAGCACAGCAGTGAGCAAATGGCAGTCCCAGTTCCCTAGAAATACCGGGTACCCACCTTTAACGGCTTGGCATCAGCTTCATCCGAATCCCTGAACTCAATACAGACAGCAATATTCCTCGCCTGGAATGGGGGAGAACAGGAAGATGAGCCATTGCTCCAGGTCAGCAGCATCACGCCAAAGCCCACCAAGGCTGCCTGTGGCCTGTTCTCTGGTTTGCTCACCTTTGCAAACACTTTCTGATTCTCATACTTCAAATGCAAGGGGTAGACATAAAGGTGGTTTTTGTAGACAGTGAAGGGGTAACAGTATTTTGCAACTTCTGGGACAAGCTCCTCCACTTCAACTGCAATGTTCTCACAGCTCTTCTCAAAAGGCTTTATAGGAATATAAGAAGCTGTAACACAATCTAGAAGAGAAGAAAAGCATGGATGAGCACACACCCCAGAAACATGGGAAGTACTGCTTATGTGACAGGAAATTTGTGGTGTGAAACTCTGCCATTGCTCCTGAGCACTCAGTCCTCTCCATGCTGGAGGGTCATGCGTGTTGACCAGGCAGTGGGGCTTGGCCCACTCCCATAGAAATGATTAAGGGAAATTTCTCCTCTTGATCACGCAACATCTGAGGTCCCCAGCTGCATTAGCAATACTGAGAAAAGATGGGTGCACAGGCACCATGGTGCTCCCTTCTCCTTGCCAGAGAGGACTGCAGAAATGGCACTTTGCTGCAGCTCTGGGCAAAGTTGGAGGGCCTTGTGGCCCACCCACGTCTGGGCAGTGATGGCTGCTCTGCCCAAGACCTCTAACCTGAGACTCCCAGAAATATGACCTGTTACGTTACTGTTTTATACATCACACAGATGCTACCTAACTGAAGCAGACAGGCTACAGAAATGATGACGTGATACTGACTTCTCAAAATGCATTGGTTCTACTATGTCAGTCCTTGACTCTCTGCTTCAGAAAGATGCTTGATGGTTAGTTTGCCTGCAAATACCTGTGCATAATCCCCACCTAATTCACTGAGACTCACATCCATCATGAGGGAGAGTTCAGCTCAAGTGAGGGTGTTCACAAAGATTAAAAAAAATAAAATTTAAAAAATGAAGGCTGCCAGAAAAGCCTTTTGGACAGGGGACTCGATCACAGAACCCATGACAGGAGCTGGTAAAAGCCCATGGGGTGACACTGAACACATCACGAGTGTGAAGAATCATACTGAGCATGTTTGTGAAGCCCTCTAGTGTTATATAAGACTGGTGTAATAATAATGGCAAAAGCAGGCATGTAGCTTCCTTTAGATTTTGGATGTGACAACCAAGCTGCAAAGGAGATGCACCTCTCAGGTAAACCTCTGCACTTGGACCACAACCCTCCAAAGAATCCATCAGAAAGGGTTACAAGTCAGCAATTGTCCCGAATTACACATTTCTTATTGCAACCCCAAGATATTCTTGCTAACGAAACAGAAAAACTCCCCATAGAAGTGATAACTCGTGAGGCTAGCACCACCAGCATTTATATTCAGATCCAAGATTCTTACTTGTGAAGTCCAGCGGGATGTCTTTGATGACAATATTTAACTGGGCTGGAATGACCTGTAGTTTTGTCTTCTCTGGTCTGCATTAGAAAGAAAGGAACATGACTATGAATCTTGAAAATTCAGGTGCTGAACACATCAGCAGGGCTTTTTGTTACCCCCTGAGTATTTCAGAAATTGTCATGTCATGCTTACACTTACTGTTTAAAAATGTATATTAAAATGCCTCTGCACCAGTCTCTTACACTTACTTCTTATACTCTGCTAAAAGCTTCAGCATATCTTCATTTGAGAGTTTGCCACTGTCTTGCTTGTACAGAGGTGAGAATTTTGCTTCCGCATCGAGAGTGCCCTGGGAGTCTTTGAAAACTGGTCTGCAGAAAAGAACAGGCACACTTCCTAAATGTTGGTAAATATGCAGACATCTGAGGTCTTTGACAGTCTGGAGTTTTGATAAAGAAGTTCGATAAGAGGTTGATAAAGAGGCAAGAGGTTCGCTGGATGGTGACTGCTCCGATCACCTCCAGACCTCATGATCACTCTCCCATCCTCACATGGTGTTTAGACTCCACACAGTCTGCAACGCACCATGTCACATAGACTTGCACGGGACACCATCCATTTCTCTTCTCTCAAACCAGGTGAGAAATACACACCCAGCCCAGCTCCAAACCTATTCCGCAGTCATAAATGTCCTTCAATCGCCTTCCACTAATACTGAGTAGTGGATTTTCCTGATAGGAATAGCTCAGGAATACACATTGCAAGCTGTACACTACCAAATCCCAGCTTACCACAACAATCATCTGGTGTTCCTGTATCATTACTGTCACTTGTGTCACCACCAAATGGCAATTAGCAACAGGAGGCAGGGGCAAAGGTTGAACTTGAAGGCCCCCCCTGTAGGGCCTTCTTCTGATGTGAGTTTTAAGAGAGTTACCACTAATGTACTTTATCAGTCACATAAACTGGTAACAGTGAGGGAATAGGATCACTATTCTCTGGCTATTTCCAAGAATGTTAATTAAAGCATAGACAAAGCTGATTGCCACCATCAGGCCAGGAGGGCTCCACTCTCATCCTTTCCCTGGGAATGCATGGTGCCAGGAAGGAATTTTTACAGCAATTCCCGCAATAGCATGGGACAGGGTAATCCATCTCCAGGAATGTTCTGCCTTGAGATCAGTTAACTGCAGGTCAGCGGGAAGGTTACTGTCTTCCCAGCACTGTTTACTATTTAATATTTTGTTTCTAATTCTAGATAGAGTATTTCAGGCCAATCCACATTCTGCCTAGGGAGTCAGAGCCAGATTCTGCCCCCTGTTGCTTCCTTGCAACCTCACTGACTTGAGCGAGTTGGCCCTTGGCCCACTCAGCCTAATGGTGTCCCAAATAACTTACAGCAGCAGCTCCCATACCAGCCAAAGCACAGTCCAAGGTGACTAACCTGGCAGCCCAGCCAAAGGGCATCCTGTACTGCCCAAGACGGCTGCACACCTGCTTGGCCACTTTATGGACCTTCTGGGCTGTCTGCAAAACACAAGAGAGAAGGTGAGCATGTGCCACTGCTTCCACACCACTGGTAGCAGAATGGATGAAGACCAGAATTTGCCGGAGAGAAGCTAAAGAGCAGCAGAAACAACCCATGTTTCAGACCATGCTACTCCCCACAGCAACAGACGGCACCACTAAGCACATACTCTCATGGGCCCGTCCAATACCTTCCCCGGGTCCGAGTTCTTCATGTATGGCTCTGCACAGTGTGTAATGCTGCCCTGCAGCACCTTCTCCACGCGGGCAACCAGGAAGATCTCCACGTGTGGGTCGGTCACAGAGAAAACACCCTACAACAAACAGACAGTAGGCTATCAGACAGGGGGACATCCTACTTGCGCCACTGGGTTTGGCCCCAGTTGTCTCACATCACTTGCCACAGCCCACACAGACCCTGCTACGGCTGCTGCCACAGATAGGCCATGGGGGCTTGCAAGGCTTGAGAACAGTCAGCTTTTGAAAAACTCTAGGTGGTACTTTGCCTATAGCTACCAGCAAGCCCAAAGTGGCAATCAGCTTGAGACACTGACCAAAGCATGACAAAACCCCACAGCTCCAGAGAAAAGCTGACTTCTGCTTTTCCATGTGATTGACCTGTTCTCATTTCAGCAGATGAAGTGAGAGAAATATGGTCAATTGAGATGGCTGATGGCTGTCTGGGGGAGGCAATCTTTCCAAGTAGTTTTTAAACCATGGCTCGCACAACAGGGCATGGCCATCCACAGCAACAGCTCATGAGCGCTGGCTCACACAGTGGATAACAACACACCACAATGCTACTGAACAGCCACAACCTCAATGGAGACACAGAACATGAGGACAAAGTCAGTTCTTCACCCGTTTTATGTAGCGCAGGCAAGACTCGGGTACTCCATGCACAAGGTTCTCGCCCAGTGAACGTCCCTTGGTGTCCTCTGCCCCAGATGTGGAGGCATCCAGCAGCATATCACGAACAGATGGAGGGTTCAAGTCCACGTGGAAGTCAGCTGAAATCTTGCAATTGTTCTTCAGGTCAAATAATGCCAAGCTTAGGAAAAAGGGCTCAACCTGGAAATTGAATATATGTGTCAAAAAAAACCCAACACGGTACTGGCTCAAGAATATTCACATGCATTGCCTTTCCCACTAGATTTGCCTTCTGTATCTGTTCCTTTAGTTTAGGATACCAGAATTTTCCAGGATTCATATAATCCATGCTTATTTGCTCTGTAAATACATAAAACCACTTTTTCCCCTCATCATCTTACATTTTGATCTAGTCAACTTAAACAAAGCTACTTTAAAAACCAGCAATGTAGAAGGGTTTATATAAATGATAAACTATGGAGTTAGGAAGAAAAGATTACCCCAATCCATCAATTAGAGTTGTGAATTATTTATCCCTTGTAATGAGAAAGAAAGCAACTTAAGAGTGTTTATGTTCACATGCTAGAGAGCACTTCACTCATCATTGTCCCAAATCCATCAGCTCTGGACAGTCCAACTGCAAGGCATTAACAAAGCGTTCCTTGGCTGCTATACACCGGGGCACAGAAGCTTAGTATAAAGCACCACCCAGCTAGGAAAGCTTGAACACAAGGCTAACACTGCTGGGGAACCACATGTGCAAAAGCTGCATCTCAGGAGGTGCTCTACAGATGAGGGCTATCTTACACCAAGCTCAGCTTGTTTTGAAGCTATTGACCTTGACAGCACAACATAAGTGGCAGCAATTCCACATATTTTTAGTTCAAAGATCCCAGCAGGCATGTGTCCATGTAAGGATAAAAGTGAAGGCCTGCGATAAGGCTGTAGTGTGTCTGAGACATTACAACATAACTTGGAGGCATTACATCAATATTAAAAATGTGCTGATTAGGTCCAATGCTGGGCTTGATTAAGTACAAATAATCTTTGCTATCGGCAGTGCGCTCATCTGCTGGGAGTGACTGAGAACAAGTCTGGTGTAATCACTGATCCTACATGGACTGCGAGCTGCCAGTGTGAAACCATCACAAAGAGGCTTTTGCAGTCCTAGTAGGCACCAGACAAGGTACCATCAGCAGAGACTGGTCAGCTGGTGCTGCTGCCTCCCTTGCATGCAATGATCTGCTGCTCTGGGCACCTTTGCATAGAGGGCTGACTCCAGCCACAGCAAGTATAGAACGTGGTAATAGGGAGCTTGTCTTGGGAGAAAAGAGTGGTCTGTTCAGCCTGGCATAACAAAGGCTGAGGAGAGATATAATTGCTGTCTACAGACCTGAGAGGCTCAGAAAATACAACGAAGAGCTTTTTAGGCTAAGGTACAACTTTGGCACAATAACAAATGCATACAATAAAGTGGCTGTGAACACTGTTGGTCTGGGAGTCGGGAGAAGGTTAGGGGATAGGGAAATCCCTTGCTATTAGGGGAAATGAAATAAAACACAGCAGTGAGTGGTTTGGTGATGGAGCTTAATCATTTACCAACAGGACTTTCAAAGGGACCCAGAATACTGCAGACACGCTCCTTGTTCTCTATGCTTGTGAACCTCTGGCTTCCCAGCAGTCCCAGTTCCTGGCAGGCGGAGGCACATAAGGACAAACCTCCTCCCCAGACATATTTTGGAACACCAGAATTCCAAGGCAGAGAAATTCTGCAATGACCCTGGGCCAGCAGACACCACCGGCCCAGGTTCCATCACAGCTCATGGCCGAATGGGATGTCTTTATCCACCCAGATTAACATGCAATAGTTTTGTTGTTTTGTTTTGTTTTGCCAATGAGTAGAAAGATGCCAAAGCAGGAAATGCCTGAGTTCTCCTTACGTTGGTAGGTCCTCCTTCTGATCGATCATTGAGCTGAGCGAGAAGGTTGAGGGACAAATCCTGGCAGCACACCACAAAGCGCCTGCTGCACTTTTCCTCAAATGGCTTCACGTCTGGCTCGATCCCTGAGAAGTCTAGCCTCTATACAGCAAACAAAGAAATGCAGTCTCATTAAAAAAGAAAACATACACCTGAATAATGTTAAGGGATCACATCACAGCCAATACCATCTTAACCATTTTCATTTAGGTGGTGTAAAAACTACAAGACATTCACAAATGAGTGTCATTTGGTGATGTTACACAAATGTATTCAAGACATGAATTCATGGGGATGTATCAATTTTTAGCAATCTGGTTTGTATAGCACAGAAAACTAAACCTCAGAATGATTTCAGTTCCTTCCTGCTTTGCAGTAACCCTGGGGATCTTCCCAAACACCATTTAGAGCTTGGGGAAGAAAGCGGAACATAAGTCGTCGTTACACTCAGAAAAGTATCTTCCACTTTGAAGATTTGACTAGTTTAAGAGATGGTCCCTGTGCCTGAAATAGAGAGAAGGCACATGCTGTTGGGATCGTGAACAACATCTTGAACTGGAAGGCATTTCTAGATGCACAGCAATAACTGGCATGGTTAGCAACAACAAAGACTCTGCAGAGCTGGCTGGGAAATCCAAACATCCTTGATTATAATCACCTCCTTCCTAAACCAGAACACCCATGGCTGGTCTGTGCCACAACGTCTGCCCTCCTCAGAGAGCAGACACATAAATGACCAAAATACCATCAGCCAGAAAAAGACCCTGAGCCTTCACCACACTCATTCTCCTGGGCACCAGGGACACACAGCTACCAGACACCCCTAAATACCAGCACATCTCTTAGTGACAATCTGGCACAGTGTTATTAATTTTCCCCCCTCACATCCTGCAGAAACCTGCATGCCAAACTTGGGATACTGAAATCTCACAAACAAGTAATTTCAGCAAAATAGGCTGCAATTGTTAATCTGATTCTGGGAAACTCTTACCATTCTTTTCCCCATTTCCTTTCCACGAGAAAAGTGCATTGCAGGTATATGTTCCTGCTCCCAGTTTCCTTAGCACCAGGCATACAAGCATGCAAGTATACACCATACTGCCTGGGGCAGTGATTTTGAATATCCAGTGTTACAGCAGATCTGACTGGCCCACACCATAATGAAGAGCTCTGTGTATGTAGGAAGGTCAATGGGAGGGCAGTAAATCTAGCCAAAATCTTTAGACAGGAAAAAAGCATCTCAGATGCTCTGCATGCCACACTAAATGATATTTCCATTTTTATTATCTGAATTAAATATAGGAATTTCTCAAAGCTTCTCTTAAAAATAAAAACAAAACAAAAAAACCACCACAACAAAAAAACCTACAAACCTTTTAAAGACTAATTACATGTCCTTGTTAAACCAGGATTATATTTTTTTTCGCAGGTGTGAACAAGCCAAAGCATGCCAGAAGGAGAACCAGAAACTACGAAACAACTTGGAACACTTCTCTAAAACCATGTCAACAATTGCAGCTCATTCCACTGAAAACCCACACCTGGGCCTTGGCAGAAAACTCAGCTAAAAGGTCAAAGCTGAGAAGGAAACAAGCCAAATAGTCAATGAACCCCTGTTCCGCTGCATGAGAACAGCATATGGTGTTTTTTTGATTGTACATCCCCCACGTCTAAAAACTCTGAAGACTGAGGCTGTCCCTGTAAGCTCCTAGGATCGTCTCTAAGATCACTGCTCCCTCCTCCAGATGTGCATTGATGTCTCCACTTCTAAAGCTTCCGACCCATCATGGGCACCTCCCAGAGGCCCAGACAATGGGTTCGAGATCCAGAAACATCAAGATGAATTGCATAAGCCAGCAAAGCTGGAGGGAGGCCCTTTGTGGGGCTGTTGTGAGCTCTCCTTTTATTTGAGCTATCATCTAAGTTGTTGAGCTCATACCAAAAGGAACATGTGCTGCACTCCTATTCTCCAACCCACCAAAAAACACACTGCCTCTACAGGCAAATGCTGTGACCATGCAAGGGAACAGGGTAGGCATGATGCCAAGGGAGGAAAACCTCACATTTGCCAACAGGGGAATGTTTACCTGGACTTCTGGGTCAAAGGAAAAGAGGTTTTGTCTTCCATCATTTCTGCTCAGTTTGTTCAGCTGATCTGTTTCTCTTCCATACTAGGACAAAGAAAAGCATTGATATTACTGACTGGCCACACAGAGGCAAACATTCGTTATTTGGAAAGAATGGGAGCAAAACAAAATAAGTATTTTTCAGGTTCCCTTTGTGATATATGAGATAATGCAAAGCTTTCCAGATGTATCTACCAACACCACACAGTCAGAGTAAAATGATGTGGCTCTGCTAAATGAGAGAGCAGAGAGAAGGAGGCAACTGAGCTCTGGATTATTCAGGAGACAGGTGCCACTTAACTCCCTCTGCACTGATAGCCAGGACAGTCATCTCTGTGGAGCAGGAAAGGGTAGTAACAACCATGACAACCCTTCATTTGCTGTAAGCATGGATCTTCCTCATGGGTCCCACACTAAGAGTGAGCACCGTGCAGCCTCAGACCATGGAGATCCCCTAGCTTCATCCTGGAGACAGGAAGGTGAGATGCCCAAGACCCCAGCAACACTTGGTGCTTGCCCAGCTCCCTCAGAGCTGAAGTCAAAGCACAGGGAAACTCCTGTTACAGATGTGGTGGAGAGAACTAGCTATAGGGTTGGGAGAGCGATCTCTACAAACACAATACCTTCATCAGCTCTGGATGCATACTTCTCTCTAGGCTCTCCAGGATGTTTTCTGATTTTCCTTGCATGCTTGATTCATCATCTGCAAGGACAAAAAAAAACCAGATGTTTAAAACAACTGCCTGAGCACCATTTTATTTCCCTCTGCCAGAAAGCATACTGCAGTATTTGCTACAATAGCACAGAAACAGTTTATGGAGACTTTTCCACTTCTCGGATGTAAGATTTTTCCATAAATTACTAGTACCAGAGTGTACTATTAACAGCCTGCTAGGTCTTTCCAAAGCATAACTTCAGCACAGATCCAACTTTCCAGGAGTCTTGAAACATTGCCATGGATTTCCCATCCAGAGGAAGGGTCATGTTTCTCTCCACTTTTATTCCTCAGACTATTGTCTACATTGTAGTAAGCCATTCAGCATGATATCCTGTGTCAGCCACAATTCTTGCTATTCATCCAGACAGAAAAGTATATGCTTCTACAGGCACACTGCTCACATCCTGCCAGAGAATGGTGAAGGTAGGTGTTTATTTATAAACTGACCTTGTGCAGATTCCACAGTATCTTTCTTCTCTTGCACCAAAATCTCAGTATTGCTTTGAATGATCTTTCTCAGAGTTACCAGCCACTCTTCCATCTCCTGTTCAGTTTCAGCTGCGAGATAGTGGCTGTATTTATCTATCGTCTTGAGTTCAAATGCATAGCGGCGCATTTTAGGACACTGAACAAACAAAAAGGGCAAGCTTTGTGTTACACTTTCCTTAATAACTCAGCATAGTACCTTCTGCAAGGCTTCTCTCTGCTTAAAGCATCCTGAACTGAAATATCATGACAGTGAAAAAGTCACCTAACTTAGAATATAAGACTGTCCTTGCCACAGCACCTGTCCTGCAGTTAAGTCACAAAGGGCTTCACACTAGTGATCAAGCAGTATGCAGCTCCACAGTAGCCAGTTACTGTGAGAGTGAAAGAAAATCAGATTGAACCACAGACACAGCACTAAGGAACAGAAGCAAGCTCCTTCCTATGTCATTGGACCTTTAATATTTACCCAGAGAAACCAGGAATTGGTTTTGTCCACAGTGATTTTGCACTGCAGAACATTTAGAGGCATCTGTCTTAAAGGCAAGTGGTTCAATGCAATTTTCTGAGCTCTGCTGGCCTTTAAACAGCACTTTCTAATGAGAAGCCCAGGCAAATCTGATGCAACTTGAGAAGTACATCCTGTACATCACCGAGGCATCTCTACTACTGCTTTTATTCTATTCAGAAAGATAAATGGAAATGCACAGCTCTGACTCATCTACACTGAAGCAGTCAAAGTAATTTATGTTGCCCTGTACCAGCTCCATCACACTTGGTGCTTGAAGCTTCAGCAGAGACAGCAATGGCACAAGACACAACAACAATTCACCCATGCACTTTACTCTCAGCACAAAGCAAACCCAGGTTTAAGCCCAGTGCAAATAGCTCCTCCAAGAATCTCACAGGCCATTTGCAGGATGTAAGCCCCAAAGGGCTATATGTTTGCATAGACCTATCAAGACCTAACTTAAGAACCTAACAAGACATAATAAGAAGGTGCCCAAGACTCAGTTGCGCCAGCTATTTATTGGCCCCATTCCTCAGGGTGTGAGATACCCCCTTTACCAGGAAGACACCTGGTAAAGGGGATGGACAAAGCAGGCAGACTGACTGGGCAAAACAGCTTTGGGTTAGTTTGTAAATCCATGCTTTCAGCCCTCAATGTCACAGACTGAGAGAGCATTTCTGTCTGATCTAGCAATGCATAAGCCCACGTACAGTCATGGTGAAAGTACACCTACCTGAACAACATCATTACAAGCATCCAAGAAGATACAGCCTTTGGATTCTTTTGAAATTTTCTCATCTTTGTAGGAATTAAGAATGTAGGAGCCATCTGTGAGTTGTGACAAGTAAAAATACCTCCTCTTGAATACCTGCAAAAGTGCAAAGTCTTGCTCATGCAAGTATTCACTTTTCTGTATATTACAAGCAACAGTCTCAGTTTCAGTATCTGCCCTCCTGCTATGGAGAAAATACTATAAATAGAAGTACTGATGGCCCTAGAGTGTTGCAAATGCACCCTTTTGAGTATGACATGTTTTTGTGCAGGCAGATTTTGTTGTCTTCTTTAATTTTAATGTTCTTGTTGTTATTATAAGTTCACCCATCTAAAGCAAAGCCCCAGGGCTTCAAGCTCATCTCTCAGCTGGCTCCAGACTCATTTGTCTTCACAAAGTAACGCTGCATGGTAAATTCAGATCAGTACATTGCTTGCAGATTCATCCCGCCCTAGAGCAGGTATTTCCAGAGCCTTTTTGATAAGACCTCATTTAGAATTACAAAGCCATTTTCCGGAAGGCTTTGGAGCTGATGTGGAAATTCCTAGCACTCAAATGCAAGCCAAAGAACACTGTAATCCATGCAACTGCTCAAGGTATTTTGTTGTTGCTGAAAGCTCTCCAGCTTTTTCTCAGAACACCTTCCTTCACATTTGTCAGCTCATAGGCAGTGTGCTATCATTCAGGAGAACATTCTGGCAGCAATTAAGATAGCACCATATGCTACCAGGTGTGTGAGGAGCAGGCTGCCTTTCACAGTTGCTGGATATCAGGAGAACCACAATGCAAGCCAGGGCAAGCAGCATTGCGAGGCTCAAGTAGTATTTCCACTGCTCTAAATATCTGGAAGAGCTATAAACGAACACAGCATTTTTCATCCCAGATAGGAGACTGCCAGTAATTTCCTGCACCCACCACTACTGACACAATCGTATGTTCAGTAAAACCACTTGCTCACTTGCATGGAACTGGAGGGGAGCATTGTGCCTAACTGCTCTGAACAGTAACCTCTGGCATCACTTAGATGAGTAGTTTGCTGCAGAGATGCATCAAAGGTTGTGGAGCTTCAAATTTACTGAAAAACATGCAACTAAACCTTAGTTTGGCAAAGCATAAGAATACATGGAAATCTAAGTCTGCTAAGTGTTACACTAGCTTAAACATTGATTTAGCACTTCATTGAATCAGTCTTGAAAACTTTGATAGTTAATGCTACAGAAACCCATGACAGATCTCTCTCAAGGCATTACAGGGTTGATATCCCTCATGGATATGGGGTTTCATGCAAAACCATTTGTATCTTCCAAATTCTGTTCAAGGGAAAAATGCAGAAGCAAGAAGCAAACACTATTCCTGTAACCTTCCCCCCACTTGTAAGCACTGCTGTCAGAAACGATTGTCAGAAGTCTGCAAGCATTTAAAAGAAATAGTATAAACCTAATAACAGAGGGAACATCCCATCTGATCAGGTTACAGATGCTGCAGGTGAGCCTGGTAATTACAGAAGGACAGCTGGAGAACTGGAGAATTCTGTTATGGCAGAGAGGAAAGAAGAGAAAATCCTGATGCCATTGTTGCAGAGCAGCCCACAGAAGCAGTGGGAAGTTCATTGCAAAGGAAAGGTTACTCTCAAATAATTTTTGGCAGCTGTAGCCTAATTCCAGCTTGCTCATGGGCTGGTTCTCCACAAAATATACTCTGCATGAGCTTAGCAACAACGTGAGGTACCAGAGACTCAGTATGTCACAGCAGTGAAAGAACCAGCACACAAAAGATGGATATGTCTGCTTCCACAGTAGTACAGCAGCTTCTTGAAGTGGCGATAAGGGTGAAGACTTTCAAAGTCCTCAGATTTCTCGCATGTGCCTTAGGAGGTGACACAGTAGTGACCAGAACCAGCTCAGAAAATGGCCTCTCATTTCTGGTGGCTTGAGTTTCATGAGAGACTTTTATTAACTGAACGGAAAGCAGTACAGTTCAGGCATCTCTGAAAGGTGCCTCTAAGATCTCTAAGATGCTGGGCACTGAGGCCAACAATACTAGAGGAGGCTCAATCAAGAATGGACATAACTAACTGTTTTGAACATGTATGGTAATACCTCCTCCTCCAGAAGTTACAGGAGTAGAAATGACTTCAATCTTGCTGCTCAGAAAAGCAGATGAACAGAAATCCCTGCTCTATTTCCTTCAAGTTCATGAGGAGTCATTTTAAAACTCAAATTAAAATTAGCCATATGAACTGCCCAGTTCCACTTATGAATGTAAAACTTGTTAAACTGAGCCTTAGAGCAACTGACCTTACAAAGTAAAGAACCTCACTGCTGCCATTCCTCAGCTGCACAGTTCAACATAATTACCTAATATTCTTCCTCTCTACACTTTAAGAATGCAACTGCATGGTGAAACAACAGAAAGGCCCATTGCCACAGCAAAAACTTTCAGTGGAACTATGAAAAACTTCCCCTGCAAAATCTAAGCAATGTCATGCCAGATTATGTACAAGGGAGAAAAGGAGACAATGCAGCTGTTGGTTTTGGGTCAGTAATGCTCCATCTCCTCAGTGACATCATCCCTGCTTTTAGAGCAAAGCCTTGTCATTTCAAATTAAAATTGTTCTCTGTACATATTTTCTACTGCCAAGGAAACTGTCTATTCATAAAGTCTTCATTGCAGGGCAGCTGTTTCAGTTATTTAAATTGCCTTCCTCTTCCTAGCCTCAGCTGCTCATTATGAAAACAATCTTGGTTTTCTAGAGCATGCTTTGCCTTCTTCTTCAGCTTGCCTGTAGTGATTTGAAGTGCATTGGTCTTATATTCTTGGGAGGAAAGGGTCAAAAGCTGTTTCCAGACTGGGTTTTCCAATCTACCTTGGGATGCTCTACAAAAGGGATGGACACCCAACCGAACCTGACCCTGCTACCTTTAAAGATGTGATCTGAACTTAACAGGGGTTATGTCTCATTTCCAATTAACACAATGCTGGATCAGTCTCACCTTCATGGTAACAGTGATTGTGCTGTTTACATTTGCTTTGTGCAACCAGCCTTGCTTTATCACACCACCCTTCTGGGAGCACAATGATGAGGAATCCTGAAAGAGAGCAAAAGATCATAAAAAGAGGAGAACACATGAGCTGCCTTCCATGCAAAATTTCCCTTGGACACGAGGGTATGTCTGCACTGGAAAGCAATACTGGGAACTACAGCAACACAGCTATCATGTAGAATGTACACATGTACAGTGACATTTACAGTGTGATCACAAAAAAAAAAAAAAAAAAAAATCAGGGTCATCTCTTTCCAACAAATAAGTGAAACAGGCTAGTTTTGGTCACCTTTAACAAGGAAAAATTACATCTATGCTGACAGAGCTGCATATGGATTTTGCAACGAAGAAATGCGTGGTTCTTAGGTATTATTTCAAAAACCCATGAAAGCAAGGGGCAAGCTTGCTTTCCCAAGCAAGCAAGAAATTTTCAAAATGGTCTGTTTGGACAGTTGCAAAATGCAGAACATTAGATTTATTTCATCATTTCCTTTTGTACAAATCAACTTGCATTTTAAATTTAGGTAAAAGAACAGCAAACCCAAATAACTGAAAAGTAACTAGCGTATTTCATGTTTATCAAAATGAAAAGTTTCAAGTGAATCAACTGCATTATTTTTGGCATACTGGCTGGGATTTCTATCTTTTGTCCTGTCCTATAGTCCCAGAATGGGTGAACAGCTCTCCATCCATATCCAACAGTGACCTCTACTAAAGATAGAGGAAAACAAGATCCCAGACTGATGAAAAAACTTGCCCTGGTCTTTCCAGTGACTCAGCAGCAGAGATGGACCTGGACTGACTGTTGATGAACTATCAAGGCACTGGTTCATATCATTTCCAGCATCTCAAATGGCAGATTTTCACTTTTTTCTTGTCAAACTTCCAGTGAAAAGAAATAAATTTTCTAATGCTTTATTTCTCTGAGTAGAACAACCAATGATTTATCCTTTATAATGGTTCACCCTTTTTCATCAAAAGATTTCTTTTACTCAAATTTCCATTGCATATTTCTAATGTAAATATTCTGTCAGGAAATTGTAACAGAATCCTTTAGATATGGCCAAGCCAAAAGACATAAATATCAAAATATCTGCCAAAGTATTTGGAATACTCTCCCATTGCCAACATCAGTAACTTCACTTGTTTGCATATTTGGGACACTGATCAGAAGAAAAAAAGGTCTCCGCCAAATTCTGATAGCATATTTTTATCCCTTTACTTTTTCAGAGGCATGTTGATAAGCTCTGTCTCAGCTCTGTCTCTAGCCAAAATTCAGTATTATTAAAGAAGAAACAGCTCAAGTTAACGATGTAATGAAAACCAACAATGCAGCCAAAAAAAAATAAGGCCAAACTTGACAATACATTTCCATTTCTGAAAAAGTTATCCCAGTCCAGACATGAGGTGTGGGACATGTATAGCAACTGTTAAAAATGTGTATGAAATAGCCCTTCAAATCTACAGCTTTACAGGACAGAAACTTTCCTGTTCCTCAGCAGCAGCACCTTGGTGCCATGAGGATTTTAAACAGCTGGGCTAAAGTCTTCAGACTGTATACTAAAATTTCTTAGTGTCAAGTGTGGGAATTAAACTTCACGTGGTAATTGATAAAGAAATATGTTAACATGCCCATGCCCCACCTTGAAAATGCAATATGCATGGGGAAAACATGCCGTGCATATTTCCTGAAACGACTGCCAGGTTTGAGATATCCCAACTGTCAGAGCCCCCAGTTCCTCCATGTGGAAAAGCTCTCACGCTGCAAAATCTCCCCTGCAGATGGGTAAACACAAAGGCGCCAGCTTCCAGAAGAGGTGAATGCCTCTGAATATCTGCAGAATTAGACTGATATGTGAATATGCTGGGGAGAAGTAATTGGTTGAGAATGGCAGATTACAAGGCAGAGCATCAACCTGTTATAGAAGACGACTTTGATGTTGCTGTAACGCCATGTAGCTGGAAACTAAACTGTCCACTTTAAATTATGGTCACAAAGAATTTTACTTAGTAAATTTATTGGCTTCCTTTTTTTTTTTTTCTTTTTTTTTTTTTTTATTTCCCCTATTTCATTGCTGGACTCTATCAAGTGAAAAACCCTTGAGAAACATTAAGGCTAATCTTACACCTAATTTAGGAGACTCTTGGCTCCAAGAGATTATCTTGTCACACTTTGAAATAAATCACTATCTCAGTTTTGGCCCCATATCTGCAGTATGAAGCATTTCCCGTAAAGCCATTCCTGGGAGCTGAATTCTGACTTTGTCTTGTGAAATTTTCATTATAACAGATCTTAGAGTGGAATATGTAAAAAAACTTTCTCCTTACCTCATCTTTTTCAAAGTCTTCATCGATTTCAAACACATGACTTGGAATCTTGTCTGGCCTAAAGGATTTGCTGAAATCACATTTTCATTTTTAATGACTGGGATCAAGGATGCACAAAGCCAGCTATCTTTGCTGGCTCCACAACCAACAGTCAAACTGCAGATTACAGACTACAGCAGAATCGTTCAACTGCAGAAGATTTCAAGAGACCTACAGCCCCTTATAGCTTGAGACATCTAACTTCTGAATGCGCTTCATTGAAGCTAAGCACAAGGAGCATGTAATTAACATTCTCTGTATTAGCTGTCTGCCTTTGCAGAGTTTTTGCTGACTTGCATTTGTGCAACACAGGGATGAAGCAGATCTATCTATCTTCCATCTTGCTACAAGAGAAGCCAGATCAGACTGCAAGATTATTCACAAATTTTAATACAATTTGTTCAACAGTGTTGCTCTGTTGTTGCTTCACTTCCCTGCAACATCTTCAGAACAGACCTACTTTGGCCAGACTGTTTGTCCTAAGCCTGATCAAACCACAGTCCCATGACCATGTATTAGTATTCCAAGGGAGCATGACACTTACCATGGCAACATCCGAAAGTCGCCTGAGTATTCCTCATATTTGTAGTTTACCACATGCCAGTCTGAGCTGTAGGTTTTAATGCACTGAAAGGAAAACAATACAGGTATTTGAAAGCTACAGAAAGCATAACAAAACCATGCACAAGTTCAAAAGCTTACAGACTGCTGGGTGATGTAAGTGGAAAGAGTGTAAACAAGGCTGCTTCACTTATTTTTGTGCTACCATACCAGATTTCATAAGGAACCTTTTCAGCACAGAGACAAAAATCACACAGCATCTGGACTGCCACACAGCTGCTGATTTTGTATCCACATAGCTCTAACACTTTAAAAAAGGAATAGTGATTTGCAAGGGAACTGCTTTCCAGAAAACACCAATTTCCTGCCCTCAGAACTACAGTGCCTCTCGTTCGACACTGATCATTGCCTGGCATTTACTTCCACTGCACTTGGAGGGAATGGTCTTAGAGGGCAGCATTTTGCAGAACAAACCTGCAGCACTCAGGGTGCAGCTAGAGAGGCTGTGCAGGCCAGCCCCTGCCCTGCTGCACACCCCGCACCTTGCAGCTCAAGCCACACACCTTGTCTGCATACAAAACCTGCTGGAAAGAAGTGCCACACAAGAGGCATGTAGGAACTAGCTAGTGCAGTACCCTGCCACTGATCAGTGCTTCCCAGGGTACACTGAGAGATCTGCAACCTCATAGAAAAGCAGCTACAGCAGAGCATCTCACTTAACGAGAGAAGGTGCTGAGGACGGGCATTGCATGGATTTTCACCCCTACCTCTTTGACAAAGAGACTCTGAGCTTTCTTCAGAGCATCTTCTGGCACTGTAGACTGGACAGTCCTTCTCTGGCGACTGATAACTGAGATCTGCAGGGGAAAGGAGAAAACGGTTTCAGTGTAAACTTGGTCTTCAGGAATTGATACTTGCTTTAAATAAATATGGCGGGCCCAAATCACCAGTGGGTTGTTTCACTTTTGTGTGTTAGTAATGCAGCCAAAATCAACATGTAGCCAAGCGTGGAAATTTTCCAAAGTAAACAGGACTGGAGATGAATGAGCATCAAACATGAGAAAGAGGCAGTGCAAACTCACAGACACATCTTCAATCGGAAATATCAGCAGGTCCCGGAGGGGATCACTGTAGATCTGAACTTTGCGTTGAAGGATCACGTTCTCATAGTCCAAGGGTTCAACAACTTTGGTTTTTTCCTGTAGGAGGAATAGAAGGTAGAATATTTAGAGATGTATAATATATAAAATAACCAGTAACGAACATCTTGTGCCTAATTTCATCTGACAACTTCAAACCATGTTACCAAAGGACTGCTTATTAGTTCAACAATCAGATACTTGCATGATACAAGGAATCATTGATGTACATGTGGGGGAAACAAGGGGTTAAGTTATTTGTGCTTGGTAATAAACTACAGGAAGAAAGCAAGTACTGTGCTGTTCTTCTCCAGGCACAGTCTCTAATTTCTTATTGGAGAAAGCAATTCTCCTGGAAAGGCTGCAGCTTCAACAGCTACAAGCTTCAGCTTCCACCAGTATGAGCACAGCTCAGAAGGAATAGGGGCTCTACACCAGCTGGAAGCTGGTTTTGCTAGACAAGATGATGAGAGTTGTGCTATCTCTGGAAATGTGCTGCTGCTGGGATAGTAGTAAGCTGGTTGCAATAACCTCCAGTGCAGGAATCTCTCCCTGCAGAAGGAAGATTCCTCTGGAAAAGCTGGAAAGTCTTCTCCATTAATCACACCTCAGCCACAGCCCACATCTGGAAAACCCTGGGGCCTGGTTTTGCTCTCACTTACATTTCTGGGAAGCAAGAGGAACTTAACCACAATCTCTGGAGTCACCAGTAAAAACTATGAGGAGAGTGCCAGTATGCTTACCATTGCATTGCTTCCGTTCATGCTACAAGCCCAGAAAACGTAGCTTAAAAATGTTAGAAAAACAAAGACAACTTCCAAAGTAGAAAAACGTCATCTTAGCTGTCCACTCCTAAACTTTGGCTTTCATAAGCAAGAGTCAGGCACTTAGCACTGCAGTTGTAAAAATGACACCAAACCAAACCCATGACCCTGTATGCACAAGAATGCTCATAACAAAAGAGGAAGTAAATTCCAATACATGAACTTTCCCTTGCTTTGAATTCCTACCAAAAGACTGTCGCTGCCTGGCCATGCTATGGATGGTGTTAACAAAACCCCTCCAGCGTGTGTGGTGCCAGGCTGGCACGTGCCCCAGGGAGATAACGCCCTTGCAAGACGGTGTGCTTGGGCTCTTCACGCTTGGAAAAGGAATGTCAGATGCTTCTCCAACAGCAGCAAGAGTTATCACACAGTTGATTTGTTTTTTTAACCCAGATGAACTACTCACATAGCTCCCTGAATTAAAAATTAGACGGGTGGAAGTCTCTTGCTGAAGACAACAAAAGCTGCAGCCTGAGAAAATGACTCAAAAACAAGGATTGAAAGCTCAGCACCATGTAAAACCACCAGGTAAATAAATAGCTGTGCCACTGACCATCCAAACAACTCAACATTGCCTGTGATGCATGAGAGAAGAAATCAACATTGCTATTCCAAAAGCAATCATAGCCAAACAGTTTCTGTCCCATGCCCTTGGCACCTGAGTCTCCAGGATGCATTAATATGATCAAGCATTTTGCAGCAAATGTGAGCCACTTGTTTTAATGACAGATGAGCATCTCTTATGTTGAAGTGGAACTGGTGCTGGGACTCTGGGGAGAAAGTTGTCACATCAGCAGGTAACAGTCCCAGGTGAGAGCCATTCAGGGGTGGTCATGTTTTAATCTTGTTTTTATCTTTTTCTGAAACATTGTAGAAAACCTTAGTATGTTGATATTTTCTCATACAGAAGCACCTTAAAAAAATAAATGAATTGTGGATTTTTTCCGTTTTTCTGCTATACAATGGCATATGGTAAAAAGAGAATAAAAATCCAGACTCTGTGGCAGACCTGGATGGTCTGATGGACTGGAACAGCAAAGGCAGACGTCTCTCTGAGGCTGCCTCTGGCTCTTCCCACTCAAGGGCAGC
Source organism: Heteronetta atricapilla (assembly GCA_011075105.1). NCBI lineage: Eukaryota > Metazoa > Chordata > Aves > Anseriformes > Anatidae > Heteronetta > Heteronetta atricapilla. The sequence continues at coordinate 8,589,102 of CM021734.1, forward strand.
TCTGCTGAGCAGAGGCTGTTCTTCCATCCCAGGTGCATACCTGGTAAACCTGTAGTATGTTCAGAAAGCAAAACTGAGATGAAATATTTTCCCCACAGCACTTCAGAAATGCAAAGTGGGTACCTCGCATGACATGTTTCCCCAGACTGCATCCCAGCAGCAGGACAGCATCCTAGCAGCTCGCTGAAGGAGGAGAGAGCGGAGCCTGTGCGTAATCAAGGCCTGTGTTACTAGCATAAGCGATGCCTCTGGTCGGGGTGATTTCTGCACTGGCTTTTGTCAAGCAACCGCTCCGCCCTGCTTCTGGCTGTCCACAAAGAAACTCTTACTTTTGACTGAAGAAAATACACCTCCTGCCCAAGGCACTTTTGCATTCAAAATGTCTATTTTCCATGCTGCAGTAATCCAGCAGGGATTAGCTCAGATATTTGAAACGGCTTCCTCTTAATTGCTCTCTGGAAAACTTTGCTTCACTCCTAATGCAGTCGCAAAGGAAACCTCACAAGCCTCCTGTTGCATGACCAGCAGCAGCACCGTGGCATCACAGGGAGCAGCCCACCAGGACATGCACAGGGAAGGGCAGCATTGCCCAGCAGAGAGCCCATGATGTGTGCCAAGCTAGGGGGCTGGGGGATGTGGGGCGGCAAGCGTTGCCAGCCCCAGCACCGCGTGCCACCGGCACAACCACCCCTGGAGCTGCTCCTGCTCTGGCAGCCAGGACCTGGCTTACGCACGAACCTTGTGTAAAAGGAGATCACTGGAAAATTAGGAGTCCCTAAAAAACAGCAGGAAGACGGAGAGAAGGAACCACTTTTTTCCTCAGTTAGCCTCACGTTCTTTAAATGCTTAACTGGATTTGGTTAATCATCTGAAGCACAGGTCTTATTTCGTTATAACGCTATGTACTTCTGCAAATTTGCCAAGCCTGGCACATTAACATGACTTAGGACATTCATGAGCTGCTCTTGCAGTTGCAAATCAGGCATCCCTAAATCTCAGCCACTCCGCTGCCCAATCCACCTTTCTCGCTGCCATCACCACAGCAATCCCAACAACTGGTCTCATCTCACCCTAGCAGCAGCTGTAATGGTAAATGAGATTCCTTCTAAGAGTCTTGCACATTGCTGTGGCATTAAATAGTGGCTTTGGGTACTCTGAATTCAGGCCTCCCAATTACTCACTATTTTCAGTCCTGTTTGCAACACGGTTCTGAAATGGATTGTGTTTCAGAAGTTGTAAAAGTTATCTTGCATTAACACTGATGTCAATTACAGGGTAATGACTTTGAGGACCAAAGAGGACCCCTTGTTCTCACATGAGGGGCTTCAAAACCCTTATAGCACTGTCCACTGCAGGTACAAAAAAGCTTCTTACAATAACTCACTGCCGCCCTTCCCCACTTGTGGGTTTGGTGATACCGGGCAGGAAGCGTGCTGCAGGCTGCTGCAGTGCCAGGGCAGGTGGTCCAGGGAGCTCCAGGAGGCGACAGATGGGTGCCAAGGGAGGTGTCCCCCCGGCAGGTTTGCAGTCCCCACAGACTTCGTTTCTCCTCTAGGGATGTTAGAAACACAGTCCCTAGTGCTCTCCTTACCCAGGCTGCACAACTGGCTTGTTGCAGCAAGGAGAGTGCAGGACAAGGGTGGCCACACACAGCAGCCCTCTGTCCCCTGCACCCAGCTCAGCACAACCAACTTGTCACAGGCCACGAGGGGAACCAGAGCCGTGTCTCTAAAGCGGAGCCAAAAGATATAGGTCAAGCTATATGTAAGCAAAGCAACAGCTAGCAAAAGGATGTGGCCTGTCTGCCTGCTGCCAAGGAAACACGGACGCCTCCGTCTGTCCAGAACTGCACAGGGCCAGATGTGCTCACGCCCCTGCAAACAGAGCTCCAGAGTAAGGAAGGGATATCACAAATATTTTTCATTCTTTGGCCCACCCAGGCACCCAGTGTCCCATCAGGGCAGGAGATAAAACTTTAAGCCCTGAAAATCAGATTTCAAAGTCTTAGTTTTTCTGATGAGCTTGGTTAACGCAGACATCTCCCAGCAGACAAGGCTCAGCCTCACACTGCTCCGTGCTGTCACAACAGCAGATGGCACCCACCAAAGTCATTACTAAAGGAGAGGAAGAACTATTACACTAAAGCAATTAGAGTCCTAGAAACCACAAATTCCTCCACAGGGAAAGCCAATATCCAAGTGCAAAGAAATGCTGCCAGTCCAGCAACAAAATCATCCAATTTCTGCAGGAAAAAACACACAGTGATGCCAAAGCAAGCCTGCTCCAGACAGGCATACAGCAGCTGCTTACCCAGGGCCGGCAGAGGGGTTCCTCATGCTGCCCTGTGGCTTGCTGCAGCACCCTGTAGTAGGGTGGGCAGGAGGGGGAAACTGCGAACACCCAGCAGCAGCTTCCAACCCAAAGCACCGCAGCCCCGCACATTGGGATAAAAACTGGGACTTGTTGGGAAAGACCTCGCAGAGGAGAAAAACGAATTTACATGATTTTAAACAAAAAGTTGATGTGGGGAGCAGTGAGCCCTTGTGGAGGAGCCCTCTCACTTCTCTTACAAAAAATGCTGGTTCGATGCCTGCACTCTGGACCGTTCCTGAAAACACTGTGTGCTTCTGCCCCAAGAGCGTTGCTCTCGTGAGCACAGGGCTTTGCGGTGTACGAGGGAAAGGGTCGTCCGCAGACCCCGAGCCCCCGTCCAGGTCAGGTCATGAGGCTCCTCTTGGACAACAGCACAGGCAAAACAACAGCCAATCTATTACAGTATTGACTCACCACCAAGAAGCAAGTTGGCTGGCATTTTAACAGGAAATTCAATTGAATTACTTCAACAGAAACATGCCCACAGACGCCAACGCTAGGCTCTGCCTTCGTCCAAGCACAAGCACAAAGAGCTGGGCCCCCGGAAAGCCCCAAGTAAAGGTTCCCAACCTCACCGCCCTGCTTGTCCAGCCAAGAAAAAGCACGAGAGCAAAACTCCGCTGAACAGACACCACAGGATAGGGTGAAGGAAAGCGTTAGCAAGGGAATAACACATTAACCAAAATGAGGGAATCTGGAGCAGTCAGACTGAATTGTCTCTTTTCTGTATCCATTTGCAAAGCTTGTCAAATTCCTTATATTTGCTTTATAAACAAGGGTACACAACAACACCTGGACATATTCATACTGGGAAGGACATTTCTATTTTCAATTTTAATGGCTCAAAAAAGAGTGACCATCTGTCTTCTACTGTCCTGCATTTGTACATTGTACAAATGTGAAACTTTTGTTGCACAATAAAAGCTTATTCTATGATTGTTTTTCTGAGTTCCTTTTCTCCCATAATTACAACAAATATAATCAAATGGACACAACTGTACAGAAAGTGAGGGAAAAATGTTTTGCTCAAGGATATTTTAGAACAGAAACCAAAGGAAAACTATCAGAAAGTACGCATAATTTCAGTCCTTTCAGGCTGTATTTCATTTAAAACAAACAATAACTAGAAAATAAAACAATCTGATGGCAAACCTGCCTGGTTTGGCTCTGTTTTAACCACTGTGCTTGTCTGTTTGCGTTGACACAAGCCCCAGGTTGGCTGCCAGCACACATTTCCCATTGCACAGCGGAAGCCAACCCCAGAAAAAGCCACAGCCCCAGCTGCAACGGCTGCACGGTGTTCGGCTTTCGCTTCTCCCTGCGAGCGCCGCGCTGCTAACGGCTAGCGCACGCGCTGCTTCTGGGCTTGCCCTGCGCGATGCTCAGCCCTTCCTGCAGCACTTCCTTCGCACCTCTCACTGAAAAGCCTGCAGGCTCAGCAGCACCCGGGACGTCAGTTTCTCACTTCCTCAGAAGTGAAGCTTCAGCCAGCAGCACGAATCCATGCTCACGAAGCAGCTGGAGACACAAAGGATCCGTGTATCAAAAGCGATGCTTATTTACGGTACCTGAGAGAAAAGGAAATAGCGCAGACCACGTACACATGTAAATGCATTGCCTCACACGGTACAACTGTTCTGCAAAATTTAGCGAGCGTTTTATAGCTGATTTATTTACTGCTTCATCTGTTGCAACCTGGTAATGCACTTACGTGCAAAGCCTAGCGAAGCACAAATTTTAAAACAAATCCCAAGGGACCAAGCAGGTGAGATACACAGAAAATAGACAACAAATTAAATCTGGGGAATTGATTCAAAGCTAAAGGGGCAAATAAAGGAATTGCACAACTACCCCCTGCCCATAACAGGCACAGTCGCATCACTTCTGAGACTGGCATCGGCCCTCCTCAGAGAGGGACCACTTCCTACCACAGTATGCAATCTGGAAATGCAAAGATACCACTCAGAGAAGAAAACTCCTTAATTAGGGCTTTGCTCGTGAGCCCTGACAGTCCATGGGAGAATTTATATGGAATCTGGGAACTGAGAAAACCCATTTGGCAACTTCTATGGACATGCAGAACTGAGGAATTTCTACCCATATAAAAGCTTTTCCAAAGCCAAGGGTTCAAAGATCACAGGTTGTGGCACTCTCAGATTGTGTGGTCCTGAAGAGTTTTTTTGTTTTTATTTATTTAAGTAGCACATTGATAACTTTTTGCTTTCTCTGCCCACAGTTCCTGCACTGCCATCTGATTGCATTTACAGGCTCTAGCTCAAGCTTGCAAGAGGGCTAGAGCACTTCATTTAAAAAAGCTGAGATTCACAGATAACTCATTATTCCAGGAACCTGGGCATAAGGAAGAAAAACAAAAAGTGAGAGACCCTGAGCTTGCCTGTTCAACGTCTGGAACCGTTGTAACCCAGTGCAAAACCAAACAATATCTGAAGCAGAGGAGACAAGAAAGAGGTGGAAACAGAGAAACAGGGGAGGAAGGGCAAAGAGGGCGACAGCGTTAGTCAGCACAGATGGCAGCAGTCACAACACGACGCAGCCTTGCTGCTGCCAAGGGGTTTGCAGGCTTCTTAGCGAAGCCACATTTTGAGGAAAAACCAGGAGGGAGGCAACGAGGCAGCTCTCACTGGATGGCGGGGAGCTCCTGCCTGTGAGCCTGCTGCAAACCCAGCCCTCAGCTGGGTGGAACAGCCGGGCACAGTAAGAGATGCACAGAGATGTGCTACAGGAAAACCACAGGGATGAGAAACAGTCAATAAAGTGGGGTAGGAGCAGGCCAAAACTATTTTTACACTGGCCAGAGAAAGTTTAGAAACACGAGACAAATGCCCAGATAGGAATCCTGGTTGTGCTGGAGGCAAACAAACCCTGCATCCCAGGAAGAGTGCAGGACTCTGCTGTAACCCTGACCCAAAAGCTCTCAGAGGGCTTCGTGTGAAGGACATATAGGGCTTACAGGCGGAGGGCTTGGGTGCACAGGAGGAAGCTCCTCAGAAGGCCGAGATGAGTCTGGAGACAGGGGATGGAAAAAGGTTTCCTCCCATGCAGCTTTTACGGGTTTTGCTCAGTTTGCTCCTCTACCAGCAGCAAACAGATCCCCTCTGCAGCAGCACAGGCTTGCTGAGATCTTCGGTGATGCCTTCAGCAGGGTACCCCAGCAGTGCTCATCCTATACCCTGGCATTCTATGTCCAGGCTCAAACCCAGCCCATCCGCTTGAGGAGCAGAGAGAAGGATCTGTGCATCTCTGTGTCAGCAGTGCTGCACCTGCATCCAGCTGAGCATCTGCTGCAGAGCATGAGAGATGGAAACACAGCGCGGCTTTGATTTTCTCTTCTGAAAATAATAGCGTTAATAGAAATTGGCAAAAAGCTACTGGTTTCCATGGGACAGCTGAATTTCTGCCAGATAGGAATTCTCAAAACATTCTGTAAGCACAGGCATGCTAAAAAAGGGAAATAGTAATTATAATGACAATAATGCATGATATTTATATAAGTTCTTAACTAGAGCATCCCAAAGTGCTTTTCAGATGTCACTGGCATTTCATCATTTATTTATGTAGTATCAGTTTTATATTTAGCATCCATCTCCAAAAGATCCAGCTTCAGAACATCTGAAAACAATTAATTGCACATAAGCAGAACCCCTCCCTTTCCTGCCTGCTCTTGAAAACCCTTGTTTTTCACTCAAGAAATCTCGCTCGCGCGGGGCCGAGCCAACTGGGCAGCCGCAGGCGAGCAGCCCCGGGAGGAGGCGAGCTGCTCCTCTGCCCGGCCGGGCGCCAGCTGAGCACCAGCCCGTGCAGCACTGCAGGGGGAACCGAAGCAGGAAGTCACAATCTGGTTTTGGGTTGCCTTAGCAATAGAGTGAACACCCACAACAGTGAAGTCAGGCCCCGGGGATGTCGGTGGTGACTTAACCAGCTCAGGAAATCGTGTCAGCTCCCATCTCGGCTCTGTCGTTGGGCTGCAAAGTCCAACCACATTCTCCCCAGTAAACACACGGTGGCTGAGTGCTCCAGAGAGCCTCTGGGGCTGCTGGACAGGCTCTGCAGTGCTTCAACTCAGCCACAGATGAAATGTTGTAGCTGATGGAAGCACCTCCAAGTTTCTCCCAGGTGAAGACATCCGTACAAGCTCCAGCATTATTGAAAGGGACAAGGGAGGGTGGAGAAAGAGGTGGAACTGCAAGGGAAACCTGAGCCAAGAGCAACTCTCCAGAAGCCCCTACCTGCTGTGGGAAGAGCCAAGACAGTCATTTCCCTACAAGAGGTGGAGACTCCTTTCTCCTCTCCTGATTCTGCATGCAGCCTGCAGCAACTCTGCAGATGTGCGGGGTTGAATTGCACAAAAATCAACACTCGTGGATTCCCCAGTTCTACCAAACACCCAAGAGAAGCCACAGCTTCTGCCATGCTGTGGGACCTTGCTGCTGCCTGGGTATCCCTGCCCCAAGCCTTCAGCGTGCAGGCTGCAGTCCACGGCCTCCATCTGCACCCTGCTAGCACAGCTCTAACCTGCATCCCAGGCTCCCGACCACTGCCAAAATATAGGAGGGAGGACGGAGTGCTCTGGACTGAAGCAGGCAGGGTCTCCTTCCACACACAGCTGCTCCCCAGGGATAGTCCTGTGGCAGGAGTTATTAATAGGAGAGAGAAAGAAATTGCAGTTCAGCAAGAAAGGAGACAGGGGTGAGGAAGGGGTTAGGAACGAGCAGACCTGACCCCATTAGAGAAGCAGCAGGAGGCAGGGAAAAATGGTAGAGATGAGACAGGGCTGCGCTGAAGGGAAGAGGAGTCAGCAAGGGAGAGCTTTCATTTGTACTTTTTAAGGGAATGAAAGAGATAGAGGAGATGGCAGCAGGGAAAGACACTCCAGCGTTTCTAAGATGACAGCAATGCCCACAAAGGCATACAAAGCCATCCTTCTCTTCCTTGGCCAGAACAGCAGTGCGGAGGCCAATTAAGCCGGGAAATCTAAAACCACGCATATGCCCCAGGAGTGGTTGCTGTTCAGCTGCCGTGTGTGATTGTGATTTGCATTCTTAGGCCACAGAAATGTCAAAAGCTTTGTGCAATTTTGCATCATTAGAGATGATAAATCAGTGTGCAAAGACTTAAGTGAAACACTCTTAAGAGCCACCAAACTGCCTATGTGAAAGGATGCTACAATATGCACTACAGCAGCCCAGGTTCAAATGATCCTGGTCCTGGGAGGGACTCTGCAAATATCCCCAGATACCAGAAAGAGATGAAACAAAGCCCTAGAACTGTCCCCTTCCAGGATTTTGAGTGCACCAAATCCCCAGCTGCACTGCTGGCACTAGCTGCAGGCACCAAGAACAACCATCTGTTCCAGGCGTTTCGCTGCACTGACGGCGGCAGGTCGGGGCAGGTGCTGTCAATGCAGGGACACCTGCAATTTCATGACACTGCCTCTGGCACAGGACAAACCGTTCTCAGGCTTGTCCAACAAGCGCTAAAGCCCTGGCCACACAGCCAGCAAAACGTGGCAAGAGGTATATGCACATGAGTTTAAGGGCTGCCTGGTTTGCTCTCTTCCTCAGACGAATCATATCCTTTGGGAAGGATAAGATTTAATGCCTGTCAGAAGCTTGCTGTAGTCTCCAAAAACCTCCAGAAAAGGCTGTAGTGACCACAGCTCAGACTACAGTACCCATTCCTCAGCACACAGGCATGCATGGGGGAGGTATTGCTCTCTCTTCCGGACTGGGCGTTGGTAGGAGATTCGCTGGAGATTTGCTAAGAAGTGGCCCCAGATAACTGTGTGGTGTAGCAGGGGCTTTGCTTCTCCCTGCAAAGTGGTGCCCTTCATCCAGAGCACACCCCAGTTGTGCTCAGGCAGGAACAAACCAGGCCACTTCCACTGCATGCACTGCCCAAGGCCATGTCACAGCAACCAGCCGATGCTGAGCTGAATTCAGCCCTTCACAGTACACAAGCCCCAATTCAGGAAAGTATGTGATTAATTTTAAGAATGTGCTTAAGTGTTTTCTTGACTAAGCCCCTGTGAGTAATAATCTCACCGTGTGCACTTCCACAGAAGTCACTCGAGCAAGCAGTAGTGGCAGTCTCTGGAGGCAGCCTGCCCCAGCTGAACCTGCAGCAAAACTCCCACCCACTGAAGTAAGGGCTGAATTTCCTCCCTTGTCTCCAGCACATCTCTTTTTCTATTGAAGTTATGCAAACACAGAGTACTGACTACACCCAAGGGGGAACATGCATATAATGTGTCTCTCTTGAGCACCAAGATCGCTATGAGCAGTGAGTATAAACAGTCTGCACATTGATCAAAGCAAGTTTAGCTTATTAAAAGGGGATTCTATGTAGAAAGCTGATTTCTCCTGCATAAGTATAAATTCACTCACATACAATATGGATTAAGATGTTACAAAAAAAAAAAAAAAAAAAAAAAAACACAGAAAGAACAAAGTGCCTTTTTGCTTCCAGTCAAAACCTTCTTAATAGCACTTTTCGGGAGCTTTTTATCTCCTATTTTGTGTCTTCCTGAAACTGAGCGACACACACCAACCCAGTCCCACCAGGATCAAACAAAAGCCATCTTCTCCTCCTGGCATGCTGCCCGCAGTCTCATGGCACAGTTACAGGGAGCACATCCCATAGCTCCGCGAGGGAAGATGCTCTTGGTTTGAATACATCTGTGTGGCAAGGATTGGTGCAGTTGTTTGCAAGCAGAGGTCCTCCCACACTGCAATTGCTGAGAGCTCACGTGCTGCCAGATGTGTGGCTGAGAGCTGTGAGTGTGCCTGAGCACGTGGGGCACGCAGCACCGAGCTGTGCACAGGACACACGTCACCGAGCTGCACCCCAGGATGCCCCACAGAGCGCGCTGACATCCAGCCTGGGGAAAGCCTGCACAGCTGCTGCTGCCCAGGTACAATGCTCTGGGTCTGCATCCTGTGTAAACCTCTGTGGCGAAGCAGTGAATGGGTCTTCAGTTAATCTGCATAGAAGTGATCTAAAGAAAATCCGAGTACTTGGGGGATACTTACAATTACCACCAGATGACTGGTTTTGGCAGCACTGTGGGAAAATGGATTGTCTGGATTTTGTCAAATGCTTGTTCCTCCACTCTCACATCTCCCACAGTTTATTTCTCTGCCACAGCACAGTGAATGACACCTTTGGAAAGCCTGCAACTGGCTTGAGACCACCCTCACCCCGCTGGGGCCCAGCCGCTGCTGAGCGCACGGCTCCTGTGAGGTGGGGTGGCACAGGGAAGACTTGGCCAAACCACGCAAGTGACTACGTGCAGCTGATCTGGGTCCTGAGGCAGAAAGCAGAGCCTTTGCTGTTCTTCTGGCAGTGCCACCAATTACAGATCTCGTTCAAGCACATGAGATGTTGTGCTCTTCTCAACTCTGCAATACCCCATAACGTTTTGAGTGGAAAGCAAAGATGGGGTTGAAGGAGAGGTGCACAGGTACCTCTGCCAGACCAGGGAGCATGGGGCTGCATCCTCCTGGTGAGGGCTGAGCTCTGTCCCGCAGCGCTCCCGTGGCTGCACAGGTCCCTACCCCTCTCAGATACCATCAGCACTTTGTGCTCTGGCTCCGAAGTTGCAGTTTTACCACAGTATTTTACTATTGGTGCCCCAAGGTTTAAACTGCAGGTAATCCCTTGGTTAAGAGTGGTGTCAGTTATCATACTTATGCTCTGACTGTTCCTCTCTTTAACCAAATCTTTAATTTTTTTCCTTCATTGTTTTGCATGTCATTTATCCCACCAGCCAGTTTAATGATTTTGCATTTGTCTATTTCAACAGTGACCTTGTTTGTCTGTTATTCTGCCAAATCTCTGTCCAATGATTTATAATCGGTAGCACGCATCAGGGGCCATTCAAAGCTGAATTTGATACAATCTGCCCTGCAGCTTTGCAAAGAAAAGTGTGCAGACAGAATCGGGGTTCCCACATGCCCTAGTGCCTGCAGCACCCTAGGCGCTTGCAGCAGCACTTTGTAGGGCTGTGCGTGCTTTCAAGGGATTCCTGCTGAAGTCTTTTTTCTTGCCAAGACCTCCTCTACACAGCCTGTCTGTGAACGTGATGCAAGGCCAGAATGACAGCTAGGACGCTGGGAACACCAGCACAGGAAGAAGAAACTGAACAGCACCAAGCAAAAGCTGCGCTTCATCCTTCCCCATCCATGGGGACCGAAGTGCCCCTGGGCTCCCCACCACAGCCTAAACTTTCACTGCTACAGATCAGGATCACAGCTCCCCTTAAAGCACGACAGGAAGAGCAATGGCTGCATCCCGGTAGCTGGTTCAAAGGGCAACGGGCGGGCCATGGGCAACGCAGGCCACCTCAGGAAGGCTGGCAGTGAAGCTCTGGGCAGCCTCTCTTGGCTGGGAAGCCCAAGCACCACCCTTTCTGCTGCTTCCCTTTCACAAAAGAGCAAAGCCCTGCCAGAAGTTACCAACAAAACTCCAGGTCTGCACACCACAAAGAACAACATATATTCTCATGGTGCTAGATGAGCATAAACGGGAAACCAGGAACAGAAACAACGCTGCGCGAGCTGCATTGCACCTCCATCACGGCAGATGTCCCGCTCTCTCGGGGTGGCCTTGCAGGAGCACAGTGTTCCTGGCTGGAGACGCGTCTCCTTTGACGCACAAATTACGGCTCCACACAGGCTGACCTTCTCTGTGACGTTAAAGGTTCTCCTCACGGAGACGTTTTCATTTAGCGGTATTTCATTCCCTGACTGCAAATGGCGTCTTACTCCAGACAGTTCCTCCTCTCGAGGGAGTGCCTCGAATGCCCAAAATGCTGAGCTCCATCTACACAGTAATGGACCTTTACGGTGCCCGCTCCTCCTGCGGGTGAAGTTGTGCCATCTGGCACATGCAGCGTTAGCTCTGCTCCCCACCCCTGGTCTCATCCATGCTCACAGATCTCTGTGGACTCCGCTACAGCCAGCACACCCCAGCACGGACATCCATACCTTCCTCACAAGCGTGATGATCTGGCAGATGGAGAGGAACCAACCGCCTTGTCCTTGGAGAAACCTAGGGAGTATGCACCTCACACATAATCACTGCAGGTGTCTGAAGTGCTATCTGAGAGAGTCCTTAAGCTTACACCACCTCCTTCCCCAGTCCCTGAATGCTGCAGCATCTTATGGCTCTTCCTGGTGATGCAGAAGTGCTGGGATTTATCCCTTGCCACTGAAGTGTCAAAAGCAGGAAACTCTGCCAAGCCCCGGGAATCAGAGACACCTTCCCTCACCCTCCTCCGGCGCTTGGCTGCGAACACACTGAGCAGCACAGCAGCCCTGGGGGATTTGCCTGTCTGAAAGAGAATGAGATAGAGTTGGCAGGAACCGTGTGGGCAATGAAACCCTAGAGAGGCTCAGAGAGTGGCTGCTGACAGCTGCTGGACTCTGCTGGCTCCTTTGGGTTGCTGGCAGGATTTCATTTATTTTCATCTGCAGTCCCACCTAACCTGCCAGTCTATGACAGAGGGCACCCTGCACAGGCCCTGTGTAACTGTTTGCCTGGAGGATACCAAAGCTCTTCAGGTCATAAACAAGCTCATTTTTAACAAGGTTCCATCAGCTTCTACAAAGCATTTGTCTCTGTGTATTGTTGATGAAAGAGTGAAAGCAAACCCCAAAGGAGCCTCTAAAGATCCCTGAACAACTGCGCACAGGAAACAATAGCCTTGGCGCAAGGAAATCAGACTGTGTTATTGCCATGATTTTTTTTTTCAGCCCTAACAATTAACAAATTTACAAGAAAACTCTATTTTAAAGAGAACTGTTAAAAATCCTCCACTTATTTAGCTCACACACCATTTAATGTGCCAGTAGAAATGAATAGGAATTATTCACTGAACTTGTATTGTACTTTCTGCACGTCCCACTGAACAACCTTCCATCAAAGTCAAGGTCAAGCGTGATCGCATGCTAGAGTAATTCAATGAGCAGCAGTGAAACACATCCAACAAAGCCCGGGGAAGCTTTGAACTGACCCAAGCATCCACCCAGGGTACCACTGCTAACATTTGCACAGCTGCGAGCACAACAAAGACAACCTGCTGCAGCATCCCACGGGCAGGGATGAAACGCATCTGGGAAAGCGCATGACTTTTGGCCCAGAGATTTGAGCGTGATTCCTGGGACACATCAGACCGCCCGCTTATGCCAATGCCCACATCTCTCTCACCTTGCCAGGCTGTGCCCTTCAGTCCTGCCCTATTTATTCGCCAATTTCACATTGCCTGCACCCTACAAGGGTGAACTCCAGCACCTGTTTGCTCGCTGCCCTGCACTGATGGCTTCTCACTAACTCCCGCTCCTGCTACGGGAGCGCTCCCTAACCCTAATCCTGAGCGACAGAAGCGCCGGTTCCGGCGGTCCTGGCATCTCTGAGCGACGTTCAGACGGGCACAGGGACTGCAAGTAGCAAGCAGGGTCGAAGGCAGGATGGCACGGCACGGCACACCCGACGAGAATTCTGCCCCATCCCGCGCCTTGCCCAGTCCACCCCCACCTACCCCATCCCCATCCCCTGCCCAGCCCTTTCCTTTTCCTCTTCCCCTGCTCTGAGCATCCCCCGCCGCTCTCTGCCCCTTCCGCCGCCGCCTCTCCCCCCGCCTGGGCGCGGCCCCGCCGGGAGCTGCCCAAGGTACCGCCGTGCCGAGCCGAACCGAGCCGGGCTCCGTGCCCCGCACTCACCAGGACGAAGGAGCTGCGCACCGCCTCCGACACGCTCTGCCGCAGCTCGGCGGCCGTGCCCGGCTTGCTGAGCCGCTTGGTGAACTTCCTCACCTCCGCCATGGCGGCATGGTCCGCGCCGAGCCGAGCCGAGCCGAGCGGGGCCGCGCCGCGGGCTGCTGCTGCTGCGGGCGGGGCCGGGCCGGGCCGGGCCGGGGTCGGGCGGAGCCGCTCGGCGGCGGCGGGCGGAGCTGGGGAGGGCCCGAGCTCGGCTCCCGCCCCCGCCGCGGCCCCGCTTTGTCCCCGCGGCAGGTGCCGCCCGGCCGGGGTGCCCGGGACCGGAGCGGTGCTTTCCTTGCAGCTCTGCCCCAGGCGGGTCCCTGCCGCGAGGCTGAGCTGGAGCCGGGGCGAGATCCCGTTCCTGAGCCTCTCCGACCTACGGAGTTGCGATGATAGCGGCCGTGAGCCCAGCTCCCTGGCTGCAACAGCAAAAGAAGCAGGGGTGTGGAAGGAAGGGTCCTTAGGACTGAGATCAGTTCCTGGTCCCGCTTGCATTGTTCTAAGGAGGGCGATTTTGAAATTACAATAGAGGTAGATAGAGAGATCCATTGTTTTTCTTTCTTTTTTTTTCTTTTTTAATATATATTTTGCACCTTAATACCTTTCTTTTAAATGCTTTTGCTTATTTTCTATTTTGTGCTTTGTCTGCACGGTAAAATATTGAATGGAAGAGAGCTGCCCTGTGGTCACAGCGTTAAGGAATTTACACGTATTGTGCCATATGGCTGATTAAATACTACGCACAAGGACTCCACTGGAATTAGAGGCACGATGTCAGTCACACAACATATAGAGAAATCAGATTGTGAGAGCCAGGCTGTAGGGGGGCAATGAATACAGCTATTATGATCCAAACCATTTAAAATGTTATTTGTGACTTCTAAAGCATGCAAGACAGTTATTGTTCTGCTTTTTAGCAGTTCACTGAAGGGGCAGCAGACACCATTCCATATTAAGCATTGCTCTGATTTTCTACACCAGAGGCAAAACAAACCTAAAAGTTTATCTCTTATTATAAAATATCTACTACATGAGGGATAGGAAAAGAAGGGGGCTAGCAGCTGGAGAATGAGCTTTTTCACAAACATCCTTTCGTTAGGCTTTTCCAAATCTGTCTAAATTGCTTCTGAAGAAGTAATAAGCTTCGCGAAAAACCATTCCAGCCGCAGAGCACTGAGCTTCACTTCCTTATCCCTCCACCTCTGCACACTGAAACCAGGACAACATTCTTGCAGAGATTTTGCCAGCTAAAGAGCCACACTACACAGCCCCAGCGACTGCGCTGTGATGAGCTGGGCTGTGGCAATACTGGTGAAGAACACAGGTTGGGGCTCAGTCACCCGGCTGTGAGAGGACAGGGAACACAGGGAACACAGGGCAGCTTGTGTCTGTATGGCTGCTTGTCCCAGAACAGGGCAGCCTCTTTCATGCTGCCTGCAGGGACGAGCCCCAGCCCCTGTGGTTGCTTAGGGCAGCCTGGGCACCGCAGGAGCGTATGAGCCAGCACAGCACCTATGATCAAGGACCAGCACTTAGAGCAGTGCCATTTCTGTCTTTGATTTGCTACATTAGGAAGAGCTTTGAGAACCAGAGCATTTGCCAAGGGGCTAAGAAGAGCGTGATGATGGGTCACTTGAAATAAAATCATCCCTAGAGCACCCACCCTTGTTTATGCAGTCAGAAGCAAGAACTTTCCAGTAAGGTTATGAGCTTGGTGTGGTGCCAGCGAGGAGCTGCGTCTGATCAGCTGCACATCAGCATCCCACTCAAATGAGCTAAGAAGCCATGGAAGACCAGCAAACAGTGAGGCTGTTTTTTGGAGCTAAGCATGAAAACAAAAGGAAAACAGAAATAATGGGAAGGACACATCACATGAAAACAACATGCAAAAAGCTCTGACTCCCTCTCAGGAAGTTCGAACATCAGAATACGAGTTTCAAGCACAAGGAGTACTAAGGCAAGATAACAGCAGCCACAGCATCACTGCAACAAAATTGTAACAACAATTATAACTGCAAAAAGCCCAAGGTTTCAAGACTTGTATCTCCTTTTGCATGGGGAAGAAAGGCCAGTGACAGTTTTTCAGCATAAAAAAAATGCAGTAGGATTCTGGATGTGCTGAGGCACTGCCTCAGATAATCAAACTTTCCTGAATTTAGCCTGCCAAAGGGAACTTGCAGCCTCAACTGCGCTGACATTTTCACCTCTTCATTGAGACTAGAGCCTTGAGATCTCTCACAGCGTTCTGTTCCCAAGGAAGGGCACAAAACACAAGTCTTCTCTCAAGGAAGGGCACAAAACACAAAATACAGGCATCATTAAAATTGCTCCCAGTTTCATTTCTCAAAAAACAGTTTAGTAAAGTATTTTTTCAGTGCATACCTTAATAATGCCCAGGCTGCTGCCTTCTTCCCCATAAACATCAGCAGCCTCTCCTTCGCTTTTAGAAGAATCCAAAAAGAGCACCCAGCACCAGGCTCTCCAGCTGATGGGTTACAGCTGACAGATCGGCTGCCTTCTTCCCAGGCATGTGCATTTACTGAGAGCACAGGAGCTGCAATGAACACCAGGTTTTCTGAAGGAAAAAAATACTCTTTGCTGCAGTCCAAGGTTGTCTTTAGCTCTTCCTGCTTCCTTTGCTCATCAAGGTCAGGCAGGGAACTCCTCTTTCTGAGGAAAGATGCAAATTCAACAGCCTGAATGTAAAAATGTACTCTGCTACTGACCAGGCTTTATGGTCTACCCAACCCCAAAGGAAATTTCAATAAAACATAAGTATCAGCACAGACACAACCAAAAAAAAAGTAGAGCCCCTAAAACGACATGGAGTTCACAGCCAGAAGAGAACTCACAGCTGATCCCAAACTACCTCCAGCCTGTATCAGCTTTTGACTTTGACCACTGGCTTTTAAAAAAAGCCTGAAACATCCTCAGAGCAAGCACAGAATTAATGACGTATCAGAAACCACAAGGGAATTTCAGTGCTTTGCACTGTGCGTGCTGATGGTGAAAGCCTCACAGTATCAGGGTGTGAGTGAAGAGCTGTCCAGGCTACTTTAACCTGCAGCCAGAGATTTGAAGGGAAGGGAGGGATGATGGCATACTACAGAATTTTTTTTCACCCTGGAAATCCAAATGTTCCCACAAAAAGACACAGACTGGCAACACAAGATAATAGAAATAAAATACCTCTTTACATAACTTTCTAGACCGTTAAAATCTTAATGACACCCATTCCAGCTTCCCAAGTCACCTGCCTGGCTGATCAACAGCTCACCAGTGGTGAGCACCAGCACCAGCTCACAGCGAACAGGCAGCAGATACGCTGGAAGGTATAACCAACACAGGTGAAGCAGCTTCTCCTGCCAGTTCCTTCCCTAGGTCTGATGGAGAGAACAGACTACAAGAACGCAAGATTTGAAAAGTATATCAGACTAACAGCAGAATCTTCCCCACTTATCAGTAGCATTGTGACATGGAAGATGCACTAAGGGACAATCAATTTTTTTGGGTAATAGCCATCAGTCTGTAGCTGACACTAATATAAGTTCCCGAACCCAATTTACGGGACTCTTGAATCAGCTCTGAAAACCTCTCAGACAAGCTGAAGGGTTAGAAACAGGTTTAGGATTTCATTTCTCATGAGCCATCCAAGGTAAAAGACACTTAATATCATTAGCAAATAATCCTGTTTAGAACTGCCTTCACTGGTTACCTGTGGGCCTTCAAATGGGACTGTCCCAGAAAAGCACTTAACTAAGTGACTAGCCTTAAGCAGGTGATTAATCCCATTGATTCACTTCATTTGATAGTAGCCTGCATTCCTGCGGTGAACCTGCAGGACTCAGTATCCCAGATCCAGACATACTTTGCTGGGAGGGAAGGGGTTATAAATACCTTTACATCTTCCGTTTCCTCACTTTGCAATTTCTGTGAAGTAAAGTTGTGGTATTTTAATGCATTTCAAGTGGTTCAAGATTTAAAATAATAATAAGGAAAAGGATGTAGCCTTGGAATCACATCTGCACATTTACCCTTCTCGGTAACAAAGCCAAGGGACAGAGGGCTCTGGGTTCAGAAGTGAAGAATTCCTCAAGCAGTGCTTTCTGTGTAGCTCATGCCTAACGTCAAGCAAGGATGGGAAAAACCTATGCATTCAATAATCTGATTAGACACCACTTGTCTTTTCCTTGGCTATACACGGCACATCTGGTGCCCCAGGAGAAGTGAAGCCTGGCACTGTTACATGCAAGGCTGGATATGGCAAGAACAGCACTGTTTAGACTATCGTCAGCTGGGGTTTAGCAGACCTTAGCTACTATTGTTATTCCTTCTGTGCCATCTGTCCTGCCTATTGACTTCTGTCACTTAATGCTGGATATGCCAACAGCACTGTCAACAAGAAACTGC
Organism: Heteronetta atricapilla; assembly: GCA_011075105.1. Classification (NCBI taxonomy): domain Eukaryota; kingdom Metazoa; phylum Chordata; class Aves; order Anseriformes; family Anatidae; genus Heteronetta; species Heteronetta atricapilla. The sequence continues at coordinate 8,606,663 of CM021734.1, forward strand.
TTATTTGGCTTCTCCACACCTTTGAAGAAAGCGTACTCCAGCTGGGTAGCAGTAAATTGATGCTTAATTTGAGCTACAAAGCCCTTGCTGTTAAAGGACCGCCCTCTGCTGACTTACACAGGATTGCACAATCACAGCTCAAAGATGGGAGAAATACCAAGTCCAAACCCTGATTTTCCCAGAAGGGTGCAGTCCAGGTGAGTGCTCATCTCAGCAGGGTCACACACTGCTGCTCCGCATACAAGGGCTGCTGTACGAGGTGAGACCAACTCAGGCAAGGCAAGCTGGGGAGCCAGCAGGATCTACAGGGCACTCTGTGCAAGCTGTAGCAAAGGGATGGTGTTTATACCATACAAAGCAGCTTCTTCGCTTGCATGTCACTAAATGTGTAGCATCTATACCAAACTTCCGAAGTGTCTGAGATTAGCTCACAGGAAACTGTCAGTTATAGTCTTCTAGATACATAACCTATTACAGAAACTCGTTTTTGGAGTCACAGACCAAATGTCTTTTTGTGCCATCTTGTCAACTGTCAACTCAGTGGAACTCAAAGTAACAAACCCAAAATCTTGAGAGCTTGTTTTTGTCTCACATACACAAATATTTTCAAATCCGAGTTATACTTACTCCAAGTGTGCCATCTGAAAATAATTTTCTATAGCACATAACTTTTTTTGTATTTATTTTGTCAGACAACGTACCCCTTGCAACTCCCTTTCTTGTTCTGGTACAGTCTTACATAGTCATAGTCAAATTCACCCAAGCAAAAAAAGAATTAAAAGAGTAGGACTGATTTCCTGACTTTCCATACCTCTGTTCTTCCACTAACAGAAAGGGCAGAGCTCTCTTTACACGCTTTTGAAGTCTCCTCCTTACATTAAGTTACAGTGTAAATACTCTTTAACTGTGCTTAGAAAACCGTAACTTAGCAATTTCCAACACACTATTCCCCATTACTTCAGAAATAAAGCTGTTAAAAAGTGACAAGATCAGACAAAGCAGAACTCAAAAGTAGCAAGTGAATGCGAGACAGTGATGTGAGAAACAGATCAAAGTTATTTAGACAACAGACAAAATTCTGAACCAAATGGAAAAGAAGCAACAATTTCCAAGTGTGTGACCAAGTTTAATGATACAACTGTTCTCTGAAACACTTGACCATCAATAACATTTCGTGGGTTATGATGCCCAGAATGTTACTTCATAGGTGTTTTATATGAATATTTACAAAGACTTTCAAAATTCAGTGGCACTAAACAAATAAACAAGAACTTAAAACTTTAAGCTACAATGCTTAAAAAATGTAAACAATTTATTTTACATAGTTGTAAAATATAAGAATTTTCTAATGCAGCTTAATTTTATCTGGAAGGTGAATATATCCTGGTGCCCGTGAACAAGGAATGAGAGAATTCTTTACACAAGTATTGTGCTCCAGTGTGCAAAAAAATTATATATAAGAATCTAAAGTCCACAACAATTAAAAGACATCAAAAATTTTCACGTCCTGAAGTTGAGAAATTTATAAAAACATTTACACATGGTTGCTGACCCACTGATAACTTGCATAACTTAAAATTCTGAACAAGAGCTACTACAAATTCAAGATCTTTCTCAAACGGATTTTTGTGCAAAGATCAGACAATCATTCAGCATCTTTTCAGCCATCCCTCCCTCCACCCTTCCCCACTCCCACTCCTGACATCTAGTGGCCACAAGCACCACTATATTCCTCTTGATATATGTTCAAATTAGTGCATGTAACCAAGAGGCACACACATATGTGAATACGTTTTCGTGCAGAAACCTGTGCAGGTTCACAATTACATTGCAAATATCTTTTTTTTTTTTTTCTCCAGAAAGTTTAGGTTCTAATGTATGGCAGGATTATTCTTACACATTCCTCTCTATTCTACAAGCCCAGGTGTTAATAGGTACACTGCTTTCCAAGGATCCAATATTTAAGTAGCCTGAAAATAATTTTAAAAATAATTCAGCCTGTAACATTATTACATTAGATACTTTGCTTTTACCCACATTATTTATGGAATTTTAATCCCATAGTACCATAGCTTTATGCTGTCAGTTGCAAAACAATTAAGATACATATTTCTTTTTGTTAATGAAGACTTTGATTGCTCCAGTAAAGTCAGCTGATAAAAGCACTTCCGTGTGATCCGTCTTCAATGCTCCTTAAGGAAAGAGAATAAATTGTTATTTCTATTAAAAAAATCAAGCTCATTAAAAGAATCAATGTGATACCCCTCTTCACCTTTCACATTCCAGTTATCTAACCATTACTTCAAGAAACATTTACATTTCTAGGAAAAGGGCTATTACATTATATATATGGTATAGACAGACATACCTCACAACAGCTCAGATATAACAAGAATACACCTCAAGTACAAAGAGCAATAGCTAAGCCCCTCACTTCATTTTCTCTGTGATTTTAAGAATGCAAGAGCTGTCAAGATGTTCCACTGCTAAGGCAGGAATATATCCATGCCCCTTGCAAGGACTCTTCGTCTAAAGCCTCCCTCCCAAACCGGAAATAGTTTTCTTGTTTTCCTCTTGTACCATGGTAACAAGTAGAGATCATCTTAAATACCTACCAGAGGGAATGGTATCTGCTGTTTCAGAATCTTCTCCTTTACTTTCAGCTTCTTGCTTATCAGAAGTTTCCAGAGATACCATCAAGCCAGGATTGGGAGCAAAAATCGCAGATGTCACCACTGCATTGTGCGCTTCAGAAAGACAACCCAATTTTGATTACCTTGTTTCAAGGAATTGTTAATCTTTACAAGAAACAGCAAGCATAAATTTTAATAAATATCCCAGAATATCAGTGCTAGCGGAATGAGGTAAGCTCGTAATTCAAGGAAAATTTTTCATTGTTTTATAAAATTGAGGATCTCAAAAGCTCCTGGAGTGCCCAAAACCAGTTGTCAAGAGCTTGGAAGCACATTTCACCACTTGCCATCCCAGTCATTCATCCCAATCTCATGCATCATTTTTCTGTGGACAAGGTTTTCTGACAGAGTCCACTTATTAAAAGCCCACAACTTAAAATCACCTTGCTTTTGAAATGCTAACAAGTTGTTCAAACTAAATGAATAGCGCTGCCAAGCAAATTAAAACTGAAAGAAAAATATTTTTAATTTTTGAAATCATCTAAGATTTGGTAAAAGAAAGATCAAAAACTGATTTACCTTTAATGCCTTCCCAGAAGTCATTACGGTCTCTTCTTACAGATGTAAACTTGCTCAAGTCATGGTAGGTACTCCAAATATAAACATATTTATCTTCTGAACCACTTACAATGTACGTAAAGTCATGGCTAAAGATAGAAAGAAGAAAAAATATTACTTTCATTGGATGTTCAAGCAGCTGTTACAATGGCACTTCAGATGACTTGTAGCTTTACAAGTGCAGTCAGGCTAAGCTCACAACTCAAACTGCTCCTTTATCTTTGAAGACTGTATTTTTTGATCTGCAATCTCTAAAACAAGGTATATGTAAGCTTCTTGAAAGAAAAAACAGTTTCAAAAAACTGTTCTTGTGAATAAGACAACTTCATAATGGTGCACGGAAGCCATTCTCCTGCAGCATCTGGTATAGAATAAACTAAACAGCTATGCTCAACAACAAAGCAAGTGGCATATTTTTTAGGCACAATTTGCTTCCAAGTCTGGGACCCGTGTGAACACCTGAGACTGTGTAACAGGAATTGTTTGCAATACAAATTATGGGCAGAAAAAAAGTCCACACAAGTGGAAGATGAAAGATATTCAGTAAGACTAACCAGATGACTAATACACACTGACAGAGACAAAACCATATATGCAGATCCAAGTCAAGTATTTAATTTACTTATTATATGCATATGCTACGTATCAAAACTAATACCATGCTACAGTCTTGTAAGTAGAGATGACAATTTGTGAAATTAATCTTGAGCATGAGTCTGCACAAGATAACCTCCAGAGGCTCCTTCCAACATCAGCCATTCTGTGAAATACTGAAAGCATCTTTAAGCTGACCTAAAGGCCACCAGATGACAACCAAGATTAAACCTAGTATTATTCTTGTTAAACATCACTGTCTTCTGCTCAAACATCCAGCTTAAACAGATAACCAAGCCTTTTTCCCCTTCAACTTCTAAAAGGCTCAAAGAGAAGTAGAATAAATGTTCTTCTCCCCTTCCTCCCTTCTTTTTTCTACCCTAAAAACCACTATTTCTGTGACAATCACAGCAATACATCCAAACAGAGAAGAATATCTTAGACAAGCACAGGGAAACAGGAAAAAAGAATTCAAACTCAGATTTGCAGGCTGTTTCCTGACAGTTATAATACATGGGGTTACCAACAGCCTTGAGCAATATGTGGGTGACCAACACCCAATCTACAACACAACAAAAGTAAGGGCATTAAGTGTATTTACCACAGAGGAGATAGAGAATATGGTGTTCCAGCCCTACCAGCTGTAGCGCAGTTCTCGTAATTAAAGTGATCATGCTGTCAATATAAAAGGATTTACTCATTTACAGAAGGATCTCAGCCCATAGGCAGTTTTGTCAATCTTGACCAGAGCCTTTAGTTACCTTTGTATTCAGAGATAAGTGATGTTTCAGAGACTCAGTTTCATAACAAACTAAACAGGTTATTCCAACAAAAGCCTCTGTACTTCATCTATGGTATTTCCCAAATTCAAGAGCTCCTGTCTTACCTAAAGCTGGCTTTGATTTGGCTGCTACTGTTGACATAACCTTTGTATTTCATAGATAAAGACAAATCTCTTAGGTCATACAATCTGATTCTGGAATCATTTGATGTCACCAATATCTAGAAAAAATAACGAATTTAGAAGAGAAAACCATTAGCACGCCCAAGGAGGAGCAGAGGTAATTCAAACAATAAGAATTCAAAAATATAAATAAATCAGTGAAAGCCATCTATAAGCATTTTCTAAGTTTTACATTAATCAGAGTAAAATGTCAATTTAAAAAATGTTTTAACACTATTCAGTATCCTGTAAGCGTGTAACACCGAAGAGCAATTTTGTTTTAAAAGTCTTAAAAGAATCTTGATTTAAGCCAGTTATAGCAAATAGCTTAGCTGAGCAAGCAAAACAAACTTACTGAGCATTAAATATAAATACCAGACTGAGCCAAAGTTGCACTAAAAACAGTACCTTATTTTCCCCAGGCAAAGGTTCAATGCCAGTAATTTTTCTTCCAACTCTATTTCGGCCTCTAGTAGAACGGACATGAATTTGTGTATGGTATTTCAAGTGCTGAAAAGAAATTAAATTTTATCCTGATTTGAAATAATTATGTAAAAACTTCAATTTCAAGCTATTTTGCTTCAAGTTTTTACAGGTTTGATTTATAGTTAAATAATAAGCACATCTTTTAAATCCATTTGTTATGTAGCATGAGAAACAGTCTCAAAACTTTTTACCTCTGTGTCATAGAAGATGCATCTTCCATCATATGTGCCTATGACTGCATATTTGCCATTCTGACAGAAGTTGGCAGCTGTAATCAATTTTGTCTGCCCATCTACTTCATTCCATAATGCCACTTTTTTGTCAGGAATGTTCCAGAGTCGAAGTTTCCCATCCAATGAACCACTTAAGAAATACCTGTCATCCTGAGAGGACACACTGCATTAATCTCAGCTTATGCTACAAGCACGCCCTTGAAGTATTTCCTTAAAATATTCCCACCCCACTTTGAAACAACCTCTCTCCAGAACCTCCCAAATTAGTTGATTATGAAGTTTCAGATGATTGAAAAGACAATGTTAAAGTTACTGGTAAATAGAGTTCAATTTCTTAGAGATTTTAGACTGAATATGTTTAACCTTGTCAAAGGAACAGAAGTACCTCAAGTATGGTGAAACATACATTTCTGGAGATGTTTGGTGAAGACACACAGTTCTGGAATATTATCCAATAGGGATAGTTTTCAAGTGTACAAATGCTATTATTCAATGTGCTTTTAAAAATCAAAAATAAAGGGGGAAGACTCTTGTCATTTCAAATTCCACTTTTAGAAGAAACAGGACAATTACGCTTACCCTTGGATGGAATGCTATAGCAGTAACAAAGTCTATATGCTGGAAACAGCAGAGACATTCTCTTCTTGATATGTGCCACAATCTGACAGTTTTGTCCATAGAAGAAGAAAGCAGGAAGTAATTCTGTGGAACAAGAGAATTCCACAGTTATTAATAGGCACAAACGTAACAGAAAATACAGGAGCAACCTGATACTGCAAATTTTGGCTTGCATTATAGTAATTTGTACATGCTTTCTTGCAACCAATGAATATGTTTAACAGTTTTAGTTTAACACTGATTCACTAAGTGATGACTCACTGAGATGCTACAATTTTCTTTAGCACAGCATTTCCAGGGCGTTGACTGTAACGCACTATAAAAGAAAGGGTTTTATTGCAAAATAGGCTTCAGAGAAGGGGTTGAGAAGCCTCTCCTGCTTAAGGTCCTCCAACCAGACTAAATTCTTAAATAAAATGTCAAGTCTCACAATATGAAGAATTACCCAAATTAGCTTCATGTGAAATATTTTGAAAGTTATGTACAAGACAATTCTCTAGTTTCCATTTAGTACAAGGCAAGATATAAATGTTTTCAATAACTATGGAATCTGTACATTTTACAAAAAGAAGTATATGGAAATCAAGAAAAGTAGTTAATGCCATAAATCACAAAATTGCTCAATGGAAATTCTTTCCTCTCACTCTAAACAATTAAGCTTACTTTAGTAGTGAATAGACAACTGTAATTGTTACTAGCTTTTTTTTTAAAAAGATTTAGAGAAGTCCAAGAAGTTTATTCATTTCATCAGTTATTTCAGATGCAATAAGCAATGTCTCTACAAACCTTTTCTTTTATATTCAAAAATTATTTCATATTGTTTGTAAATATAGTTCAAATGACATACGTCAAAAGAAAACAATGAAAACACAGAACTGTGTAGTCTCCATTAAGGTGCCTTACTTTAGACCAGGAAAGATCAAGAAGATCTGCTGTGTGGCCTTTGTATTTGCAAAATGGTCGCTGACGAAATGGGGCATTTTTGTCATCTGGGTCTTCATCAACTCCACTGCAAATCTATCAGATAAGTGTTTTGAAACATTAGAATATGTCAGTTGGAAAAATTAAAAATAAAGCATTTACTGCTAAGAAAATCTCCAGGGCCAACATGAATTCGAATAACTTTTAGAAAAGTTAAAATAAACAGCACTGTCCTAATAAAAAAACGTAGTCATTTTCAAGTACAAATGCACTGTGAAACATCACTTCAAACTGCCAAAACAAAGCAGCTCTACATTGTCCATCAATACAGCTTTTATTCAATGGGATAAGCTTGACAGCAATTAAAGCAAACAGTTGAAGATAAGTTTTTGGAACAGCGTACCAAACTTAAAAGTGCATTTCAATTTAGAAAATAAACTGTGAGGTAAAGTTTCAGCATTCCTAGTGCATATCAAGAATGTTAGCTTCCTAATAGAAGCGCCTTTCAGAATATACAAGTGCAAAAAAAAAAAACCTAGAAGTTCCTATACAAAGCTCATGTGAAAAACAACTCAACACCCCTAGTGCGTACAGCATATTCATTAAGGGTAAGGAAAGATTCCCCACCACCACAGCAACATGTTAAATAATGCTATTGCTAAAAATCTCCACTTTACCCCCAATTTTTTTTAATCTCTTTCTTACATTACTGAAAACCAAAAATAGAAAAATCCTGATTATGTAGATTTTAATGGCAAGCTTGCAAAAGTATCTGAATAGAAGAAATATCTTAACTTTTGCTCTGATGTGTTCCATTTTATTCTATGCAGATGTGTAAAGAACAACATGTTTTAACAGGCTTCTGAGTATCCTATTGTTCAGCTTGCCTTTTCTCAGAAAAGACATCAAGTCAGACGTTAACTCTAAGTAATGCTCTAAGGCAAAACACTAGGTCAGGAAATTCAATAATGTTTTTTCCCTCTTTAGTATTTAATTCAGAAATCTACTCTGAGGAATGAGTTAGCTGGCAGAAGGCCACAGCGAAGTTAAGCAGAACAGTGCAACTTCTCCCACTATCTCTTTCCCTCTCAATATCTAATATACATACCCCTGCATCAGTATCAGACTTTGAAGAATTCAGACTCTCTTGAGATGGGGAAGGAGAAACACGGCCTAGAAGAAAGGCAGAAATTCCACGATCATCTCTACGTTACTACAAAACTAGAATTTCTAATGTTTTAGAGCTCTCCTAATATACAGAAAGATACCTTCTGTGTTGTATTTCATTCGCATATTATTAAAGTAGTCAAAAGCATTTTTTAAAACCCATATTCTCACTACATTGTCCTGTCCTGCAGATGCAAGTAATCGACCGCAGTGAGAGAATTTCATTGTCCAAACAGCACCCTGTCAAAAACAAAGAGATCATGGTTTAAGTTAAAGTGCCCTTTTCCATACCAAAAAACCTTTCTAGAATGTCCATTGATATGATTTAGGACACACAGTCAAGACAATGAAAGGTAGTTGTTAAAACTTACAGATAGTGTAACACGCTTTGCAGAAGCGGTTGAAAAGATAGAGCATATAGGGAAGATAATTGTAGAAGAGAGGAGTTAAGGAAGTTCAATGTTGCCACAGCAGTCTACATAAAACTGATATGCTTACTAACAGTCAGCAAGGCAGGACTTATTTGCAGAAGTAGCAGATATTTGTAGCTGTGCTTGAAGTTACCACAAGCTGTGTTATCTCTTTTTTTTTTTTTTTGAGAAATCATGCTTAGTTGCATCAGTTCTGGCACCCAAACCAAGTACTGTGTGTATATATACACTAAATGAACATTTTGCAAAGCCTGTGCTGATAATTATTTTTCCAAAAAGTCAGCAACCAATTAGAACACAATACTGTAGAAGCAATATTCAACCTCCTCTTTGTTATTTAATGAACAGTTATGAGGTACTTGATTCTACCAAGCTAACTTTCTTTTAGGATACTTTTGGGTAATTTTCTGCATTTTAAGAATTCACCTACTGGCTTGATGGAAATCTTATACAGATGCATTACCTTCAGGACCAGAAACTTTAGTTTTGGAGGACAAGCTTGAACTCTTCAGTCCAACTGGTTACTACAGGTCATTATCCTTGGCCTAACTGTTAAAGATAAATGACAGCTTCAATTGCTGTCACACAGCTGCTGTCAGAAGAAGAATCTGGGAAGTCAGGAATACTACAATACATTTCAGACTCTGCAGGGGAGCATGCTCACTTCAGTGATGGACAGGTAGTTCTGCTGCATCACTCTCCACAGTTGTCCTTTTGCAAATATCACACTCCAGTCCCTTCCATCCTTATCATTCCAATGTACATACCCCATTAATCTCTCCCCAGTTTTGCCTGCGGAACCAATCTAGTGTTTCAGTTCAATACTTATTGTTAAATCTCTATTAAGCAAAATTTGCTGCTGACTTGGTCAAACTCACTGCTCTGTGCTCAGTTCTGGTAGCAAACAACAGCCTACTCAGCCTAAATTTGTAATTACAAGAACCAGAAAACCAAACTCAATACAAACTCTCCTGAGGAAAAGTTCTGGAGAATTCCTCATGCCTAAGTATGTGCAAACTGCTTTTTTTTTTTTTTTCCTGAAGATCTAATCAAATCAGCTGAATTTCAATTTCTTGCCAGAATATTACCTTTTCAGGATAAAAATTCCAAGAACAAATTTGACAGTTATTTCGAAAGGTCATCAGAAAAAAAAATAAAAAAAAGCCACAGAAGAAATTTGAGACGTACCATATGCTCCCCGCTGAGATCCTGAACAACTTTAATTTGCTCAAAATCATAAGGTCCCTTGAAGCCATGTGCTGCTTTGAACTTAACTGGTCTTGTATATGGCATCCCTTCATCATCACTGGAAGAAGGATCATCTTGATCTGTATGGAAGACTAAGAGGAACACAAATTTGGAAGTACATATTGCAGCACACATTTTTTCTATTATAAAGCATTTGTGCCAAAACATTTTGGTAGATCAGTCTTGAATTAGCAATTTTTGATAGGCAATTTTAAGATCTTAAAGCAAAACAAAAGTACTGTTGCATCAAGGTCTAAAAATACATTTACACTGATTTTAGGTTGCAGTATATCCAAACACTCAACACTAGAAGTAATTGCAATCATTTTTTGTTCTGCCCTGTTTCTTGCAACAAGTTTTAAGCATTCAGCACATCCTGTGGTTAGCAATTTCCGTCAATTTAATGCATGCTGAAAATCACCCATTTAATTGTATTGGTTTCTATGTACTGAAATGGCCAGGTGGTTTGACTGTGAAGCATAAGAATTGCAAAAACAGGTGGGGCAAACAGTCAGTGGCAACATAAGATTCTAAAGCGCAGTGATTCTATGTCACTTATCACAGGCTATGGTTAGACTGGCTTACTGAAGTACCATAGAAGTCTGAAAAAAAAAAACTGGTGAAACAAAGGGAGAATTCAGTTGTAGCTGGGAAAACTTCTAATAGGACCTCTGTTTTTATGAGAATATGGAATCGACGGTCAGAAAACCATCTGATTTTATTAAAGCAGTGAAGACAATCCCAACTTCTTACTTTGCTGGAATAACTTTTCATAAAGTTTGTTTACATATCCAGACAGCTTTCTAACAGCATAAAAAATACAGTGTTTAACTGATTTAGCCAAAAAGGTCACTCACCAACTGCTACACAAGAATTCGTTTTTGTAGCCTGATATTCTCAAAATGCCTACCAAACTACAAACTTTAAGAAGCCACACCATTATCAACTGAACAGTGGTAGCATATAGTGGCAAATGCCCCTCAGCCAGCTTCAATTTCAAGAGGCCTGAGGAAACAGACTTATGTGGGGGGCATGGAAACAGCGTCACTGACCTTCATCTCGAACACTCTTGACTTTATTTACAGCGCGTTCGCCATATTCTTCAGCAAGGTGCTTTGCTCGCTTTACAGATTTGCCAAGGAATTTTTTCAGCTGGGTCCTTAAAAAGCAAGGACACTTTTTCAACACATAATACTGGCAAATTCTTATTTTTCCCTATTATGAATCAATAGCTTAAATTTGAAATGCAGTATTACTGTTTTCCATTACTGCTTCTAAAAATAAGCATTTAATTTGCTAGCAGTCATGTAACCTTAATTTAACTGCAGAACAATGGGCTTATGTAGTTTCAGGTATCACTTGTACCTAAAAGTGAATTTGTTCAGAAGCAAGAAGGGGAGCTTCAGCTTACTAAAATGAAATCTGACATTTCTTTGTAGGGACATGAAACAACATCTTACGTTTTCTGCTTCAACCTCCCTCCATCAGAGTCTGTTTGCTGCGTCTGTATTTTGTCTTCATCATCAGACTGGGCTGCATCATTACTAGGAAATACAGAAGTGATTCTTGTTTAGTATAAAATCATACTAATTCTAAACTGACTGAAACGTTAGTAAAAAAATTGTCTGATTTATAACGCATGTAATTTTAGGCATTAGGAAAAATATCCAGCTTCTTGATGACGGAAAAGAAGAAATCATGTCAGTCTAGATTTTTTTTAGACCAAATTTTACAAATAGAATCAGCTTTAAACATCAGAAGGGCCTAAAGCTCTGCTGAGAAAAGGAAAACCTCCATGTAGTCAGCTGTAATGACCACAGATCTTACAGTACCATGGTCTACTAAATTAAACACTGAAAAACTTAGAGGAAGAGATAGCATGAGCATAATAATTACAGTTTGTATTCAAGTACTTTAATTCGTAAGGGAAATTACAGTATTAAGCACATTTAGTGTTAACTGCAGTTTAGTTGGATTTTCAGAGATATTTGCCTGAGAGGCGCACATTCCAGTACTATCATCAACTTTTAATTAAACTAGAATAATTCAATAAACAATTATGTTGCCTCAATAAATAACCTAGTTCATAAAGAGCTGGGAATTGAACGTGCAAATTAGAGATGGATGGATCAGGGATCTTAACTGCATAAGAAAATTCCCCATGCATGCAAAATCTATGAGAGCAACAGTATTATAAAGAACTGAAAGCTATCATCATTCATACCTGACATACTCTTTAGTTCTCCTCATGATATGTAAAGTGAGGGGATTAATGCCTGTTGGCAACTTTTCTTCTGCCAAACTCAGGGGTATTTCTTCACCTGTATCAAGGTTTTTTATCATTACACTTGCTAGAATTTCCTATGGAAAAAATAAGGTGTGAAGTCAAGATGACTTGATTAGGCTCCAAAACCTAGAGCAAAACAGAAATCATCTGGTCTTACGCATTATATTAAAGAACGATTCTCTAGTTAATTTTATTTTAGAAAGAAGGGTCAAGCTAAACTTGCCTTTGGCATGTTAGTGCAAGTGCTATCAACCACTACACATAGTGGAAGAATTACACGTCATCACAAGCTTCAATTTCATAAATCAGTAATGAAGCTATACACACATCAGACACTGCCTGACACCTTCCATGCTAATATGTAATTAAAAAATTTTGAATACCCTTTCAGATATTCTAGCAGCTGTAGTTCACATTTAGTCGAAGAACCTTTACCTACAGAGAAAGAGTATTTAAACCTAGCCAGCACAACACAAAGGTAAAGTTGTTTTTGGAGCATGAGTATACCTCAGCAATAATAAACTACAGGCATACACCAATAAAAACTGGCAACAGTTTGATAACATCACTAGGAAGCTACAAACTGAACAAACTATTTCTTAATATTAGGAAAGTCATTCTCTTATTGCTGACTGCTTCCTTTTTCCTATGCATGAAAAAAATATCAAGTTTCCTGGTGTTCCCTTATGTTGAATCTTGTACTATGTTTGTACAGCTACAAACACAAACTCATATCATCCCATATCTATTACACCTCATGCTTTCAAACACTAATACCCCAAATGACTCAGGAACCACAGAGTCCTTATGTGGACAAAGTCAGCATGTTGTCCCTTCTATTTGAGCCTTTAGTCACAGCATATAGTGGGTCAGAAGGCAAGAGTGACGTGACTATTCCATTTAACTCAGACTGGAAATTGCAAGCACAGAAAAGTGCTGTGTACAGAACACATTTATTACTACCTCATCCGTGAGCTCTCTTCCAGAATTAGACCTCGGTCTCTGTGGTCCAAGTACTTCATTTGTTGTTTGACCATCAGGTGCTTTCCCATTTTCCTGAAATGTTGCAAATATAGAATACATAATCTCTAGCATAACAACGGAATCAAAGAAAATGTTATTCTCAGACTCAAAACCATTTCCCAATACCTGTGCAGTGACTATTTTATCCCCGCTAGTTGCACTTGCCAAATCCAAAGAAGGCTGAGAATCCTTGGGCATGCCTTCTGTTGCTGTAGTTGGAGTTAAAAGACCACCAGCTGTGAAACTCTCTCGAGGAACTGAAAAGAGATTCATATCAGGAAGAAGAGCATAAAACTAGCCATGGACAGGCTACAGAGTTTACTGGAGTCCTAGCATAATAGTTTAACTTCCAAGCACTCTTTCTGGCAAGTTTTTGTTTGTTTTTATACCAACCACCACTATACCTGTCTCATCACTTACATATTTCATACACAGCTGGATGCACAGGCATGATTTCACACCTAGTCCTCTTAAGTTTTAAGATTTTTTTTTTCCCTTTTGATCATTTTTCTAGTAACCTAGAACTACTCGTTTTCATGAAGACTCAGACTACACCTTGACTTGTATTTCTACGCTAATACAGATTGCAGATACTTCATTTAGAGAATGGGTGTTTTTTTTGTTTGAGCTTGTTTTTTTTTTGTTTCTGTATTACTGTGGCAAATTCTCCTTGCTGCAAAAGTAGCTATTTTGGTAAAATGTGGTGGTATGCAAGAAAGTCCATGAATTAGAAACATCTGTAATGCAAAAGGGTATTTTTACATTGTAAGAAGCTAAGATTGTTAAGATACTTTTTCCTCTTTTTTACAGGTCAATTAAACTGAAATCACAAGATTAAATGATTCTTCACTCAAATCACTAAAACAGTAACCACGTAGGTAACTAAAGCCATTTAAATTGAATACTTGCCTTCTAAAGCAGGTTTTTGCACTTCAAAATCCAGTTCACTCTTTTTTTTCCGGGGTGGTGGAGCTGGCCGTGCAGGTGGTGGTGGTCTTGGTGGTGGAACATTTGTTGGAGGTGGTGGCCGTGCTGGAACAGGTTTCTTTGTGCTAGCAACTATATCAGGTTCTACAGTAAGATGCCTTGGAGGTTTTGCTGGAGGCATTTCTTCTGTTGTATGAAGGTCTTTGGTAGACAAATCTGAAGCCACTTGCTCTAAGGCGTTTGCCTCTTTCTTGTCTGTTATGTCCTCATTTTTTGATGTTTCTTCTTGTGCTTCAGTTTCATCCATTTTATGGTCAGTTGTATTTGTTACTTCTGTTAGTTTATCAATTTCCTGTTCCTCAGAAGTAAACAAAAGCTTCCCAGACTCCACCTGAGTGTCCTTACCCACACTCTGATACATTGGTTCACCTGGATCTTCTTGTAATGATATTTTAGCTGCTAATACTTCTGGAATATTACTAATGATACCTGCTCCAGCAATCCAAGCATTTGCATCCGAAGTTGGAACAGTCAGTCCTTTTCCTCTAGTACCTAAGGAATCATGATCCTCTAGCTGCTGTGCCTTCTGGCTTTCTTCTATAATACTGTCAATAATCTAAAGAAATTAAAAAAAAATCTACTGTTAAACAGCATGCACTCCTGGAGAACACCTACCAGCTGGTCTGTATAATACCCACAGAAATCCTTCCATTGAAGAGTTGCTTTGCATTCAAAATGTTTTGTTTAAAAATTCTGGAGATGAGAACCTAGATGCTGAAATAGGCATATCTGAAAGATAAAAGTGAATAATTTCCACTCCTCTAATTTAGTTTGAGAGACAGCTGGTTCTGTCTCAAAAGCTGTTCGACCCTCCAAGCTCTCACACACTGATAAATATGATCCAGTAAATTACACAAATAATTTAACACTAGTGAATCTTAAATGTGTTTTCAGAATGCTTAGCTTGATATTTACACTTTAGATGAACATTCTCATGTTAATGATGAATTCTAACCTATGTCAGTTTTTCGATGACAACTGATTTAACGTTATTATTTAGTATTTCTTGTGTGATGATGAAAATGGAAAGCAGTATTTGGCTGACCTCTTTTGAATCATCTTGTTTCGTTTCTTGCACAAAGGCTTCATTTCCAGCTTTGTGTAGTTTGCTGTCTAGGTCCTATGAAGAAAAGACACAGGTAGGAAGAAGTTCTTGAATAAACTGATCTGAAGTACAGCTACAACAAACTAAATAGTGTAAAGGAAAATAATTCTGCTGCATTTTCACCTGCTGTTGTATAGACATGTACAGTACACAGGAACATTATTTCACACTAGCGCACACAGAGTCAGCCTGCACACTACTAAACAAAAATGCAATTTAACATTTGGTGTTCTACCTTCTCCTTGCTACTGCTGCAGTGTAGGGAAATCTGATGGCACAGACTCCAAAATAAACATTAATATTTTTCCAAATAAGATTTATTTTATACATATAAGTTTTATATATTTAACAGGTTGCAACCTCAACTGAGATAAAATTGAAGGTAGCATGAAGTTTAGAAAAAAATACATGTATTTAATAATCTGGAGGAAATAAAAGCGACATAAATATTTTGTTGTTTATCAGGTTGTTGGAAAGAATGCAAGAACTCTATTACCACCATTTATAATAGAAACACAATTAGAAATTACCAGGTTAAGTTAGGCAGATCTATCAAGTAGTCAGAAAAATGCCTTTGAGGTTCTGACATGGAATCTTACCTTCAACTATAACTATATCTAGCACTGTCTATTTTTGCTATCAGTCATCTTCATGCAGATTCTTCTGAAATTTATATAAACTGTAGCAGAACAAATGGAATTACTAGATTTAAGCAAAAAAAAAAAGAACATTTTCAGAACATTTGGATGAAAGACTGCATGAATATCCAAAACTGAGTATACTATTTATAGTTTCTATATGTCTCATCAACACTATGAGGATATTACACTAGTGATGTGAAGTCAGTTTGCAATTTAAGCAGCATAGTTTAGAAATGTATAAATAGCATCAACACTTCAGCATATCCTATCAAATGAAGAATAGAAGATTTCACTAGAAGTGGGTTTGTGTGCCAAAATAAAGCATTAAGTCTTTGCAATTGATTTAATTACTTTTTATTACGCAAGATTTAAAGCTATCATACTTAGGATAAGCAGCCCTGTGAATAGAAGAATTAGATTACACATCAGGCATGCTAGGTATGGAAACCTATATAAAGACTTAAAACAGGTCTGAAAATACCCTAGCTGTGAGTAAAAATATTTAACTCCCAAAAATCTTGTGTTCAGTGAACCAAGTAGTTTATACCATAGAAGGATATTGCTTTAACCAGAAGCCTACCTTAACCTCAGTTAGCACGGTCTATTATTAACACATCCATCATATGCCTTCTGTTTGCATGATTTTTTATGACATTGCCTATAAATACTATATATAAAAGCAGTATCAAAAGTGGAATTTGATAGAAACCCTGAGGCTGGAAGGGATCTCTTGACTAATGGAGCAGCCCTGAGTTTGTCTCACAAAAGAGAAAGACTTCTCATGACTGGCTGTAAAAATTGGTACCTAATAAGCCAACAACTGCTCAAAAAGTTAAGAGAAAACAAACGTATCTTGACCAATTTCCTGAGCTGAGATACAGAACTGCTGTTCTTTCTACTTTGATTTGACAGCAGTCCTCAGCTGTCACCCCACAATATTAGAGCCCAGAGATTAACTGTCACCATTATAAAATATTTTTTGTCGGGCTATTAATTAAACAAAATAAACAGCTTTGGATATACACAAAATACATTATTCTCTGTATTAAACACTTAATTCCCATTTTTCAACAAGTATTTTAAAAGACCTCTCCTTTTTTGACTTTGAAAAATTTTCTGACTACCTAGTACTAACAAAAATAAAAAAGTAAGATATTTCTTCTAAGAATTTCAGCTAGTCAAAAACTTTTTATAGCATACTAATACACAGTAATGTTTGGGGAAAAAAAAAACTTGTAAACATTCACCTTTTAGAGCTCTGACCTCTAGAAATGGAATATCATGCAGAGACAGCTGCATGTACAGAAAAATTCTTCTTTCCTGTCCACTCCCGTCCCCACCTTCCACAAAAAATCCTTCTAGTCCAAGTTCAAGTTTTCTTTTGCTTTATCACTAAAAATCTGTCTTCAAGGATATAACTAAAGTGTAACCAGTGCCTACAGTAGCCCATTATATTAATTTCTAATTTTGTTGACATTAATCTCCCACACCTGTTAAACTTTGGACTTAAGAAATAATTCCTCCCCACTCCAACACAAACTGTACCATTAGTCACACACTCACTGAACTGAACTGATATGGTACCAATCAGAGACGGAATTCATGTTTCAGCTTCAAAACCAGCTTTGAACAAGTGACTTAGGAAGACACTTACAGAAAAAACTGTAAGTAACACGCTAAACTTTATAGCTAAAAATTCTCCACATTTCAGTCAACAAAATTTGACATTAAAGTTAGTTTAACTGTGCTGAGTTTAGTCAGAATGATAGTCACATTTCCTGAAAGGTTTAAACATGTAATACTTTATGATTAAAGGGATATTAAGTAGAACACAAAATAGGGGATAAGTCTGTTCCGCAAGAAATACCATAAGATATCGTATCCCTGTAAAAAAGAAATGATTGATTTGCTAGCAGCTGAAGAGCAGAGTACTATCACTTATTTTCTAACACTGCTGACAAATCATAAACATTTATTTTGTGTGACAAGCGTTTTTAGGACAAAGTGTCAAGTCTTCTTTACTCCATGTGAAAGTATTGCATAGTACCACGTTTGGGCCTTCTGAGACAGGCAGAGTGTTATTTGCACAACGTTCCAACTCTTCACCTATTTAATGTGTGTCAGACTTCAGCTGCACTATCACTGTGCACAGATGCAGCATACCAATTACCTGCGTGGGAAGTGGCAATGCTGTCTCAATAAGCTAAATATAGAATTTTATTTTCATATAACTTAGAGGGGAGGCTTTCTGAAATAAACACACAAAGATTTTTCTTATTTTGGAGACTGAAGGGAGCAGAGTCAACTATTTCAGATAAATCCTGACCAAAAGAACAAGTCCTGCAGGAACTTACTTCCTATTCACAAAACACCTGAAAGAGGACAGTCTAGTAGTTGAATACAGCTTAACTGAGTAGTAGTTGAGTATAGCTCAATTGCATTTTTTAATTTTTATAATGAAAATAATTTCAAGACACATTAACATACCATAAATAAAAGTAAAGTTGGAACTTCAAGAGATGTAAGCACAACAGTTGCTCCCTACGGTAAGGAAAGTCTACAATTTCCTGTCCGTGTAGATGTTAGAATTACCACAGCACTACTACATTAGGCAAAAATGCTTAGCACTATGTTCATCAACAAATATTTAATTGATTTTAAGAAACTCACCTTTAATACATGGGAACCAACTTTCGTCGGTGACCTGTTAGAAAGAGAAGACAGACTTAAGTAGAGCTCCAAGAAAAATACATTTCTTAGCTATAAAATTCATATTAAACAACCTCTAACAGTCTTCCTTTACAGTTAATGTATACTTGATGCTCCACCCAAAGTGAATGCTCCTGATACTTCTCTCTTTTACACAAAATGCTCCACGTGAAGTTAAGTGCCCAACTAAGATGCACAGATCTACTGGAGGCTCTATAATCCCTGACAGTTTCTCAGCTCAAGTTTCTAGAAACTGTGTTTGTATCACTCTTTATTCTAAACTGATGCTATTCCAAGTAGACATTTAAGAACATCTCCCCTTATAGATCATTTAAAATCAGCACGTATATACAGAAAGCTCAGGGTGGACACTAAAAAGGGAAGCAGAAGTACAAATGCCCTAGTATCTTGCAAATCAAGTGCCTGAATCCTAATCAGTAGTGTCAACATCATCGTACACATTTGGCTCTTCAAAATCTCTAGTAATTGAAAACTCTCGTTTCTAATCACCATGCTGAATGTAAATGTAAGCATTTACATCATGAAAGCAGAGAAGCAGTTTTGCACTGCTTACTTTCCAAAATGCATACTCTGAAGCTGTTAAGTTGCATTAGCATCCACACACACACACAACCTCTCATATCACTAATTACATGAAACAACAAGGTATCAAAGGGGGCTGGTATCAAATAATTACTTCTCTTCAGACCACCATGCAATCCCATCTGTGAACTGTCAACCTTTATTATATCCTGAAAGTGCATTTTCATGAGATTTTCCAAATTCTAGTAGATACTTAAGCTATTAGTCACATGGTTTATTCTGACTACAAGATTTTGCTAATACTAAAGAAGTTCGTCAGTCACAAGCAGGACCAAGTTAAAGATTACAGCCTTACAGGCTTAGCACTAAATGTAACTACAATCTGGATTGCAAAATCATCCCAGGTAGCTACCAAGGTCAGGGACATTCAACAATTTGTATCATCTCGTACCAACCAATACAGACAAATGTAGATTTCAGTCTAATTACACCCTCCTGACTCCAAAATGACAGCTTTAAGGGAAATATATATTCTGAAAAAGACATATTTCCAATTAGTTTTTAAGAATTTTGGTTCTTTTTTAATTATATTTTACTGTTTGAGAATATTTTAAGGCAACAAGACCACATTTGTATACCAGAGTTAAGGAAAGCACAGAGGATTTGCTTAAAGACTACATTATTTGTAACTAATATAATCTCTTAAACTCATTCCTGTCCAGATCTTGACATTTTAAATACACAAGATCTATATCACTGTTCCAAACAATGCTCCTTTCTAGAAGGTACTGACCATGGTGTGCAAGGAGCAATTGGTATTTTGACCTAAGAAACAAACGCATCTTTGGTCTCCCATAATAATACATTGCTGGGAAATACTAGAACCTGTGCTAAATGTCTTGTTAATGAAAGATTTTCAATTCTACTACCTACTCTTGGGTTTCCACAGAAACAGAGGTCAAATTGTGTGTCAGTTCACTAAATACACAAAATGACTTCAATAATGAAATATGTTTTATAATGACTACAATGATGCATAGGCTTCAGCAAGCATGTGGTCCAACTGTACAAGGCACTGCTTAGACATTACAACCTAAATAAAGTGCAAATCCCTCAACTGCAAACCCCTACTTCAGTTTTCTGAGGCTTCCCACCAATTAGTTCATCGCTGCCACTACAGGCAAATCATTCCTCCAGCAGGGTAACAAAAAATGCAAGCTTCAAAAAGACTAAAACAGATGTTACTTCCCACTCTTTTAATCAGATGCATTAGGACAAAGCTGCTCAGGGGATAAATGCTAGAGATCACAGGTATAGGATATAACCGTACCGATTGCTTGATATATCAAACATAAAAGTCTGATGTTAAGGTAAACCTTTGTCATTGAAATTATTGTGCTTTGAAAACATTGCAAAGCTTCCATAACTTTGGCAACACCACCACTTTCAGACGTGTTCATAATATAGCCAAGGAAGTTTAGTGGCTTCCCTGAAAAATATTTCAGCCGAAAATTTTTCAGCTATTCAACATCATTCTCTTAGTCGTGATTAGTTGCTGCTTATGCGCTGCTACATTTATAAAGAAAATAAGCCAAAGAGCAAGTTTGGTAACTGAAGTCTCTTACAGTTCAACGCTACTCTGCAACGGTCTCGCCTTCCCCACCAGGTGAAGTTACCAGCCTTCTTCCCTCACAGTTTCACGTTAAGGCCAAGAGTTGTATAGACACTGCATCTGAAATGCCTGCTCGTGTTTCTGTGTGTAGTAGCAAAAGCGTTTGAGAAGATTTTCTATGAAGATCAACTACTCAATGACCAAATACTGATTTTGCTTTGAAAGGTCTGTGGCTTTACTGGGTTATCAGGTAAAACATAAAGACTGACACACCACAGAAAATGCAAGAACCTCATTTTGTTTTCACATATGATTGTTCAGTAAATAATAGGATTAAAACTTTCATAACAGATTTTGTAGATTACACTTCAAATAAAATGCTTCTAACTTCAGTTTTCTTATGATATCATTGTAATACCAGTTTAACAAAGGAGAGGTTCAAGGTTATTTATAAAGATTAGGCAGCAAAGAAAAATCCTATTTCACCTGAACAAACATACCCACGTGTCTGATTAATATGTAAGTCAAACAAACTCCTGCAGAACTTTTTTTGCATTTCTTCAGCTGCAAAATTCATCCTAACGCCGACCAGGCGACATGAGGCTGTCTCTCCCACTTGTAGCTCCAGCCCAGTACCTTTTCCAACAAGTAACTCAGTCTTTACTAAGCTTCACATTTTCAACTTCTTCTTGCTAAGTTTTGTGAGAAAAAAAAAAAATACATCTAGCCCTTCAAAAAACAAACCCAGTGTTCTAAACAATTCCCCTTGGTCAAACTCCAGAACAAAACTGCCTGATATCCTGGGAGGATGAACATCGTTACAAAGAAAGTGTGTGAACAGGCAGATGGAAAGAGGTTTGAAGGTATTAAAGAGGTATGAGTAGCTGTTGCACATTGTACAGAAGATACAGGCTCAACCACAGCCAGCACAGTACTTACTGCTGTCCTTCAGCTTGCAGAGGCACACAATGGTTTCCTCCCTCTAACTCAGGGCTGGCCTGGAAGCTACAATTATTCCTCAAGCAGCTCTCTGTGGCAGTCCACACCTCCTAAAGCACACCTAGTCACTGCTGCTATGCACTGTTTGAGCTAGCCTTGGAAAGCACGTGGGATCTTCAGCTACCTCAGTATGCAGAAACTTGTCTGCAGTGCTGCGAGGCACTACAGCAACGTGTCAAGTGCTTCACTTCCCGCTGAGTTCAGATTTGTGCACTGGCTGACACAAACACAAAGTTGTGCTAAACATGTCTCATGTGTAAACAGGGCGCACCTTAACGTTATCCTTAACATTTCTTCCTACAGAGAAAACTCACTCCTTCAGGAAAAGCATTGAGACATCTTCAGAAAAACAGGACTACTGAAGTTAGAATTCAATAATTTAAATTTCTGAACGTACCACCAGGTATTTCTCTTTACCTACACCATATCGTGAATCTAGTGCCTTTTGTTTGATTTCTTATAACAAGTTTTTAGGATAAGAGTATACCAGGAACACACTTACTCTTTGCTATTAGGTACAAGATATTCAAACTATTAGATTTGGCTATTCTTGATTTGAGTGGGTGAACCGCTTTTCCTATTTTATGAGATAAAGTCAGTCACATGCTTGCATCCAAACAAGGGAGCCGTACTTCATATTCTCCCTCTCTCAAAGCTGGCATCCTTTTTCATGGGAGACCTGGAAATTATTAGAGGCATGAACACTTTTTCTAGACCTTGTTTGTAGTTATGGTCTTTTGAAAGCAGAGTGACAGAGGTTAAATAAGGACATTTTCTGCCACACTACCTCTCCCTCCCCAATCCACTGCCCATACATCAAACAGATGCCTTCAGACTAGTCCACATCGGCACCTTGGTTTCTTTTTCACTAGTTATCTTGTAAAGCTTATAGAAAGGGACGTTACTTTTGCCCTAGCTATCCGTAAGATGGACACTCTCCATACGTCACGTCAAAAGCAGAGCTACCAACAGGACAGATCTACCTGCAGAAGTGAAGGATATAGGCCTCCCCAGAGGCAAAACAACAGTTTCCAAACATCTCATTTAAACACACTTCCCCTTACAGAAGTCATCAATCCATGAGCTATCTCAGTTCACCATTATATGACAAACACTTTGTAATAAGTTCTGTAATTTTTACTAATTACTCCTTATAAAGCACCAGTTCATGTATGTACTTGAGGATGCAGATACAGTGCTTTCCTTGAGAGAGAGGGTTTAATCCTTGGTACCCTCTGACTGCGGGTGGGAACTGGGAGCTTACATCCAACTGGAAAATTCCATTCTTGCATATCACAAGAGATAACTAGTAAAACAATTAAACAGCAAAGAAGTTGCCACTTTCAGAATTTCTGTATCAGCAGTTAGTAAACTTCCCCACGCAGGGTAGAAGGGAGGAAGCTACCAAACCCACAATTTTAATGAGGGCAAATATATCTACACTACTTTGCTAAAAACTGTCTGTAACATGCTGCAAAAAAACAATTCCTCAGTCATTTTGCTGATATCAGAATGGTGAACGCACAAGGAAAAACCTCAAACTGCAGAGGTAACATGAACTTGTTTTCAGTTGCCCTTCTTCCCAGGAGGTTTTGGTTTGTTTGTGGAATTTGTGCAACTCACTGCACACACAGGTCTCAAAACTGCAATCTACAGTCCTGCTTCCAAGAAGCATGCAATGGAAATTTGAAATTAGCTCTTAAGAAATCTCAGAACTAATTTAGAGAGAATACTCTCTATATTGTTAGTAGAGATTCAATGTCAGATTGCATTCAGTATCTGCACTGCAAACTAAGTCCTCTGAGATTAACTCCTTCCTTGACTCCAGCTGACTGATCTTTATCAAATTCAGTCAGTGATGCATCCTTACAGGTTAAGGAAAAGCAATACAAAACCAAAAGGCATCTTCAGTTTTAAGCTGTATTAACTTCGTATCAAGTTCTGCTTAGATACAGGTGGGGGAAACTTTCACGCCTGGGCATATGGCATTATTTGTATCAAATAAAAGGTAGGATATGAAGTCAGGTCAGATTTAACGGCTCACTTGAAGCAAAAGATGTTTCCTGCTTCCCACTTCTGCCTCTAGCCACACAATCCCACACCTTTACCCTCTCCTGTCCCTGCCCTCCCAGATTCCAGCTGTTTTAACCTAATGAATAGATTTTGCTGTTCCTACTTTTCAGCTGCTTTCAATTCCTGAGTTAAAGCAACTCAGGGAAGTCTGATGATCACTACTGCCAGGACAAGGTTAGCTGGAGCAACACAATACTTCAGCAACAGCGTGCCGTTAATTTGGCTCACCACATCTTGTACAACTGCATGCCAAAATGTGCTTTTCACCGTGCTATGTAAAAAGCTAAGTTCAGAAAAGCTTTGATACAGGATGTGGGAGTGAGCAGCGCAGGTCTAGTTTCTCCTTTGTTCAAGGCATCCAGCGGCCACTGGCACACAGATTAAAACGAGCCCTTAGTGAATTATTAAAGCTTCAAATGGACGGATCCCACAATCCATATCTTACTGCTCTTCAAACAACCTACACGAAACCTCATCTTGCAAGATCAAGTGATGGAGAGGCTTGGTCCAGGCTACGTGAAAACCAGAACTGATACAACCCATAACCTGTTTTAGCACAAAACCAGAAAGATATTTATAAATTACAAAAGAGATCATGTATTTTACTAATGTTAACAGTGTAGTGCTGCTGTTTGAGGTAACAGCTCTGAATCCGCGCTATAAAACGCTGTTAAACTCACTGCACAGAGCCACACGCTCGCGTTTCACGAGACATGTCAACTCAAGGCTGTTAACAACAAACGTACACCAGAAGTTGTTTTACACAAAGCAACAGTCAGCCTGTTGCTGGGGGAGCTTGCCCTCTCCTTTTCCCTCAGAAAAAAAAAATCTGTTATTTTAATCGTGTTTCAGAATTAGTTCCGCCAGCCCCGATTTCATCACTCATCTTTTCCAAAACCTACGTGTCGCCCTCCCGAGACAGCCCTAACGTTACCATCTCCCCAGGACCACGCCTGCTGCCAGCCCCCAAAGCACGCTGAGACCCTCGCATCCCCTTGACTTTCTGCCTGCCACCCTCTCAAGCAGCCCCCGGCCGAGCTGGGCCCGGCCCAGCACCCCACAGGGCTACGGCAGGGCCCCGCCGCCCCGGGACCCCCCTCAGGAGAGGGGGCGGCCGCGTCCCCCCCCAGGGCCGCGCTGAGGGCAGGGAGGGAAAGGAGGGCAGGGCAGCGCAGGGCGGCGGCCGGGCCGGACTCACGGCGCGGGGGAGGCGGCCGCCAGGTGCACGTCCTCGGGCGCGTCGTAGAACTCCTCGGTGTCGCTGTCGGAAGCCATGGCGGGGCCGGGCCGGGCCGGCGGCAGCGCAGGGCAGCGCAGCGCGGCCGCCGCCACCTCCGGGCACGGCGGGCGGGCGGGCGGGGGCCGCGGGGCTCTCGCGAGAGGGGTGGTGCCGCCTTGTGCCGGGCGGAAGTGCGGGAGGAGACGGGAGGCGGCGGGGAGGCAGCCCCGGGACGGCGGCGCCGCCTCACGACATGGCGGCTCCCTCTAGCGGGGCTGGCGGGCGAATATCTGAGCCCTTCTGCTCGGTTCTACCCGCTCCTGCTCGGCCCCGCGGCCTGTGCGCCGTCCCAGGGAAATGCGGTGTAGGGAAGCGGTGAGGGGGAGGCGGGCTGTCACCACTCCTGCCCCCAGTCCTGCCCCCTTCCCTCACCTCTGTCCAGCCCACGAGTGCAGGGGCTCCGTTCTGGGCTATGTCGATCAGCAAGGGACGCCAGGTGCGGGAGGCCTGGCCCAGGCCAAGGCTTGTCCCTTGGGTCAAATGGGGTGTGAGGGGAGGCAGGTAGAGCCCACAGACACTCACGGCATCGAGGTTTTGGTAGGGGGGGCTGCCTGGGTGGCTTCATGATAATTGCTGAGTGATCTCCCTGTCCTCACCTCAACCCGGGAGCCCTTTTCGTCGTAATTTTCTCCCCCTTGTGCTTTGAGGAAGGGGAGTGAGAGAAGGATTGTGGTGGAGCTCAGCTGCCCACCTGAGTAAAATCAACACACAGCAGCACCATCCCCATTTTTCTGCTTGTCTCACGAATGCCATTTCAAGGAGAGTGCTACCACCAAAGCGGCGCTCAGTGTGACCTCTTGGGTGATGTTCAAGTGGAGGTCGATAAATCTGATGCTAATATTTATCCACACGGTTAAACACTGCCGAAACACCTGGTTAATAAAGCAAATGTACAGTGGAAAATAAGCGAGGAGAAAGCCTGAGTTTTTACTGTCAGTCTGGTCACGGGAAATCAGAATCAAGGTAATAGTGCGAAACAAAAGACAGAGAATTAAGCTAGTCTATTAGATGAATTGCTAAGAATCCTTAAAAGGATTTTTTTTTTTCCTAATTAACTAATGTAATGAATGTTTGAAACCAGTAGCAGGAATTAAATTACGTGGTTCCTTATTTGCTTTGTCTTGTATTTTCCTTCCAATAAATTTTCATCTCAT
The DNA here is from genome assembly GCA_011075105.1 of Heteronetta atricapilla. Taxonomy (NCBI): domain Eukaryota; kingdom Metazoa; phylum Chordata; class Aves; order Anseriformes; family Anatidae; genus Heteronetta; species Heteronetta atricapilla. Next base: position 8,632,967 of record CM021734.1, read on the forward strand.
CTACTGGTCATTTTTGTTCTGCCATCAAATTATGAATGATCAGACAGCAATAACTGATGAAGGGAAGAAGCTTCCTTTGAAAGCTTTTAATATCTGCACAGCAATAAGTACATGTTTCTGAGCCAAAGCAGTACTCCTGCTGAGCACAGCTTGGTAGAGGGTCACTGTGTGGTACGGCTATTGTCAAAATCTGTGAAAAAATCAGGTGCTAAGCTTGATTATCTGTTGGGCCAGTGTAAAACTGGTAAGAACTTAAAATGTTTGAGAGAGCTACCCTTGTCAAATCGGTTGACACTGAGGTGCTTGTGCATATGCATACACACGTGCCATGGGGCTGTGTCTTCCTGTTTCCTTAAAAAATCGTGAAGCTGGGATGACAGGAAGGAGGGGAATTGGAAACGCATGACCAATTCTTCTGTTTCTTCTTAAAAATAAGTAGGTATGAGCCCAGTGTACATCTTAAGCTCTTAGTGTGGCTGAATTTGGACAAATAACTGTTACAGAAAATTACTGACTTGTGATTCACTGCTCACTGTTCCTGCGCTAACTGACAGCCAAACACACCGATCGCATTAGTGTAAGTGGGATGGTCTCTAAATTATTAAAGACAACGATGATGTAACCTTAGCTGGGAAGGCAGGCAGCTCTAGAAAATGGGGGGAAAAAGACATTAAAAAGCATCTTGAATTGTTTAGCAGCCTGTCAGTAACTGGGGGCAGCTTCACGACTTCATGCTTTGTTACGCAAAGGAAATTATATAGTTGCACAATTCAGGAACACTACAATAAAAGTGCAGCTCAGGGGCTTAGTTGGGTCTATGTGGTGAATAAAATTCAGCCTAACTGCAATGGTCTTGACCTTCGCACTCCAAAACCACTTGCCTTTTTCATCAGATCAGCTCCTCAGAGGCTGTTAGAGTCTCCAGAGCAGGAGCACTACATCCACAGTTCCACTGTGGCACAGCCCAGACCGCCTTTGTCCATTGAGACAAATTACAATCAGCTTTGCAGGTTGTAATTAAGAATAACAAGTGACCTGGGTGTTTTCACCCCAGGGCTTGCACAGCCTTTCTTTCCCAGGTTGGAAATAGGTCTTGCTCTCACTAAATCTTAAGATACCCACTGCAGACAGATATAGGATAGATTCAAAGCCTCTGCAAATTTGCACCAGCCACCCGATCCATCTAGTCAACTAGAGGCATAAACTGTTAAAGCAAAATCATTATTTTAATTGCTTTAAAAAACAAGGGCAAGAAGTACTTTCAGAGCAAAGCTGGAACAGGTTCCCCCCACGGCACAGCCAGCAGGGGATCTTCTGTGTACCCTGTCTGTGCAGGGAGGGGCAAAGGTCATGCTGGTCCCATGTCACCCATGGGGAGGAGAGATCAAAGTCAAGCCCAGAAGATGTCACTGACCCAGCAATCACACTAAGGTCTCCTGCACCTGATCGCAGGGCTTGGAGGTGCTTGTCTGCATGACCATGTTCCCCTGGGTTATGGCATTTGGTGAGAGTCAGAGAGACAAAGATGACCAGAGGTGATGTCTACGTGGAGCTGTGATGTGGCTTGGGGATGGCATCAATGGTCAGTTGAAAGAGGATGAATCCCTCCGGGTTAAAGTCCTGAGCATCAAGCCTGTGCTGGTCTAAGAGGAGCAGGAAAACAGGAAAAGCTGCATACCTTGCACACACACACACACACATGGGAGTATCTATCTTTGCCAACTCGTTTGACAGCCCATTGATGTAAATTATGATTTCTGGTTCCCTTTGTGGGAACAGTGCTTCTTCCCAGCGCTGCAAACTGCTGCTGACTCACTGCCGCCGCTCAGGCAGCCGTCATGTGGCAGCAGCCAGCCCCTGCACCAGCCTGGTGACAGGGCTCACTGGGGAGCTTGGGTCACGGCTGTTTTGCACAGGCAGCTTTGCTCCAATGGCAGTCACTCCGTGGAAGGTTTAACCTTGCACAGAGCTAACAACAGCCCAGCCCTGTGGTGAGTGGTGCCCTGCGGCTGCTGCTGTGGCGAATGGCCCCCTGAACCTGTTTGTGTGTGCAGATGTGTCAGGGCACACACGTGCCCACGTGCATAGACATGAACACAGCATTCAGTTACGGCTAATGTGCCCAAAAAGCATGCTGGGGAGCAAGGAAGCACAATGCAATATGCAGCAGAGGCTGAGCAAGCCACAAGGAGCTGTGTCCCAGCTCCATCCACCCAAGCGCTGCTTGTGCACAGCACGGGCTGGCATTCAGAGGTGTGTTCTGGTCTGAATTTCCATCACTTTTAGTTCTGTTTGCTTTCCCTTGCTTTTTCCATGCCGTGGTACCATGGGACTGTCATCCCAGGGCACAACCCTACCCCTTGCTGCAGGCTGTGGCAGAGCCTCCAGAAATCGCATTCACCCAAAATATGGAGACGGAGAGCTAGCGGGGGGGGGGG
>CM021734.1:8635504-8711953 GCA_011075105.1 Heteronetta atricapilla
AGGTGACAAGAAGGGATCCGCTGTGGGAGAGTGTCAGCCATGAGGGGAGGTGAGGGAGTTGGAGCAAGGAGGGAGGAGGCTTGCGAGCAGGGAGCCCAGACATGATGGGGGAACTCAAATCATCCCATGAGGGATGGAGTAACACGCCGAGAAGTGCAAATATGGGGGGTACTGATGGAATGTGGTCCAACACCTGCCTCTGGGCATGGAGGAGGAGAAAAACTGTGCTGGGAAACATGTCGTGCCCAGCTGAGGGCTCCCAGACAGCCCTCTCCAGATGTCCAGGTGACAACAGCAACTAAACACTCATAAATCGCAAATGAGATCACTGCAAACTGACAAAAATACATCAAACAGTGCTGAAGAAGGTGGGGCAAGGGAGATAAGGCAACGGTGGCTGTGGCTGCTGCTGTGTGTGATGGGTGTGGGAAGAGACAGTGGCATCTGCTGGCTGCTGATCACTAAAGCCACACTGCGAGGCTGTCGTGTTTGATCTGTTTAATCTAGCAGCAATGAACAGGTTTGCATTCACGCAGAGATCACGCGGCACTGTAACATATGCTTTTCCTTCCTGGGAACATGGAAACTGCTCAGCACTGGTCACACTGTAGGAAAGAAAATAACCTACGTATCTGTGAAATGCAGAAGAGTTTCTTTGGAAAATATTATCCCAGGATGGACGGGATTTTTTTCCTGCCATGATTAAGAGGAAAAGGTGCTCTGTCAATGAGGGACAGAGCTGGTATTGCTGGTATTTGCAGAGGTGGTATTGTTGGAGGATTCAGGCTGCATTAGCAGCATCCTTCAGCCTGTCCCCAGTGCAGTGCAGCCCTGAAGAAGTAGCAGGTCTTCAGGACAGGCAGATTTTCCTTTATTCCTGAGGTGACAGGCCATGGGAGTCATGTCTCTAAAGTACATAACCTGAGGCATATGTACTGTTAGACTTCGCAGCAGTACAACTTGTCTGGTTCTTCAGCAGGGAATTTTTTATGCTGCTGAAGTTGTTGGCTTAATTTTCCTTTGTAAAGGCCAGTCCCACCCTGGGAAAACTCAGCGGGGAGGCACCTTCCCCTGGGCAGGGGGTAGGAAGAAGAGGGCTCAGCACCTGCTGGGAGGATGAGCACAGTGAGCATGGACCAGACCCTGACTCCATCCCACAAACGTGAGGATGTGGTGCCTGGAGCTGAGCAAAACTGGCAACATCTGAGGTTTTCCCCTAGCTTCCAGACCCAGAGCATCAAGCTGGTTTGTTGGAAGAGAAATAACCTTGTTATTTTTGAGGGGAGCTATCCAAAATAAGAAACAGGACATAGCGCAGCTACTGAACTGAAGGTGAAGTGCAAACTGGGTGCCTGCTGAATAGAGTAAGAAATGATGGAGAAAGCCCCAGCTGCCTCCTGAGGTGCCCTCCTGAAACTCACTGAGCATAGATTTGTATTCAGAGAATTTTCCTGCTGCTCTGACTTGTGCTACATCATTTGCTCTCACAAATAAACCAATTTAATTACATAGACATGCTCTTTATTCATTCTTCCTGGCATACTGACAATTTCTGCATGTGCAGATGAGTTGTGCCTCAGCCTTTGCCAATGCAAATGCTCCATCCTCCAAATTTCCTTTGTTTTTTGTTTGTTTGTTTTTATTTTATTTTATTTTTGTCTGAAGATGTTCAGTGGATGCGTATGCTTTCATACACAATTGTTACACTTTTGTTTGCTCTATGTCCCATCTTTAAGTGCCTAGAAGTGCACTGCTAATTTATGAATCAGAGTTGGCGCCTCACTGCATAGTGGAGCCATGCTTTCCTCTGGAGATTTGCTTTTGTTCTTTGTTGCAGCTCACCAAAAGTCATGATGAAAGCAATCCACACTAAAAGAAGGTGCATTCACTATTATTCTAAGGAAGAATTGTAAGCAGCTTCCTTTGAACTGAATTTTGTCAGGTTTGAAAAGATAATTAGCTACTTGCGAAGATCAAAAAAGAAACAAAAATTAATGCAAGTGTTGAATCAGAAACAAATAAGTAGTTTTTGCTAACATCACTTTACAGAACATTCTTATATTTGAAAGAAAAAGTAGAAACAGAAGAGATAATAACATTACAGCGAGTTGATTACCTTGCATACATTTTCTGCATTGAACAGAAATTTAAACCGAAGTAGATGTTCTCTTAAAACATTCATAAAAGTCAGATTTTGAAAGGTATAAGAATGCCACAAAGTGTTATGGTATCTGGAAGTTGTAACTTTATATATGCCATTAACACAAAGCCTGCCAATGCTAAGAAAACCTCTCCAGCTCCTGGTCATCACATCTGTGTGTAATAGCCCACAGGGCACGTGCCTGGACAAAGCCTCTGCTGAGCCTCAAGGAGAGCCCAGGCTTCCCTGGGCTACAACCAGCAGTCTGAATGTTTTTTAAACTTAGGATTTTATCAAATGGTTTCTAAACTAGGATTTTATCAACTTAATCTGTGGACTTTTTGGGTGGGAGGCTTTGCATACGTTCCATCTCACCTGCAGAGAGCTGACCCCCCAGTAGCAGGAGGTACAGAGTGAGCAAAGAATTGACAGTTATTGATGAGTACTGGAAAACTTGAAATACATGATAGTATTACAAGCTGGTAGCTTCCGTTTGCACAAAGCTACAAATTTGCTTGTTAAGGAAAAGACTTCCAACATGTGCTTACTCCCATGCTGACACAGAGTTCAGGCAAAATATTTAGAAAAAAAAAGAGAGAGGAAAAAAATAAGAAAACTTATACACTGTTACCCTTGAGAAATACTGCATACACTTCATCCTCAGATGAACTGCAGCCCCCTCAGAAACAACAGGGACCTACAACAGGGACCTAATGTGTAGATTGACTCAAGCAACATGTAATGGCTTCCTCTGTAATGAGAAGTTTGCAGATGACACCAAGTTAGGTGCGTGTGTCGATCTGCTCGAGGGTAGGAAGGCTCTGCAGGAGGATCTGGATAGGCTGCACCGATGGGCTGAGGTCAACTGCATGAAGTTCAACAAGGCCAAGTGCCGGGTCCTGCACCTGGGGCGCAATAACCCCAAGCAGAGCTACAGGCTGGGAGATGAGTGGTTGGAGAGCTGCCAGGCAGAGAAGGACCTGGGAGTGATGGTTGATAGTCGGCTGAAGAGGAGCCAGCAGTGTGCTCAGGTGGCCAAGAAGGCCAACAGCATCCTGGCCTGTATAAGAAACAGTGTGGCCAGCAGGGCTAGGGAAGTGATTGTCCCCCTGTACTCGGCTCTGGTGAGGCCGCACCTCGAGTACTGTGTTCAGTTTTGGGCCCCTCGCTACAAGAAGGACATGGAGGTGCTAGAGCGGGTGCAGAGAAGGGCGACGAAGCTGGTGAGGGGCCTGGAGAACAAGTCCTATGAGGAGCGGCTGAGGGAGCTGGGACTGTTCAGCCTGGAGAAGAGGAGGCTCAGGGGTGACCTTATCGCTCTCTACAGGTACCTCAAAGGAGGCTGTAGCGAGGTGGGGGTTGGTCTGTTCTCCCACGTGCCTGGTGACAGGACGAGGGGGAATGGGCTTAAGTTGCGCCAGGGGGGTTTTAGGTTGGATGTTAGGAAGAACTTCTTTACCGAAAGGGTTGTTAGACATTGGAACGGGCTGCCCAGGGAAGTGGTGGAGTCACCATCCCTGGAAGTCTTCAAAAGACGCTTAGATGTAGAGCTTAGCGATATGGTTTAGTGGTGGGCTGTTAGTGTTAGGTCAGAGGTTGGACTCGATGATCTTGAGGTCTCTTCCAACTTAGAAATTCTGTGATTCTGTGATTCTGTGACTCATTTCCTCCACAGAACAACTGTGACCACGACTCTAAATCACACTAAGAATGGCCAGAAGGAATATAACATAGAGGAAAACAAACTTGTTTCTGTCGCAGAGATATCTGCTGGGCAGGGAGGGAACTGGAGGTTAGTAGCTCTGTCAGCAGGACTGGTGCTGGAGCTGACTCTGATTTGGGCTTGCAGCTGGGGTTTCATTCTTCCAAGTTTCACTGCTAAAGCTTTTGCTTTCCTGACTCATCGGCTTCTGCTGGTGTACTGTCTTGCTTGGGCTCAAGATTTCACATGCTACCTAACTCCTGAGCCTGGGTCTACTGGTGCATGTATTTCTACCCTCCAAGACTGGGTTTCCAGATCTTCCCTCAGAACCTGCATCCTTTTTCACAAATGCACCAGCCACTTTCTCTGGCAGCTCTGTTACCTGCCCAGAAATGTCCATGACTGCTGAACATTGGCACTTGCTGGGAGGTCCTGGAGAAATGCTGCAACACCCAACCACGCCAGAGTAAGTCAGGGTTGCCATGGCAGCCCTAGCATTAATTCTCCTGGTTTCATGGTTTTCTGCCTCAACCTTAGTATTAGTTTAACCCCAGTTTATATATATCTGTGCTTTTGATGATAATTACTGTTTACTTCCAGTGCCTTGTTCTGCTGCTTTTTCTCTTGATGGACTCCAGCTCCCAGAGGGAATTAAATTGCTGCTCTCTCCAGTGCCCAGAAAGAGCACATGGTGAATATCTGCAAACTTGTCTAGTCAGATGTGGGAGAATAGTCTGAAATGGGCCTCTGTGGCTTTTATGGTCTTTGGAAAGAATCCACCAAAGCTCCACTCACTGAATCACCTGTCCTGTTCCTGGAGGTGAGCTGTACTCCCTAGTGTAAGAAGTGATATTGGCAGAGGACAGAGAAAGACAGGGAAAACCAGGTGGTAGCAAAGAGCTGTCCATGAAGGGTGGCAGAGAGAGGTGCAAGTAAAATCTGAACCACAGCAGTGGAAGGCAGAAGTGCCCAAGCTAGATAAGACAGAGCCCTGCCAGCCCAGAAAAGTATTTGTTGCAGAAATGGCAGGGCACCCGGGACTGCATCTGGTCTGTACTTGATCTCACACTTTCTTTCTGCTTTTTCCTTGCCAGCAGGAAGAGAGCCTTTTTCTGCCATTGCACTTTGTTTGAAGGATAGTGCAAGGTCCCCCTTTGCTGCTGGAAATATTGTTTTTTAATTACAGCCAGCAGAAGCAATTTATTTGTTTACTAGTGTCCAGGAAACATACCCAAGGGAGATCTCTGAACATGACCACAAAGCTGATAAGGATTAATGGTAAATGATAGAATGCTGGATAAGGCTATTCAGACATTTAGGTCAATATCACCTATTAATAGCATGAGCATTAAGTAAATGAATATCAGGTTATTATATGCTATTACATTTAATGAGAGTCAGTATTTACTTTTCCTCTAAAGACTCCTGAGAACCATGTTTAGCCTCATTGCACGATCTGGCAGCCAGGAGGGCAACCTGCCTATTTCACTGCTGGTGAGTTTAGTACAAACATCACATCTGAGCTTTAAAAGGGCACTATGTGGCCTATAGCTTTTATTCTAAGACAAAGTTCACAGTACTTAACTTATTCTACATTGCTAGCAGGGAATGCATTATTAGTGGAAACAAATCTTCCTTCTACAGGTGTTGAAACCTGCTGTGGAAGCTAATAGAGTCATCAATGGTCCCTTGTAAAAGCAGTTCCACGAACCTAGTGTTGGCATTGCTGTGGCTTATCCAGCAGCTCCAGGTCCCTGCTGTGCCCTGGCTGAGAAACAACAAAACAGCTCCTTTGCTGACACCTGCACTTTCATTCTCATGTCCCTTAATTTTCCGCAAGTTCATTTAAACTAGAAAATAATAATAATTCCCCAAATATTTAGGAAGTGCAGAAACCCAGCTGTATCCTGCCCGTGGTGGGTCAGTGTGCGTGCACAAGCCCAGGTGGGGAAGCTCTTTTTCCCACCACAAGCAACCGCCTCCACAGGGCTGTTTCCAAACTGCTGCAGCCCAACAGGATTTATTCCTTTCTCCCTGGGTTTCCTTTGCTGTTCTTCAATTCTAGCACAGCACCAGACTTCCAAGACTGCCTCTGCTTGCCCTGCAACACTCTGCTCAGAGGGGCTACATCAGAGGCTGGAGATCCCTGGTAGAACTGAAACCAACCAATATCCACCAAGAACTTTTGGGTGGAAACAGAGATTGACTGGGAAAGTCTATCTATCCATTCGCTGATTTGAGTCAAGCTCTGGGCCTGTGGAACTGAAACTGCTCAGGGAACTGTGGATGCTGTGCTAAAAAGAACTTGATTTATTGTGCTTATGTTATGGAGAAATAGAAACTTCTCTGGTAGTGGGCAATAAACAACCATCTATGGGGATGCAGAAAGCAGTGATGTTAAAGAACATAAAATTGAAGATATTTCTTATTGACACCATTTGAGAAAGCCAAACTGTCAAGCACTTCATATACTTCTTTTATATATATGCAGTATGTCAATGCCAAGCTCTGGATGAGCTGCCATGGTGGATCAGCATCCCCACTAACACAGGGCATGTTAAACACCCTTCAGAACTCAAAACCCAGATGAAAAGCAAGAGGGGACCTATAGATACCAGGAGACAAAGCCAAACTGGGGAGCAATAAGCCTCTATTCTCTGTGTGAGAGTCAAAAGTACCAGCACATTGCTTATCCCCTTATTTTATGGCCTGCTAGACTGCAAACCAGCACAGCCGACCCTCAGAACAAACCTGAGCGGTTTCCTGTATCGCTGCACCAAGCTCTGGAGATGAGGAACATCTGTGTTCTCCATGCTGGGACCCACACGGTGCAGAAATGGTTTTCCCATTCAGGGGAAACTTACAATATTTTGAACTTTTCTGTCCCCATCAGCCAAAAATTCAAAAAACGGGGAGAAATGGAAATCTCAGCCATTTTGTTTTGAATAGAGCTGTATAAATCATGCAGCCTAACAAGCAAAAGAGTTTACTTTAAACGTTTTTGTTTAGATCTTTGTTCTAAATTTACAACTTTTACTGGCTTTAAATAAAATCCTTACAGTTGCTTATATACAACATTTTTGCTTGGTTTAATTTTAGACGTGTACAGCTAAATGTTAAACATGCATTACTAAGTAATTGAAATGTCATAGTCCTAGATTAAACTTCTCTAGTGGAATTAAATTAAAGGTTTCTGCTCCTGGTTTAGAGCAGCACAGTGTGAATGTTTTATGGCAGCAGCAAAGCCAGAATTACAGGTTGGGCTCCCAATCTGTGTGCATGACTAACACCAGGAAAAACAAAACCAGTTAGAACTTTTAAAGGCTGGAGCCAAGGAACAATAAAGGCAATGTAACTTATTTTAGAGCCAGCTTTCTACTGGAAAGAAGCAGCTCCTGCTGTGGCCCCATGCTCCTGTGGCTTGGAGCTGGGGGTGCACCCCAGGGCGGACGCCCGAAACCCTGTGGTTGTGACTGCACACTGTGTCCCCTGCCCGGAGGCAGCCTGGAGGCAATGCATGCTCTCAGGTAAACCTTTTGGGGAAAATTAACCCTCCTCAAACAATGGGGTGCTAAATTCCAGCCCCTGTATTGTGCCAGCTCTGGCCCTGTCGGCAGTGTGAGGGAAGTGGCTGTAGGAAGAGGCTAAGGAAAAACCTCCTCCGAGTTTTCCCATGCCACCACTGACCCTGGGAAGAACTTATGTCTGCTCCCATATTTAGCACAGGAGGGAAATGCCTTCTTCAGCAGGAAGGACATGTGCTTGACTCTCCCCTTGTCATGTCCCGGTGTGCAGAACAGCAGTGACCTTCATCAAAAGGGTAAGGGATGCACCACTGCTGGCTTTTGGGGACCATGTGGCACATCTGAGCTAGTGGATGGGCAGTGGTCGGCAGTTATGGTAGGAAGCAGCAGAAGTGCTCCCTGCTGCTCTGGTTTGGTTTTGAACTCTCATCCAAGTAGTGATAGTTCTGTACTTGGTTTAGTACTGATAGCCTCCTCACTCCTACCACAGACCATCAGCAGTCACCTTCCCCACCAGCAGTCAGAGGGAAGGTGCTGCCCCTTTTGTAGGGAAGGTTGGATGGAGATGTGTGGCTTGGGCCTTCCTGGCATTGTAATGCAAAGCAAAATACCCCGTGCAGCTTAGCTGGAAAGCACTGTTCTCCGCTGGTCCCAGCTCCATTTCCTCCTCAGCATCTCAGACACATTCATGACATGCCAGAGAGTAAAATTTCCCATTTCCGTCCTCAGCTAATCCTGGAAGGGGCAATAAATAACAAGAGGAGTCTTTTATAGGCAGATATTAAGTACTCACATCCGTGGCATGTTACTAAATTTATACAATAATTTGTTCTCAGAATATCTGTTTGTACAAGCAACATTCTGGTAGTTTTGCAGTCTTTGGTAGGTCTCGTCTTCAGAAAGTCTCACTGCTCCCGTGAAGTTTCCTTTGCAGTGTCCTTCCTGCCATGATGATTCCCTTTAGCTGGAGATGATCAGGAAACAAACAAACCAAAAAAAATATATATATATTTAATGTGAAAAGAAATCAAGCCAAATAAAATTACAGAGTTTTTCAGGACAAGTCTCAAATATGGTCAGTATTTTTCACCTGAAAGGACAGAAGACTTAAGAATCTTTGTTAATACACTTTTTGAAACAGCTTCATTCAAACAAATATTTTGGATAAATGGCAACCATCTGGCATGCTCTGAGGCTCTGCTGTCCCCTGTATGTTTTGTGCATGCTGCATTTTCAGCAAAAGGAACAAAGGACCACCACCTGCAGAGCACCTGCTCCTGGAGAGCACCTTTCCTGCAGAAGGCCTGGAGATGTCAGCAGTGTCACTGGGATGGAACAGGTGGAAAAAAGTGCCGCAGGAAAGTGTCCAGTGCTGAACGTCAGTGAGAGCCTGAGTGCGGGGCTTGAGCAGTCTCAGGGCAGTGGATATGGGAGAAATGGAGTCTGGAGAGGTCTGATCAAAGGCTGCCCAGGGGGCAGCTCACTTAGGGAAAGTGCTGGGCATGGGCCCAGCAAAAAGGGAATGGAGTAAGGACTGGAGGCAGCATGCCAAAGGTGCTATGAGGGGGCGGTAAGGTTGGGTGTGTAATACCAGGTGTGTAAACGTTGCAGATACTGCTCCTGCGATGTGTTTTGTGGGGTATCATCACAGCAGCATGGTGCAGCTCTCTGCAATGACTGGCAAATATCCTTCTTCTATGGATGAAAATGAAGCATGGAGGCACCTTGTGGCCTATAGTTAAAGTCCCTTCCTGAGTGTCATAGCTCTGGTTCTGAGCCAGGATGAGCACCACAGGGCTGCTCTGAGTTACGTCAGCTGGTCACAATGTCCTTTCCTGAAAAAGCATCCACGTCCTGCTCTTACAGAGCCCTTTTCATCTAAGTTGGAAAATCAGGGTGCAAAGCAAGGTCCCTTACTGCTATCACAGAGGCCTGTGAAGACAACATACCAGAAATCCAACCTTGCACTTGCTTGTGAGTGCAGTCTCACTCCGTAAGAAGAATATAACCTGTGTTTCACTGACTACATGGGGTTATAAAGCACTCAGCAAATACACCTGCAACTAAATGCTACTGACTGGTTGCCAGTGTCCTGCTGCCAAGGCTGGGGTGCACCTGGACACTGCCAGCATTGCCCTTGCATCACCAGTGGAAGCGACATCCATGCCAAGAGCAGTGGCCAGCATCCAGGCTCACTGACCACGGAGGCGCATCGGTGCTGACAGGAGCAGGCTGCAGCGTCAGACCTGGCAGGGACAGCGTGGCTGCGATTAAATGCATGATTGTCCTTAATACCCCCGCATCTGTCCCTGGGCCACCACAGCGCACGTGGCAGCCCGGGGGTTTGCACCAACCACAGCCCAGCGAGTGCAGAGCAACCAGGTCAGTGCTCTCCCTGCAGTGGGGCACAGGCAATGCAACGGGGTGCCTTGCGCCCTGCCAGAAGTGCCCCAAAACGGGGAGATGAGGGATGCGGGAGAAGGGAAGCTAAGGACCATCCGGCGGGGGCCGGGAGGGGGGCGGCTGCCGGGGCCGGGGCGGCTCCGGGCGCGTCCCCAGACGGTGGCGCTGGGTCCCCGCAGTGCGCACAGCCCGCGGCGGGCAGGGCTCCCCCCGCTCGGGTTTGAGGTTGGTTGAGGAAAATCAGCCAAATTGCAACAAATGAGTGTGTCCCGCCATATATATATATACGTATATATTTATATTTCTTTCCCAGCAGTCGGTGAACTCCTGGTGTGCACAGGTCTGCGAGGGATTACCCAGAGAAAGGACCTCTCAAAGAGGTAACAAATAAAATGGGTTCTAGCAAAAAAAAAATATATATAGAGAGATGAAGTGTTTTGTGTGGCAGAAATTCCCTCGGTTTTGCTTCAAAGCAGCACAGCACACTGAAGCTACAGAGGGCAGCTGGCTGTGGCGGGGCTCAGAGGCAGCCCTTGGCGATCGGGTGCGATGCCCCTGCAGCCATACTGGGGGGGGGGGGGCTGTTTCAAATTCTGCTGGTGGCTTTTAGGAAGCTGGATCCCCTGGATTTGATAGTGCAAGGGGAATGGGAACATGTTCTGTTGTGGTATCCAATTAGCTAGAACCATCCTTAAGGGAAAATGGATCATGTCTCCCTCCAGGGGATGGAAAAAGCAACTCCACATGAGATACAAGTTTGGATGTGTTCACTCCGTTGGGACCCATCTGCTTGTTCATCTCTGTGGCAGTTCTCAGGTGTTATTTTGATCCCCTCCCCTTTCATTGCAATATGCAGGACCCTGGTGAATTTTCCAGCTCATTTCCAGCAGTTTGGTTTTGGGGTGCCAACTGAGACCCCAGATTCAGTGTGCTTGCAATAAGGCAGACTTTGGTCCTCCCTTTCCATACATGATTTGGCTTGGCTGCTTTCTTTCCTAACTCAGAAATGCAGAAAGCATGTGGGCTCTCCTGCACAGGCATTTCAGAAAGGCTGAAAGACAAAATCAATTTAAACACATTAACTCTTACAAGTTTAGCTCAGCTTTCTTGAATATAAATCACAGAGTAATTTAAATAGATCAACTCCTGCGAGTTTAACTCCGCATCCTGAATGCCACAGAATTAAGGAAATCTGGTTTCATAAGGTCTCTGGGAAGAACACTGATTGATTGAACAAAGCACAGGTCTCAGCACAGACCTGTGTCTAGTGGAAAGAACTTGCTGTATTGCTTAGCTTGCTGGCTGGTGCTTATCTCCTCTCAGAATTTCCTAAAGCAGAGCAAACATTTCACTACATACTTCCTCAGGCAGGAGCAAAATGTAATTCTGGTACAACAGAAAAGCACCGCTGCTTCTGCAGTAATGACTTGGAAAAACCTGCTGCTGTGGGGGGAGAAATGCAATTTGGTGCAGTGGAGATGCAGCTCCCCTCTTCCTCGGCACTGGGGCAGAGCAGCCCCTGGGCAGGAGGGTCCAGAACTGGGTGCTGCACCAAGGATGGCACCCACGGGCTTCTCTCCACCCTTGCCACCCGGGTCTGGGTGTTGCCACAGCACTGCAACATGCAGATGGCACTGCTGTGGGGGACCGTGTGTGCATGAACACCAGAGTCATGCCACAGGCAGGGGGGATTTCTGCTGCCAGATTCCCCACAGAGTCATTCTGCCTTGAGAGCCAAAGCAGCATCAGCCCCGCAAGCCTGCTCCTTTTGGCATGCAGACTGCTGGATTTTTGTATGATTTGGAAGGCAGCTTGCAAAGCCATGGAGGGTTGCTCCTACCTGGCACAGTGCTTGGAGGGCAATGATGGGTCAGAAGAATGGGCACTGCCAGGGATAAGGGCAAGTGGGCTGAGACACAGGAATGCTCTGTGCGGTACTTCTTATGCCTTAGTTTTATAATTGCATTTTTATCAACTTCTGTCATTAATGACAGCAAATGCATAACTAAAATTCTAGCAGTCTTGCAATGATCACAGCCTCCAGATCTCCCAGATAACACTGCAGAACAGATGCCCATCCATGATAAATGTGCAGGCAATTGTCAGCGGTAAATCCACTGTCTGCCCTCAGCACAGGGTTTATGTGAGAAGGCCTTAGCACTGACATTCAGAGCCTGTCCTACAGCAGGGCAGAGTAATTTAAATAGATTAACTCCTGTGAGTTCAGAGCAGTTCACTGTAACTGAAGGACCTCTGTACATGGCTGTAATTGAGACTGGGGTGCACAAAGAAACCAAGTAACCTCCTTTACGTGGAAGATCACTTTCAGTAGGGTTTATCTCAGCAAGCTGTTGTTTTTCTATTGCTTCTCAGGTGTCACAGCCATCACAGTTTTAGATGTAAAACCTTGCAGCAGGAGTGAGATGGAAGAAAGCCCTTGGAGCAATGCCCCAGCTATGCCATTCGGCAGGGAAAGCCATGCACCTGTCCCTTCATGTGCTGGCCTGGATCCAGCAGCTGCTGCGGGCAGGGACCCTGCTTCACCCTTGCTGCTCCCTCTGCCCACCAGGGCCATCGTCTCCAATACAGCCTTACTCCTTCCCTGCAGTCTGTGCATGCCTTGGATTGTGCTTGGAAACAGAAGATAGGATCCTGCTGCCTTGCTGATTTCAACCCCTCATTTGTTATTCCAACAGCAAAGTGAGCATCTAATTCTACCAAGCCCATAGATACAGACTTGCCTTTTCTGGGACAGCGTATACATCCCCAGGCAGATATACACCATGCATGTAGCACAAAAACACAAAGAAATATATCAAAGAACAGAAGAAAACATTTTAAAAGATACTATCTGTGTATAAAAGGCCCAGTGAGTAGCTACCTACACAAATCTTGAAATAAAGGAGCCAGACCCTTCCCAGAGAAGCTGCAGCTGCATGTTGTGGGCAGCCCCGCCACCCCACTGCCTCTTCCCAGGGCACGTGGCCCCAGCAAGCTGCTGCTGGGGGCTCAGAAACACAGGCTGGGTGGGCGCAGCCTGCAGTGCTATTCAACAGCAAGCGTGAGGTGCCCTGCCAGCTTGCGTTAAAAGCAAATATTGACATTTGGTGAGGAGAGAACAGAAACTTGTAAATAGCATCTGGGATAAAACTTTATTTAAGCAGGCAGAACCTTTATGCTCACAAGCAATGCTAAATCCAGCAAAACCCAAATGTCAGGCCGTAGCCTTTAAAGAACAAGACAAATGACCACAGCAAAGGACACATTACAATAAGCAAAGCTGAAATCATCAGCAGCCCTTGGAACACTGGGAAGAAATAGAGGCTATTTCTGCAGAGCCCCCATACAAGCGTCCCCGTCCCCCTGCCATCATGGTGTGAGGCACAGGACAAGGCTTGTGCCATCATTTGCACTGAGGCAGTGCAGATCCCAGCTGGATGCACTGGCAGGGCAGGGAAACATGCTCTGTGCTTTGCCAGCCCTTTGCTTGTGCCTCTAGCTAGCACTAAAAATAGTTCACTTTCATCAACGTCAAGTTCATCACCAAAAGGGAGCAAGCAGATTTAATTTATTTGAACTTCATTTCAGCTTCCTCTGGACTTTAAGGGGGAAATTCAGGCCAGGGTTATTATTGCATTTATTATTTATACAGGATGGAAAGCACTGACAGCTGTCTTGGTGGAATTCATCAGTGCTCAGTGTTTGGTGGGTGCTGGGTGTGGACCCTGTCTGTGACACCTCAGGAACCAGGAGCAGAAAGGAGCTGCTTGCCTTCCTTGCAGGTGCCCTTGGCACTGACTTTAGGTCCAACTTGAATTAAGCTGTTCAAATAAGTGTTCCATTAATAGCCTGCCAGGCCTCTGCATAGATGATGGCTGTGTAAGAATTGCGTGGGGGCTGGATATCATGGTCCTAATCTGAGAAAATGTCAGGGCTCTGGTTTCAGGGACTTACTGCTGTACTGATGCAGATAACACTGTAGCCCTGGCTCGCAAGCAGACTATTGTGGGAAAATGCTAATGTGACTTTTGCTGTTTATTCGCTGTGGGCCAACACTAGCAATAAAGAACCACAAATTGTACCTGTCTGTAGATAAGACAAAGGCAACTCTTCAGAGTGACTTCAGAAGTCCAGAAGCAAGGAAGCAGAAGCAGCATGACCCAGAGACTTTCTGTAAACTTGTGGTGTAGAAATGTACCCTTTTTCAGATGTCCTGGCAAGCTGATATCAATCGGTCCTTGCTGCCACCACATCCTGGGCTGCACTGCCCACTGGCAGAGCTGCAACCTGTTTGCACCTTCAGCCTGAGCAGCCTCATGCCAGCCAGGAACTTGTTTCAGGACTTGATGTTCGGGCAAGGCTTTGTTTAGCAAAGGTCAGCAGTGACGGGAGAGGCCTGTGGAGAGGCCAGCAACTTGAGGTATTATTGTGCCCTGGATCAGGACACAGGGTGTATGTATCAAGTCTTTGTTAAATGGAAAGTTAATAATAATTATAATAAAGAATAAACTAGAAATGCCAAAACATCTTACTTCGGGTCAGTGCAGCACTGCTGGGGCTGCCTGCATTGCCATGATGCCCAGGGAGATGTCGCATGAAGACTCAAGTCCAGACCTGCCCCAGGGTGCCAGGCACCTTCTCAACCATCAGTCAGTCTAAAAGTATATCCCTGCTCTGTAAATATGGCCAGGTATTTGCTCAGTGCATCACGTACTTGCTCATATCCATGGAGAGGCATTATTGGGGAAAAAAAAATCCTGCCTGGTAACTTGGAAGCTGCTGCTCAGGCGGAGAAAGACTCATCTTTATCTACAGAGCAGCAGCTTGCTCCAGCTCTTGCCTCGGGGATTACAGAAGTGCCAGCGGTGCCTGGGGTGAATTACTCTCCCTTTGGGGGCTGCCATTCTCCAGAACCAGCTGCAAGGTTCTGGGAAGGGTCTCAGGCACTCATCACCAGCCCTTGCATTTTTTTTCCTCCCCCAGCGAGGACCATACCTAGCCTTAGACCACAGCTGTGTCAGAGTCTGTGTTTTTGCAGAGGACCTTCAATCCCAAATTGCTGTACCCACCCCAGGGGGCCTGGAACAGGGAAAACCCCAGGCCAAGCCATTCACAGCCACTGCCTGCCCCAGTCCCAAAGCATCCAGCAGCCTGGAGCAGTGGGCGGCAGGGCTTCAGGGAGGACCTAGCATACTGGTGCTGTGGAGCCTTCTCATTCCCAGGGATAACACTGCTGCTGATAAGAGACAGTTTCCCACACATCCTGCAGTTTACATAATAATTAGCTTCTATGTTAATTCCCCGAGGGGGAACTGAATTATAATCTGGTATGTGACGTATAAAGGGTGTAACTTAATTCCTCAGAAGCCTTTTCTGCAGTAGATGGCTATCTTGATTATGCTGTCTACATTTCTAGTCAAATGTTTGCTGAAGAAGTCACGTCTGTTGTCTAGATACAATGCACGCTTTTCCTGCAGCCGGCACTGATGCAGCAGCTCTGAGCTGATGGGAGAAACAGAATAGCTCTGTGTGGGTTCAGGAGCAGAGCATCTGCCTGGGTGCAAAAGCTCCAGACACGCTCCTTGCAGACACAGGGCAATGCATGGTACATCTGCACTAATTGCTTCTTGGTCACAAGCATTGAAATACAGACAGGTTTTTCATTTTTGTTTGGTTTTTGGATGTGTTTTTCTAAAAACGTTACATGATGGCTGGGTTTTGTAAACTGACATTTTTCTGATACCCTTATCAAGTGATTGATTTTTTTGGGGAGCCATGTAAATTTCACCCTTTGCCTATGTTCTAAAAGAAAAAGGTGTAGGGAAAAGTGGAAGGGAATGAACTGGGGCTTGCCCCATGGCCGGCAGCTTTGCAGCTGATGGATGCCCATCTCTTGGTGCTGTCCCCAAGGGCTGGCACATGACATTGGTCAGTACCGCTGGGGCTGTAGCCCATGGCAGGCATGAAGTGAGGGTGGGCTGGGAATGTCTCCATATCTCCCCTGGCCTGAACTGGCTTCCTTCAGGCCCGGGAAGACCTTGAAGTAGAGCCCAGGCAGACCTTGAAGTACAGCCCAGGCGTCTCCTCCCTTTTGAGAGAAGACACCTCTCAAAACAAAACCGGAGCAGGTGGCATCACAGCTGTGCTCAAAGCTGCTCAATCTGCCCAGAGCATACAGGGAAACATCTCCCTGCGGTTACCTTGATATACCCAGCCTGAGATATAAGGTGGGATGGAGCGCTGAATGGTGGTGTTGAGTTCCAGCAGCAGTTTCACCGTGCCAGGTTATGTGATAAAAGCTTAAATCAACGATGAAAACAGTGAAGAATAAAAATATCCCTGAGTATATGTAACACACTATGTCACATCTGGTTACAGGAGTCATTCTCAAGCACAGCATTTCTTTGAAGGAGTGGGGCCTCTGATGTTATCTTTGTGAAACTTTAGCAGATGGGCTTAATAGCACAAAAAAAATAATAATCTAAATATACACACAAGGAATTGCATATGTGCAATGAAATGGACAGAAGATATTTAATGGCATCTGAAAGGGAATAGCATCCACATGTTAATTCCAAAAAAAATCACTAAGTATTTAGTTTTGTAAGCCAATTAATCCTTAGGGAATCATTAAGAGCAAAACATCCTGGGGGCAGCAATGCAGTATCTCAACAAACTCCTGAAAACAATCAAATCAAAACAAAAACAAACAAACAAAACAAAACAAAACAAAACAAACAAAAACTCCTGTGGTTTTAAAGTTAGAGGAAGTATTTAAAGAGACACAAAATGCACTTGCCAAGTGCTCAGATGTGGCGATTGTCATGTGTCCATTTCCCCTTCCGTCCCTCGGGAATCTCCTCCAGTGAGCGGCTTCACACTGGCCAGGAGGCTTAGCCGTGCCCAGCTGAGAGCAGCCGCACGCAGAGAGAGCTGTGACCAGAGGCGGGGCTGGCTCATTTTGGCAAAAGCCACCACTGATTTCCCCAGCGTTTAGAGGCTCTTAAAAGGTTTATTGTCGCTGGCCTCTTGGAAGTGTCAGCATGTGTAGTGCTGAATGTGGGACTGATCTCCCCAAAGACACAAGCTCATTTTGATTTGAATTAAGCTTAAAGACACAGAAATGAAGAGCTTCTACCTGAGAGATTGCAGGGGAGCAACCCAGTAGAGAAAACAAAAGCAAGGTGATAGCATTAGTGACAGCTGTGGAGCAGAATGGCCCTGGAGGTTTTGTCTTTGTCCTAATTTTACACTATTGGTTTCATACCTTCCCTTGTATCCTGAGGAGTGTTATTACAAGATATAAATAGCTGTGACTGAGAACAGAGCAATAGCTTTGTCTCTTCTACAGCAGAGACAATAACTACGGAGCATTAAGCTAGCAAAAACCCCTTAAAATAATAAGCCAAGCTTATGGGATTCATTCACGCTTGTAAATACAATTATATTCTGTGGCAGTATGTGTACATTCAGATGAATCTCAGTATGAGGCTGATGGAAGAAGGCAAAGGGATGGCTCCTCCCCGTGCTCCCTGGGGGCTCCAGGCAGAAGCCCGGAGCCAGCAGAGCACAGCCCCAACCCTGTCCTGTCCTCCTCCCTGCAGGGAAGCCGCTGGGAGCAGAGAATCACGAGGACATGGGAGTCACATGAAGCACTTCAAACTGATGTAACAAAATGATATGGATGCAGCTCGGTGCTGCTGGATTAGATCACTGCTCCCACTGTGGCAACGGAGCACTTTAATGCCCATGGCCACTGGTGTGACCATGCCTGAGACGAGTGGGACAGATGCAGCAGCAGCATATCCCAGTGAAGCCAAAGTGTATTTCAGAGCAGAAGCTTGAGGCTCTTCTGCATTTTTTTGCACCTCTTCCTTTTTCTGGGAAAAAGCTTTCTTTTTCCTAGCCAGTCATGTTTTCTCCTCTGTCAGGACACTCGGTCTCTTCTCATTTCCTACTTTTTCAGAAAGACACAGTTTTGCAAGGGAGCAGCTTTTTGCACTTCTCACTCACTCACATGCAAGTAATAACCCCTCTGTTTTTGAATGCTTTTCTTGGCTGAATTTTAGTGTCAGCTGTTTCTCCTGTGGCTTGCAAATACTTGCATGGGCCAAAGGCAACATGCAGGACACTGCCTTGTGTCCCCAGGCCAGCACAGCTCTGCGGTAGGGACCAGCACGCATTCAAGGGAGGAAAGTGATGCACACAAGACATGCGCTGGCAGACCCTCTCTGCTTGAGCAGCAAACACAGTTCTTTACTGGGGCAAAAGCAGAGCAGAAAGGAGAGCAAATGGCTCCCACTGCCAGCGACCCACATACTGCCTCCCGCCCCATCCACAGCTTCCCTCTGCTCATGCCCTCATGTTTGGGTTAATTATTTTTTGCATTTAGCACTTAAAGAGTTTTCTACCACTGTCACTCCAGGGAGCAGTCAGTGAGAGGTAGGGCTTGGCACAGAGAGCTCACATCTCCCAAATGACACACATTTTTGCTTCATACATTAGTTACATTCAACATTAATTGCCACACTGTCCTACCATTATTAAAGATTTATGAAATTCTGCCTGTTTTATCTTTTTCATTCAGGATGCTTTGAATTATCTCCACAAACTATGAAAACAGACGTTGTTTTCCTGCTGGGCTGCACACTGCTGACCACAGGCCTGCCCTAGCAGCAGCTTGGGTAGGTCCCAGGCTGCAAATCTGGACTGAGCTCCCCTGGGGCTCCTGGGGAGGACCTGTGCCTTTCCCTGTTTCCGCCCCCAACTTCATAGATGCAGTATCCCAGTGTCTCAGCACCTCTGCACAAGCCCTGTGCTCACAGAGACCCCTGAATACCCTCAGTGGTATCAGAGTGAACTGGGGCCAACCCCCCAGCGCTGCCCCAGGAGTGGGAGTAATTTCTATCCCCATGTTGGAAGTGGCAGAATGGTTTAGATCTCTCTTCACCCCCTCAATGTCCAGCTCCTTCGTGACATTTCATTTTTTAGGAATGCTATTTTTTCTGCTTAAACAAAAATAGTTATATTCTAAATCACAGGCATTTCGAGGAATTGGTGTGTGGACCCTTGACTGTTCATTTATTCCAAGCACATTAAATGAGTCATAAAATATACAAAATGAGTTATGCAATATATTTGTGGAAGTCACTGGATAGGATTCCCAGAGCTGGGCAGGGAGAAATGTTGCTCTTCCAAAGGTGAAGTGCACATAGCAAGGAAGTTTTGCTCTTGAATGTAAGGTTGCTTTTTATATTGTTACAGCTATCTTTAAATCAAGAAACACCCTTAAAACAAATAAACAAAACAGGGAATTGCAAGACAACATAAAAACAAGAAAATTCCTAGCAGTGACACTCCTGGAGCTGTGGTGGTTTGAGAATCAAAATGAGATAAGTTTGATGAGGACACAGCATTTTCTATGACAATGATACCTGCATGGCTTGCTGTCACTGCTGGCAAGCAGCAGGTTCATATCAGCAAGTGTTGTTATAATCCATGGTGTGGGAGACTATTCCCTCTAACCTCAACCTTCCCTTCTTCCAGCCCAGAAAACATTTCCACCTATCTCTTGTTCCCCTTTTCTTTCAAACTTTAGAGAAGTCTCCTCTGGCAACAAGATACTCTCCTCATTGAAAAGAAAAGCTATAGTCTATTTTTAGCAGTTTGATTTCAGAGGTCTATGTATTTGAACATTTATTGGAAATCCACTCTGTAAGGGTGGATTTCATTTATAGCAACTCCATGTTTCTTCTGTCTGATCACGGTTTTTCCCATTTTTTTGTTGAGTTCTGGCTGAAACAGCAACTTTTACAACCCTCCTTCACACATTTTCCATGTTCATGCTACATGTAGAGTAGCTGAGATCAGTAGCACCTGTGGTGAAAAAAACACACAAACAAACTTGAGTGACATTGCTAAATCATGCATGTAGAAGGAGCACAGCAGGTGCAGTGGCTGTAGCAGAAGGAAGTTAAATTAAACTGGAGCTCAGGAGCAGCCGTAGCCTGGGCTGACCACTGCGTCCACCACCACCGAACTGCCCTGCAGTGCATGGATGCTCCAACAGTGTCTGCATTTCTTGCACATCAGCAAGCTGCCAGTGACGCTCAGGGCATGAGGCAGCTTGGCTGCTCTCCTCTCTGGGATGCACAGAAACACGGGGATGAGTGTTCCTAATACCTTTTTGTTTGTTTGTTTCTGGCACCGACTGTGTTTTTCAGCACCAGGATGGAGTCGTGCTGCAAAACCCAAGCACAACAAGTTAAGTGGGCTAACGTACATCCAAATCAAATAAATCTGTAGCTGCCACTGAAACATATTCAGAGAGCAATTGATTTGGGATAGCTGCAAAGTGCACAGTGACTCATATAGTTTTTGAAGTGGTCTGTGCCACTTTTATTTATTATGCTATTTAGCATATGTAATATACATATATGTTTGGTTTCTTTAGGAGCTTTCTACAACCTCTCTGTGTATGTGTGTCTGTCATTTGTTCTCCCCAGCTACCTTGGAGGTGATAGCCTAGAGGCTGCCTCCCATCCACAGCACCAACAAGGGAGTTGTGGCTCCCTCAAAAAGCTTCTCTGCCTACACTTCACAGTGGGACTATCAACATACACCCCATGACTCTCGCCAGACACGTTCCCCTAGGCCTGCATGGTCCCTCAACAATGCTTATTTGTCCTGCTTTGGCTAAACAAGGGCTCCACACAGGTGAAAGCTTCCAGCTGAGGAGTAGTGGGGAAAGAGGGTTTCTTAGACTTCTTCAGCTGAAAAAAAAGCAGACAAGTTTTTGGCACAGCTGCCCTTCTCTTCTGAAGCAAAAGCAGTGAGCTAAGTGCCTAAAACCTCCTGCTCTCCCAGGGTTTTGCTGTTCATTATATAACCTTAGAGAGGTGTGTTTCATATGGACTCAGGTTATGCAGCCACAATCCCTCTTTACATTTACGGATTATCTATAATACCTTGTCCTTACGGCAGTCCTCATTGAAATATAATTTACATCGGAAATACGTGCACTTCAGCCCTGTCAGCATCAGGCAGAAGTTTGAACAAATGTCATGGGGACATGGTCTGTATTTCTGCAGCCTGCCTGGGAAGACACAGCAGGCTGCTGGAAGGGGCTTGCAGAGCCACAAGTGAAGAATGGCAATGCATTGGCATCAGCAGTGTCCAGACATGTAATCCTCTTCCTGTGTATATTCACAGGTGACTTTAAAATAAGATAAGATCATAACTGAACTGATAAAGTAACTAATGGACCAAATACATGTGCTCCTATCAATATGAAAGGAGAAAGGAAGCAAAGAGGCAGAGCAGTCCAACTGGTATAGAGAAAATAAATTATTTCAGAGGTACAGTGGAACATCAACTGTACAGTGAAGTACTGTGAAACACTGAAGTCTGACTTTCATGTCTTTCTACTTAGCTGCAGGCTAAAATTCAATAAAAATTCAGATGCACTGTATTAAAGTGTGATTCCTCACTGCCCCTTAGGAGATGCATAATAAAAAGCAGGCATCATCCAGAGCACACAAGTGCATTTCTGAGTAACATGAACCAGTGTGAAGGATGCAGTGAGGCAGCGGCAGTAATTTCTCTCTCTCTCTTTTTTTTTTTTTTTTTTTTTTTTTTTTTTTTTACTCACAGCACAGCACTGCATTCAGCCCAGGGCTTTTGGGATCCGCCTCTGGGTCACTGCATACAAACTGCACAAGGAGATCAAGAAGGGGGTTAAGCAACTTGGCAATGATGCAGTGAGACAGCAGCTCTGAGGATGGACATGGTTATTCTCATTCAATGAGAATCCTCATTTCGTTTTCCAATAAACTGATTCCTCCGGGCCAGAGGCACATTGCCCCACTGGGGTGCATGGGCTGGCCAGGAAATGGAGCTAGGCAATAACAATTATAAAAAATGATGCTCTAAATTTCTCCCTCAGTAGAAAAAGAGGTAAGCTTTTCAGTATTTTCAGGGAGCCCTGAATGGCACAGCGTGGTTCTAAGCATTCTAGCAGGCTGGAAACAGAGGATGCTGATGTCCCCCTGAGTGAACATCATCCCACATGCTTGGGTGGAGAGAAATGACTTCTGCAGCAGAATTTAATGGAGGTGAAAAAATATGCCTAGGAAGGATGGGTGGACATCACTTTCCGGAAGGACCCTCTTTTTCAGGGGATTGCACATTGCAACCTATGCCCCTGAGTGGAAATATAAGAACAATTTCCTTTTCCCCTCTTTGCCTGACCACCTGGATTAGAGCTTCCCTGGCACTGAAGGGATTACTGGAGAGCAGACGTCCAGGATGCCTGAAAGGAAAAGGAGGATCTGTGTCATAAAGCCCCCTGAATCCCCAGCTGTGCAGGCTCCAATCGTTGAATAAAAAATGCTGTCACAGAGCCCAGACAACAAAACACTAGAGACAAGACAATCAAGTCTTGCTTCTGTGACTGATTTTAATGGCACGAAGATGAGCACTAGCTGTGCTCTCTCATCAGGCACTTGCAACTCTCCAGGATCTTTTCAGGGATATTTTTAAAATGCCTGATCAATGGTTTAATGGAAATTATTTTCAACAATGTGTTGAACCAAATGAAGCACAGCTTCCCTGATCCTGTCATCCTCTATATTTGTTTTATTTCTGATGCTGTATTTCATGGGGCTTGCCCCTGTATACTGTGGACAGACTTTTTTGAGATGCACACCCCATCGTTCAGGAGCTATATTCACAGCCATCACAGCTCTGCAGCTGTGGCCAGTGTTAAATAATGAGTTTCTAAAGCAATTGGCTGGGTTTACCTCTAGTATATATTGTGATGCCGAACACCTATAATTTCTCTGCCAATACTGATGACCTGTAATTTACAACCCCCATTTCATGCTAATTCATTTTGTCTCATTGAAGGGAGAATTGTATACTGCTGAGAATTTCTGCCAAAAAACAGAGAATCAAATTTTTAAAATTAGGAGAATATTTCCTTCCTGGCAGCAAAGCAAGCAGGAGGTTTACAAGCCCAGAGGCACAGTGAAGAGGGCCCATGGTGATTTCTAGAAGCATTGGCAGTCTTTGCTGTGCCCCCTTTTTCTCATACACAAAATGTAGCTTTTGCATCTGAGGAGTGGAGGAGCTGAAAATGTGTGTAAACAACAGAAAACATTCAAGTCAATAGGTAGTAGATGTACCTGCCAAGCAGCTTTTCAGGGATCTTCCATCATTTCTTATCTTCTACCTGGAAGGATGACCTAGAAATGGGTACTACGCTCATATATTCAGGAGTTTTTGCTCTTTCTTTCCCTACATGGCAATACACTTCATGGGAAATTGAACAGAAGTAGGGAAACTGTGATATTATGGAGTGATTGCTGTTGTTTATTGCAAAATGTGCCTCATGAAATGAAACTCATTTTAGACAGCTCATAAAGCAAGTAAATCTCTGGTCAGAACAGAAATCCCCAGGCAGATCTTGTGGAGTGATAGAGCTGTTCAATGTCTGGGCTGTGATGCTTACGAGTTGCTCATTTCTCTTCTGATTTGTGTTATATTGTATTTTTGTTTGTGACTTTTACCTCGTTTCATTGGGCTCAAGGGAGGGGGTCCCTAAAATTCAATTCAGTCCTCTCTGGTCTTGCAAATCTTGGTCTTAACCATTTCTGTGTGCAAGTAGCTGAAATGTTCTACTATTGCTAATGTAAAAGATTGGATGGTTTCTTTATTCTCCCTCCACAATCAATACCTTTTTGCTAGTCAGGAAGATAAGGGCATGGACTTTTAGTGCAGTCACAACTCATAACTAAGGATTTATATCTACACAGATTCCGCTTCCTGTAAGAATAATATGCCCATTTCTTGAGGTTCTTCTGATCCTGTGTGCACACTGTGATATCTCAGTGGAGCAAGCACTTTTTTTGTGATTTGTTTATCTCTGAAGGAATAACTTAGCAAATAAATTGCAGGAGCAGTGCTGCTCCTGCAGTCCAGTTTGCCCTGGTAGCTGTGTCTAAATCTGTCACTATTTTTTGCCTCAGGGTAGGAGAGCATTTAAGTTTAACATGTGCTCTATTGTTTTTAGGAACATCTGAGGAGGCACTACGTATTGCCCTGTGGCAACTTGAAACTTCTTTTTGAAGTATCACTTTTGGAAATACACACTGGATAGTCCTGTATTGTTTCCATGACCCAGCTCAGGAGCAGTTCAGTGTGTACTAAGCTTCTTACTAGTGGGTCAGCTCAGCTGATTAATGAGAACTTCCAAATCGCTGACAGTTACTAAATTTGCTCCACTTGGTACCATTGAGCTGTTTTTGCTTGGAGACAGATTTGTTAATGCATTTCCTGTCAGCAATCAGTAATTTATTTTATATTGATTATGATCTTTAAGTGGAAATTAACCCAAAGATGGATTGCTTGGGTGTAGGAGTTATTAATTGCTGTGAAAGGACTTAGCTTACATTCTAGGGAACAAGAACATACAGTTGTTTGCTTGTACTGCTTTTGTGATGTTAGGAGAGGTAACAGTAGGTCTTCTGCTAGAACATAGCTATATTGTGTCATAACCACCTTTGACCAGATCTTGTGCCCATCAGCAGCACTCCAGAAATCAGCATGAGTGTTTCCAGAAGACAAGAAAAATCTTGCTTTTAATCATTTTCTCATGATACTAAAAAGCACACATAACAGAAGTCTGCATCTTGTTTTGATATCACATGAGAAATT
The DNA here is from genome assembly GCA_011075105.1 of Heteronetta atricapilla. Taxonomy (NCBI): domain Eukaryota; kingdom Metazoa; phylum Chordata; class Aves; order Anseriformes; family Anatidae; genus Heteronetta; species Heteronetta atricapilla. The sequence goes on from CM021734.1 coordinate 8,659,989, forward strand.
ATAATTTAATAAGACACATAGGTTTTTTATATTATTATTATTTGTATTTATTTATTTATTTACCTTTAGTGCTCATATAGAAGGAAACAAAGATGTACTGCTTTCTTCTATGGGAAGAAATGTCCAGGCACCAAGCTAGTGTATGGGTTATGCCACACACCTTGGGCAAAAGATTGCACTATTCTATTACTTCATCCAAAGCCACTGTTTTCCCTACTGCTCCAGGGGAAATTCTATACACAAGCCCCCTATCTGGCACAGGCCATTTTTCCTGCATCCTGTTGAACTGTGTTGGCTGGAGCAGAGCTTCCTCTGCTGGTGCTTGTTCCTTCTCCATCCCCACCTGTGGGAACAGGAAGGGAGGTGAAAGTGTGCTTCTTTATCCTTCCTTACTCCTGGCAAGACGAGGAGTGCTGAGCTCCCTGAGCTCTTTTTAAGTAAGATGTGTCAAAAAAAAGATGATTTTTTTTATTTTTGTTAAAAAAAAAAATTTTTTTTTTTTTTTTTTTTTTTTTTTTAATGTAAAAATTCCTCTTGTTCTTAATGTCTACCTGCAGTCATACAGAAGGAATTAGTGCCATTTGCCAGTGGGGAACAAAGGCATATAAATGTGCTATTATAAACTGTTTAGCCTGGAACTAATCTATGGTGATGGAAATAGTTATCTTCAGTGACTAGTGATTCTGTGCAAATAGTTTTGTAGTTATTGACCAAACCAGAAGGACAGTGATAAATTGTAGAAGACATTGATTAGCCCTGGATTGTTGTTGGCTCTTGGAACTTATATATGCTAAAAAAAAAAAAAAAGTAATTATTTAATGAATGATAAAACAACCCCATGATAGCACCTCAAAGCTTAATGTTTCCATGTTTTACTGTATAGATATTTAAAGAAAAAAGCTGTATCATAACACATTTTGGAAATGTGTATAGCTGAACCTGAATATTGTTTTTTTGCTCTTTTCCTTTGACATTTTTTGGAGCATTTCCTTACTTGCATTGCTTCACTTATTGCTCAATAATGAAAAAGAGTTACATTTGGCTATTTTTTCCCAAGACCGTAAAAGTGAGACAGAAAGCAAAACCCTGGAAAAAGGAGCATGAAGATATAAGTCTGGCTTAAAAACTCAGATAACAGAAACTTTCAACTTGCTGAAAATCTATGATCAATGTCTCAAACTTCAAATTCCCACCCTGTTCCTTACTGTCTCAGAAATTAAGAAACAGAGATATGCAGAGAAACAATACAACTTAGATTAAGTAGCCCCACTACTTACTACTTACTACTCTTAATAAAAATATATCTCAAAGACAGCAATGAAAGAATTTACAAGAAAATGCCTTTTTGACTTACAAATAAATGTTATTGTAGAAAAACACCTGAACTGCCAAACAAACAGCTTGACTGTCCTCAGGCACTGCCGACAGCTTTGCAAAGCTCCCTAGCTTGGCTAACCAATCACTGGTCATCTGACAGATGTTTATATTTTGATAGCATTAAGAAGTCTACTTTAAAAATGTGTTCCTCCAAATCTAAAATTCTGCTTCATTGAGATTAGCTGGAGGAGAAACATGAGGAACTGTAAAATGACTTTGGAGGAAATGAGCAAGTTTCACTGCTACATATTTTCTTTGAAAAAAATCCTTAGAAGTAAAGGAAGACTATGGTCAGGGACTGGAAGACTGCAGTTGATAAAAGCTTGTTATTTGTCAGTGCTTGTGTCCAATGAAGTCTTTCAAAACTCTGAAGATGAGGAAGTCCTTATTATAAATGTAAATGTTGCAATCTTACAAGAATTTTCAAGCCTAAGAGTGTAAAACTTTCAGTTTATCCACCATGATAACTTGTAGACTGTGCAATGGACCTCTGGTGATGAATGGAAACAATGGGCTCTCTGATCCTGACTTTACTCATTTACACAAACCTATTAAGATCCACCATTATTTCTTACAAAGACTAGCTCAATCAGCAGCCTTATCATTTGTGACTTTAAAAAAATGGTTTTAAAACGTCAGTGTTATTTTTACTTTGGTCCTTCATGTTCCCAAATTATGGAGGTTACTTTAGCACCAGACAATGTAAGGATGTAAGTGGTGCATTTAGGTCAGATACTGTCTTAATAGCTGCTACGTTAAATTTTGCAACTACTCAAAATTCCTGAGGCATTTAAACCTCAGATTGCACTGGCTGTCCTTCTTTCTGCCAGAATGTTATTTACTGACTGTACTCCCTGCAGAAATCTCCTCTGATTTTCGCGTCCTTACTTTCACTCTTTTCACATTTCATTTATCTTTCCAAACTCCTAAGGTTTTGATCAATTGTATATTAAATGTTTTTGCTTTTTTTTTTTTTTTTTTTTTTTTTTTCACATATGATGAATTTTAATGCTCGGTGGCCAAAATAATTTCCCCTTCCTACATATTTTAATATTTTGACTGTTTTTCTCTAGTGAAATGCTCCATTTACATTGAAAATGTTTCTCTGAGAATAGCAGTGATATTTATGCTGATTTGTTCCTTGCTCTGTTGCATTTTTGCCTGGAAGAGAAGGGCAGACTGTCAAAACAGTGTGTGATTCTCTGCTGCCCCAATACTTGTCATTTCTGTGGTGGGAGATTATACCAACAGCTAGGAGAGGCAAGATGTTAAAAATGGTATCAAAAAACTCAGTTGTTAGGTTGGTGTTTTACCCTTGTTGCATATGTGGAAATGACTGTGAATGGTGAAAAAGGTTGAAAACCAAGGCTTGCCCATGAATAGTTTTTCTGTATTATAACTGTCATTTAAAATGCTAGTATTGGACAGCACAGAGCAGGCAGATATTTCCTCTTCTAAGGACAGAGAAAAAACTGTGATACATCTGGTAGTTTTGTGTGGTCAAACATGAAATTTTAAACAAATTTCAAAGACATTTCAAATACCTTTTGCATCAAGCTTTAATATACTTTTTAGTGTAATTTGAGAGCGTGTCTACAAGATTGCATACAAGTCACCCACCCACCCCGCTTATAGTTCCTTCTCTGCCCTAAAGCACCAGCCTGGAAGGCTGGCGCTTCCCTTTTTCCACCTTGGGCACCAAGCATGTCTGCAGTTTGCACTTCTGGATTGGGACACAGCCTCTTCTTGCAGAAAATATCTGGGAAATGTGAGAGGCACTTTCATGCTGGGCTTCCTGCTGCCTCGTGACTTCTGCTGGAAATGGAGATGGAGCAGGACACTGGTGTCTGCCTGTGAGAGCTCCCCTGAACAGGTATAAATGTGACTTTTTATTCCAGGTTAATAAAACGACTTGGAAAAAATGGGCATGCAGGATTTGCTGTGCATTAATAGGGACCAGACCAGTCCATGAACTTTGCAAATACGGGGAAAGATGTACATATGGGTGGAAACAAGATGGCTATAGCTGTAGGTGAGGGGGAAATTTGAGAGCTTTACCATTACTTGAAAGGGATGATTTCTTAACGGAAATCGTTTTCTGTGTTTAGTGGTTGACATATATGCACCTCATCTCTTATTTTTCTCAGGATGTTACTGTGGCATGAATATGCAGATCTATTGGAACAGAACATTTTCACTGCAGAGAAGGCATAACGGACCTGATCCTGAAAGTAACCATTTTCCAAACTGCAGCACACAAAAATGCCAAGAGGGGAATGGGATGCAAAAGCAGGGCTCATGGAGCACATGAGCTCACTTCAAGACCTGGTGGCAGAGAGATGCCCCTCTGGCTAAAGCATTGCCCTTGGACCAGTTGTAGAAGGGGCTATGGATTGTACAGTTCTCTTTGGGAGTCAAAGCAAGTCAGAACTGCTGGGGAAGGGCTGCTGTGAGTACGTGTGTGTGGGTACTTCCACTGGAACTACTCACATGCTCAAGCTAAGTTCACCAGCAAATATCTGCAGAACTGCAAATAATAAATACACCTTGTCACAAGCAATTGAAGCTTAATAGAGCTTAGTTCCTCTTCCACCCAAGTTCTGCTTCATAATTGACTTTGTTATAATTTATGGCATATGTTCAGTATGAGATGCTCATAGCTCAGGTGCTGGGTATGGATAATTTTTTCTTTTTAGAAAAATCAAGTAAAATTTTGGAATGCAAATATTATCGCTTAATGGGCATTGTTCTCTTTGTCTAATTTGTAATATTAATACAAAATGGCTGTAAAGTGAATATAAACGTGGTTGTCTGAACTGGTAGTTTGTTCATTCCTTGTACTGCTGTTAGATGTTGAAAATATATAGTGTGACAATAAATTGTGCTCAATGCAATTACACTATATGTAGACTTTAATAGGAAGCATTTGTGATTACAGTCTGGTGGTAAAGTCATGTATAAAGGACTTACTTGCAAGTAGTTTTATATTAGTAATTTTGTATATTTGTCTTGTGTCATGTTTATAGTTTGAGATGACAGAGAGAATCTGCAGCAAATTTAAGTTGAATTTCTCACAAAGAAATACATAACAGAGATATCAAAACTTTGTAGAAGAGTGTTTTAGAATAATTTTATTAACAACAAAATAACATTTGAGCAGCTCTACTACATGTAATTTCATTAAGAACGCATTTCAACAAAAAGTGTGAATCCTTAGTGACAAAACACAGGTTAGATGAACCGAGATTTCCAGCCCTTTGGTTTCCTTGCTGTGCCGTGATCTTCGGGGGGTTTCCAGAGGAATTTTCATGGGCCTTGGTGCTGTAAGGCCCTGCATAAGCCTCAGAAAACTTGCCTGGTGTTCAGGGTGGAACAGCTAGAAGAATGCTGGAATACCTGATTTATTTGGCAAGTCCTTAGCAAAAATAAAATAAAATAAAATAAAAATGTATACCCCAAAATGAAAAATGAGATTGAACCTGGGCTTTAAAAAAAACTCACCTTCTGCCATGTCAGCAAGCAATGAGGGTCAGAAAGTTTCTGTGTGGCTAGGAATGTGGGATCGGCTTGAAACTTGGACAAGAGCCTGTGTTAAATGTGCACTGGAGACATTACCTTGCCTTGTGAGGACAAAGTGCTGCAAGGGCTTTGTGTTTAAAGGGTATATGCTTTATAACTACAGTCTATTTAAAAGGTAGATTTCACTTTCTTTCTAATGGAGATAAGTAAGGAAAAAGATGAAGAACTCACAATTACAAGCCATTTGTAAAACGCTGTGAGTAAGCAGTCCCAATTTTATCTTCTATTTGGGAACATTTGTGAGATATCCAGCGTGTCACTATCTCGGTGTCTTTTCTCAGCAGAGATGCTTTTCTTCCCAAGTTTTGTGAAGATAAGTAGAGATAGGTATTGGCTTATCAAGGGGTTGTTTTTGTGGACAGAAGTCAGAAAATATATAAACAAAAAATGCTTCCTTCTGCAAGCAAGACACTGAATTTCTTGTCAGCTTGAGTGTAGTGATAAGTTGATTTTCTGTGCTGAAGTTTGCCTCAGTTGATGTTAAAGATGTGAGGAGAACGGAAGTGAACCTGAAACTATCTATAGCAAAATCCATTAGTTACTTAACTAGAAACTCTTTCCCTCTGACATAGATGATGCACTGCCTTTAACAGACCAGTTTTGAAAACTTCTATATAAAAGACAGCTTTAAAAGCAAGCAATATTGGGGATGGGCAACTCTCAAGTGGTATGGCATGTTCTCAAATTTTGCATAACCTTTTCTTTAAGGTGAAAGCTGACATCTTTCAAGACAAAAGTATTTACCAAGCTGAAGTTACCAAGCTGCCATGAGAAGCCATGCGACGGCTTCATAATTAATTTTGCATCAAGTTCTGCCCTCAATTGCATTGCTGAAATTCCTGTAACTTCATTAGGGTTGACTGGGTTTAACTAGGGTGTTATTACCATAGGATTACCTAGAGTCAAAAATTTGCTGAGTGTCGGGGGTTTAGTAATTGAAGCCGTGTTTACAGGAAACAAAACAGGCAGAACAGCAGCAGAACAGCTGTCCCCAGATGAGGGCCACATGAAAGAGAGCTGCGATGTGAGGAAACTTCACCGTACTGCAGTGCTACAAGAGCCGGTGAAGCAATTCCGAGCTTTCCAGCACTAAATGCCCCAGTCTGGAGAACAGCTTGGGACTGTCCTTTCCCTTGCTAGTGAAGCTGATCCCAAATTAACCCCCGCTGGAAGCTATTTTTGTGCACCCATCACTCGTATTAGCTGAGCTTCGCAGTGTAACGGCACAATAACTCTTATTAAAACTGGTATTTAACTGATTTGGGCTTGCTCCAGGAGAACACACAGCTGTGTGGGACCTGCATCAAGCCCTCTACACCCCATGGTACCCCATGGCACCCTGCAGCACCCTACAGCACCCGATGGCCCCCACAGCCCCGCCCCCCTCCCCAAACCACGCCCCCTTTATCGCCCTTCCCCTCCCTTTCTCTCCTCCCCTCCCCACGCCCCGCCTGCCGCTCCTTCCCCCCCGCCCCGCTGCCTCAGGCGCCTGCGCGGTGTCCCGCCATGTTGGCGCGGGCGGTGACGCGCCGTGCCGGGAGGCGGGGCCAGGCGGCGGCGGGCGGGCGCGGGGAGTGGGTCCGCGCTCCCGGGCCGCGCTCGGGACTTTGGGAGCGCTCCGGAGCGGGGCCCGTGGCCGGGGCCGAGTGGGCGGCCGCGGCTCGCAGGTGAGGGGGGGGAGAAGCGCAGGAGGGGGGCGCTCCCCGCTTGTCCCGCGGGGCCGGGGCGGCGGTGGCGGCGGTGGCGGGGAGGACTTTGCCTGCTGCGCCCCGAGGACGATCGAGGGGGGCGCCCCCTCGGCGATCGGGAGCCCCTGCGAGGGGCTGGGGGGGGCCGCCCCGAGGGCGAGCGGCGGGGGCCTGGGGCTGGGGGGTGGGCGCGGAGGGGGCAGAGCGGGGCTGCCCCCGCTGGCGCTGCCCCCGCTGGCGCTGCCCTCGGCACCGCCGGCCCGTGGCTCCGGGACGGGGCTCGTGGCTCCGGGACGGGTCTCGTAGCTCCGTGCGCCTCCGAGGGCTCAAAGCGCCTTCGGCTCGCCTTTCCCAGCGCTCTTCTGCGGCCCCGGTGGTCCTTGTCCTCCCCTCTCACTCCGGCTCTTCTGCTGGTCGGGGGTGGTGGGGTGTTGTGGGCTGGAAATAGGGCGAGTCTGGGTGCAGGAAGGGGTCTTAGGGGTTATTTCCAGGGAGCAGCCGTTGGGGATGGGGATGTAACTAACTGTAGGTTGTAATTAACTTGCTGGTCTTCTCTTCGCCCTACTCGCGTAAAATCTAGGCCGAGCGGTGCTTTTATTAGGTCCTGTTCAGGACTTTTTTTATCTTCGTGAGAAAAGAGAGATGCTAACTGGAGAGCCCGTGGGCTCCTGACTTGGGCTCTTTGTGCAATTCAGGAGACGCGAGGTGCGCATGGGCTTCGGATGGCAAAGGTCTCTCGAGCTTGGCTGTTCTGAGCCTTAACGAAACTGATGGTGGCTTGGACTTGCTGTGAAGTGCTCATCAGAAATATCTCCCTCACCCGTTTAAATGTGGCTCATGAATTTGAATAGGATGCCACGGAGGAGGCTTCCTTATTCTTTCCCCAGTGAGCTACACACAGAGATAATGCTAATGAAGAGCCTTCAGGGCGCTCTCCCCACTTCTCTGATTTCATGGCAAAGCCTGTTCCGCGGTCCCACTAACTGCGTTGCAGAGTGGTGATAGTGAAAAGTTTGGATGATAACTAGGGCTAAATGATATCCTGAATGCGCTTCTTGTGATCTCTTTGATTCTGTGATTTTCAAAATTGTGCTTCTAAACATTTTCCTTCGCTTCTGAAGTTCAAAAAATTGCAGAGAGCTGCCAGCACAAATTAGCATGCTGCTCTGCTTCAAAGAAGCAAGGCTGTTTCTTGTGAGCATTGGCTCAACACCAGGTGTCAAAAATGAATTAGAGTGACTTTGCCCAAGCCAGTATTTTTTGTCATTTTTCTGTTTCTCCTGCAGTTTTGCAAAAGGTTCACTAAAGTCCAAGTCATCTGAGGCCATGGTTCAGCTGTACCTAGTCTGTAGCAGTAATGGTGTCTTGAGGCATTTTGCTGCTTGTGGTCACGCTGGCACATCTTTTGGTGATTCCCAGAAGTGAAGCAGATCAGCAAACTTATCTGACTAGAAAACAAGGATTGTGAAGAGACACTCGCTGATTCAGTTTGCAATGCGGTCCCGCAAATGATGAGATGGTGTGGCCTTGGGGAGATGATGAGCGCTGGGCTTATCTCAAACAGCCTCTGAGGCTTACTTAACACAGGGTTGAGTGGAGCGAAGCAGGGAGGGAGGATGTTCAGCTGATACCGCTATAGAAGGCAGTGTGTAAGAGACTGATGATGAATCCTTTAAGCTCTAAGGGGACTCAGAGGGGAAGTGAAATGTAGCTGCTGCAGAAAGGGCTCTTGTACTGGCATGTGAGCTGGCTAGATGCATGGTGGGATTGGGCACACAGCAAAATACTGCTTTTTTCCTCTGAGTTGTAGTAACCTTAAATATATATTTTTTTCCTTCTGTTTCGCATCAAACTGATAAAAATGCTGGCATTCATTTAAAAAGAAACAAAAAACCTATACCAAGCTATCTCAGTGTATGTCAGTGTAATATATTTGTATATATTTTTTTGACAGTGGGAATCAAGCCCAGGATGGCTGCATATAAAGGCACCACCTCTGTTTTCAGAACTGAAAAGTTCCAACAGTGTTACCTCAGGGGCTGCATGTTCTTAGTGTGGTCCAGCTGTTAGAAAGGGGTAACTAGTTCACACTACAAAGAAACATGTTGGTAGAGACTCCACATGAATTCAGGGTGTTCTGCTAGAAGTTTCAACTAGCGTTACTGTATCACCTCCACGAACACCATAAACAAAGTTGTCAAAAATGTTCTTTTTCATTGCTGTTGCAGTGCGGTGATGCTTAGTACATTTTTTTTTTTTCTTTACTCCTTTAGTTGATACATCTGTGCTGGCAAAACTTTCTGAGAAACTGTAACGTAGCAAGATTCAACAAATGGAACCGTTTGTTAAACGCTAGCTGCCTCAGAGAGAAAGGTTTCAATGTTTGGCAGTTGCACTGTATCAATATTAGAAAACTTTTCTAACGACTCTTAATAGCTTATGAAAGTTGACTTAGATGGCCCCAGGCTAGGTTCACATGGATAGATGTCTTTATCACAAACCTGGCACAGTGTTTATGGGTGTCAGTGTGAGTGGGAGGTAGGCAAGAGCTTAAGTAGATGGGGCAACGTATGTTCTGCTTTTTTTTTTTTCAAGGTTGTCTGCTCTGAGCTTTTTAAAAATTCTCACAGCTGTATTACACTGTTAGAATATTGCATGAAAGCATTTGTGTGGTTTTCTTTCAACTGTTTGTGATGTAATAGAATTCTTAAAATTGGGAGATTAGCGCTTTATGGAAATATTCAGAAAGTTAGTGTGTAAGAAATTTTTCATAGTATATTTGCTCTCTTTAAGCAAAGTGTCTTTGAAAAACTAGGGGGTAAGAAAGAAAGGTTAGATGGTTAGAAGGTCTCTGGAAGAAAAGGCGTCCTTTCAGTGGATACTCAGGATAAGAGATACTTTGTAGACTTGCTGTTTTCCTCCGAATTATTTACATAAAGCATATTTATGTTTTGTCTCCAAGGGTTCTACACAGTAGTAACTGTTGCAGGGTGAAAGCACACCTATGGTGCATTATGAAGATTGCCTGTATCCAGAAGGGAATGAATGACAAGTGAACTAAGCTGTGGGTGCCTTGAGATGTGAGATACAGGGATTTACGATGTGTGACTTGATATTGGTGACAGGAATGTTTTAGAAGTGGGTTCTTGAAGATACCTTTTGGATTGTGAGGTAGGAAGGGATCCGTGTGAACCCAAGAAGAGCTTGCAAACTGGGACAAAACTTGCATGCAGCTCCTTTAATTGGCTTATGTGTTTCCAAAGATTATTTCAAAGAAAACTTGAAAAATTTCCCGTGGTCAGTGTACTATAAAGAATTTGATGCCTATTTTGAGAAGCTATTTTTAAGTGAATCCGATGTATTAATTTTTCTTGGAGAATGTAGTAGGTATGGATTTTTGGTGTTAGTCAATGTTTTTGCTTTAAACTTGCTGCAGGAAATAATCCTTTTTGTTTCATTTTGTGGAAACAGTGCTCTGTTGTAAATACAAATGATGCTGGTCATATGATTTCTTGGGGCTTTTGTTGTAAGGTTTTCTTTGTGATTGATGCAGCTGCTTGTTGGTGTATTCTATAGATGTGAGATTTGTTGGCAGTGCCAATCAGTTCATTGCCCATTTTTAAAGCTTTTTTTGCTTGGTTGTTTTAATAGGAAATATTTACAGTGTGGGAATGCTTATGTACAGGTGAAAGTAGAAATGAAAATAGATAGTAAGCAGAAGTTTTGATGTTGAAGAAATTCTCAGATTTTGCCCCATCTTGTAGTTGCTTAAAGTTTGTGTGTAGTTAATATCTTTTTCCATTCCCGTATTAAAGAGTATCAGTCTCATCAAGTGCTCTATGCTTGCTTGATTTACAGGCTCTGTATTCTGCCATTCGTCTCTGAAGGGCCTTATTCCGGAGAGGTGCCCAGACATGATGATGCCCATGGAAGGCTATAGACAAGACAAAACTGCCTATGTTTCTTCATGCAGATGTGGATGGGACCAGAAGCTGAACTGGCAGTCAGCAGTCAAAGCAGCAGAACTAAAGGTGTCAGACACCTTTGTTTGGCTCCTACTGCTGTATGTGCCTGTTTGTCCTGTCTCTTGGACATCTCTTAATTTGCTTGAAGGTGGAAGTTATAAGCTGCTTTAGGATAGAGGCCTTCTTTCTATGCTCCACCTTGATCATGGAGCAGTTGTCAGCACAAAGTGTATGGGAATGTGTTGCACAGCTCTCATGGTTAAAACCAGGGATGGGAAGATTTGAGTACTTGTCTCTGAGGGTTTAAAAGTAAAAGTTTTAAGTTATTACATTGCTCAGCATCACAATCTGTTAGTCTCTTTGTGAATGTGGATTTCCATCTTTGTGCTGAAGCAAGGGAAGAATTTTGGTCCTTCGTTCTTGGTGAGAAAAATAAACTGAGAAGGCCAATTCTATCAGTCTGTGTCACTCTGAAATTGCAGACCAGGACTTAGCAAGATGACAAATGAAAGCCATGGTACATTGTAAACAAGCTTGATTACACCTCCATCTGGACAAATGCAAACTGTTGTTACAAGGAAGTTTAGGTTTCATGTCACTGTAGTAAAAACCAGAATTTTTTGAGGTTTATAGTGGTTAATTCTCAGAAGTGAATCCTGTAGGCTCAAGAAAGTGAGGATAAACACATGCATTTTGATCCAGTTCAATTTTCCTGATTATCCTCTAGGATCTTCGTGTAAGTGGTCTGTTCTGTTTCCAAGTTGAGTGTGTTCCATGTGCATTTCATTAGCATCATGGAAACTCTGATTCTTTTGAAGAAGTGACCTTATCTGGTAATACTAATGTGAAATATCCAGCAGTAAGTTAAAATGATCTGAAATATCCAGCAAGTTTTTATTATATTGGAACAAAACCCAGCTCTCTAAAGTTGAAGCTCCATTTGTTGTATGTAGTAATGTATTCTATATATTTACACAATTCTGTAAGACACAAATGCCAAACTTTCACTTCTTTTTTTTTAACTTAAAACTTTAAGACTTATTTATGAATCTGTTAAGAACTGAAAAATTACTGGGAGATACATGCTCTTAGGGCTAAATCTGGTGCTAGACACTTTGCAGACAGTTTGGTACTGCAGGTACCTTACCAGATGCTATTTTGTGTGATCCTACCCCTGGTCTCTGCTGCAAACTGCAGCTGCACCTCCTTGCAGAGCTAACGCTTGCGTGTTTGTGAGATGATTACTTTCATGCTGCTTATCTCATGGGAAGCTAACTCAGTAAGTTTTTTATCGGTTTAACTCACCCTGTGGCTACACCTTGCTGTTGCTCCCATGAGTAGACCAGGAATGATGTGTCTGGAGGTGAGTGGAGGGGAGGCAGGACTGCTCCCAGTGCATGCCAGGGATGGAGGGATGCAGCAGCAGACAGTGCTTGCATCTCCAGCTGGTCACATCTGCAGGTGCCTTTGAGGAGGTGTTCCTCAAGCTGCTGTTCTGAAGCTAGCTTTCTACTTGCATAGGAGCAGCATGATCCCTGTAAATATTTTACTGGAAGCTTGAGTTTACGTGAAAGCATGAATTCTGCACTGAAAGAAGAGAGAGGGAAAGCTGTTTTCTGGGAGGGATCAGAGCGCTGGCCTGCGTCCTGCTCGCGAGGAGGAGATGTGCTTCTCGTATGCCTCGTCAACTCTGGCTTCTCAGCACCTGGCTTTCAAATAGCTTCACTATTACGAAACAGGCATGGTTCTGGGCAAGTTTATGGCTGCCCACAGATTTTGAATAAAACAGAGGAAGTGAGTAGCACATCCGTTATTTAAAGAAAGCCATGAGTGGCACTAGAATCCTACACGCTTCGGCACATAGTCTGTGTGGTTTTTTTTAGAAGTTAATTATCTACCGTGGGTGCCAGAGTTGTAGAAGACACATTAATAGTTTATTTCCCCCATGTCTCCACCCCAGTCATCTTTCAGCTCCTTACTTATTAATAACTTTATATGTGGTAGCAACAAGAAGTTACAAAATGGATACGTAGTTGTATTGCTGTGGCTTACTACCAATGCCATTACTTGTTTATATTGAAAGCTTTTAACAAGAACAGCATGTAGCTAGTTTTGCTCTCTTTGATGTTGAATTTGTAATTAACCAGTCATGTAAAAATCTAAGATGATGTTAAATCTCAAAACTCAAGCTGGACTTTTGTGTCCAGTATTCTAAACTTGTTTATATATGGCACTAAATGGAACTGAAGTATTTCTATCAGGGCATGTTCCCCATGACAGATTTTGTATAAACTAAGACTTGCGAGTTTATGCCTTCAAACAATTAATTTTGGATTGAATACTTGAGCTACAAAAGAACTGAAGGCTTAATCTAGACAACTAAGCAATATTGAATTTGATTTACTAGACTGCTCAAATTACCTTACATTTGCTTTCTCAGTGGCTATGCAAATCAGACCAGTCTCTTGTGGCTACTCACACTTGTCATGGAGGAGTAAAGGTAAATGTGTTCACTGACTCTTTTTGATTAGATATGGGCAGTATAAAGCACTGGCACCTCTAATGATGGAAGGGTTAGTATGGGGTGTTATGTAATTCAGGTGGCTCTTGGTACTATATTTCCCCTTGAGTCTGAAAGTTTTGTCCTTCGTGTCCAACCCAGGAGTTTTATTATTTAAAGGAGAGCAGTAATGACATAATTATGATAGCTGATATCTTGGAGGTGGTGGAAAAGTGTCATCAACTCAACCAGTGATCTTAGTGATGTTGGTGGTATCACTTGCTATGAGAAACTCTGGCTTAAATGTTTGCAAGTAGGCTATTTTTTTTTTTTTCAGGAATGGATTAACTTTTCTTAAGGTAAGGCTGAATACATGCAGGAGTTTGCTGTGAGTCTCTAAACTGACGGTGATAAAACTTCCCTAGTGTCTCATTTTTTACAAGAAGACAGTGGCCCTGAAGTTATTTTTAACATGATTCCTTGCTTTTTTATTAATAAAATACTCTTGCTGACCTGTGTGTCTATAGCATGGACTTTTAGGAAGCTTGCTATTTTTGGTTGATGCTAAATTTAAGGCTTTAATACTTGTCTTTGTCTATAAATGTTTCTATCAGTAATGAAAAACTATATATGTATATTTTTAACGAGTACATCTAACTTAGGGTATTACTATCCTCTAATTTTTTTTCTTGTAATAATGATGTTACTGATTAAAAGCCACAGTGATGGTTCAGGACCTTGAATTCTGCGCTTCACATATGCAGAACAAAAAGGCAGTTTCTGTTCCTAAATCTTACTATGCTTACTGTAGTCTTTCTTTCACCTGTTATTTTTGTGAGGTTTGTGGGTGGGGTGGACACAGGGGAATAACAAAGCAGTTAGCATCGTAGGCAATATCTTGCTAAGCATGCAGTCTAACTTTAGAATGTAGTGGTGTCATTTTTGTGCTTCAAAACTTGAAGGCTTAACTCGACTTGGTGGGTCTTAGCAGCATCTCATCTTCTTTCAAGGACAGAGGCTTGCATGCAGTGTTAACATGCAGCTCACATGGCTGTCCCTGCATATGGAGCTCTGCAAGTTAGCTTCTCTGGGAGAAATTGCTTCCCTGGAAAGGGCTGAGCAAATAAATTAGCAAGACTTGCCCTTCTTTTAAAATGAGTTCTTTGGATGATGATAAGTGAGCCAAGAGACCTAGTTTCTTTTGAGATGTGGGTAGAGATACCTTCTCTGGGTTTAGACATCATGCCCAGGTTTAGAGGAGTTGTATATTTCATTTAGGGAGCAATTGACCTTACCTCTGGCAGCTGAGACAATTGTGAGCTCTTCTGCAGAATGACAGCCAAAATAAGCTGGGGTGGTTTGAACAGCCCAAATAATCAGTCTTTTATCTGTTGATCCTAAGTAAATAGGTTAGAAAGTACTTAGAGAAGCTCAGCTGGTAGCCTTCTGGCAGACAGCACTGACCAGCAGCTGAGGGTGATGAGCTCTTCTAGGGCACAGCTGTATCTAGGAGGAGATCCAAATCCAGGGCAGAGGTTCACAAGCTAAAGGGATGCTCAGCAGGCATAAACATGGCTTTTTCACTGCAAATAATCCTACAACCCCCTTCAGAGTCCTTGTAGAGAGCATCTGGGTAGGCTATAATGATCTTCTGGTGTGGGGTAAAAACTTAAACAGGCTATAGCGCTAGCATGCCTCTGACACTGCTGCCAGGCTCATGGGTGCTGTGGGACATGGTGTAGCCATGTCCTGTCTTCCCCATGTGCCCAGAAAAGAGTCCATACTATGGTTATAATCAGCTCCCTTTAGTAGTTTAGATTGTTTATTCATTAGTACAATTAATGGTAGGAGGGAGTTGGCCCAGAAAATGAGACTGCAAAAGAAGAGGTTGCATGGCAACACTATGCTCCTGAACATGGAGTCAAGAATAAATAATGGTGGAAAAAGAAATAGGAGGAGGAAAAAATGAGTGGGCTGGAGGAAAAACGCTGTCTTTGTATTGACTTTATTGTTTCAGTGCCATCCCAGATGTGTCTAACAAGTCTGACGTTGTTCTAGTTTTTCTTTACTGAGGGCCCTTCATAAAGACCTCCACTGTAATGCTTGTTTGCGTCACTGGAATAGCCTGACACCGCTTTGCATAGATGCAGGTTTATGTGAAATGCTCAGACAGGATGGTGGGAAGCCTGGTTCTTACGCCCAGTTCTTAGGGGGCTTCTTGCCAGCAGAAACTACTTTATGCTTATCTTTCTTATCTTACCTTTCTGGTTTCCTTCACCAAAGCAAACTATGCAGTGCTTTGTGATGAATTGTGTGTGTCATCCCTGGCACATTAATATTCCTTCAGTTCTGGAATATGGGTCTTTCTGATGGCTGCCGTGCATAAATGTGCATCTGTAAAAGGCAAACTAATGCATTTTAAGGAGGGATACCAAAAGGAAGGAAGTTTCATGCAATAAGACTGCAATGGTTTATCTAATCTTCAGGTAACTCCTTTGTTTTGGTACAGGACATTCAGTCTTAACTGTTCTGTTTCTTTTCTGTTACTACTGTTTAATGAGTAATTTCCGATGTGACTTTGTTGTTAGTATTATTTTAACTAGATGGGTAGCTTTGCTTCAGGATGACAAGGGATTGTAATTGAAAAAATGCTTTTATGCTTTCATTGCATTGTAGGTGTGACTCAACTTATTGATTGTAGCAGAACGTGAGAATACGAGATGCCAAATGTAATGCTTTAATTATTTTGATCTTCAAAGAGGAGAATCAGAGAAAGCAAAAGCAGGCAGAATTGCTACCAGTGTTTCTTCAGTCTGCATTGGAATGAACAGAAAAAAAATTGCTGCCATTGCAAATGACAGTACTGCTAACTGTTCTTTGCATTTTGGGATGACTGGCTGTTTTTCCTTTTCAATTGAGTACCGTATCTCTTCAGTGCTACAAAGAAAAGCGGCATCTCCTCTCAGCTTCTGCTCTCCTGTTGGTCATTCCATATAGAAAAATGACTTTCAAGTGGCTGTGAAACCTTTCGCTGTAACTTTGTACTGTTACAGCTCTGTTGTTACCTGTACTTTTTTTTGCAAGCCCAGCCACATAGTTTCCTGCTGTAATAGCAACCATGAGCTGAATTTATAAAAAGCAGGCTTGGTTTAGTGACATGCTGCAAGGTATTACTTCTGTTAGGTCTTCTGGGGCTTATGTGCATTCGTGATTTATGTAAAATGGTGGTTCTTCTTCTGAGATACACAGAAAGGCTGACTGACTTAAAAGCAAAAACTGTCTCTGACACCCTTTTCTTCAACGCTACTATTTAAATTGATTTTTATTTGCAGCTGTGGTCTTGCAGAATTGTGTATGAAATACTCTGTATACATGGAAGAAGAGCAGGACATGACAGTAGTGAGTTTTATGAACTTTCCCTGAAGGCAAGAAGTGGGGTTATCCAATTTTCCACTCGCAGTGGAGATAGAGCTCAAAGAGCTGCATAAACCAAGAGTTAACTCTGTGGGAGATGATGTAACCTGCAGTTCTTTAAAATAATATCTACAATGAACAATAGTGTGCAAAGGTGTGTGACGTTCTTTTTTCTCTTCCTGAACCTTGTTCTAGATGTCAAAGTTAACCTGGACTTCTTGGGAATGGCGAAACGTAGCCCTGGGATCCTGCCATGAACAGTAAGAAAATTGAGATGCTTTGTGTATGCAACTAATCTTATTTAAATAGCTAAACCCCAGTGAAACTGTTCCTGTTCAATTGAACTACACAATGCGTTGTCTAGTTATGTTAGGGTGGGTGTGCTCCCAGCTTTTCATGTAGTGAAGAGGAAGCACAGTAAATCAGAGGCAAGGCTTATTAGGGGAGGACTTTGGGAAACAGTGCTAGGGAAGGAAGTCTCTGCAGCCAGTAGGAGCTCCATGAAGTTAGAGTTGGTAGCTGAAGGATGCTTTCCTGTAATATGTAACCATGTTGTGAGACTCCATTTTAATCCAGTATATAATTATCTTGAGACTCCATTGTCACATGATATCTTGGACATGCAGCTTGAAATGTGACTAGACAAATTAGTGGAAGAAAATAGTGAATTGTGGAGTACTTAAAAACTATGTTCTGGATGCGGTTTGTGTGATAAAGGCCCTAACCCGCTGGCTGACGAAAGCTGTTAGAATGCAGTCATGTTAGTTGTTACTTTCGCTGCTGATTAATTGTCTGCTGTCAGACAGGAAGCTTGTTTAAACAGGTCTTTGGTCTGACCTTTCATATCTGACTCCTGTGTGGAGTTTTCCTTATATGAAGCATTTAGATGTTGATTAAATGACTTATGTATCTGAGAAAACAAGCACCTTTAGAGATAATCTTGAGTGTTGATGAAAATATTCAGATATTTTTGTAGTGTTGGTAGTCTGAAACTTTCCAGTTTGTAGGTATGTAGGTAAATATTTATCTATCTATGTATATATGTAGGTAAATATTTATGCATCTGTATTCTTTATGTAGCCTTTTCCAGATGTTGTAATAGGCATCCTTAATTTGATGCATTGAAAAATTATTCTGCTGAGTTTTTCCCAGCACAAAATAGATGATTTATGAGAGACTGTGTGGGTGAGTAGCATGCTTGTGAAGTGTAAATTTCAACTGAGCTTGGTGCTGTTGACACTATTTGTCAGCCTTTACTGGGACAGAAATTAGAAGGCTTTTGTATTGTTGAATATCATGAATTGGTTAGATATAATTGATTGGAAATGAACAGCTCTTGTATCTAAACTCTTCACAGCAGTTAAAATGCTTAACATACAAAATGTTTAAATTCAAAATACTTTGTTTTCATTTGTAGAACTCTGACCTTGTCATGTTTAATCCTTTCACGAGAGCAATTTTTACATAAGGCTTTCAAAAGCTGGTGAATATATTTGCAGTGTTAGGCAATGTTAATACCTTAAATCTTGGAAATCTCCCTCAATAAGAATGTTGTAATTGTTAGATTATAATCTTGGATCAAATTACGTAGCATTAGGTCATTTATCAGAACAATTGATAATGACAGAGGAAACTGTTTAGTTCCTTGTACGTGCAAAGTTGTGTGTGCAAAACAAGGAGGTATTGTTAAAACTGATGCTGTCAGCTTTTTCGTAAGTTTGTCCAGCTTAGCTGAAAAGGACAAATGTATGCATTTTTAGATTTATGAAATAGAAGATAGGTTTGAAAGCTTACTAGAATGTGGTGAAAGCTTTAGTTTTTGTAGTCACAGATAGATGCAGTTATGCTGCTCTGAGATAAAACATTCACTTATTTGTAACTGTTCTATTTAGCAAGCCTCATTGTTTGAAAGGTAAACATGTGCACAACAACATTCACTGACGTTTTCTGTGATGAGAATCTCATTGTTACCTGTGGAGTTGTGAACAAATTTATGTAATATCAGAATAATCCTCCATGTAGTTAGGAGGAATTTTAAGGATGGAGATGGTTCTCTTACCTAGGATATCTCAAATAGTCTTGGTTGTGTTGTTCTTCCCTCCACCCCCCTGCAATCAATTACCTAGAAATGGTGTGGTTTGTCCTCTGGCTCTTTTTTTGAGGTGTTTATTGACATCAAAATCTTGACTGTTGTACTAGTGTTCAAGGTCCTTGTGTTTGATTCTTAAGATTCTTAAAGTCTATTTCTAAAACAAGGACCATTAGAAATCCAAACCTCATCTCTGACATTAATTCTGTAGTGTTAGTAAAATATCTCTGCTGCTAAGTTAAATTACTGTTACGTGAAGCGCATCTTACTCAATTCTCATGTCATTTGTTTGGCTTATGATAAGCCAGTGAGTGGTGGGCATGCTATATTGTGTTCTAGATAGCCTTATGACCTAGTGTTTCCTGAATTGTATCACTTCAATGGCTGTGTTGTCATTTTGAGGTATGCTCAGAACAGCTGTTAAAAGCAAAAGAAATGTCTTTCAGTTGATCTGCAGCCTGGTGTTCTCTTAGCTTCCAGATTTACCCATTAACAGCACTCCAGAATTAATAAGCTTCCTGATGGTGATTGGTGTTGGAAATCATGCTGACTAACATAGCCAAAAGTGTTTTTCCCAGGCCTTTATTTGCATATATAGATAATTTTTTTCAAGGATGTGGTTTAGATGAAGCCTGCAGGTAAGGGATGTGGCTGAATAAAGTAACAACAGGTGGGAAGGCTCAGTTTAGTGCAGAATGATTCAAAGGTGGCTCATCACATGGGTACTTGAGTGCTAGCTTAAGGAAATACCAAGGACTTCTCAGTGAAGCAGGTGGCTATGATACTCTTGTGTATAATGTAACAGAGGAGCACTGAAATGTTTCACAGCAGAAAGGGGGAAAGCAAGTTTTAATGTTCTGTGCTTTTCTGTTTTTACTGTCATCTGATTTTTTCTGGCTACTTGAAAATCATTTTTTGAGAACTGGGAGATTTCAGACCACTGAAGTGTACGTTATTTTATTAGGAAGCCTCCCAGGATTTGAACTTGTGTTATAATCACTTGGTTTCAGTCTATTGTGAAGCTAGCCTTTTGATTTACTCTTCCAGACCAGCATTTAATTGGTAACTAAGTTTGTGGCATATGCTCTCCAGAATGGAGCTCCTGACAAATGGAATCAGTCCTTGTAGGCTAAGAGTCACTAACTCCATGCTTTCAGGCCTTTTGACAGAGAAATAGGTAGGTTTTTAGCAACGATTGTAATCATGGGGGCAGTAGTCCACACTGCCTCTACTACAGGGGTGGCATGGAAGATGCTTTTTGTGTAGTCCGGACATCCATAAACATGGATACGGACATTGTCAGCAGTAGGGACCTGCTCCCAGTTGTGGCTGTAGTGATAGCAGAAGGAGGAGAACAGCATTTTAGGCAGGTGTCATTGCCTGGGCGTCCAGGCACCGTGTGTCATGCCAGATGATGCTCAGAGCTGCTGCTGTGGGTGAAGAGATGGTGCAGGTGTTTGGGCCAAGAAGAGAGAGAGCAGTGCTGCTGCTGAATGGACAAATTCCCTTTGAGCCCAGGGGCATTATTAACCTGTCAGCTCTGGCATGGAGCTGGCATGTCTCACCAGTGCTTTCCTGTGTTTTTGGAGACTGGTGCCAGCTGTCTCCTTGCCCCCTCCTTGTGCTGGCACAACTCATTGTTACTGCTGTGTGTCATCTGCAGCCTCTTTCTTGTCCCCTTTTTCTTTGGTCCCGGTAGGGGATTGCTGCATACAGAGCTGTCTTGTTACAGCTCAACCTAACAGGAGAGAAGTTGATTCCCTGGTGTTGGATTACTCTAATTGCTGAAGCTCCTGATAATGTTCCTGATATAGCTTCCAATATGCCATAGTACTTTCCTGCTGCCTCTTTGGTGCTGTTTTAAACTGCAGATGTTTTACTTGAATGCAATTTATAAGCAGTGTATTAACGATTCTGTATTCTTCAGAGAACTATTTTTTCTTGTTACATGGGTGACCAGCTATACTAATGAAGCTTGTTTTTTTGTATATAAATAGCACTGAAGACTTCTAAGCTTGTGTAAGCATGCTGAGGCTTGATTTTTGTTATATAGTGTTGAAATATGTTGAATAATAATTTTGTAAAACATTTTTAAAGTATGCTGACAAAGGACATGATGTAATTGAAGTTAACTAGCATGACAGCATCACTTCTGGTGGGTAAAACTTTTTCACTGAGTGCAATTAGTAAATTTCTGTTAGTATAATACCTGTTCTGTTACCTGGTGTTGTATTTCAGTAGTTGACAAATAATTGCTTCCTTTCTGACACTGGGTTTTTCAAAATGCAGAACCTTGATTGACTGCAATAAATTGGTAGCTTCTATTGTATGTTCTGTAGGGTAAGAATAGTGATTTCTTTTGTGTATGGACTTAATTTTTACTTTGTAAATATTTACATGTATAATTCCAGTTTGTAGATGGAAAATAGTGATGATTCTACTTGTTAATGATTGATTATCAGGGGATGTTTTATAATGTTAATGCCACTTCCAGGTAATGGAACTCTGGTACCTGTTGTTTTGAAAAAAAAAAAAAAAGTTTTATCATGAAAACTTCCTGCATGAAAGTATTCTACATCTTACCTTAAGATAAAAATGCCTTTATAGGCGTAGATCTTTCTCTATTTAGAATGAGAGTCTCTTACATGTTATCTCTTACACAGAGATTAAAACTATTGTATAAGGGCATAGTTCAATGTCAAATTGAATCAGCTGCTGCCAAAAGGGACAGTACTGCTTTCTTCATCTGCTCCTTATACAGCTGCTGAGTGCATGCCTGGGAAGGTGCAGTTGGCACCAGGTGAGTGGGATTATCTTGCTCATCTCGCAGAAAACAGTTATTTATAATGGGCAGTGGTTTTCCCTTGGACAATGTTTTTCTGTTGAATTGTTCAGCTGGTTGGCTTGTTAAATTGGGCACAAGTTAGGTGACTACTAGTTAGGTCAGACTAAGTGTAGTGTGGAACTGCACCCTTGATTAATGTTCCCAGGCTAGAGTTTAGCCGCTTGCTCCACATTTGTTTGTCTTGTGTTTTTCAGCAGTTCAGTTTTGTTACGGGTTTAATTTTCATTCTCCACTTTGCTAGGGGAAGCTTGTATGGCCTGCAATTACTGTAGCTCAGGCTAAATCACGGCATCTTCTTGATTTATAATTTCTGAGCATTGTTTGCAAACACCTTACCTTCTATGAAAATGGCAAGTTTGCTGAAGTCTGTCCTCTGACCTGACGAGTGTATTGACACTCCATGCTGTGTATGCTCATGCGTTTATCCACGAGGAATGCATGGGTTTGTTCATTCTGTGGCTTCTTAGGCTGTGCCCTTTGTTGTGCACTCCTTGATGTGTCTTGTGTCGCTCATTTGCTGTTGTATCGGTGATCAGTTCTTTAGATAAGTAACCTACAGAAGCCCTATCATCTACGAACCTTGAAAATTTTAAAGCTTTCTGACAGATCATGAAATATATGCATAAAAAATAAACTTCACAGGGTGTCATATGAGTTCTGTGCACTGGCATATGACCAGCACATGGAGTCTTTTTATTTATATTATGCAGTCGGTGTTAGAAGTAGTTTAACCTGTCTGTGTAAATGCAAATCAATTTTACATGGGTCTTAACCACACTACTTTTAAATTGTATTCCTAAATTCATTCTGAAGGTCATTAAAAGAAATGTAGTGGGTTATGTAGGAAATGAATCGTTATTCATAAATATGTGTACTTGCTTTTGCATACCTGAAAGAATTATGGCAAAATTCATGCTTCTTGCTTGGCTTTGGAAGGAATTTGGAATTATACAGCTGCTGCAAAATGAGAAGCAGCAATGACAAACAACACAAACCAAAGAGAACTAAGGAACTTGCACAGCAGGGAGAAATTCAGTGCTCAGCTTCTGTTGGGAGGGGGAGGAGGAGAGCTGGTGATCACATTTTTCCTTTCTGTGGACATAGTGATTAGCTGTAAGGTTGTAATCAGATGTGAATTTCTCTCGTGTTGGGCATGGAGAATCAACGGTGAGGATGTGAAAGGTGATAGCTCTGTCATTAAAGTTGAAAGGTAAATAAAATCTTAAAAATTTAACATATTTTGAACTATTTGAATTTCTGTGGTAACGAGATGTGGCAAATATTCTTTCTGCACTTTCTCAATTTTTACTTGAATGGAATGAAATTTCAGTTCTCAGTTTGAGAACTTATGTGTGTCAACTTACCCATCCTGTACTATTCTTTTAAAATCTGTAGTTTATTCCTTTGTACAGGAAGACAATACGTGTAACATTTTCTATTGCAAGACAGACAGAGATGAAGGGATGCAGTTTTTTTTTCCTCTCAGCAGTGGTTTTAAAAAAGGCTGCAAATTCAAAAATAAAAAATCAGCTTTCACCGTACAATGTAACTGGCTCAGCATTCTTTGAGCGGATAACGTACAAGCTATTTAAAATCTTGCTCCAAAGAAATTTCTAGGTGTGGGGAGGAAATGTACGTATATAAGGGATTTCATTTTTGAAGTCACACCGATGGCTTTTTATTTAACTAGGTGACAAGCTTAAAGTTAATAGAAGTACTATTATGTGAATAGTTTGGCCGGTCTGTACTGTTAAAATTCCTTTGGAAGAAGGTGAAACTGATATTTTCGGAATTCAGATCTAGTTTTGTTGGGCACAGTGCAAATTTACTGTGCACTAACAGCACATTTATTTCTTCAAAACAACTTCAACAAACTGGCAGCTTAGCTAACTTTGAGTAACCTGTTTAGGGAAATAGGTAAGTTATAAGAATTAAAAAATATATATTTGTAATTAATATTTGAAAGGTCGGATTGTCCTAATTCTTGATCAACCTGGAGTGATCATTCCAGTTGATATGATGATAAGCAATCCGATTAAAGACCATGTCAAAAGAATGTGGTTTTGGCCTCATCAAGGAGGAATTTGAGAGATGACTAAACCACCTGTAGTGTATACTTGCCCGAGATGAGGCCAACTTCCTTTATTTCTTGGAGTTAATTTGGTCCTAACCGTGGAGCTTTCTGAAGACAAGGAACACCATTCCTTTGATAACTTCACACAGTTATGTAATGTATTTGTCTCATCAGAGAAATCTATGCGTTGTGCACAGGATTGTAAAACAATGAACAAGACAGCATTGTCCCTTCAAATTGTGTTAACCGTTCTCCAGATCCTACTGGACTTTACAAATAACTATTTCTGTATATATTTGTAGGAAAAAGCAATTCAGATGTACATGGTACTTTTTGAATACATTTTATGATGAAGGACAGATAAAAGATACCCCGTTTACTCAGCAGACTTCTTTAATGGAGGAAAGCCTGGGGTTTATTTGAAACAAGTAGAAGTCCTAAAGTGCAGTAACAGCAGAGGTTAAGAACCACATTATTCTACCAGCTGCTATAGCATCAGTGGGAGGGAGCAGTGAGTTAGATACCATTAAATAATTCACTTTGCTGTTATAGTACGTTTAAAGTGTTGCAAAGCACACACTGAATTTGTAGTTTATGTCCACAAACACTGTGTGTGGATTCCTTCCACTAAATATCTAGTCTGCTTTAACAAAATCAAATTTTTGACTAAATCCGAAATTAGCATTGCATGTGATTTTTCTCCCTGAAGTCAAAATGTTATTTATAATGGTACAGAACACTTGCGTAGGAGAGGATGATTTGCAGAAGTTTCTGTTTTTCATTATACATAAACTGATCTGTTGTTTCAAATCTTGATATAGGTTTACAGCTTTGTGACTGTATCTAACAATACTCATTGACATTTGTGTTAAAAATATTAATTCTGGCACAGGAATTTCTGCTTGGGGCCATGAAGGAATAGTAGATCTAAAGAAATCAATAATTCCCTCTTTTCTTAATGTTCACTTATGCTTAACAATGCAAAATATTCAGAAGACCAAAAATAAAAATGTGGCTCTTCTCATGGGTGTTGCATAGTTACATTTTTCAGTGCTTGCTGCTAAACAGTGTCAGAAAATTTAAATATTACAGCTTTGCCACTCTATCTTCAAGTAGAAGTGTGGTTTCAAACTGGAAGATAGGCTGTAGTCTTTCATTCTGATTAATAGCTGTAAGATATCATACCCTTGAGACGTTAAAAAAAAAAAAAATCCAACAAGACTGTCACTTTTTGATCAACTATATTAGATCTTAAAAATGGAACTCATTAAAACTCTGGCCTGCTCTGTGCAAATTATTGTGATTGTCTTGCACATAAATAATTTGAGCAGTTTCTCTCCCCCTTAAAATAAAAGGTGGCTTTAATGAGTCACAGCTTCCATTTTAGTAAATTGTTCATAGGATAGGCAGGCTCAGGAGCAACTGGGTTAAACCAAGAGATTATTTGAAAAATCTAGGTCATGTGTTCTCTCAGTTCACTTGATTAGTTTTCATAATTCATCCTTGTTTCTAATGCGAAAAGCAGTGTTATACATGCAAATAAGAAGCAGTTTTCTTTCTTTTATGTTCCTTTCTCTCTGTAATTCTACTGTAGAAAGTTAGTAAAATGGGAAAAAGTCATATTTTGAATGTTTAGAAAAAATATTGAATGTTTTGTGAAAATCTGTGGGATCTGAGTGACACAATGCTATTTATGGATATCTGTCTGTGACTCTGCGTCAATTCTTTTCTGTTTGACTACAGGTGCATGAAGAACAGAGAAGATATTTCCGCTTATCAGAGATGATGTGGAGAGACTCTTTGTGAGTAACTATGTGTTTCCTAAAAAGTCCAAAATAATAATGTGGGAGTGATTTTTTCCCTCTTACATAGAATAACTGTCATTTGCTTAAATTTTTCTTTTGATTCTGAAAAGCTGTGAATACAGATCCGTTCATGGAAAGCACAGACAAAGCTGGATGTTGAAATAAAGTGCTGGAGGACTGAGCAGTAGAATATGTATAGTTTCATAAATGATTAACCACAATGCACAACTTTTCTACAGTAAGTCTACCAAAGACTTTTACTGTTGACCACCGAATGCATTCTAGACATCAGTAAGAACCTGTGATGTTTGGTCTGTGTGGGGCTATTAATACTATTGTATTTGTCTAATTTGGATTTTCATAGATACAGCTTTGTGATTTGTAGTTTAGTAACTACCAAAAAAAAAGGGTGTGTGGGGGGAATTGATGCTTTATTTCCTCATTCTGGGATGTGAGATTCATCTTACGCAAATAGTGGGTAGTATTCTGTCATGTTTTCAGTCAAGAGGAAATTCTGCTTCAGGATAACTATGCCTTCTAGTCATCTTTACGTTGGCTTCTTTCAGCACTTCTGCACTTGCCAGTTCAGGAAGGATGGTGGAGTATTTCTTGCTAACAGTGTCCTGGCGAGGTGCTGGGTTCTTCATGAAGCAGGAGGAGAAATCCTTGTGCTGATCTACCTGGCTTATCAAGGAGAGACAGCGCTGATTTGATTTACCTTATGACCTTTAGACCACTCTTTTGGCCAAAGTCCACAAAGACGTTGCCACTGTTGGCTGAGAGCAGTGATAATATGGAATATTATTTGATGAAATTACTTTAATAGTAATAAATACTTTAATAAAACTATTACTGTGATGCATTTTTCAGGTAGTCAGTGTAGTGGATTACCTGATTCGTCAGCCATGGCGCACGTTCTCATTGTTTTCATGTTCTAGTCAGGGCTCAGGCAGAGTCTCTTGGTCAGGTATCATGGGCAGAGCTTCTTACTGCAGCTCTTCGAAGTGCTCTGTTCTGCCTCGGTAATGCTTTGGCAGTCCAACCTCTGACCTGGTAAATCAGGTAGCAATTGCTCAGTGGTCTGTTGCTTCCTTAGGCTTGCATGATCGTTCAGTGGATGATGCTGTTCTTAAGATTGTCTATGTTTAAATTCTCCAAACCTAACGACAGATACTCCTGTTGTTGGTAATGAGAACGAAGGGATGCAACTAAAGACTCCATTTGGCACATGCTCTCGTTTCAACTTTCTATGTTTCTTCCCTAGGACATAAGAGCTTTTCCATAACTATAAGTCTTCACCCTTTTAAAAAATAAATTCTTTGAACACTTGATTCACCTTTCTAGCAGGTTTAAAGGTGAATGCGGGAGGTAGAAGTTGTGTGCCTGTCAGGTCTGTACAGGCCTGAATAAATTAATTTGAAGTGTTTTAGACAGGTACAGTTTTATTTGCTCTCCAACTGGGTATCACTGTATAAAGCTTTGAAAATCTGCAGTTGAGAAATTCATTATATTTTTAAAAATGGTAACTTAATAACAAATAGTAATTCATTATGAATTATTTTAATTATCATGTTAGTAACATTGGAACTTAATTGCTCACACTTCTAATAAGAAATATAGCTGCGGTGTAAATGTTCCAAATATCAGTCTTCATACCTTAAATGAATGTTTTCTTAGCAGTGCCATGGTTACTGATGAAATATCAAATTTATTTACTTTTTTTTTTTTTAACAGATATTGACTATTTCAGTATGGTAGTTTTTCAGAAAAGGCTCAGTGGAAAAATACATGGCAGTTATCTTGTGGGGCTAGCATTTAATTTGTACAGATGGTTGCAGTTAAGGACCTTTTAACTGCATAGCAGTCAGCTTTTCACGGTCTTCAGCATATGGTTGGGTCAGGTTGTGCTCTGATATTTAAGAGAGCGGATAAGGCTTACAGCCAGTGACACCCACCGTGAATAGTGTTTCTGGATTTGCCTACATTAAGACTCCTCTGTGTCAGCATTAGTAGCTGCAATAACAGGTAATAAATAACTGGCTAGTTTCATTAATTCTTATGGGATTATTGCAAGGGTGAATTTGGTTAGATGTAATGGGATAACTTGTGAATTGAATAGAGTTTAATCCGTGTTGCAGGGTGGAGGTGCAGGAACTGGGTTCTCTTCCCAGTTCTGCATGATCATAACCTTGGCTTTAACCTCTGTGCAGCAGTATCTCTTTCTGTGGTTGATAGTTTTATAAAGTTTGTGGTAAGTATAATGCAAATTGTTATTTACTTTTAATTTTTTTGTGCATATTACTCTGCAGTTTTCAGTGTGCAGGATTTCTGGTTAACAGTGGAAGAATCTTTTACCTTTGAATGCTTAAGCAGCAAGCTTTAAAGGGCTTAAAGTGCATACTGCAACTTGAGTTAAAATGTCTTTGACAATCGAGAATGGACGATCAGATTTTTCATTTAGCAGTATTGACTTCTACATTCATAAACTTCAAAAATACTAATTCATAAGTATATTGGGCAATATTGAAATTGTAGAAAGAAAGCATCTTTGAGCAAAATACAGAGATGTATACTCTTCCTGTGTTGATTTTACTCCTTGAGCCTGACGGGCTGAATGAGGGTGCCTTGTTCTATTTGACATCTGTCCATGTCTGAGTAAGTCTAATTTGTACAATAGTAATAGGTACTTGAGCTGTGCCCTTGGTAATCAGTAGATTAGGGGTGTATGTGACAAGCTGGGTGCTGAAGGGACATGCTGTATCCAAGCTATTCAGTTTCCTAGTGAATGGACTAGTATGTTCCACTGGCCTTCTCTGATCTTAGTAACTACGCAAACCTTTATGCTCTCAAAATAACTGACAGCAGATGGTTTGTTACCATGATTTTTTTTTTCACTGCTAGTGAGAGAGAGTTGTTAGTTCTGTTGTCCTACTGGTCATAATACAGGTTTTTCTTCTACTTGTATAACATTTGCTGTATAATTTCTCTATGCCCTTTTTAAAAAAAAAAATGCAATGCTCATCTAATCATTGTATGATTAGATGCAATTAAACTTTTGTCAAGGGATTCTTCACTAACATGGATTTATTAAGTGTAAATGTTGATGAATGAGCTTTAATATGCTGAAGTCATGATCATAGATGACTTGTGAGTTACAAGTCCTCTACAGAACACTTAAAATATGGTAACTCTGTAGGGGCTTAAACATTTTAAGAATACTTTTAAATCAATTTAGTATTTTGGGGCCAGCTTGATAATATTTTGAGTCACATTGCTATAAATGTAAGATAAAATTTGGTTCATTATGCACATTAAGGCATGAAACAGTTGTTCAGCTGACTTACAATTCAAAATAATACTTTATTTAAAGCCTTGCTTTAACATACACCTCACTTGCAAAAATACTGCTTTCTGCTACTTCTGCTTCAGTGCAGTGAGTTGAGGCTGTCCTTGCACAGTGCCCTGATCTGGTGTCACATGCAGCCACTTCTAGAAACAGGTGAGTTTCAGGCCCCTGCCCCATTTACATGAAAGATGTGATGCTGTGTTACTAGGTGGCTTTTTCACCCTTGGTAATTTTCAGGTAAAAGCTGATTTTGGCAGTAAAATAAGGGCATTGAAGAATGGGAGGGAATGCCCGCTTTTGAGGCTTGTTAGGTGGATATGGACTAGGCAGTCACCAGCCTAGTTCTTCACAGCTTCCTGTCCAAAATCTGAAATACAGCCTGAAATGGTGGATGTTGAAAGACTGTCTCCAGACTTCCACTACAGTCTGGAGAGACATTCCTGTGGTGGCTACTGGATGTGAAGGACTGGGGAAGAGCTCTTGGTCATTTCTCTTGATGAGGCCATCAGCTGCGCTGCCGTAGCAGACAAGCCTGAGGCGTTAGCTTAAATGCAGGGGTATAAGTCGGAGGAAGCGTTGTCTTCAAAGTTGTGAGTGTGGAAAGAGTGGCTAATTATTTCTAGACTTTACCTGCAATAAATGTATGAAGAGAAGGGGAATGTATGATGATGAGATGTGGCTGACACAATTGGTTCTATGATCGTAGTGAACTGGAGTTTGAGTAAAAGTGTGTGCTCTGAGCTTTTTTTTGGAAGTCCAGCTATTGGCCTACAAGTCACTTGAATGTATAAGCCGACAGGTCTTTTTTTAAATATTAGTTGCATAGATCTTTCTGTAAAATGCCACTCCATGTTTGTCTTGAAATTTAATGATGACTTTGCTGTTGTCAGACTTGTTGCCTTTGGACTTCAAATTATGGAGCCTGTAACTGCCAGACGTGAATTGACTTCAGAGCCAAGATCCGTTAGGGCACAGATGCCGGTCTGCTTAGGCAATGAAATAATCCTGTTTTAGCTCAGGAGCACAGAAGCATGATTGTGCTCCTGCAAATGTTATGCAGAGATTGAAGTTGCTGAATGGTTTTGTGATTATAGATTTGATAGCATTAAGACTGTATAAAGGTTGTTCTTTTCCCATGTAACAACTCTAGAGGCTTATTTTGCTGTCTTTACAATGTCATATTAAAGTTTGGTTTAGCTATGCAGTGAAATAGCTTGTGTGCAGACATCCTTCTGGACAATTTTGGGACACGTTTTAGGATGAGGGGAATGCAGGTAGATATTTTCAAGCTTTATAGTATGCATGCTGGCAATATTTCCATTTTGCTCGCATCCTGCATGTTGGAGTGTGTTTTTTTTACAAGCTAAATGTTTACATAGCTTTAATAATGCTTGCCTGTTATACAAGCAGGTTTTACAGTAGAATGGTTTACATAAAAATGAGAATTACTCACACTGATTTTAAATATGACTTCGTAATATGGAGTTCAGTGTAGTGGATCCTGTCCTATTAAACGGTCTCACTTCCTTCTTAGTATATGCAGCTTACCTGAAATTACTGTTAGTAAATGGTATTTCAGGAAGTCTGGATTGATCCAGAGTGTGATAATGTTTGAATTCTAATGAACTACCATGTGTGATGTGAAATGGGTTATTTTTTCAATAACAGAAGCTTCATTATACTGTAGGCCTTAGACAGTTTCACACTTTTTTAAAAAAAATAATAATCTTTTGCTTTTGTCTCAAGGAGACAAAATTTAATAGCTTTGGAAAGAATACATTAATTATTTTAAAAATGTACTGACAAACACTGTTGTAGCGTCACTGCAATTAAAGTGAAATTCACGGGGAATGTTTTTTAAAGATATATCTTAAGCCTTTCTTAGTGCTTGCTCATCAGCATCCCTGAATCAACAGATGTTGCAGCTGGGAATATGTAGCAGGATCAGAACAGCCTCAGAAGGGCCTGGGTCAGTTCTGTTACTGTGCTAGCAGAATGCTCAGCAATCAGCTTACCTACTGTCATATTTAAAAAGACTGAAGAAACTTACAAACTTATTTTTTGAAGCATATTTCTTAATTTTGAAATTCAGCCAGGTGAATGACTCACTCTGTGACAAGTTCAGATCTTTTATTCCTTTGAGTTTAATAATTCAGTGTTTTATTTACTTTTTTAAAAAGTTTCTGAAAATGCTGTGGAAAGTACAGTTCAATATCTAATTTGCAGAAACAATCTTTAGGTAATAATTTTTTGCATGTTCATCTGACCAGCATTACTAGTATATGAACGTAAATCAGAACATCTTTCATGGAAACTTCTTATAACTCGAGTACAAAATAAGACCACATGCAGGTGGAGATCTGTAGAAAATCAAGCGAGTCAAATACTTGCAATATATCATCACTCTGACCAATGTCAAGTGCTACTATGCATTGCTGTTGTGGCTGTTTTGGAGGAATTGTTGCTGCTTTAAGACATCTTTGTGTATAAGGGGTCACATGAAAGAAAACAGAGGTGCTTGTTGGACAGTTTGCCAAAGGTTGATCTAATTAAGGGGAACAAATGTTGCAAATACAGCAAGGCTGAGCCCTTAAGGGCATTAAAAAGCAGCTTTTCATGCTTAATGTGGTGAGAGCGGCAGGTGTACTGGATGGATGCACAGTAATAAATAACATGGCTGAAGGGACAAGGCAGGAATACGTTTCAGTAGAGTTTCAAAGGCTTAAGAAAACTGGAGTTTGCCTGAAACTAGAAATATTTTTGTGAAAGATGAATTTTACCTGTGTAAGTAATGAGGGAAAATCTTGAAAATATTGTACAAATACTTCCGAAAAAAATAGTATGTATTTGTCAGCAATTCTTTATACAGACAGCATGTACTAGTAGAAGATGGCTTCTTCAGTTTATTCTGATTCTGAGTGTAAACTGATGTCGTTACAGCAGTAACTGCATTTAAGGCTTTTGATAGTATGCATAAGTTCTTAAGAAACAGGACCCTTCATGTTTCTTATACCTTCATTTCCCTGCCTAGTACTTCAGGCAAGATGAAAAGGATTAACGTAGACTATTCAAAGACTCAAAGTAATATATAGATAGAGAAGAAAGATTATTTTAATAAGTATTGTCACATTCACTCATGGATTTATAGCATTAAAATGTCTGAGGATCGAGTTCAACTTTGAATTTCTTTTTCATTCTTGATGCTTTTTTGGCAAAGAGAACTACTAATAAAATTCAGTGATTTTTATACAGAATATTTTCATTTTCTGGAATGCTTTATGGTGGCAAAAGTGGAAATGTTGATTTTCATTGGGAAGTAATTTATTCAGTCCTTACCATCTTTTCAAGAAATATTTTATTGAAATAAAAAAGGAGAAAAAACAAACGCATGCTTGTGAAAGGAGTACCTCCATCTTTTCTGTGACTATATTTTAGGTATTGGAAGCCTGTGATTAGGTCACACCAAGACTCCCCCCAGTTGAACAAAGATCAGCAAATAAGTGAACAATTCCATTCCGTTGTTTCATTTACTTTATGCATCAAATTAGAGGTTATAGGATTATTGAAAAGTCTACCTTGGAAAGAACCTCAGGAGATCATCTGGTCCAACCTTCTCTGGAAAGCAGGGACTCAGATTGTTATCCAGGGCCCCATGGAGCCAAGTCTTAAATATTTTCAGTGAGGGAGTTTGCAGTTTTTCTAGTAAACCTATTCCAAAGTTTACTTGCTCTTAGTGTGAAGAAACCAGGACAATGTGCTAGGTCTATGGACCTTTTTATGTTGTCACAGCTTTTGTCCTTCAAGCTTTAACTGAAGAAACTGAAGCTATTAAGCTTTTTTGTTTGTTTGTTTGTTTCTGCTGTTTGTTCTTCACATTTCTTCAAAAATATTCTTTCAAAAGAGTATTGTGGGGACTGCACACAGATGCTGTTGTGCCTCAATATATTTCAGAACATCTTGTCTGCTTTGTGGTTTTCTGTAATTTATTTTTCTTCAAAGAAAAAGGCTCATTTTCTCATCAAAACAATAGATGGACTCCACAGAACTTGGGCAGTATTGGCTGCAGACTTCGTTTCTTCTACCATATTAGGCACACTTTAGGATGTCTGCTCTTGTCTAAGATTACATGTTGCATTTTATCTCCTTTGGTCAACAGGACAGTTACTAACCTCAACGGCATGGATCATTCTGTGCTCAGAGGCGAGGTGTCAGCAGTGCTTCATGACAGGTATGTGGCAAGTGGCTAAGTTCATGGAGAGACGTCAGCACTGTTTTTTTTCAGAGGGGCAGCCTGAGAACTTTTTCCCTACCTGAAAAATTGAGGAAGTCTGAAAAAGCTAGTTATCAAGTGACTTTTGAAGTGAAAGGACTTAGTGATTTGTAAACTAATTTGTTCGTCTAATAATGGAATACATGATTTTTAAACAACATAGGGAAAAAAGTCTTACTTTCAACCGTTCTCTAATTCATGTCTTCCATGGATTTTTCTGACTTAGTTGATCCAGCTGTCATTGCATTAGCTTTTAGATTTTTAAAGACCAGTTTTAGAACAAGTAGGGAATAACTTATTTGTGAAAACTGTCAGAGTATGCTAAAAACATTTTTGATATGACTGAAAAGAGATTTCTGTCTTAAAATACACTGACTTCAGCCATTCTGTCTTTTTTCATTACACTTGCAATTTATTCTTTTCACGCTTGTTGTTATTTAGAAAGAAAAAAGGTTTAAGGTAAGGAGTTGAGATGCTTATCTTCTCCTGGAAGAAATTCCAGCATGCTTATTTTAATGTCTTCTATTTTGAAATACAGTTCATAATAAAGGAACAATTACATTGGAAAAGAATACTGCAGGATCAACGAAGGCTGTTTAGGAAACAACTCAGTTTTCCAGACAGTATTCTTCTATAGCTTGGTGACTACCAGTTCCATAAATACACACACTGAAATCTGAAGTCCAGATATCAGTATAATTTCAGCAGGTAACAACTCTGAACAGCGGAAACTGTTGCACTGTTGAAGTGCAGAAGTACATCTGTCACAGAAAACTTTCAGCTATAGCCACTACAGTTCTGCCTCATTACAATATTGTATATATTTTTATACCTGACTCACATGACACTACTGAAATGACACTTTAAGATACTTCTAGCATCTTGCAAGTCCCTTTCTGTCTTCCCAAGTTTTCCATCATTTTGCATTCCAAATGTTTTCAGCATGTGGCTGTCCTTTTCCAAATTGCTTTCATTTTCATTTCTCTGTTCCGCTTTACCTGCTCAGAGTGAGTCATACCTGACAACCAGGTAGATGCAGGTGTATCAGCCAAGGCTCTGTAAGGAAACTTCATATGAAAAAGATGTGTTAAGTCTTCAGGTGCTCTCAGTCTACTCTTGTCTCAAAGAGTGCAAAGCTCATGTACCAACAAGTCAGCAAGTTCCTCAGTACCCCCATCGGGACAAGGATAGTGAAGTTGTGTTTGCAGTTGCTTAAATGTAGATTGACATGATTTGAGTGAGTCAAAGCAATGTGGGAGTAAAGCAGAACATAAGAACTGAAAGCAGAGGAGTTTGTGAAGCTGTTTTCTCCACAGCATCCTTGGCTGTTGTCTGGGTTCGTCTTAGCTTTCTCAGTGAGGTTTTCTCCCTTCTTGCTCCCGGTGATTTGATAGGCAATACAACCATGTTAACTTCTGATTTTAGATAATGAAAGCTGGGCCCATGCAGTAAAATATATAGAAGTCTCACTTGGATTTTGCTCACAGGCTTTGCCAGGACATCACTGGTCTGTCATTGTAAAAGTGAATGTCCTTTTCATTGCTGCTCTTTAGTGGGGTGTGGCAAAGATACTGGCCAACACGGAGTAATTACATGATGCATACTGGTTTTATCTGAAGTTAGTCTAGCCATCTCTTTGCTATACATGGTTTAGGATTAATGAGGAGTGCTGTTTGAGAACAGGAATGGCCTTGTTCTTTGGACAGTTCAAGTATTGGGTTATGAGACAATTTACAGTGCAGAACCTGGGGGAAAGGGAGGGAGAAGGAGGGTGAACGAACTGAATCGTACTACTGGAATTTGCTGTTAGAAAGAATTTATTATGTGTTTGGCAACTGAAAGGTAAAGCTCAATAATTGTACCTAATTTTAGTTTTTCCAAATGGAATACGTGCCCTTTGGATTGTGTGCCTTTTTTCCCAGCAGATGATTTTTCTGCAGCAAGATGTTGGTAGTTTGCTTATGTTTCTGCTTCAGTTAAGGAATCAAACAGAAAAAGGTATGTTTGTGCACGTTGTTGCTTGATTCAGGACATGAGCCAGAACACAAATTTGCAGAAATTTGATGTGAAGCACTGAAGAAAGGATACTGTTCAGTAATAGTGTTTGTGTAAAACGTGTGTGGTCCAGCAATTGCTGTAACTCTTGGTTTCCCCATATAGGCTTATTATTGAATGGATGGTTTGTAATTTGCTGTTTACAAAGATTTTTGTAGCAAATGTTCATCTTATCTTGAGCTACTAGATGCATTTTACTTCAAGCTCAGTACTGACCCTATTGAATAAATATGACTTATTGCCCTGTCTCCCTCCCTTCCTAATTGGACTGCTGTATCCTGTGCTTTTGGATTTGTAGTAGTGCATGGCTGGCTCAGCAGAGATTTCCCAGGTGTCTCCAGAATTAATCTTGCCTTCTTTTCATGCTTCCAGCATATGCTATTCAAAGTCTTTAAAAGCTTCATCTTTCAGGGATTTTAAGTCATAAAAGTACTGAGTTCATTTGAAATTGCCTTTGAATTATTAGACACCAACACTGCTTTCAGAGTGTGTTTTGAAATTTAGAATTCCAAGTGAGTGAAAAAGTGCTTTGCTAAACTACAAAAATGCATCTAGTTAGTATTAATTATAAATATCTGTAAATACATGGGCAGGGAGGAATAATTCAGGCATGACTGCTATCAGGGCTTGCTTTTTGAAAAATATTTTAGCACGTCATGTGGGATCATAACTCTGCATTTTGTAGACAATACTTCAGGATATATGCAGCAATACTTTGTTCAGGTGGCTGCAGTCAGGTTATGCCTGGCCACAGTTATCCATGCTGATTCTTTTGAGGATTTATTCTGCAGTCTTGGTGTTACATGTATTATTTCTGTGGTTCTTGCAAGATCCTTCAGGTAAACTAATTGTTGTTGCAGCCTGACTTCCAGTGGTGTTTGTGATGAAAGTAATGTTTCCTACTTCTCATGCTGTGTATATTTTGCCTTGTGTGGTCAAAATGATAATTACATAATTTATGCTCAGGGACCTTCCAGATCAGAAGTAAATGTTCTGTAGCTCTGTTTTTTTTTTTTTTTTTTTTTTTTTTCCTATTACTTTTCACAGTTGTTTCTCTTTGAATCTTTGCATAGTGAGAAGAAATGGTTACTGAAAAGCTGATAGCTTGGTAGCTGAAGCATGTGTTGTGTGAAGAAACATTTCCTCTGTTTTTTTTTTTCACCAGACATCTGCTAGTTTCATATGAGCTTCCTATTTTGTGCTACAGAGTTGGTGAATAATTACTGTGTTCACCTTTGTCATGCTTTTTTGACACTTCAGACTGTTACTTTATCTTCTCACCCCTCTTCCATACTGTTAAGTCCAGACTACAAGTTGTATCTTGCACAGAAGCCACTTCACATGTTTGCTTGTCCTTTTCATTCTGCCTTTTTCAGTACCTCTGCTGTATCTGTTGAGATGGGGACAAAGAGCAGAATAGCTTGTACCTCAAATGAGGTATTGTGGGTGAATGACCTGAAAGGAAGGTGGTACAGGTGAGGTATTTTGAAGCTGGGCACAAGCTGGTCCAAGCTAATGGTGATGTTTGAATAAATCAAAGCTTTAAAAAAGTCACATTCTGCATCTTACCTGAAGTGAATTTTCTGGGTATTCTTTTTTTTTTTTTTTTTTCCTATTCAAGAGATGGGAATTTATAAAAGAGTATTTGTCTTGTAGAGCAGTTCTTAAGAATGCCAGAAGGTGGCATAACTGATTTTCCTAAAGCTGTTTTAAGTGTGAGAAATACACAGGATGCTGCTAAGCTTATTTAAAGCTGTTGGTCAAATTTTGAGCTAAGTAAGGTTGCATCGGTTTAGCACTTAAACTTTAGGGAAACTTTAAAACTATACACACTTTGTTCTTTCTTAAATTGTGAGAACTCTGGTGGGATTCATGCTGGCTTTTATAGCTAATGTTTTTTAAGTTAGTTAAAGTAGTTAAAATAGTTAAACTGAAGTACAGGATGGAAAGGGGTTGCCCATAATGTATAGTGAAATTCCTTCTTAAGCTGTTCTGCAGAATCCTGCTTTCCTATGAACAAATTGCTTAGACATCTTCACCAATTTGCAAGAAGAGATTGATTCCTGCCTGTTTTAAGCTTTTCAGGTTAACTAGTGTTATGCAAGAATAAATTAGCAATAAGGTAACTTAGAGCTTTATGCAATATCAACTCTAACTATGTGCAGATTTATATGTATACCAATGCTAGGTTTTAGAAACAGTAAGTGGAAAGTGTGTGTATAAAAAAAGAGCAGTAAATATTTGAATGGAAGTCTGTTTTCACCGTAGTACATATTTTGTTCTGTCAGACTTGAAACCTCATCTTTGCACGGTGTTACTGTGCATTACTAAATGAAAGCATTAGATAGCATCTTAGGTGATGTTCTAACTATTACTAAGAGAAGCCCATCTCTGAAGCAGCTGTGGTGTATCAAAAATAGTTAAATATATCTTCAAGTAAGGTATTGTTTTCATTCAAAGATCTTGGGGAACCTATTGACAGAATGAGTGTATTGGGTATAATTGGAAAGGTTTTGGTGGTGCAGGTACACGGGTGCCCTGGGTGGGATGAAGCAGTGACTGTTCTGTGCCAGACACAAGTGGTGGTGTTTTTGCAGCAGAACCTGGTTCATCTGAATAGTTAAATGAACTGGTGTAGTACCAACGTAACACAAAACTTTTGAAGTATTGACATAGCAGGTATTTTTTTTCTTTGCTTCAGCTCCCTCTGGCAGACAAACACCTGAATTACAACTGCTTCGAGTTTATGTTTCAGAGAAAGGCTACTCTTAGCTCGAAGTTATTGCAGTTGTTTGGTGTTGTGTATGTATACATCAAAAGAGAATTTCAGCTGTGAGAATGCAGATGACTGCAGCTGCAGAAGGTGCTGAAATGCAAATATTTGTCATTTAGCAACAGCTGACTTTTGTACCATCTTTTTGTGCATCATAGCTGTGCAATGCCATTTCACCTCAAGGACCTCTATATACCGTGCTCATGTATTGAATTTTTCTCTAACATGATCTCTCCTGAGCATGCTTGATTCTCTAGAGCAGCACAGATAAGAGATGTGACTTGGGCATAGAAGTCTAGAGTTCTTTGCAGAATTGTTAGCTTTTTTTCCCCTGACAACTTCCATAACATCAAGCAGAAGGGAAGAGGTGCACAGGGCATCTGGGCTGCGTCCTTAGACTCTCCTCCAAACAGTTTCTGGAAGCACTGAGCTTTATTTTTCATTAGGGATTAGATGTTTTTGCACATCTGAAGTTCATTGCGGAAGTCTTCTGTGATATAAAATACTCCTGAAAGTGTTATGAGATAAAGGTTTACAATCAGGAAACTTTAAACTACTGGTTTGATTACTTCATAGTCTGTAAAAATCCAAATAAGGTTAGTATTCCATGAATCTTCGTAAAAACAGCTGGTGCTTAGATAGGTTTTGCTGTGTACGCTTTTTTATGCAGTATGCCCTGTCTTGATCCTAAATTATCAAGATAGTTATGTTGTCACTAAATAAAGATGTTATAACTGCAAAGTTGTTCCAGTCTGCTCAGTGAATATCCTAAAACTATCATTTTAAATCTGCTTCTGGAAATGAAATCATAGTTTGTGCATTTGCCTAAGATAACAAACTTGAATGAAATAACTTGTATCTTTTGAAACTTTGCCTAGGAAAAGTATCTTTTCATATTCTCATAGATGCTAAGGGAAATAGCAATTTTACTTTTTCTATAATTATGAAGCAGGAACTTTGACATTTGATGTTAATTTTTAATATCAGTATTTTAGACGTGCAAATTTACCATGACAGTGATTTTTGTGATCATTCTTTTGTCTCTGGAAAAATCTAATTGTATGCAAGTTACACATTTTAAGTCTCATGCGTTTTTGTAACCACTGAGATTGTGCTAACCCTGAATAGAAGAGCATCAAAACAAGTAGAAAAAAGGTTTCTTAATTTTATTTTCCTTTTGAGAAAAAGATAGTGTAGAGATTATCAGTGACATAACTTGCTGAGGAAGGGAGGATCCTGAACAAATAAACTAGGGAGGAACCCCCACCTTGTCTTTTGGAAAGGAGTCTTTGGACTACACCTACCTTTGACAAATGGGAGGAGTTGATTCCTGATCACCTACGTTTTATGGGAAAAAAAAGGCAGGGGCAGAGGAGTTGGAGGGAAGAGATTTTCAGTCATGGGGTTTTAGTGCAGTACTGCTTTGACTCATCGGGCATATTCAGCTTTTTCAGCTTCTGTAATATTTCCACTTGTTCCTTAATGCATTTAGATGGAATATTTTTGAAGTCCCTTTTCTAGCATAGAGAAACAGTACAATTTTCTTTTATACTGAATGGGAAAATACTAATGTTAATGTGAAATTTGAAACTGAACTCTTTGCTTTGGAAACCTTTCATGCACCTTTGTGCAAAGACAAGCTGAACTTTTAAATTCAAGTTGCTATTTCATTAAAATTTGTATCAGACTTTTGCCATCACCTAGCCTTAAGGATATAATTAAATTGACTGAATCTCTTCAGGAAGTCACAAGAGAAATAATATTTAAAGTAAACTAGCAAGTAGCAGTGAAATAACTGTGATATGGTATAGTAGCTGTAAGTCTTGTCCTAGAACAAATGTTCCCACTGTTTGTTGGCCCCCAGGTTGCACATAGTGATTTCTAATGACCTGGACTTGAAGCATCAA
The DNA here is from genome assembly GCA_011075105.1 of Heteronetta atricapilla. Lineage (NCBI taxonomy): Eukaryota > Metazoa > Chordata > Aves > Anseriformes > Anatidae > Heteronetta > Heteronetta atricapilla. The sequence goes on from CM021734.1 coordinate 8,699,676, forward strand.
CTTCTTTCTCTAAACCTTCTCATTCTTTTGCTGCCTCAGTCTTCCCTGAGGGACTTTGGCCTTCAGATAAAGAATTCGGATGCCCACATTGGAAGCTGGGGGGATTGTCGGTTAGCAGACTGGATCCACCAGTGGTGACAACATAGTGAGATTTCCTGTGCTCAGAAAAAGTTAATCTTTTTGTCTTTTAAAGAAGTTGATCACTGTTCTTTCTATGTGTTTCTATAATGACTCAGTGCGCTTTATTCTTGCTTCCCCATGCCTGCCCTTTTGACCAGGGACTGCTTTGCATATGTGTGCAGGACCAGAAAAACACAATCCTCTGGTTAAAGAGAATAAGGCTTAGGGAATGCTAAAAGACTGTTTTCCATGTAAAGAAAGAATAAAGCATACGCTCTTAAGAATATTTTTTAAATACTTTAATAGACACATTGCTAATGTTATTTTCAGCTTGCTGTATGTGGTGCAGGACGTACTGAAGTTATTACTGATGGGTCCTCTATCCTACCTTCCTTTTAATTACACAACTGTTTAATATATTTGTATTGTACAGTCCAATGTGTAAATGTGTTTAGGTATACTTAAAAATAATTTTTGCAGTCAACAAACAATAACAGCTGTGCAGAATTTGTTTAGAAATAAATGCTTTGTAGTTAACAGATTGACCTAATAAAAATATCCATTACTTTGGACTAATTATTTTCAGTAGGGTCAGTCTGGCTGTGACTGTCTTCACATTTCTGTGGTGATTAAATATAATCACCTGGGGAAGATGAGCACGATTCTCTGAATAAATTGATGTTAATTCAGAACTCTTTCTTCTTAGCAGTATGTTGTCAGCAGGATACATGGGCTTAAATCAAAAGTTACAAACCTTCATTAACTCAGTTTGGTTTTACTTTCTACTGTTTTAAGAACTTATTTTTCCTAATGCTTTTTATGTAAGAGGTATCTTGCCGAAACAAAGCTGAGATTGTACAGTATTAGCTGTAGTTTGACATCAAGTTAACATTGCATCTTGACTCTCAGAAGTGACTTCCTGATGGAAATTTTGCCTCAATTTTAGAGCAAAACAGTCTGAGAATATACACAAAAAAATGCAGGATGTCCTTTAGTGGAGTAAAATACAAATTATTTTCATGGCCAGAAATGCACACTTAGGAATGCATTTATATATTTCTGTGACTCTGCATATGTAGAGTATACTTGAAACTGAAGGAATATATACACGCCATTTATATATATATACACACACACATGCACACATAGTATGTATGTGTGTATTTATGCATATAATTTGCTCTGAAATGTGTCCTAAAATGTTACTGCAGTATTTTCCTCATGTAGGAAAAAACACTGAGTGGATAGATGGCAAACTGAATGATATGTGCCCTGAATGATGTGTGCCCTAAATAGAATTGTAACTGCTTAACTTAGTGTTTAAGATTTGGGTTTTTATTCTGTGCTAGAAATAGCTCATCATACATTGCTATAGCAGACAGGAGGCTGTATTGCTTGTAGCATTTTGACAGAAGGAGGGGTTGGCTATGAAAATAGTTTCTCACTTCTTTTATTCAGTGCTTTACAATTTATGATTATTCTTGAGCAGTCAGCTCAAGAATAAAACATTAGAAAATTAAATTATTACAAAATACTATCAAAATAACTGTTCTATTTATGAAGCTGTGTGCATCTTGATTTCTTCAGTGTATTTACTTCTGAATGATACTGTAATTTACATCTGATTTTTTTTTTTTTCCCCTACCTGTAGAAAAAATAAAAACACCACAAAACCACCACCAACAAAAAAACACAAATCCACATGTCTTTGATACAACATAGTGGATAGTGAGTTGAAGTACATGTGTAGCTCTCAGGGCTATCTTCAAGTATTTTAGAGGTTATTTCTTACTGTCTTAAAAAAAAATACAGTGAAATAGTTTTTAATTAGGATAGATCTCAGATGAAAGCTGTAGTTTCAAGAAAAGTATTTTCAGATGCATGCTGCCTTTTTTTTTTTTTTTCTTGTACTTTAATATTCGGAGAATGACATTGTGAAGACACTGCAGGCACAACTGTGCTGGTTTCACTCAGATACCTTTTTAAGTAGAAATTTCCTATACCTTCATCCAAATTTTATTACCAATATTTTCTATGATGTATGGTGAGAGTGTTAATTAACCGACTCACATATATTGGGCAGTATTGTCAACTCTATCTTTTAATTGTTCTCCTCGAGTAATTGGAACAGTTGCAGCTTAATAGATTGAAATAAAGGCAGAGGTAAAGGCATGACAAGCATAGATGTGAATGGGGAAGAACTGAGTAGGGAAGTCGATTCAAGTGTTAGTCTAAATTTTTTTTAGAGATCCTGAAGAGAAGAGTTAGGCATCCTTATTTACTCCTATTCCTTTTCTGGGCTTGTATCATGAAAGCCACATTTAAGATGCTGAAATTTGGCTTGATTTTTTGAAATGATTATTGCATTTAAGCTCTATGGTTTTGCAAATGTTTTATCAGATTTTGGGGGTTCTGTGTTTTCTTTTATGTTAAAATGGCCCTGTGTAGTAGTATACATCAGTTCAGCATGTTGTTAGTTGTAAGATATGCAAAAGACTAGAGAAATTCCTTCTGGTGTAGAACTGAGTTTCTGCTTTCAGTTAGAAGCAAATTTTGTTAGAGTTAAAATCATGTAATAGAGGTGTTAACCCATTTTAAAATGGAAAATGACTTTGAATCAATGAACTTGTAGAACATCAGGTATTGGGACAAAATATTAGAAGTCTGAAGATGCTTAGAATACTTAACACCAACATTTAAAACTATTTTTGCCTGCCATTGAGTCTGGCACCTTTTCTTAAACACTATTAGTAGAAAGTCTGAAGTTAGAAAACATATTTCTGGTGAAATTGAATATTTAGACCTTTGTTGTCTACATTTCTAAATGAAAATGGGAGCTCTAAATCACCAGCCACTGTAATTTTGAACACCTTACTTTATGTAAGGCTAAAACGAGTCCGGGGTTCTGAAAGGGTTGAAGATTTTTCAGGTCCCACTAGAAAGGGTTTCCAAGACTGAAGAAGTTTCCATATAGCATAACCCTATTTTCACCTAGTGCTTTCAGTTCCTCAGATGCTCAGTAGTTGAATAAAAGTAGGGATGTAAGCAGCTTGTTAGAGCAGAACAGCAAATCTCTTAACCACAGTAATCAGTTAACTTTGACTCTTCTTTTTACAGTTTAAAGACTGAAAAATAAGTTAATCTGGAAAGTGATGAAAATCCCGTGGCATGTCTAGAAGCTAACTACCCCTGCTTAGTTCTCATATTCATGTGGGCTCATATTCCAAGGCTAAGAATAAATATTTTCAGACTAGTGTATTCTAATGTTGCTGCTGCGTTCAGTGCATCTTTCTGTCTGTGACATTTTCTTCTCTGAAAAAACACAAAAGGAAGTCTTATGGGAAATTTAGAGATGGTGCAAAGTTTTGTTGGAAATGCACATGCCCCAGAAACGTAAGCATTGCTGTGCTGTAAGAGGAGAAATTGTATTTTGTAATGCAGTGCATTTTTGGAAAAGGCAGCAAAGGTGTATTGTGTGAATAGTGTTCAAGTTGCACAAAGGAAAGAGGAGAATATTGCAAGAAAAAGGAAGAGAATCACCAGGGAAACATATTTAACTAGATTCCTACCTTGAAGGTCTGGGAAAGCTTTGCAGAAGGTGCTGTCAACCTGTGATCAGCATACTTGCAAATGCTTCTGTGTATGGCTTGTTCATACTGCTACGGGTATGGTGCTCCAAGTCTGCTCCTCTCATCTGGGGACAAATCGTACTTCTTGTTCAATAATGAAGGGTTTATGGCAGATGGTGTAGGATAAGGGATAAGAAACGTCTTGCCCTGTTGAACACAGTGTATGTATGTTCTTTTTGTGGGTTCAGAGCTGCATTGCTGTTCAGCCTCAGTCAATAGTTTCTGGCCTTCTTAACAGCTCAGGTCTGTGAACTGGCAGCTTGGGATCTTGCCTTTGGTCTTTGTTCTTTTTAAGCCACCTGTTCAGTTACTTTATGGAGGAGTTTTCTGCAGAAGTACTCAATACCTTGTCAGTTACTTCCTTTGCTGTCAGTCTACTCAGTGCAGGTTTAGAAATGCTAGCATGGAAATAACTGTGTAATAAGCAAAGACTTCTTTCTCATTTTTTGTATACTGCATAAAAGTTAAGTTAGAGACTCTGATAATAAGAAGAATATATCACTAAGCAAGTTTAGAAGTTTTTGCCATTTATAGCTCAAAAGTGAACTTGCTTGAGAGAAAAAATACAGAAATCAAACCCCTTTAATAGTGGAGTGGTCCCAAGAAGCTGTTTAATCTGAGCAGTTATCATAGTCTTTCAATTTTAAACTTGTAAATACTGAAGAAAAGCAGATCTCCAGTTTGGTATGTTTTCATAGCACTTTTCTAGGAATAATTGTTTCCTCAGCAAGTAGGATTCTGCACAGAACTGTAATTCTGCTTTTGGCTTTCAATCCCAGTTGATCTAGGGATGGGTGGCAAAGCAATATAATATGAGAATGGAAAACTTAGTATATTCAGTGGGCATCGTGCACTCAAGGGGGATGATATTTTTTTCCACTTTTAAAAATATGTACTATGGTGTTATTTTTGAAGACTTAAAGTAAGAGAATAATACACCAAGATCTCCTATTATGTTAGGAAGAGTTTATGTAAAGCGTATATTCAGGTAATCTTTTCGCTGGGAATGCCTACCTGATTTGTGACTGTGAGGAAGAAGGTGGTTTATTTATATGTTCTACTTATTTGCAGATAGGTGACTCATTTCTCCTGTGGTTCTTTTGTAAGTGAAAAGCATTTGCCTATTTTTAGAGTACGTGGCACTGATAGGTACTTTAATTCTGTATTTTTTACATTGACTGTTTGATAATTAGCATGCTGAATGGTAGGAGATGATAAAGCCGGGTGGTGCTTGGGTTCATACACTTTTAGAAACGTTCAGTTTACTGTTACTGGTTTTCTTCTAGTGGTTTTAATTAGATTGCTTGTAAACTAAATGGAAAACTTAACAGGAAGAAGTGCATAAAGGAGAGTAGGTATTTGAGCACTAACATTGCCTTGTATACCAAATAATCTTGTTGGTGTCAGAATGGAGAAGTAGCTGCTTTCTGGATGTCCGCTGGTTGATTTAAATACTAGTCAATTGGTGGGAATGACTACATCGCTTAAGTTGGCGTTTTACTTGGTAAATGACAGGTACAAATGGTATTTGAAGAGTTACTTTTGAAAAGGTGATGTAGTGATTGTCCTTGGCATTTTATTGTAACAGCAGCATTGCTAATATATAATTATAACACGCAATCAAATCCTTGGGCTTGGTAGAGCAGGCAGACGTAGACTTAAAAATATTTAGTAGTTGGTGGCACTAGCTGTCCACTGAGTATGAAGAAGGGGAGTAACAGCGTTTCCTTAGTTATAAGACAGCTATAACTATTTATAATATAATTATAATATTTTAATTGTTTTAATTATTAGTTATAAGACGGTTTCTATGTGGTATTAAATGCAAAAGCAAAATAATATGAATTCAAAATTGAGATTTTTTTTCATGTGGTTGTACGACCTGCTGTCTAATGTCATTCCAATTAATTTTTAGACCCTCAATGCAAAGAAAGCATGATCTAGTAGTCTGGTATTACGTATGTGTACGAGACTGCACACATTATTTATAATGCATGCAGACAAGCGTGGCTGTTGGTATGTAAATGCATAAATTCTACCAAAAGTAGATTCCTGAATGATAAAAATGTGTACTTGCTCTTTGCAGGGCTATGTTGCTTAATATTTATAGCATATAGATACTTGCCCTATACAGCAAATGTCTGTTCATCATTCTTTGAGTAACAGTTTCATTGTATTAATGCTGTTAATGTGTAATTAAGAACTTCTGTAAAGACCTGGGAGACCTAGTTTTGAATTAGTCCTGGGTAATGATCTTCCTGGATTATTTTAGTTCATTGCCTGTGGTTATGGTAACAGCTTTAAATGCACAAAACTATTTTGGGGAAACATCTTCAATAATAATGATCAGAAGCAGCAATTATTGCACAGTGATTTCATCCCCAAAATAAACTTAATGTAGGGTTTACTTATGAAAAATCTATCACTGTGTTACTAAATATTCTTAAAATGCTTTAAAATAAATATAGAAATCCTGCTCTTTGTTCCATTCTTTATTGTCCGGTAGTGTAACGGGGTGTTGGCTTTTTTTTTGTGATAGGATTGAGCTGTCCTGATGAACAGAAAAATTGTTGTGATATACAAAGACTTATTCTGAAATCTGTAGAATAAATATCTTGATGTTGATTCTGTCCACAGTGGCAATAATATGATTTTTTTATACAAGGGAGTTAATATAGTTGAAGCTTTTATATTTTTCCTAGAAAGACGATCCGTTCATGCACAATGTGCTATTAAATCCTCCGTTCCATTTTTAATCACTTGACTTCTAAAACTCCCCGGTGTCATTAGCCCTGGGAGGTCACCAAACTGAGCGCGGAGTTGCAGAGTGGTCCCTGATGGACACCTGCGTGACCGTCTGCTTCGTCAGTTCTTCAGGCAATTTGTGAGCTGCTGGGGTGGGGGGGTGGGGGATTAGATTGTTGATAAGCGTCCCTACAAGGACTGCTATTAACAGCACGCTACTCTCTGCTTCTCTACTGCAGAAGACAGAGTGATGTTTGTGTTCCCATAGCATGTTGTAAAATGCATGAGATTTTGCTCATCCTCCTTGGAAATGAGAATAGGAAAATGAGAGCATCCTGAACAAGAAGCTATTAGAAGAGCATGCAGAAACCTGCAGCGATTTATGCTTTATTTTGTCTTCCTAGCTATGGATTAGAAGGACTGTTTTTTGCAATGGGCTTTTTCCATAATGGCATTCTTGTATTGTTTGGTCAGAGCTTGCACAGGAGGAAAACAGGCTGCTGAATTTAGTCACTGATCTCTATTAGCCGTGGCCTAAGGCTATGCTGAGATTTATATCCCATTTGTATTGTTGCAGCTCAAAAGAAGAATGTTCAGAGGATGACAAGTGTATTCTGAGTAGGTATGTTGTTTCATTTTTATATGAAACCCATTTTTCTGCTTTCATTGGTCAGAAACGAGGCTAATAGGAAGAGAATATAGTACAGTGCTGCAGTGTCCCTGTTAAGGTAGAACAATAGTATCAGAAATAGTTCTTTAAGAATTAGCTGCTTTTATTAAATAAAGCTGCATTGTGCTGGTGTGCACAGTGCAGTCTTTTTTTTAAACATGTACTGCAGTCAGCGATTCCCTAACGAGGTGGCACTATTGTTGAGTTAGAGCGATAGAATCATCATATTGCTTTAGGGGACAGCAGGATTTAAAAGGAGATGCCTTGCAGCCCTGTTTTACAGATTGGAAGCATCGGTCTAAGGGCATTGGCAGAATCATTTCCTTGTTCTTAGCAGCAGCCACTGCTGTGTCAGTAGTGTGTGGAATGGAAGTCCTAGTTGGTAGTCTGTTATGGAAACGCTGTTTACTGTTATTGTAGTACCGTGGTGACAACATGCCATTGAAATGGAAAACGAGCTCTCCTGCTATCTGGAAATTCCCAGTTCCTGTGCTTAAAACATCCAGGTCATCGCCACTTTCTCCAGCATACATGTAAGTGAGAGAAATGAGGATACTAAGGTGGGATTTCTTTCATGAGACTACCCTGTGGCAAAATACCCTGTTATATATTAAATGACATTGGCACCCAGAATCTTACCTTGTTTTATATGTAGACCCTCAGATTTTATCCTGGATGTTTCATGATGGATGTTGTGTCGAGTCTTTCCCTCTTTGTTGAAATGTAGAGAAATTGTGCAGATTAAGCCATATTCGTAATATTGTAAATGTTCATTTGAAAAGTTCATGTTGATGTTAATTTGTAGAGCTGATCTTGAATGGGGAAGTTTGAGGCAGGCTTTATTTGCAGTATATATGCTAACATTTCCTCCTCTTGATTATTACACTTGGAAATTGAATGTGGAATCACCTGCTCTATTGTAGTGCACTTTTGTTTGTGTTAGTTCTTATATAAAAGAAATTGTCTTGCTTTGGTCTTGATTTATCCTTGAAAGTCTTAGCTTTAATATAAATTGAATGTCTTTAGGATTTTTAAGAGTTAAAATAAAAGCTTAAAAGATGCATATAAATCATTCTTATCTGAATACTTATAGTTACTCAGTTTGTCTATGTAATGTAGCTTTACATAAATGAATATTTTAATACACATGAAAACAGTATGCCTTTGTCTTGCCAAATATTGGTGGAGCTTTTGTTCACCTTTTGTTGCTGGAGTTCTGTGTTAGCATATACAGGTGGCTTTTTTTCCTTCTGTGAAATAAAACTGAACATAGGGCACTAAATTGCTTCTGCCTTTAAAGAAGCAGCTCTTTCAAAATGAGAGTTGCTTTTAAATGCACAAGCGATTGTGTAGATGACTTCTCTATCTGAAAAATTATACTGTTACTTTCCAATAGTATTCCAGTCTAATAGCTACAGCATTGGTACTTTTAAAGTTTTTTATTTTTGCAGGTAGGCTTTTGCTTCAACTGCTGTTGAACATGCTATATAAGGCATGCTATAAAAATAGGTATTTTCACGTTCTTTAAATGTATTTTTTTGGTTGATGCATTGATAAACAGTGGAGCCAAAGCAATACAAGAGGCACGATCTATGCCTGGTCACTATTGTTCTCAGAAAGTCTAGGGATTAAGGAGCTAACCTGATTGTATAGAACCCGTGCAGTGTATGCTCCTGTTTTAAGATTAATTTTCATGGAATAGCTTAAGCTTTTTCTCTCACTGGATGCATCATCAAATATGCTTAAGGCTATCAGAAAATAAGCTATTTTCAATAAATTGTTACTTACTATGATTTTTTTTAAATACTTTGCATTTAGGCATATTACAAGAGTGATGAGGGACTCTTTGAACATATTTTGTGGAAATAATATCTTCAGTGTTGTCTGATATGTTTTTGCTTTTTAAACTACGGTATTTGCTTAATGCAAGCAAAATCAGAAATAGGCTATTGAGCTGCTGAAAATTTCTTTTGTTTGTCATCTTTAAATTGTTAATCTAGCTCTGTGTGCTCCAGCTTTTATGATAGGGATCACACAGCTGATTATCTCAATGTGTTGAAAGTATGTGAGCAGGTTTAGTGATCATGCTTAACTATATGATGCTGAGCTTATCTGGAGCATGAGAAATATGTGATTAGCAGCCTTAATCATCATCTTATAATGATTCAGGGTATCCCAATGTTTATGGAGGCACGTATTCACTAGCACACAGTCCTGATGTTAGCAGGACTCTTAAATCTAATGTTAAAATTATTCTCACGCTTTTTAGCAAAAAATGAGAAACATTACAAAATGGCATCTATTTTATAATTAGTATTTATCAACATGTAAAAACAGCCTTGTAATTTAGGTTGACCAGTAAAATACATGATAGAATTTATAATCTTAATTGCAGAGATTATGCTAAATTTGCTAAATGCTTTACCTGATATGTTTTTCATATTTGCATTTGTAAGTTTTCTTCCACAAGTAATACTCTTCATGTTGGCAAAAGGCTTATGCATCAAGCAAAAGACTCAGGAACACCTCTTGATGTAAAACAAATAGCTCTACTGAATTTACAAATGAGTACTTTTATACTTGATAATTTGGATCTAGAGTATACAAATGTATAATTGAAGTCTTAATCCCTGTAACACTTGATGCCTTAATCTCATAGGTTTGTAGTCCAATTTGTAACATAGAGTAGGAAGATCTTAAAGGTATGTTTTTTTGGACTTGCAATGAAATTCCAATTTTTCTTTAAGTTGACCATAACGTTAAAAGATTCATCCTACTTAACGATTTATAAGTAACTTATCTTAAACTGAAAGTGAGGTCGCACAGATTTTATTAGTGTTTTATTTGGTCTGTGTACCTGATACCTGAACTCTGCCTTAGTTTCCCTTTACTGGAATGCCGAGACTTGTGGTTATGAGCATGCTTGGCTGCTGGGATGAAGCAGGCATCTACGTACAAAGTACCATTGTAAAATGGCTAATTGGCCTGTGAGCTGTGCAGTTGAATCAGTTTAACTGCTGTTTCTGCTTTAAAAGTTTGCAGTCGTTCCAAAGGTGCAGAATGAGTACAAAGAGCTTACCTGAGAGAGTCCTCTGCTGCAGGAAACTTGTATCCAGGTAGTATATAAAATAAAGGACACGATGAAGTTGAGCTAATGGATTTGTAGGCAAGTACATGGCTGTTACTGGGGAGTCTGTCATTTTCGCTGGGTCTGGTACTGCTTTCTTGGCAATGGAAAGGCGAAGCAATGAATCACTGCCTCTAGGCTGGTGATATTGTTTCCCACAGCTACAGGTACAGCTGCAGTTTCAGGGACACTTCCAGAAAGTCCTCACATTATATGGAGCATGAAGTGTCCCTCTGCAGAGAAATGCAGACTTCCTCTGACTTCTGGTGGTGCTGGTCCAAAATAGCTTGAGCTTTCCCTCAAGTCAATCAAGAGATCCGATGACATTTCATAAAGAGAGATAATATTAGAATTGGAGCACTGGCATGTGACCAATATGTATAGGTATAATGCAGTCTGACTTAGTGCACAAGTTATGAATGTGCAGATACGTGCTTTTGTCAAGCCATTTTACATTGTGTTTCATGGGGTTTAGAACATAAATTCATTTTGTTGAAATTAGTGCAAAAGCTCATACAGTAAGTGCTCCGCTGGTGCCGTTATATTCATATGTGTGGTTGTGTTCCCTACGTGGGGACAGACCTAGGTGACTTCATGTTAGTGGTGCAGGTGAGCAGTTTCAGCAAGTGAATTGGAGGAAATTATGAAGTGAACAATCCAAATTGGAAATGGGTGATTTCTTGGAATTGCAAGTATTCATTGATAACCTCATTTTGAAAACGAAACAAACAACCCGCACATATTGACGTAAGTAGAAGTTAAGAACTGAAGCTCTACTTCAGAGGGCGAGCAACAGCTCAATTTGGTTATGTATAGCAGTTTTGAGGTATAATAGAATACACACAATAATTATTGATTGTTCACAATGCCGTCAACTAATATCAGCTTATACATAAGGAATTCAATGGAGAATTTCTTATTCACAGTAGCAATGTCGTTTATTACTGTTTTTCAAAGCTGTGCGTATCTTGCATTGACATGAATAGAAGAAATGTTTGTGGAAAGTCTGGAGATTATTGTGGCACACATCTACAAATAAATCAATAGTAATATTCCAGTAGTATTAAACAGTAAAAAAAAAAAATCAGTAGAAACAATGATGAGGAGAGCCTCTAATCCTATTTCATGTGAACATGTTTTCAGTATAAAAAGTTCAATTACTTGTTTAAAAATAAGTAAAATGAAAAAATACAAATGTAGTATCATGTCTGTAAACTTAATAACTTTTATCCTTTTATATTTAATAATGTTTTGATATTTTAAAATGGAAATCCTTTTAAATCTATTTTCATAAGTGACTAATTGTAGGACAGATAAACAAATGCATTGTTCCAAATACATAGCTATCAAATGGTTTGCAACACGGTATATCTATTGAGTGAGCTGTTTTTGTAATATGTCCAATCGGAGATGCTGTGCAGTAATGGAAATCAGTTACTGTGCAGAAAAGTAGAATAAAATCTTAATACTCTGGAGTAATCAGTGTTGGTTTTAGCTGCTTATGTAGGTTAATGCTTCTGTGTTTTTTCAAGTCTTTAATTTACTCTACAATGAGCTCTTTGAATTTATACTATACGATGATAAGCAGGGAAAGATGTGTATACATAATTCATCAGAGGCCATCTGTATTGGGCAGTTTTCTTTTATGTGACCACCCCGTGTGTCTACTGTCTTCGTTGGTCGTTTTTAGTAAACCCATTTGTTGGGATCTTGAGCATCAGACAGACCATTCACACCAAAACAAAGACTTACCTGTCTTTGGCAAGTTTTCTATTCTAAATGGTTACTTCCTGGATATTTCAAATTTCAACATGTTGAATGTCAATGTATAGTCTCCACAAATATTTTTTAAAATAATTTGTCAATGCATGCCAGCAGCTGAATAGGGCAGGTAGGAAATGGAAAGGGTTTGTTTTGTGAATTGAAGACATTTTGTACACAAACATCTTGTGCCTGTTTGTCTTTTTTTTTTTTTTTTTTTTTTTTT
>CM021734.1:8712053-8818591 GCA_011075105.1 Heteronetta atricapilla
TTTTTTTTTTTTTTTTTTTTTTTTTTTTTTTCCTTTTCAAATAATAACTATTTCAATAGGTTATTCTAAGTTTGAAAAGTGAAATTTCATTGTGGTAATAAATTGGCAAAACAAAATAAACTTGTCATGAACTTTCCCAGTGCTACTGATTTTTCTAGATGGATCTTCACTGGTGATTCTATGGCTTGTGGGTTCTCAGAATCACCTTGTCCTGATACAGCATAGCTTTGCAATATTGACTTCATGCTGTGACATATTAAAGCACTTTTATTGAGATATCTTGAGTGTATTGCTCAGCCTATTCTGCCAGAATGCCACATCTGCCAATTTGCCATTTTTTGCCATAATTTATTTGTAGAAAAAACTTGTTGTGCAATCACTTTACATTTGCTGGCTTTTATAGTGTATGGTAGTTTCTGTTGAAGTTTAGATGGGGATATTTGCATATTTTCCTAGAGACTAGTTGGTGGGTTTTAAAGCAATAGTCAGTATTCTACTTGGTAGTAGTAGGAATTGTAGTGTGATAATATGGAGATATAACACTAAAATGGAAATGCATATTCATAATCACTACTAGACAATTTTTACAGTTATAATAAGACTATTGCAATGTCAGCTGCAGAAATGTTTGTTTTTCTGGGATTGACGAGTAACCCATGTGTTATCTGATGTGCATACTTTTAAACTCCTTAATAATGTGGGCGAAAAATAATTTAAAACTTGAAATGTTTAAATTTGCTACAGTCTCCTAAGGATAATGTAGCAAAGGGACACTAAAACAACTGTGAGAAGTGACAAAGCAAGAAAAATGATAGAAAAATGATAGAATACAGATTTAGATGGCAGAAAGAGTAAGGGTTAATATGCAAAATGTGTGTCAGAATCTTGCTTACACTTTTGCTGGCCTTTAAGCATGCAAAATTATCCTTTGTAATGCATTGAGGGTAAGGGGCTGGGTGGGGGACATTACTGTTCTGGGACAGAAAGATCAAGTAGGGAGAGGAGAAGTTGCGGGGATATAAAGGAATATATACTCCATCACCAAGTCTTGAAAGTGTGGGTGCTTTCTGTGTATATATGAAAACTAAACTTAAAAACATTAAGTAGAGCTGTAAGCTCCTAGTGCATGCAAAATGTTTTTACGTGTTTTGTAGTGCACAGGAAGTGCTAAGCTGCCTAACTAAAATTAGGACCTGCTTTTTGAACATCTAAGACCAATGTGAATGTCAGAGGATAAGATGTGCAGAGTCAGTCAAGCCTAAAATGTGAAGCCTCCAAGTGACTTGTATTCTACAGTTTCAGACTTCAAGGAAATAAATTAGTTCTGCTTCTTCAGAAAAGCTACAAAGCATGTGTATATGCTTTTCTTTTTGTTTTTAATGGTAGGAATCAATACACTAACACCCACTTTGGCAAAATGTCATTAGAGAACCATTTCTAATTTAGCATCATTAAACAATCTGAGTCTGCAAATTTAAGCTATAAATGGCTAAATGAATGTAAACCCTTTGTCAAATAGATAAATGTGGATGTGATACTAAGGCTCCCAGAGAGACTAAATACAGTTAGGAACAAAAGCTTTATAGCAATGACTGCGCCAAATATTGCTTTGTTTCTGTGGAAAACATATTTGATTTAACTAGTGGGCTGTAATTATGCAGCAAACAGCTTGAGACCTCTGATAGTTCAGTTGTTTAAGAAAGAATTTTAAGGAGAATATTTTCTGTGTACGTCTTGGGAAGTCATTCCTAAACAGCTGATGTTGCTCAGTCCATTTCTGCTGGCTTTGGTCACAAATTGTGCTTATATCAAGTAATATAAAAACATTCAAGTGATGTTGGGAATATCCTTACTTCTGTGCCCCCTTTCCACCCAGTTTCATTGGCATTTGGGAACAGTAATTGCTGCTTTAATCACCTAAGTGTTTCCAGTATTTCATTTATTTCTGTTTTCATCATGGGCTTGTGTGCTTGGGCAGAAATTCGTTTGCCAAGGTGAAAAAGGTTGGGAATGGCTTTACTTTATGTACTTCTCTCCAAAACTTTGTTTCTAGAATAGCTTAAATAGGTTACCCTGAGCCTGACTGAGTATAATGTGGTTCTGTCTGATCCATTCCAGTCGGTATGCATGTGTGATAGTTCCCCTATTGGCTTAGATACCGATGGTGATTGTGCTTGCTAAGCTGTGCAGACTGCTTTGTTTCAGTACTTAATTTCTGCCTTAGACACAGTTTAAAGCTGTGGTGAAAGTGCTGAAATGGTACTATAAATAGTAGATAGTGCACATTGCCCAGTCAGAATTTCCTTTTTCTAAAAATGTAGCACTTTACTTGTCTTTCTCTTTCTGCAGGACTGATTAACTGTTCTCCTTGTTGTGGGCTTAATTTCTTCTGCATATGCATTTCCTACAGTTCTTTCCTTGCCATTGCAGTTCACTTTCTCAGGCAGTTACCCCACAGCTCTTGTTCTTTGCAAAGCGCTGATGTGCAGAAGAGGGCTGCAGCAGCAAGGAGCAATGATCATTGCAGATTTAATCAATTTTCTCTTGATATGAAGCTGGGTCAAGATCAGAGGCTGATCATTGCAATGAGTATCTCATGCTGTAGCTGTGTCCAAACAGAAGTTTGAGTTGGCAACCCACCTGCCTTTGCTCACTGCCCTGTGGAAAACCTTATACCTTTTTCTGCTGCTGCTGATCATGACTACAGCAACGTGAAAGTAATGTGCAACTTCTTGTTTGCTTTGCTGCGTAAAGACTGGCTTTCTGTCCTCATTTTGCAATGCTAAAAGAACAGCCTTAGCGTAAAGGAAAGGAGGACAAATGACAAACTGGAACATCAGTTTGCTTAATTAAACAGTAAGCTTTATTTTAATACCTTTTCTTCCTGAGTGGAGATTTAGAAGAGTTCAATGTCATGTTACCAAACAGATGTTTTCATCTTCTGCTGTTACTGCCCTTGTAATCTATAAACAAGGTCAAGTGTAAAAACTGAGATATTCAAATATAAACATCCCAGGTGAGTAGTACTCAGAACTAGCTGGCTTAGCTACTTCTGGAAATGGCAGCCACAGTAGTGACAATGCAGTGTTAATTCATTTGAGGTAAAGGTTTGCAAACTTCTCATTGTGGTGGCCCCTTTCAGATGAACAGCATCAAAATGGAATTCTAAGAAATTGCAGTAACCTGGTGAGGCCAAAGTGTTTCTAGTTGCATTACCAGCCTCTAGTTCCTCTGTTAAAAATATGGCTTTTAAACAATGACATTGGAAGCTCATAGCATGGGACTTGCAGTCATTTAAAAAGAAAATAATAATAAAATGATTCCTGCTCATAATGCTTTTATGTATGACAGGTCATTTAGGTAGTGTCTTCCAGTGTTGTTCCTGTCTTCATCCTAGTTTCTCATGTTTAGCAGCTGCAAAGTATACAGAATATGACCCCAACTGCCCTATGCCAGTCCTTATGTGCCCCCAGAACAGCAACAGAGGTTTGAACACTTTTTGGTCTGTCAACCTGTCAGGAAAAAGAACAACCAAACCAAAAATACGTTTTGTCTTTGTTTTCTGTTCTTGCTGAAGTCATGCATATATTGCTAAATGTAAACTTGTGTTTCTAATACAAGATTTTGTGATCATTTTTGTAATAAGAAACCATGAACAAATGATAAAACCGGTTACTGATACCACAAAGGTATGAAGTTAGAAACTCCTGTTAAAAAATAGTAAAAAGATTATTTTAGGAGGGGACAAGTGCAAAACAACAACAACACT
This sequence comes from Heteronetta atricapilla, assembly GCA_011075105.1. Lineage (NCBI taxonomy): Eukaryota > Metazoa > Chordata > Aves > Anseriformes > Anatidae > Heteronetta > Heteronetta atricapilla. Next base: position 8,715,823 of record CM021734.1, read on the forward strand.
TATTTGCTGATATAAAGGATTTCCTGAAATTATGTTGGTAAAAGATACAGAATGGAAGAAAGGTGAAACGCCATGATTGTGTAATTTGTTTATCTATGTTATATTATTTGAATTTCTGAACAGAAACATTATGAACTTTTTTTTTTTTTTTCAATGCTGCCATATCAGTTATGCTTATTGAGTTGCTAGGTGGCCAAGTAATTTGCTGGGGAATTCCTAAATTTGTTACTTAGGAAGCTGGAACATCTGCTCATGATGGAAAGATAGAAAGACAGGCAATACTTAAACTGTTTTTTGGCAGACTATGCACACAAAGTAAATAATTACTATAAGTCTAATAATAAATGAAAGTTTTGTTGTATTTTGTTGGGATTCTCATAGGTTCATTAGCAAAATACATGCACAGATGCAGGCAGGATAGGATAGTCCTGTAATATACCGTATTTGTGATAGATAATTGAATCGTAAAGATCTGTATTGTGATAAGAATGTCTTAATATGAAATTGAAATGGAATTATTTGTTTGCTGACAAGTACTGGCACATGCCAAGTGTGATGTTTGAAGATGCCATTTTACCAGTGACCACAATGCTTGCAGTCATGGTTCATTGGACGGTAATTTGAGAGAGAAAATGAAATTATAATCATTTCAAAAACAAGCTACTGAGTTTCACCAGAAAGCACTCTGGCCAATACTGCTTTGGTAAACTTTTACTAAGTTATGTAAAGATTGTGAATTTTAAATTGGAGAACATGCACTCTAAGATCCCTGTAGGCTTATCTTCGTACTTTTTTTTCAAAGACTGTGCACTATACTTTGCCTGTTTCAAACAAAGTGGTGATTTGCAGATATAAGTGAAAAAATCCCAATAACGTTCACAGTTGCCTTGTTTCTGTCACATCAGAATGAGTTCAATTTCTTAACAAAACTTCACAAAAGAATAGTTTTATTTTATTCCTGTTTCTAAGCACTATAACAAGTGGCAACTCTATGGGAATATTTTAGTCAAAAGTAAAATTTGTCATAGTTTCCACAGATTTCTGTTTATCATAAGTCACTTGGATGATTCTGAACTTTTTTTAACAGGTTAATATTTGTGAAGTGCTTTAGAAAGCAATTTGCCTATTGCCTCTGAATCATGCTGTAACTCAAGCCTATTCAGAAATATTTGTCAGTATTTGCTGGAAATTTCCAGTACTTGAAGCACATTTTGAAGGAAGGTACAAACTGTGATTACGTTAGAGATGCAGAAAGCTGCCTCTGTCAGCAAGCTTTCAGTTAAGGGTTGAGTCAGTGAAGTTCAAATTCTGGGTCTGGCTACACGCTCTCATGTCCTGTCCTGGTCACTAGGTTGTTGGCTCTTCTGCTGTATAAGTACTTCTGTTTCTTCTTTAGAGGTCAGTTCACACAGTTTTAAGTGATTCACTGCAAATAATCTTGAGAGATTATATAGAGAATTGGGAGCTGTAACAGATCTCATGTAAATATTTTGATTAGTCTCTATTTTTGAATGGCATATTTAGTATTCTCTCAAAATACTAACCTTTTTGATGTATGCGCCAGACTCAGGCCACTTCTCAATGTGCAGATGCTATCAGTGAAACAAAAAACTCACAAAGATCCATTGAGATGATTTTCACCTTGCAGACTTATTTTTCTTAATAGAAATCAACTATTTTTGTTGTTGCCCCACTGTTTTGTCCTGTGCTGTGACAAGATTTGATGAATTATATACCTGTCTCACTAGTATTTAAAAGCCATTGAATGTGTATCTTTCAAATGGGATAAACATGAAAGGGCACTACTGGGTTTTTCCAGTTTGAACTTTTTCCCCACCGATACAGTGATTAACCGTGATACTGCAGTATGCTTTTCCTCTGCACTATAAAAAGGCAGTGCAGATTCACACTCAGGTCAGACTCTTGAACTGTTGCTGTACTCTTTTCATAGCTCGGCATTCGGCTTAGTCTTCTTTCTAGTTGCAAAATAATTGCTAATTGCACAAACTGTCAAAGAGGGTCTTGAGATGTGTTTTAGTAGATGAACAAGATTAAAAATAACACCTTCAGAGAGAATAAATGAAACGGTCTAGTGGGCAATTATCTAGACAAACAATTTTTAGCTTTACGTTTTGGCATATAAAAAGTATCTTCATATTGACAGGAAGCTATGAAATTAGGATATATAATCAATATCCATATAATTCACCCTATTATGCGCATTTCATTGCTACGAAAATATCACTTGGAATTACTTGGGGGATTAACTTTGCGTCATAAGAAAGCACACTTGGTTACACTAGCTAGGAAAAAAATATTCTGTACTTCAAAGAATAAACATGAGGTTGGAAAGAAACTTCTGAATGACGGCTTACTCTGTGATAGCAACTAATTAACCTCCTGTGGCTTTCCCTGAACTGCAGACTACTTTTGAGATGTTGCAGAAAGTCAGGAAGCTCCTCTGCTTTGCTACTGCAATGTTAATATTCATTCTATTTTAAATTCCAATGTTCCCTTGTTCTTATTACTTAAAATGGAAAAGCCCATCCAGAGCAATTGTATACTTTGAAAATGGTATTAATATCCATGTTTAGAGCCACTTGTGAATTATCAATATATGTTGTAGTTGTAGCTGTCTCCTCCAACTTTTTTTTTTTAACCCTGATTAAAAACAGTACTGCTGCACTTCTTCTTTAATGACTTCTATTGATCAGAACAATAGAATTAATTAGAAAGCGAATTAGCTTTATCATTTGGTAGTATGCTTTATCATGATATACTGTACTTACAATAAAGTACCAATCAATATATTTACATTCATTATTATCTAATTAATTATAGTGCATAGCAGACCTATGCTAATGAATATAAATAATGCCTTTGGTAACAGCATCCATTTGTGGCAGATGTACTTCCAGGCTTTTATTGGGAATTCAGTTAGACATAAACCATGTTATCCATGTGTTCTGGGTATGAACGGTGGAGTTATTTCTGAAGATCCACTTTACGTGCCACAAAATAGAAGTTGTTCTGAATAGTTTGAAATTTCTTTGAAAGGCAGCTTTAGATGTGTCTCATATGATATAACACTTATTTTTGTTGTTTCTTTTTGCATTGGTATCAGCATAGTATGCAAGAGCTGTTGCGTTTTTACTGGGTCTTACAAAGGTGGATTTCTGTTCTTATGTCAAGATAAATGTTAACACTGGTACAATGCCAATAACAAACACAATTTCTGGTCACTCTGGGAGTGCTCTTTCTCTCTGTGAATGTCACAAGACTGGGATTCAGGGGATCAGTGCACTGTTGCCAGATTTTGCTGATTTAAATTGTAACTTTTACCAAAGCAAGCTCCCAAATGTCACTTGCTGCATAATGGGGGAGTGCTGGGCATTCCTAAACTGTTAGAGAAACTGTAGATAAAAATGCTGTGTGCTTAATCATTTTATTAAAAAAAAGGGGGGGGGGGCCCGCAAAAAACAACCAAACAACTACAAAAAAAAAAAAAAGCAAAACCAAAACAACAACAAAGCACAACACTCCTTGTTTTTATTTGGATAGGGATGAGAGGAAGTTTGGGGAAAAAAAGGGGAAAAAATATTAATGGATTTATTCTGTAGTTTTAGTAACCTTCCACAGAAGAAAACAGCCAAAATCAAGAAAATGTGGAGCAGCATACAGCTAGAGTAGATAGTTAATTTGAGTAAAACAGTATATCTTTACAGCAACATGTTTTTCTGTTCAGTTGGATGCTTTGTCAGCTGATGCAAGCAGTGGGCCATCAAACATGATGTAGGCCTTGTCATTATTTAGTATAGAGCAAAAAGCAATGTAAGAATAATAAAATCTGGGAATAATACAATCTGGTTGTCTTTATATTTATTCACATGGAGTCAATTGCAGCCACATTAATATTTGAGAATAGAACTGTAATGCTTATATTCTGGTTGATTTTTATAGTGTGGGAATTTGGCTTTTTAATGTTTAATTAGCATGCACAAGTTCTTGTACCTCTAGAATAGCAGTTATAGAAGGGAAATTGTGAAAATCCCTTATGCAGAATAGCACTGAGTTGTGAGCAGCTGCGCTTATTGAAGGATGTAGATATTAGACCCATTATGTACTGAAAATCAGGTAGGGGAAATAACTGCTTACAGCCACACCTCTGGCATGTGGAATACATAGTTGTAAGTATTGCAATTATTTTAAAATATGTTTTATCTTCCCTATTGGATGTGCACTAGTAACAAGACATCACATGCTACAGAGGTCCTCCTAGGACAAAGGTGGGAAAATTGAATGTAATTTACCTTCACAGACACATGTAAAATAAATCCTGTCCTCAAAATTAGCAAACGCTTCAAGATGTTAGTGCCAGATCCATTACTAGAGAACTGTCAAATAGGCCCCATTTTATTCGGCAGTGTACAGAAGCTGCACACTGCATGCCCTTTCTAGGGTTTATTAGTGTCTTCCTTCTAGAACTTCAGGTGCAAGTTAGCGAACGCCCCAATGGAATGTATTGGGGGCAGGTTGTTCTTCTCATTTTTCCAGTACTTCACCGCAACTTGTGTTAGCAGCCTCGTGTTGGCACGTCCTGGGTGAGGATGTACATGCACAGATAGCGGTGCTGCGTTACTTCTGGGTTGTTAAACCTGCTGGAAGGGAGCCATGTAACATCAACAGAAATGTTGATGCTCTGTAGTGGCCTATCCAGCAAAATGCTTCCATTGTTACTTACTTGTTGGAATAAATGAATCATGGCCAAGGTCTTTGCCTTGTTTGCAAACCTCATCAAGTATGCTAGTTGTTGGAAGAAGCCTGTGTCAGAAGAAAAAGCCTATTCCAAACATGGAAGCAAATTGTTTTACAAGTGTTTTTTTTTTTTTTTTCCTAATGATCTTAACTGATGTGTACATCTTCTGTTTTCTTCTGAGTTTAGAAGAAATCTTTAAAAAGCCCCTTCATGTAATAGCTGTCTAATCTGACACTTCCCAAAAGTCTTTCAAGAGCAAATACAGTCAAATTCATGCTAGTTGAATCTGCAGTTCCTTTCCACCCACACTCATAAGTCTCCCATCATTATCTTAATTTCTCCTCTTTGAAAAATATGTAAAATTTAAAGACAAGATGTCCTTGGAAATTGTTAGATTTTTTCCTGGATGTGATTGTATTCAAACTAACAAAACAAAAAACTTAGAACAAAGTGAACAAAAATATTGTAGGTCATCAGCTAGCAACTGCTTTGCTGCTGTGTTACATTGTTGTATGCATTTACTGTACGACAAAGAATTTGGAAAGCACTTATGGTTGAAATCTACCTTGTATTTAAAAAAAAATCACATTTTGTTTTATGAGAGAATTCAGTTTCAAAAATGACTAGATTCTTGCATGCTGCAATATATCCACATTGAGTTATTTTCACAGATGTCTGAATGTTGGATTGGTACATTAGGAAGTCAAAGCTGTTTAGATGTACCCTTGTTCCTACAGTTTGTTATGTCTGTGTGCATAAAATCTCACTGTTTCAAACCCGTGTGCACTGTTGAATGGTGAATTTGTTTTGAATGTTTTCATAGCTGACCTTATGTAACCATGGGTTTGAACAAAGCACATCAGTGTGATCAGAATAATTTGTAAGTTTCAGAAACTGCTCTATACAGGTAATATCTTAAAAGAAGGAGGGGAAAAATCATTTTTGAAAAAGAAACCAAGCACTTTGTGAAGAAAAAAAAAAAACAGTATTTTTCAACTGTATTCCCATGTTATCCTTATAGTGATCTCAGTCAAAATAGTGAAAAAGAAAACAGAAGAATTCAAAGGGTTTTTTGTTACTTAAAGTAATTTCTGAAACTAGCTTGGAGGCTAATGTTTTTACCTGCGTGTTTAAAATTTGGAAAACTCTGTATCTGAGATTTGCAGCATTTATTTCAAATTGCTATGGTTATATTTTGAGATTAATAACTAATACCATTGTCTATGGATTAGTGGCTTATGTTTGCTAATTAATTTTGTGTATATATGCATTATACCAGTATTCATGCTAATAGGTAGTACATTAGATCACAGAAATTATGGGAACTAGTAATATTTCTGGAGATAAAATTTATTTACATTTTATAATAATTGCAGGTTTAGGGTAGTTAGAATCTCATATGCATATATCTTTATGTAAATCTAATTTTATATCTCAAGATTAAAGTGGTAGGATAATAATAGTGCTGTGATTCTTTAACAGTTCTACCTAAAATTAGCCCTTTCTACCTGGATTTGGGCAGTAATTGCTTGGAATCAAAAACACGTGTACTGACTTCACACTAACAAATCTTAAAATTACGAAGTGGTTGCTGGCAGTAGCAAAACTCTGGATATCATGTCCTAAAAGAATTATTCTAGTTTTATTTCTAAAAGTAGCTTAAAGTTACTGTTTGAGATGCTACTAGTTATGTTTGCTATTATATCCTGTGTGAGCAAGATAATGCAAGCCATAACAGTGAAATCACTGAACTTTAAAATTGCATTTAGTGTTTCTATCTTTTAGCTTTCCTTGGTGATCTAATGCAATAGTTGATTTTGAGAACTTTGAGACCTCTCCAAGTATCCTGAAACACTAGAAGCACACACAGACATTAAATAATGTGCAAGTATCTTAATCTGGGGGAGAGGGGCCAGGATTTATTAGCTGCAAATTATGTTTTTGAATTTATACAGTTTAGACAGTATATCACTTTACTTTCTTAGATTAGTTGAATCGGACCAAAAAGGGTTGATTCTGTTGCCTATTAGTTTTCTTGACCTATAGCCTCTATGCTGTCACTTCTCATCCCAGAAGACTGTGGTTTTAATATACAAGAGCACTTAATGGAAATGGCTTGGTCGTAAGGTTTCTTTGTTCTCGTCTTCTTAGATCTCTGGTGGAAGAGGAGGATCCTCATATGAAAGTATCTCTTGGTAGCAGCGATATGGGCGTCTCTGCCCATCTACAGTCTTCGAAGACAGGGACCACAAGATTTTTCACCAGCAATACTCACAGTTCTGTGGTATTACAGGTAATTGAATACTTTTGTGTCAATATTGATATGTACTGAGAATTTTGGATACTGAAAAGAATATCTGTACTCAAAAAAAATTACCATACTTGTAATTCCTGAGTCTCAAAAATGTTAGTGTGCTGTGCTGGCAATGCCCACAAGCAAGCATGGCTTGTAACTCCTTTTCCTCCCAGTTAAAGGTTCACATTTTAGCAATAGCTTGTGGAGGGTAAAAGGGGGAGGCTTTTTCCTTGGAAAGTATCCCTGCCCGCTGTAGATTTCTAAGAGGTAATATGGCTTAAACTATCAAGTGACAGTGGTATCAAATAAACTAATTTGAATATAATGATTATATGAATATAATCGTATAATGGTAAGACAAACACTTGTACTATCTTCTGTGTGAAAGCAGCCTTAAAGATGTAACGAGGAGAGATCTTCCTTGTTCATGACCTTAAGATGATAAAGCCCTGCCAGGTTTGGTGTGATGCCTTATGCTGTGTCTAACAGTGTCCTGGGAATGCTCTTGAGAAGGCTGGCACCTGCAACTTCTGCATAGCAGAAAAGGAGCCTGCACACAAGTTACTGCTGGGAAACTTCTTTGCTGAATTGCATTCTATTCTATTTTCTTCATCTTTATAGGTATAGGCTACAAACAGGCTTGTTAAGCAGACTGCAGACTGACATTTAGCTAGGCAAACAAGATAGATATTAACTGCTATTAAATCAATGCATTTCATGTTCTTGCAGTTAGTATATATTGGAGATTTGGTGTTATGCGGCAGATAGCCTGTAAATTTATTAATTTTTGTTAGTCACAAATGAATATCCTTTTTTCTCATGGGACATAATACTTTCTGCTAATAAATCTAACAGTTTTACTAGTCTATTTCTTCAATTAAGTTAAATCTTCAAAAGTTCCGTATTAATAAAAGTTAAAAAAACAACAAACGTGGCAAAGGTACTATTGATCTTACAAAAGGGAAGAAAATGAGCTTCATGTAATTGGTTTTGCTTTGAAATCGAACTAAAAATATATTCATATATACATAATGGTATTAACCAAATTCTATGAAACTTTTTTCCTGACATTGGATGTTCTGTTGATTAATGGTTTTGCTTGTCTGAAATGTGTGCATGTTATTGAAACCAGACTAACTTCTATGTGAAAGAACATTCTGGTTGGAAGATTGTGTGTGTCTGCAGTTATCTTAAGCTGCAATTTAAAAAAAAAAAAAAAACGGGTTCCCTAGACATAGTCTACTTTTGTGTCTGCGTAGTCACAATCTGTCCAGGAACTGGGTAGACCATCATATGGTAGAACATCTTTCTAATGAATAAAAATGTTGTCCACTCTGAAGCTTTAAGAGTTTAAATATAAAGTCTCTTTATCTATTCATTTTTGCTGGTACTTTTACACAGCATACAGAGTTGAGCCTACAGCTTGCATAATTCTTGCTACTTTCCAGAGCAGTCTTTCTCAGGAGTGCAGATTTTTCTGTATGGCATAATTCCTTGGAGAACACTCTCTTAATTTTCAATTTGCTGCCAATTTAAACAGATTGCCTAACTTTTGGGACAGTAATGAGTTGTGGGTTTTTGTTTGTTTTGGTTTTGTTTTATTCAGAGAAGCAAGTGATTATTTTGGTTTAGTTTCTGAAGCTTGGACATCTGTGCATAGGTCCCCCATGTCTGTAAATCTTGGAACAAGTTAAATCGTAAATGTTCTCCATGTCCCTTTAGGTTTTGTAGACGTTCTTTGTTATGCAAGTTTGATATAATAATTACAGCCCATTTACTTAAGATCTGTGGCAGTTCAGTGGAATTATGTCATGAGTTATGCTCTTTCGTTGGTATGAAAGGTTGGCAATAAATATCACATGCTGTGTTTAGCTTCTGGTATCTATTGGAGCTAATAACTCATTTCCTCATTTGCACTGTTCTTTTTTGTCATACAAATATTAAAGTTCTTTTTTACATAACTTTATAACTTTAAAACATCTTAAAGGCTATATATGTTAAATTTTAAATTATGGGAGCTGATAAACAAGTAAAGTAAATAAGTATGTAGATGAGGAAGATGAAACAGATTTCTGCACTGCTTTCAAATCAAATGAATGCTTCGCATTATGCTCTCCCTGCAGGGTTTTGACCAACTGCGAGTGGAAGGTTTGCTTTGTGATGTGACGCTTGTTCCAGGAGATGGTGATGAAGTGTTTCCTGTTCACAGAGCAATGATGGCTTCTGCAAGTGATTACTTCAAGGCTATGTTCACAGGTGGTGTTTTTGTTAAAGTAACACATAGAGCTATCTCTAAATTGTCATTTGGCCACCCAAACACATGTCCAGAGCTGTGGGAGAATAAATTCAGGATTGTGAGCTGTAAGATTCTATCTGCTGTTACATTTGAATTGAACTTTAAAAATGTGTTTTACTTTTGTACAAATTTATGAAATTATTTCAATCCAGTTGAAATTTTCATATAAACTTACCTATGCGTCTTTCTTAGGAGGAATGAAGGAACAGGACTTAATGTGCATTAAGCTTCATGGTGTGAACAAAATAGGCCTAAAGAAGATCATTGATTTCATTTATACCGCAAAACTTTCCCTTAACATGGACAATCTTCAGGACACTCTGGAAGCTGCTAGCTTTTTGCAGATTTTACCTGTTTTGGACTTCTGTAAAGTGTTTCTTATCTCTGGGGTAAGACTTAATTCTTGTTTCACATTTACAATGATAAAGACTTGTTTATGTTTTTGTCATCAGAACAATGACTATATGTAAGTCAAAATTAAGTCTGTCTTGCCATTGCTTGTACTTTGGTTTCACAGAATTTTAATTTTGAATTTTTTTCCTCTATTATGTTTAGTGTAAATTTGATATCAATGTTATCCCACATTAAAATTCTTCTACTCCTCAAGTGTGTTGCAGTAATGGCATAGTGATTATAGATCGGATTCATTACTCAATATCTTAGCTCATGCCCTCACATTCTATATCCTGCCATAAGAAAGGGTCTTGCTGAATTAAAGTGGAAAAAAATGGTAGAGCTGTCTGCTGTTTCCAGAAAATGTATTAACAATCAACCTCTGTGTTTTGTGGAGTGCTCATAATTGTGACTATCACAGAGATCTTTACATCATCATCGTTGTAAACCAGTGAACTTGATGTCAGCCCTTTTAGTAATTGCTTTAGAGGACATAGTATACTGTAAAGATGATACAGAAACATTGGTTATATGAGATGGGTAGCTATGAGAATGTTGTTTATTTCTGTATTTCGCTAGAACAAAAAATAGCTTTGAATGCTTACTGGAAAATGTCTTTTCACAGTGACTAAATTAAGCACTTTTGTCTGCGGAGAACAGCCCCCAGAGTAGCATCCCTTTCCTCGTTCACTATTAATCCTTGTTTAAAAGAAGAATATTTATGGAGATTGTAGCATGTATCCTTTTATGCAGTTAGAACAAATAAAAACTTTGCCCTGCAAACTAGTATACTGTAGTTGCAATGCAGTCTATTTACAGTTCAGTGTTGCACTGCTAATTTTTATTAGAGATTAAAATCTCAGGTCATGAGCCCATGAGTCTGGTTTTTTTTTTTTTTTTTTGCTCTTCCTTCCCTTTCTCTTTTGAGTACTCATGTCCTCTTTTGTTGTGAGTCTGTGCTTTAGAGAAGCTCCATTCAAGCTGAATGTTAGAATACTTCTGCAGTTTTCTCTATATTAACATATTAAAAAACAAACTTATTTTTGTTTCTGCAAAAGCAAGATAGCTGTTAAAAATTCAGCTTCTGAAGCGGTAACCTGGCTTCTCATGTAAGCTTTTTCTAGGGATCTGCCTCCATGGGCAGGAAAGGAAATGCAAGGAAAAGCTGTGACGTGAAAATATTCCCTTCATTTATCTAGATTTAACCTCTTGTTAAAAGCAGTGGATTTATAATTTATTTAATCTTGTTGTATGCTACCCATAACTCACGTATATATTTGATCAGCTTAGTATATTTTTTGTAGGTTTTATTTCCAGATTTGTTTTACAACTTAAATCTCAGATACCAAAGTTTTTGTGGTCTCATTACATGACTGCACTCGTTCTACCATTACAGTCAGTGGACCTAGTTGTGTGCATTTTGCTAACTCAATTATATTCACTTTATTTTGATAGTTAAAACAGCATAAACTCAAAATATGGGTTCAGTTTTCTGTATCCTATCTTAAACACAGGATAGAAGAATTGCCAGTGTAGGATATTTCCTTTCCAAAGTCAGGCAGTCTGTCTCTCTAGGGTTTATGCTTCTATAAACACCAAGTTGAAGTAAGAGCTTAAGTTCTTCCAAACCAGTGTAAATTTTTCTATATCTGTGCTTCAAGTACTAGCTTAAATGACTTGAAGTTTATTTGAGATGATGTATTGTAGGGCTCCTGACATGTTTCCTGATTTATGTTTGCATACAGGGTTCTGTTTTTCTGATAACTGATCTATGTACATTGTAATGTGTGTGTTTAGAGATTAAACATGTCAAAAATATTTGGCTTTTCTTGAAACTGGTGTAAATCAGCCTGTGTACAGGAATACTTATTTGTTCAGAACCAGAATATTTATAAGGGAGAAAAATAGTGCACAGAAATTAAATGAAGAAATCTCACTGTAAAACTAAAGAAAGTACAAAACAAAGCCTGTACTGTTATGCGAGGAAACTGAGAATGTAACTACCCTATTTTTTTTTTTTGAACTAACTTACTTTAGAATTTGAACACAGGAGTTTCAAAAAGATTGAAAATAAATTTCTTATCTGTTCCTTTTTATATAGCTGCATAAGTAAATTTTATTTCTCCTCTAATTCTATCCTTCACATTTTTGCAGAAACTAGAGTATCCTCAAATACTGAGGTCTCAGTATTTGGAAGTCTGTCTTGGTTAATTGAGAATGGGAGCAAGATGGTTTCAGTTTTGTGGTAGAGTGGGATCTAACTCTGGGGCTGGTGCTCACAGCTCATATAGAAATCCACATTTTCTAAAGTAGGAGTTTGATCAACAGTTTTCTGAGCTGGTCAAATGTCTACACTTATTTCTGGACTTCTGTATGTGGGAGCTCAAAAGACGAATGGGTATTTCAGGGGAATGTAAGTTTGTTTAATCTTAAACTCTTTGAAACGCCATATTAAATGCTGCATAGTCTGATGGTCACTGAGACGAAAGAAAGTCAGATGCCTGAATATTTTGTGATAATGGGCTTGGGATCTTGATATTCTGTGCAAGATCACCTGAGTTATTCTCCAGGGTGTTTGTACTTGCTATGATTTTGCTCTGTATCTAGTTTGGTAGTAGTATTTCATAGTTAACTAAGTTTTTAACAGAGCTTGAAGTGATTGTTTCAAAATTTCAAAGAATTAATTTAACTGCTTTCTATGGAAAGTACTTTTGCTTTTTTTTTTTCTGGCTGTGGTAATGTAGTTGTGTTCAAAACTTTGAAAAGCTTTTTATTTTCTGGAATTTTTACTTTTGCTTTGTAATAAGTAATTGCAATGAGTAATATGAATGAGCAGCAGCTCTGCACAGTAGTCAATGCTCAAGTTATGCCATATGGCCGTTAGCTGTTTTGCATGAATATCTTCACTAGTTACTGGATTTGTTGTACAAAGTTATATATTTGTCTGATATTTCCATTCCTCCAATTCACTTCAGTAGGATTCCCAGAAGTAGCAGTTCCTTCTGTTTGTTGATGAGCTCCTGATTGACTGACTTCCATACAGAACAGTTTCCACACCCCTCATAAGTACCATAACATAAGTCAAACATTTTGGAGAACAATTTGTTAATTTGTTTAAACAAAAATAGTTTAAATACCATTATAGTAACTTAACCCTGTCTAATTTTGAATATTTAAGTGGAAGGGACTATAGCATTCCCTTCTGTTGAAGTGGTTTTTTTTTTTTTTTTTTTTGCTTAGGACTTCAGAATCTCTAGTGTATATTTTTTGACAATTTGTTTTTGGTAACATAATTTAGTATGATACATTGTCTCAGACCACAGTGATATTGATAATAGCACTTTTGGTGAGGAAAGTAAACTTTAAGAAAATATTTAATATGGTACCCTGTTTTAAGATGAATGGTAGAATTATTTCTTAGTAAGCCAAAAAGGGCATGCTTTCATGAGCCTAATGGGTAGTACATGTGATTGTAATGATAGTAACAATAATAAAATAATCTGAGGACAATGCAATCCCATTAGGTTAAAGTGTTATAGGGAAATTCTAGAAGTCGGAGGGCACTGGGAACTGCTGATGTGATGTTCACCTGTCACTGATGATGAGAAACATTACTCAAGTGCAGACATTCCAGGAATATATTCAATTTGATAGTTTTACAATAAATTTAATTATTCTAATACATCAACTGGATGCAAACACTGGGAGAAGCTTAGAATAGCATTTTGTGCTTGGCACCTGATAATTGGCATGCATTCCACAATATATGTAAATAGTTGATTGCAACCTGAATCCAGGTACTAATGGTATGAAATCTGTACCTTTTTTGCTTGATCTTTTGATTTCAAGCATGCCTTTTCTATATGCAATAATATATTTCTACTTATCTTGACATGGAGAAAATGCTGCATCTCTGTAATTGGATACCAGTAGATGTATTCAAAAGTAAGTTTTTAAATGCCATAACTTTATAGCAAGTTTGATACTGTCTCTAGGAGAGGGACCAAAATGTATCCTGAGCATCAGAGAATGTTTTACAAGCATTACTAGCTGACATGATTGTATTTTAGTGTAAACAATGTGGTCTGTTTTCTAATATAAAAATAATTTCTGTGTATGTATGGTGTAGATATTTTATAATAAAGATCCTGTCAGTCTGCCACTCTTATAGGCAGGGCTTGGTTATGTGATTAGCGTTCATAAAGAATCAGATACGGAGCCTTTGATTTTTAGGAAGGTGATTCAAGACTTGTGAATGAAGGCTTTTGTTGACTGCAGATCTTAATTCTAGGAAAAATGAGATCAGTTTCTAGTGAATAAAAAAATCTGCTATTCCCATACTCACTAACTTTTGGAATTGCCCATTATTAAAGGGCCATGTGATTGAACTTGAAGTTATACAGTACTCTGTCATGGCCAGAACACTGTTAGAATGTTTCTGTATTCTTAGGCTGCGGTCAGGTCATAGTTCTCAATCTTACATGTGTGTATTTATATGTACATATACATACACACATGAAAATAATTCAGAGATATGGGAGCTTAAATTCTTTTGGCATTAAAAATAGGAGAATCACAAAAAACGTTGTAGAAATTGTCTGCATTGAGTAGGACTGACATGCTGTTGGCTTGATCTGTAAGGAGACTTTAAAGCATGTGTAAATGAAGCTTGGGCTAGAATATTGAATGCAAAAAAGCTGCAGTTCTCAACATGAGTCTGAAAATTGATTTGCTGGGCATATGTACCAAGTGAAATGACTGGATTCACTGAAGTCCCAGTAAAGTTATGTAATAAGGGTAGATACAGCAGCACCATAAAAGATACGGTTACCAACATATGGTCACTCAAGTATTGAATTGGTACAATCCACACTGATAAAGAATCTCATGTGCTGGGTATTTTTAAGGGAAATCCTAATATGTTCATTATCTTAAATTGCTGGCTTTGTGTTATTTTTGACTATGCCATGTATGTAATTTTGAACATATTCTGTAAGAGTACCATCCTAGTTTCCCAAAGATGCACAAATGCAGTTTTATTCATTTCTAAGGAATAAGTTGTCCGAAGTATATAGCATTGGAGAGGTAGTTGTGTCATTCTCTGACAGCATCATAGAATCATAGAACAGCCCAGAAGGGACCTACAAAGATAATCAGGTCGAACCTTCATTTGGAAAAGAGGTTATGATAATAAAAGTTTTAATAATGTTGGAAAAGTCTAATGGAAAGCCCTACTTTTTCATCATTCTATGTAACCTTGAGCTAATCACCTTTAATTTTATTTTCCATGTTTCTTTCTTACAAAGACATTTGTGGAATATTTCAAAGTCAGAGTACTTTATATTTGCTATGTATCATCATTGTGTGATGTATCTGACATAATATATGCCATCTGCTTGTTACTTGTCTCATTTCTTTGTTCAAAATAAGGAATACCTTGGCTCTCCCCTTGCGGTCATGAATATATACATCACATTGAATATTTATTTGCTCATATGTAAACCACCTTGAGCATGTCAAGTGTTGAAAATGTTGCTGATCCTATAGTATTCATTAAATTCTACATTATCATTTAGAAATCAAATTAAGAAAGTGTTTTGATCCCTCTTTCCATTTACTTAATAGGTTTCATTGGAAAACTGTGTTGAGGTTGGGCGAATTGCCAACACATACAATCTCACAGAAGTGGATAAATATGTTAATAATTTCATCCTGAAGAACTTCCCTGCATTATTAAGTACTGGTGAATTTGTGAAACTCCCCTTTGAACGTCTTGCCTTTGTGCTTTCAAGTAATAGCCTTAAGCACTGCACTGAACTTGAACTCTTCAAGGCGGCTTGTCGCTGGCTGAGGTATGAGGAGCCTCGGATGGAGTATGCTGCAAAGCTAATGAAGAACATCAGATTTCCCTTGATGACGCCCCAGGATCTTATTAACTATGTTCAAACAGTGGACTTCATGAGAACTGACAATACCTGTGTAAACTTGCTTTTGGAAGCCAGCAATTACCAAATGATGCCATACATGCAACCAGTTATGCAGTCGGAGAGAACTGCCATTCGATCAGACAGTACTCACTTGGTAACGTTGGGGGGAGTGCTGAGGCAGCAACTGGTTGTGAGCAAAGAATTACGGATGTATGATGAAAAGGCCCATGAATGGAAATCACTAGCTCCCATGGATGCACCAAGGTACCAGCATGGCATTGCTGTGATTGGAAACTTTCTTTATGTAGTTGGTGGCCAGAGCAATTACGACACAAAAGGAAAGACGGCAGTTGACACGGTCTTCAGATTTGATCCTCGCTATAACAAGTGGATGCAAGTCGCATCTTTAAATGAGAAGCGTACCTTCTTCCACCTAAGTGCCCTCAAAGGACATTTGTATGCAGTTGGTGGTCGAAATGCAGCGGGTGAGCTAGGTAAGCATTTGTCTTGAAGTATGACATCGTGCCTTTCTTCTTAGGCCTTGAAATGCTGTGCTGCCCTTTGAATGGGTGGAGAGAAAACCAATTGAATTTGTTGCCATTCAGCTTCTTTCTGGAAATCTCAAAAATGCTTAGAGAAATTTGTCTAGATACCATTAGCAATTCATTTTAGAAGGGATTCCACAAAAAAAAAATATATATCTAAATACATATCTCATGTGCCAATGCAAAATATTCAGTCTCTTCAACTTTGTCATCAGTATGTCTACATGTATAACGGTGTGTATATATTTGTGTGTATATACGCAGCCATGATGTAACATATATATATATATATAATTAAGCTGAGAAACTAAAACTACCCTTCTCTGTCTTAGGAGAGAGATACTCTTTTAAATGAAAGACAGGAAGTCTGCATTTTGTAAGATGCAAACTTTCTGGAACAGTCATTTTTAAATTTTAGTTACCTGTTTTTAAAGGTGAGCTAATGAGATTTAGATGTCCTGGCATTCTGTGACTTTTAACTACTAAAAATACTGTATTTTGCCCATGATCTTATGAGGTAATGTACCATTAATATAAATGACTTGATGCCTCCTTTTTTTCCCCCTCCTCTCCTTGCCAAATGATTATTCATTTTATTCACCTCTGCCTCCACCGCTACCCCACACAATAATCAGAGAAATAAAGATGGTTGGAAACAAAGAAAAGAGGTATGGTATCTTTTAATTTAAGAAAACTCTGTAGAGGATGGTCCATGTTGGTCCACGTGTTTTCCGAAGTTGACAGTGTTTGCACCCAAATCAACCAAATCAACTGTGAATTTGTCCAAGTGCTTTGAAATTGAAACAGGATTGTGTGTGGCATTTTAGAATGCTAAAATATCACGTACAGATGTAACATTTCATTATTTTGTTTGCTGCTTTCAACCCAACTCAGCTGTGTCTCGTCATTTCTTTGTGGTGGTTTCTCTTGCTGCAAAGATTTGCTTTTTACAAATACAGTGCAACTGAGGAACGTTTACTTGAAACAATACTAAACCTAATTTGTTTGGTAGCAGCTTAATTTTTTAATTAATGCATCTCAGCTTTTCAGATAAAGACTCTTTCATGATCATATTGCAAAATTTCTTAAGAAATATGCTGTGTTCTGCTAGTACCACACAAGCTGGGCTAGTTTTGTTCGCTGTATAAAATCTGATCTGTCTGATGAAATTAGACGTTTAAAAATGTTTCCGATTTCAGAAAACATTGGAAACTGTTTTGCAAAAAATCATTTTCTTTAGCCATTTTCTGATGTAAATACAGAGGTTTTCATAGGTTTTCTTGCATGTCACTTTGTACACCTGAAAATAATTCTAAAAAGTTGAAATTAATATGTTTTTGTTATCTTGACAGTCAGAAAACCTGACCTTTGAGCTATTTTCTACTGATGTGAATTAATAGCAGATGATCACAGTAACCTTCTGTATTGTACCAATTAAGTAGAATAGGGTTAGAAGAATGCCCAGGAAAAAGTTGCTTGGTTGTTACCAAGCCAATGCAACCTGCGTATAAAGCAGGCTTTAAGTGTGGTGTTTTTCTTTGATCAAGCAATATCATTCTGCTGACCTCAACTCTCCTGCAACTTTAATTAAAATACAAAATTTATCACCTAAGATTCTTCTGTAAAGATATCATTAAAATGCTGCAGCAATTTCCACACAGGCCTGGAAAATCTCATTGGATTGCTCTGTGGGAAGAGCACTCTATGAATGTTAACTGTTGTAGCTGTCTCATGCTTTGATTTGAGTCTTGTTTCCTCTTAATTGTGAGGCAAGTCACTTTTCATTTTCATGTTTCTTTCATAAACCTTGACAGCTGAAAGATGAAATCCAGCTTTAACTTCCCATTTTCTTCAGATGAGGAAAACTCCAAGCTTTTCATACCAGAGGAGGTCAGGTGTGTTGGACAGGTATTAAAGAACTTGCCCTTGAGTTCAAAGTAATTTCAATCTGTTGTAAGAGAGGGAAAAATTACAAAAACCTGAATTCAGCTTTACAGAAGATCAGCTCTTACGGAAAAGGGTCAGAGGATTAAAGTTACTAAAATGATTTTTATTTTTTTCTTTCTGGTGAAGTACTGGAATAATTTTTTTTTTGAGGTTCTTTATCAAGTATTCCCAAAACAGTTTTCAAATGTTTAATCTTCTGAGAACTTCATAAATATCACTTTCTAAACTCAGTATGTGCTTTAGCTGTAATAAACTGCTCCTATTTAACAATGCATGACACTTCAAGAAAAATTTGGTTCATTGGTAAGAATGAGTAAACTGACAGTATGTGGTGCGTGTGAAAAAGTATGGGAAATGTATCTGAAATACACCAAATTCTGGAATTATAATTCAGACTTCTAAGTATGCACCAGTCCTAGGAGGATTTTGCATATTTCTGGTTTGTTCTTTTTTTTAAATGTCACAGCAGGCACCTGCCAAAGGTATTACTGAAGGCAGAGAGAACAGCACTCCAAGACCAGCTTGGAGAAACTAGATGTGCATAAAAAAAGGACTTACTGGAAAAGGAGGCAAAGGAAAAACCACATGTGGTTCACAGAGATACTCAAGAAGCAGTGTCATAGACAACTTCCAGTTGTGCAGAGCACAGGATACTGTTTTACCATCTTAAAAAAAGTAAATTTTTATTATCCTTTCTCAAGGAGCTTAGTTATGGTGCCTGATGCTAGCAGACGCTGTGCCTTTCATTATTAGGAAACTTATGTGGTTAGGTACTTTACTGATGTTTCAGGTTCTGCTGTTGTTTTACTTGTTATACTTCACTGTACTCCTTACTTGAGATTTTCTATGTGGGATTTTCCTAATCACTTTTGAGTATGTTGGGCTGTCATTGGTACCACCTTCATGGCTGCAGTAAAAGAAGATGACTCATAGCTTAGGGAAGAAGAGATATGTGTTCTCTTGACTCCTGGTCCAACAATTGGAAAGACACTTAGTTTCCAGGTGCCCTCTGTCATAGAACCATAAAAATGGCTTGAGTTAGAAAACTTTAAAGATCATCTGGTTCCAAATCCCCTGCTATGGGCAGGGATGCCACCCAGTAGATCAGGGCCCAAGGCCTCCATGATGATGATGATGAACTCAAAAATCAAGCAATTCTTTGATTGTGTTTAAAAGAAAGCAAAAGACAAGAACAACCCACTTGTTCGTATTCTAAATGTTGAAGTTGAAGTGACTGCTCACTGTGCTAGGGGCAATATCACTCAGGGCTTTATTTAATTTAACCAAGTAAGCTTTGAGTTCTTTAGAAGCATATTGTGTTGTAGAAAATACAATAAAATGAAAATCCTAAGTTTCTGGATATCACATACAGTTGCTATGTGCTGCTGTAATAAACCTCAAGAAACATTAGAAGCTACTGACAGAGAAATGGGAAATGTCTATGTACTCCTCAAATAGCATCACAGATGGCACTATAAAGTGAGTGCAGACTGAGCATCCCTTGGGACTGCCAAAGCTTTGTGTCCTTTTGAGATTGCTTAATTCTATTAAAATGTGGCCTGTCTTTCTTTTATTATTGGTAACAAACAGAAGTTCCCCTGTTAAAACGTAGGTAAAAACTGGTTTGAATAATTAATGCTTTTGAGAAATTAATTAATCAGTCTCATCCTATGTAAAATATATACTTTAGTTCAATAAAATAGTTCTTTTGAGTGCTTTGTCAACTGCACTCAGTCTAAGGATGATATACAGAACATTCTGATGTCTGTTAAAATGATGGGCACCTTTAAGTAATAACTAGAATTTTAAATATTTTCTTCTTTCACTGTAGTGGGAGATCTTGTTAAAGGAGAGAAATGGAGTGACCTAGCAGGGAAACAGGGAAACAACTATGTACATAACCCCAAAAGAACGGTAGGGTTTTTTCAGCTCAAAAGTATTTAGCTTTATTTTAGAGCACACTAAATACAAGATTTGAGTTGGATGGTTTGTCTCAAATACTGTCAAGCAGTTCTTTATCTGTACCGGTGATGTTCAAGAGAATTTTGAAGCCTCAGCAGTGGAGAGGGATCTTGGACACAGTAGTATTTTTTTCTCAAACAGCTGATGTCTTTACAACATGGTGATACGGTGATGTCAGTAAAGTAGTATATACCAAATTCTGCATATATTGTCTTCTCTTGCTAAAGTGATCTTTTGGGTAAGGATTCTCTCAAATGGAGTCCATTAGTGCAGAGCAAGATCAGCAGTTGTGTAGTGATGAATGTCATGTTACATTGCCATTTTCTGGTTACTGATGACTTTGTGATTTTTGTACATACTCTGCTCGTCCTGTCTTTATACTGTATTTGAAATGGAAGTTCCCCACCTCAGCACAGAACGTAAGTAGCATGGGAAAGAGGGTGCTTTTGTTTTTGTGAAAGCAAGCCGAATGATGATTTTGGTGCACCATGGCAGCTAACAGCAGGATGGAAGGGTCTGCTGTCAGGGTAGAACTGGGACAGCTATAATTACTTGCACGTCAGATCTGTTTTTCTCTGTTCTTGAAATTTCTGCACATCTTTGTTTTTCTGATTGCTAAATAGAGCAGAGTAGAAAGGACCTTTCAATTTTAGAAAATAATATTGGAATGGGTGAATACACTTACACGAGAAAGAACGTGGATACATATGCGGATTGCACAAATACTGCATGTGATCCCAGAACTCAGAAATACAACTCAGATCAAAATGTAGGTGTAATTTGTGGAATCATATCTCAGTGTATACATGTCTTAATTGGTTAAGGTTCCGTCTCCTGCATTCACTGGCATTATGACAGTATATATTCTAGATGGATTTAAAAATTTGGAAGGACATCAAATGGGAAAAATGCCAAGCTTTTGAAGGAGAGATTTTGGATTTTAAAGTCAGGCTTGATTTTTATATGTTTCAACTTTTCTTTGCAGAAGAAAGCTTGAATGCCTTTTCTTACCCTTTCCTTATGCAGACTTTTATCTGTATGTGTAATGCAAAAGGCAGCCTGAGACTCATTTCAAATAACTGAGTTAGGACATTGCAATAATAAAAGGGCTAGATTGTAGGAAAAGTGCTCAGTGAAGGAGTGATCTCTTAGAGGAAACATGGAAACTTCCCCATTCTGGGTAGGTCTTTTAAATCAATTTTGTCATTTGGGGAGGTGCAAAAATCCAGTGTGCTGTAACAGTTTAGCAGTTTTCTTGTGCAGTGTCTTTTTTTAAACCTTACATTGTGCTGAACCCATTGTAACTCATTTCTGCCTTTAAAATGTCAAGATTCTGTTTCTGTTTTTTCAGTCTGTTGATGTGAAATCCTAGGCTGTAAGTCACTGTTCCATAAAGCTGGCTCAAATTTTCTACACTTAATAGAATAAAACCTTTGTTCTAGACCAAGTAAAATGCCAGTTTCAAAGACAGATTACATTTTGTATGCATAGTCCATAAATATCTCTCTTCAGAGATTAAGCATTATATAACATGCATTAGAATCTGTGATTCTTAATTATTTTAAATGAGATTTAATATGTCTAAGATAACACAATTATTGGTAATTGCTTTGTGCATCATAAGGTCACTATATTTTTTCAGGATCTCTTATCCCTCTGGTCATATTATACTATTGAAGCTGTCAGTTTTTATAGCTTGCTTGGATCCATTATTTAATATTTTTCTGCCCTTATTGTGTAGACATTTTCCTGGAACCCTGCATCTCTTCCATCCCAGAGGATTCCTTTGAAACTGTCTTCTGCAAGGATGTCTGGGTTCTGGGTTTCTTTTTAACTTCATGATTATTTTTACCCTTCACAGTTTCTGATTTGATAAATTTTTTGATCATTCTGATGTTCCAGTTCACAAAGAATTTTGCTCAAATAGAGTTGTGTGTCAACACAGGTGCCTCTTCTTTCTGAATTCATAGAATCATAAAATAATCCCGAGTTTGTGAGGACCCACACTGATCATGGAATACAACTCCTGGCTCCACATAGGATCACCCACAAAACAAACCCTGTGTCTGAGAGCAGAGTGTTTTCCAAATGCATTTTGAACTCTAGGCTTGGTGCCCTGACCACTACCCTGCGGAGCCTATTTCAGTTTCCAACCACCCTCTTGGTGAAGAACCTTTTCCTGACCAGGAAAATATCCAGCCTGACCCTCCCCTGTCTCAGCTTCAGTGGTGTTTCCAGTGTTTCATCTTGTATTGTTTTTAAAGCCCGGCTTTTGTAAACTTTGAATTAGTGGTCTGCATATGTAGTGCTGTATGTTGCTGTACACATACTTAACAAAACATTGCTAAGACAATAGATTTTTAGTCAACAGTTGCTTCCCCGTTTTGAGGGCATAATACCATTTCAATGTGGAAATGTTAAGAACATCTAGCCTGATTTTCTGCGTGAGCGGAACATTGCTGAAGAAATGGGTCTGAGAAGAAAGTTCTGGCTTCCAGATCTATTGAGTCTCTTTGAGACAGGTTTAAAGTTTATTCAGTCTCTCTACAGCAGACATCAGAGGCAGTTGTACAAAAAGAAGGGGTAGAAAAGCTGAATGCATCCATCAGCTTTTTCTTAAACACCATTTTCTCTGGTGTCCCATGGCGGTACCTCTGGCAGGGTTCATGAGTTGGCCAGGTTATGTGTCAAGTAAGAATGGGAATAAGATGAGTGGAAGGCAAGAAAGCAAGATTTTTATTCATTTTTGGTCCTCTGTGACAAAGCTTGAGGCTTTTTCTGTATTGCCTCTATACATAATTTTCAGTAATTCCTTTGACACTTTCTCAGCTAAACAATGTTTCCCATTGATACTTCCTCTGTTTATGAATACATTAATGCCGCTGCTACTCATATGAAAACCAAATTCCTGCACTAAATTCAACATTTCTATGTTCTCGTTTGTTTTAAACAGCCACTGTGGAATGCTATAATCCCAGAATGAATGAATGGAGCTATGTTGCAAAAATGAATGAACCCCACTATGGTCATGCTGGAACCGTGTATGGAGGTTTAATGTATATTTCAGGTAAATAATTAATAATGTCATTTGTATCAAACAATTACTTACCTAACTGTTTCTATTTCATGGGAGACGGTAAGAATTAGTCTCTGGACACAGTATGTTTGCTGTGATGTAAGTAGTAACACAACTTCACATGGAGCCAGTCAAGTAACAAATATACTGAGGAGTCTGAAATATATATGTATGTATTAGGTTATGCATTACATAATAAATAACAGCTTTTAATTGCAAAGCAGTTATTCAGTTTAGCTGTCAGAATACATTTTTTGTAGCA
Organism: Heteronetta atricapilla; assembly: GCA_011075105.1. NCBI lineage: Eukaryota > Metazoa > Chordata > Aves > Anseriformes > Anatidae > Heteronetta > Heteronetta atricapilla. Next base: position 8,739,283 of record CM021734.1, read on the forward strand.
ACAGCACATACGCTAATGTGGCAGTAGCCTTTCAACATATCCTTGTTGATGCATTTTGGAAAGCATTGGATATTTTAATCCTTTGAAGAAAGACATCTGCCTTTGCTAAGGCAGGTGACACAAAGGGATAAGGTTATATCGTTAATCACAGTTTACAAATGATGACTATTTTCATTAGCCTTTCACTGTAGTATTCTTAGTCTTAAGTGTCACCCAGGTTATAGCTTCATTCTGTTTTTTACCTAAACTGGGGAAGTAGGTTTTCTGAAAGACTGGTATCTGTTCATCTTCTAAAGATTCAGTCTGTCAGTGGTCTCTACTAGCTCTATTCCAACTTTATTTTTCTACCAGTGACAGGAAAGATCAGACCCCACACCTATGATTTCAGCTTGTTGTTCTAAATATCCTTTTAGGTTAGCATCTGCTGTCATCCACAAGTGTTGCCCTTTCTGTGATTGTAGAGAAGGTGAAAGGAGGACATAACCCTGTGTATGTTCTACTGCAGTTTTAAAGAATGTCCGCTAGTATCTAAGCCGAAATTCTGTGCAGGAGGTGGGCAAGACTGTTCAGCTGTAGACAACTGGTGGGGAGATCCACTGGAGCTGGCTGATTCTCAGGATATTTTGAGTCGGAGACTGGGGAGGCCTTGTGCCAGTAAAAAGGAAGAATTTGTTTCCAAATTTACCATAAAGTACAGCTGCTTGCTTGTATTTCTCTGCCTAAATTGATCGAGCTAGCTTGTAATCACTGTTTTGCTATTTGTATTCTTTTTCTTCCCCTGCTCTGCTTGTTTTACTGCAGGCAGCACATGGATATGCTCCCTACTGTGGCTGTTCATATAGATGCTGTATACTTGCCACAGATTTTTCTTTTCCTCTACCTCTCCCCTCAGTTATCCTCATGAGTCAAGACACTTAGGGGATGAAAATGTAAAAATCAGTCCTTTGTTGTTTCTTTCTCAGTTTCTTTATCATTAAGTTTTTCTTCATAAAGCTCTGTGGTAAGGACCACTTAAATTGTAGTAACATTGAATCAAAAATGGAAAGAAATGGATTCCTGTTTTCATGATGAAACAACCAGCAAAGCAAACAAATGTTTTTTTTAAAAAAATGTTTTGCAAGAATGAAGCATGGGTAACAATTTTTTGTTCTTTTAATCTACCAGTAGCATTTTATGTAATGAAGCACTGTATTAGACGTGTCTCCTTTTTTTATTCAAATTTAAAGGAACAAAGTACATTAAAAATGTAATTTGAAATGGAGCACGTATCTGATACTAACCTATGCAATGTGAAGAAGTTTTTAGTGAATGAATTCTGTATTCCTTAAGTGTATGCTTTTGCTGCTTATTGGCTATTAGTGTAAGCACTATTCTAATATGTCTTATTTCTTTAGGTGGAATTACACATGATACTTTCCAAAAGGAACTTATGTGTTTTGACCCTGACACAGACAAATGGACTCAGAAAGCTCCCATGACAACCGTCAGAGGTCTGCATTGCATGTGTACTGTAGGAGACAAGCTTTATGTTATTGGTGGAAATCACTTTAGAGGAACAAGTGATTATGATGATGTTCTAAGCTGTGAATATTACTCACCAACTCTAGACCAGTGGACTCCAATTGCTGCCATGTTACGTGGGCAAAGTGATGTTGGGGTGGCTGTCTTTGAAAATAAAATCTATGTTGTTGGAGGATATTCTTGGAATAACCGGTGTATGGTGGAAATAGTTCAGAAATATGATCCAGAAAAAGATGAGTGGCATAAAGTATTTGACCTTCCAGAATCACTTGGTGGCATTCGAGCCTGCACTCTTACTGTTTTCCCACCAGAGGACAATACAGGGTCACCGTCTAGAGAATCTCCTCTTTCAGCACCTTAGAAACATCCCTTGACTTACGATGTTGTAGTAACACCTTTGCACTGCATCATGGAGTCTATTATTTTTCTTCAGTAGTTTCTGTTAGGCTTAGCCTACAGCATTTAGTACAATTACTGGAAAAAAAGACTTTGACATTATTTGTGCTGTTTGTCTGGCCTAGAATGTTTGTCAAGTGGTTAACAAAAAAAATGTACTCACACGAGCCAAATGTTTAACAAATGGAAAGATATTGTCTGTAAAATGTATGAATTAGGTACGTTATTAATGTTGTGTATTGGGTGTGAGGTACCTTACAACTTAATTTGGAAGCCCAGTGAGTCACATTTGAAGACTTTGTATTGAACTCATTCTTTCACTAAATTTCATAATTAAAATCCATTTTTCTTTCATTTTTAACTGCAGATTACAAAGGGAGGTAGACTACATCAATGTGAGCTATGACAGAAGGTTGCCAAGGGGCCTGAGCTACCTTCCTCTTTTCACAGAGTATTTTGACATATCTGTTTACCAACCTGATGTTGTGGGTTTGTTCAGAGCATACAAAGTTTCTTAGGCAGAGGGGAGAAATAATTAATTTTAAAATATTAATACTATACAGGAATTGGACCTTGGAGAGGCTGAGAGTTTTTTATAACATGATGAATGTTTTTCCTGAGTCAGATGAGTGATGCTTCAAACACAAGATTTAAAATATTTGGGTATTTTTAATTCATGTCTTTTCAGGAGTTGGCTTCTGCCAATGGGAGCTTCCTCCATGGGAGCACATACTATATCAAATGGGAATTCAGTGCAGTTGTATATTCTGTTGTACACCTGTACTGAATATAGTTAGATAAGGGCTAGAAACATTAACTTAAGCCACTGAATTTGACTGAAATTTTCCATCAGTTTAAATTTAATCTTTTTCTCCTTTGCTGTTGAGATAACTTGCATAACGTGTCCTCTGTATAGTCTCAGTTAATAAGGTTATTTAGCACAAAGTGCAGCTTCAGCAGGAGAGCTGCTTTTGCTCAGTGAACTTGGACTACCACATTTTACCTTCTTTTGTTCAATAAAACTTTTAACTGCAGTTATTCAGTCTAAGCTACCTCATTAATGTATTTGGTTTTCTTTCTCTGCCTCACTGTATCTAGGATACGCGTTACGTATATCTGTGTGGGTAGATTAATTTGCTAGGAAACCAATGCAGAAATGATCATGAATGGGTATTGTTGACCTACTTTCAAGAAACTATTTTGTCCTGATGTGTCCATTTTATTGTTAAGGACTAGAGAAAAACAAAACACAAAAAACTGTCTTAATTCTTTTCAAGGAGAACGACTGCCTATCTATGCAGCAGTGCAAATTTTACAGAAATCTTTTATCTGCTCCAAAACACAGCACACTGCTGACAAACTGTAGCTCTGTGTGCTTATATAAGGCTAATACCATCATGATTGTCCTAAACTTCCCTTTGTGTTACAAGTGTTTTTCCTAACAAACATGGTTATAGAGGAAAATTGTTTAAATCAGCTTATTTTATTGTGCTACCTATTACCAATAACCACATGAAGCTTAATAGACTTACTGGGAGCATGCTGTTTGTGTTTTGTCCCTGCTTGATGAACCAAGCAGCAGTATTATTATGGTGTCAGTTTTGGAAATACTGATATTTATTCTTTATCTAGTGTACCAGTTCTGATCACTACCAAAACATATGCATAAGCTCTAGGTTTAGTAACTACTTTGCTTAAAATTGAAAGCAATTCCTTCTCTTAAGAAAAAAAAAATCTTAATTCTGTGTAGCTGTGCAAGACCATTGCAGGTGGAAGTGTTACACCAGTGGATGGATGTTCTTGGAGAATAGCCAGTCAAGATGAAAAGACCTGTCACCTTAAGAATACTTTAGATGCTGTGCAAAGTGCTAGATAGGAAAATGTTGCTCTGTCGCTTAAGTATGCAAGTCATGTAAGTATGTGTTACATGCTACTGATTTTTTTTCCAAGTCAGATACCGGGTTTTAGAGACTGTTTGACTTTAAATCCTCTGAAATCCATATTCCAACTTGTTCTATTTTATTAAACAGTAAAGTAGTTGAAGTAGTTGCAACTCCTCTTGGATAATGTACAGTGTGCTGTCTGTATGCTGGGGATGAGGAGATGTACTCTTTAGAATTGGAGAATACCAGTGAAGATACCCGTTATGAAGAAGCTTTGGGTGGTTTCTCTCCATTAAGAGGTGGCTAGAGGTCAGGACATCAAAGTTCTGTCTGAGCCTTGAGAATAACCCAGGAGCTGGTTTCTACATCTCTATATTGCTGCAATGTAGAGATTTATTTTTATTTTTTTAGTGATGCATTATCTATTCTACTTAAAACAGAGGAATTTTTTGTACATCATTTTGTCATCACTATTGGACACAGCATAGATTAAATGTAGTGCTTCAATAAAATCTTTAATCTTTGAGTATTTTTATATCTCCCTCTGGATTAAAGTGTTCATGACATTAGTTAACATACTCATCAGGTGTGAAAAGCAAACATCAAAGATTTGCCAGAGACTGCAAAATGTTTTCTTCTGTAATGCAGTATGAAATGACTTTGCCCATTACATCTTTCTTAACCATACCATAACAAACCTTTTGTCTCTGAATCCAGAGGTGCAGGTGTGCGTATAGCTGTAGCGTATGTTGTCTCCAAATTCAGTAAAGCTGTTTTTATGAAGAGTAAGCCCACCGTAGCATTTAGTGCCAGCAATGCCCAGATAATCAGCAGCCCCTTCTTTTCTCATAGACCTTGAATACTTGTATTTTGTAGTTTTAGTACCTAAATTAGAAAAGCATCTGGATAAAAAGCAATTAGTAGCTATTTGATGTGAATGTGAGTAAGACTACCTCAATGTGCTGTGGCTGGGAGAACCACTGGAGCTGTCTACCCTGTCTTTATTATGTCAGATCCACATTGCAATCTCATTACAATCTTGGAATTCATTTGGACTTTTTTTTTGGTTCCCAATTAGCAGCAAATGCCAGAAGTGCTCTCTTCCATCCACAGCTCCTCAAAAGATCTGGTTGATATTCTTGCAAAGAAACACAGTACTTTGAACAACTCAAGACAGTCAAGATGGCATTTCCCCTGTGTAATGTATTGAAACAAGTGATGGGAAGAGAAAACAGAAAACCCAAGGAAAGCCTACAGAGCAGTTTCTTTGCAAAGTTCACTCTGTTATTACTACTTAATTTCCAGCTGATAATTACTGCATCTTTGCATTGGTGTCTGACTGCTGACTGCCAGTTTTTTTTTGTTTGTTTGTTTATTTCTTTTGTTTTGTAGCTAGGATTTTTTTCTCCTAACCTGAATTGATAAAGCTGAAGCTTTCCTCCCTTGGTGTGAGGACCACATCACAAGAAATAGTCTGCTGGCATAATATTTTTTGATAAATGTAATCACAATGTAGCTTGTGTGTACTTGGGAATCAGTTATATAAGCAGGTTTAACCTAGTAAAAAGGTGCATACTTGTTGAAGGAGTAATGCCTCTCCCATTTTCTAATTGCCTTCACCTTATGTAGCATTTTAGTCTCTGTGTAGTAATAGATCATCCAGAGATCTGAAGAGTAAGGCTTTCTTATGTAGCATTTTACGATTTCCATGCTCTGTGTAGGTGTTACTTGCATGGTATGTGTAACTTCTCAGATTTCTGTATGTGCGCATTTTAGTTAAGCCAAAATGTGAATGATTATTCCTTTGCATGCAGATAAGGCCAGAGAAGCTTTAACATGCAGAGTTATGTACACTTTGCTTAATAATGAAGTTCTTTGGTCCCATTACTGTTGCAGGATCTTTGACAGCTGAGAAAAAGCAGTCACAGTTTTGAAAACAAATGAGGGAACTGGATGACTTCACTGACTGGTGTTGGCTCATAGGTTCTAGTCTTTGTCTCTGAACGTTTCTCAGCCTGTAGGCTCTATCTTTTGCTGTCCAGCTCTGGTGGGCTTGCTATTTACCTATTCAGGGTAAAACACAATGGCATTTGTTCCACAACATATCTTACCCATTAAAACAACATGGCAAGTTTTTATCAGGAATTCCAATAATGGTAGGACAGGCAGGAGTTTTCCAGAGTTGCTTTGTGACCAAGCAGTTTGTAGACAAAAGCCCAGATAACCTGGGAGTAGTGCTAAGCAGGACCCCTACGTGGCTGACATTCCAGAAAGGATAATATGGAATGGGGATTTCCTCTTCCTGTGTGTATTATTTATGATCTTAAATGTTTTTTTCTTCATCTTTGAGAGTATTTATTGCTGCTGCTTGGGTTTTTCACTTTATTCATTGAGTAATGGTTCTGTGAACTTTGTGCAGGAGTGAGAGGTTCCATTCCTTACAAGCTACATGCCATCAGACGATCCACATAAGCATGAAAAAGTTTTCTATTCAGGGCTCTGTTTCTTATCCATTTTGAAGTATTCAGTTTGCAATGTGAAAAAAATCTCGGATTAAAATGTTTGGGACTGGAAACACACAAAGCTAGTTTGAGGACTAAAACTCTAATTGTAGGCAAAGAAATGCATTTTTTTTTTTTTTTTTTAGAGTTGGCATGGTTCAGAGGTTTATTTTGGGCAATGAACACTCTCAGGCTGTCTGGAATTATTTTAAATAATTTTAGGTTGGCTTAGGTGAACTAGAACTCGTTCATACCTGTTTGCACTCTTGGCTGGGCTATATCGCTATGTGGGCCAGAGGGTGTTCTCCCTTAACTGCAGCATTCTGCACTAGCTGGGATCTTTTATTTCTGAGCAAGTGTAAAAGAACCTATCCCATCTTCCATACTAGCTGTTGGTTGATTTCAGGTAAAAACAAAGAACTTGCTTGGCCATTGCTTCTGCCTTTCTCTCTTCTGTGCCCATATGAAAATTTTAGGCAGGAGGTTCAGAACTTCATCATTCTTTCAAGACCTCAGTGGAGAAGCAAGCTTATTTACACTCAGCTGTCTGCACAACATGGTAGCAAAAAACTGACAGAACATTTCAGACTTTAAATGCTAACTCTCAGAACAGTATGAAAGAGTTATGGAAAAACTTAAAACCGGTCCATGTTAATGTGTTCCCAGTTAGTGTTCCAAAATGCTTGGCCTTTGTTACCTTAACAGCTTTGTCTTTACTTCCCTTGTTAAACATTTCTAAAAATAATAATAATAATAAAAAGCTTTCTATTTTCATTTCATTGCATGTAACCTCTTAGAAGTGTGGAAATAATTTTCCTTACATATTTTATCCACAAAAATAAACACCACTGATCACTTGAATCCACTTCCCATGTTTCTGATGTAGTGCATGTCAGTCTACTGTTCCAGACTTCTCATAACCACTGCACTTTTCACCACTGGCTTTTGACAGCTTTCCGTATCATTACAAAGTCATGCAACTCCTGCTAATGGGTGCAGGGTTCCTATGCTGCTGCATCATTACATGCGGTAAAGATGGGTCCTCCCTTTTCTTAGCAACAGAATACATGTGTAAAAAAGAACTGTTGCTGTGGGGAACAGATCTACGCTGGATCAGACGTTTAAATGCAAATTATTGCAGCCTGTGCTTTCTAACTTCGGTTTTGAGCATTTTAGTCTTTCAGATAATTCTGCAAATAATGCCTGTGTAGTTCTTTTTTTTTTTAAAAAAAAAATGTATATGCCTTGCTAATAGGTGGGTAGAGCAAGGGCTTGTGAGGTTTACTCAGTCTCTTCCTGTAAGGCTCCCTTTTTGCCCACAAAGACTTGCTGAGAGTAATGCTCTCCCAGCTTCAAAGGAACAAGACCCTGTGTTAGGGACAGGAAAACTGAACTTGGAAGGAAAATCAAAGCAGCTTCTTAATTGCAGTTAAGAAAGAAAAGTCAACATCTGAATTTGAAAGCCCATCTTTCTAGAAAGAAAAGGGAGAGTTGTTCTCCTTTAGACGTGTTCAGGATATTAGCAATGAAAAGATTGTTGCTGTAGCTAAAGACAAGTAAATCCCTATGTCTGTCTGTGTAAAAGACAGATTGTTTCTGCTGATATGCTACACTATTAACACTTGACAGTATTTGTGATGTCTCAAGTATAACAAATGCCTCACTTTTCTGCAGGGATCACATGGATGAAGCTCTAGTCCCTATGAGCCAGTTTTCTTTATAGTCAATTTTGAATACCATTTTAAAGTTATATAGAAAATAAGGGGAGATGTACATCTTTTGTAACCATTTTTTAAAGCCAGTTTCTGTTACTACTACTCTAACATTGCATTTAGGTGAACCTTTCAAAGGCAAGATGAAAGGTCAGATCTTGGTTCATCATTCAGTTTTTTTTTTGAGGGCATTGCTGCTTTTTGGTTTTGCTGTGGAGAGTTTTAAGGAAAGGATATTTCGTCCTGTGGCAAGAAGAAATGAAGGAAACATCAGATGCCAACTGGATTATAGTATATGCTGTCAGCAGCTCTGCAATTTGAGACAATTTTATGATTTACAATCCTGTCAAATTTATCTTGTATAATAACCCACAAAGTTTCTATTTGGCCTGCAGTGACACAGTGCTGGGAAAGTAAAAAATCAAACATTTTTGCATTATTCCCAGAGCAGTGGCTTTTGTCATATGCGGTGGAATAACAATGCACACTTGTCTGCACTGAGGCAGCAAGGCTTAAATCCCAGCCCTGTGCACCTGCCTTGAGGACAGATCTCAGTGGGAACAGCTGCATAATGCCAGTGACCATTGTGCCTCTTCCTCAGGTGAGACTTCAGCCTCAGCCCTGGAAAACTGGAGGTCACTGGTGGGACAGGGAGTGTAGGATGCCACAGTGCCTTTGGCACTTTCCAAGCAGGGATGAGCAGGGCTCATGCTATGTCTCTTATGAAGAGGGGGAAGCCCTGGAAATCTCTTCATCCAACGGGAACAGGAATAAAGAAAGATTTTATTTATTAATCTTTGATAGTTCATAGGAATTATTTGAATCTTGGCCCTCCAAAATGTAGGGTGAACTTTAGGTGTAGTGATTGCATGTAGAGGTCATTGTTAGAGGATTTCTAGAAAAAAAACACTCTGTTTTTGCACTTTACAACCCCTGATTTTGGAGGGGGTTAATTTATTTTCCTATTTTCTGCCCAGTCCTTAAATATTTCACATGCATTTTGTCTTATTCCAGGCATGCTGGGGCATGCAGAGGCTAAGCAATTAGGAATGTGACTGTGCTGTGACCTCCTCGTATCACCAAGCATATGTCCTGTTCTTAGTGTTGATGACAGGAAAAAAAGCTGCAGCCCTCCTTGCTCTCCCCCTCATTTTCTCTCCAAAGAAAGTCTATCCTATTTGTAAATGTACTTTTTCATTGGATGGGGCATTAGATCTGAGAGCTCTAACTAGAGCTCCTAATTTTGTTCTGCCTATTCCAAATCAAGATGAAGTTTTTAGTCTTAACACCACGTGGCATGAGAAGCTATGTTGTTTGATAAACAGCTGCATCCTGCAGCTTAGGGTTACTCCAGAAAATGCAGTTCTTAAGGAATCACATTTCGCTTTCCTATTCCATATTCATACTTGTATCAATAGGGACTTTCCAAAATGTGGATAATTTGATAGAGATGATGTGTGTCATATGGTCTCTGGACTGAAAGGAAGTGAAATAGTTACAATTTTGAACAGTTCTTGAATTGGTGCAAGTAACCAAGTAACTGGGTTCATTGCAGGAGTAACTGAGAGAAGGTCTGATGTGGTACAGACTAAATGCCTAATGCGGTTCAAGATGCCCTTCCTGTCTCTGAGACATCACTCTTGTGCATGGGAGGCAGTTGCAACCCAGCTAGGCTTCAGCTGTGTTGAAACAGCACTGCCATGCAAGGGGTGTGAGGATTTCCATGCCTTCCAGAGGAGTAACAAAAAATCCTGCTCAAAAAGTGTGGTGGCATCTCAGCTAGCTATGCTTTGAGCCAAGAGTTGTTCTTCCCCTCTTTATTTTTTTGTTTTGCTTTGAGAAAATAAGGCATGCAATGTCAAGACCATACTAATTGAGACCCCGTGCTTCTGGATTTGCTAACGCTTGAGATACTCATTTGGGTTTATTACATGATTTCTTTGTTTTTCCTATTCCTTTTTGCTACCCTTTTGCTTGTAAAAATAAGCAGTTGACCTTACATATGACATCTCAGAATATTGGAGGGGAGTGTTTCACCACAGGCACCTCTGCTCCTGCAGATCAGAGCAGTTGTGGCAGCCTGCGGTACCTGTGGCACAGGTTCCTGTTACCATGGCACTGCAGATGTGGCATCAAGGAGAAGGTCACCAGTGCACAAGCTGAACTGCAGTAATTATTTTAGTAACTCTGCTAGCAGTAGTGGAATTGAACTGAAAGTGTTTCTGACTGAAAGAGTCAAGCTACAAAAAGCTGTCTACTTCTTCTCTATCATTCATAAGCAACTGGTTTCCTCCTAAATGCAGTCAATTTTGAAACCTCACCTTGTGTGGAGTGGTAGGAGTTAACGTATGTCTCTAGTTTCAGAAGAATACTTTGACGCTCGGAAGTATGTTGAAGCGTGCAAAGAAGCTTGCAGTCCTGTTGCGTGTCTTCTGCTGTGCTGCCTGCTCTGTATTCAGGCTGGCTTGTCTTGCTAATCACACCACATCTGTCAGCTGTCTGTGGGTAGAAACAAATTGTAAACAAGCTGTCAAGGTGGAGTAGGATAATTGTTTAAAAAAAGGGGGGGGAGGATGACAAAAAATCAGACCACCTTGAATGGCTAAATAGAAAAATTGAGTGACTAAATAGGAACTAAATGTTCTTTTTCTTCTACTTTTAGTGCTTGTTCCATCACAGATGATGGCTTCTATTTCAGCATGTGGTTGTAAAAAGATTCACCACACTGGGCAAATGTATGGCAATGCCAGCCCTGCTCCTCCTTGTTGCCTGTAGGAAATGTTTTACCACTTCCAAGCAATCTCCCTCCCGTCTTTGCTTTCCATCATTAAGACACTGCAGAGGTACAGTAGTTTACAGTGACAACTTGTTCTTAGGAAATGCACATGAGCCATTTTACCAGCAGTGTTTGTGCTGTTCAGACCTTTCAAACTGCCTGACACCTTTGTGCTTCATTTACCAGGTCTGAATAATAGGACTCTAGTAATGCAATCACATACAATGTAAGGCCAAATATATTCTTCAACCACACGAAGAAGCTTTATAGTTCACTTGCTCAATAAAAGTAACTTTGGTAACTTGTTAGAATGTGTCATCAGTAATCAGGTACTCATATCTGAGTAACTTGATAAACATGAAGGATGTAACAAGGAAACTCCTTTCCCTCAGTTGAAAAAGGTGTCATTTTCCTTCCATCCCTAGTGAATGGTATGGTACAATTTGAGATGTTTTTTTGTGGGGATATTATATCAGATCTACATGTCTTGAAAAGCTATTTCAAGTAATATAGGGCTCAGAAAAAAAAAATCTGGAGTGTATTCCTTGCATTACAACAGGCATTGGGTAGTATGAGTTTTGTTTGTGGCTGAGCAGTGAAGGAACTCCTTTTTTTTCTAAATCAAAACACTATGATAAAATTACTGGTAAAATGAGAGAGTTTTTATGAAAACTACCATGATTTTAAAGGAACCTCAGTAAAAGTATTGCTTACCTTTTGGCCCGTTTGATGGATTCCTATAATTTTACTGCTTAAAGAAAGTGGTGAAGCCTGTGGAAGCACTCAGTGCTTGCCATGTTGCAAGGTTGCCTTTGTACCCTATAGCTTCAACTCTCTCCTGTAGCTCAGCTCTCCTCCAGCACAGGGAGCATCCTATTTGCCGTATGGGTTGCTGCTGGTGTGCTCAGCATTGTCTCTCACAGCCTCCATGTCTGCCTGTTAGAGGGGCCAGGTTCAGCATCAATCCACCTGGCAGCATTGGGCTGCTTCAGTTGTTGCTTGCTGCTCCTTGCTCAGCCGTGCTATTTGAATGGGTGATCTCCAAACTGGCTGCCCTTTGGGAACTGTGAAAATTACTCTGGTCACTTCATTTCCACAATACAGAAACTAAATGAAGCAGAGAAGGCAAACAAGCTCTTGCATGCAAAGAGGTTTTTGCTGTCGAACCAGATCCCTGGAGAGGTGTAGTGCCAGATAAAATTTGAAAGTCTGGCCTTCTTTTTTTTTTTTTTTTTTTTTTTTTTTTTTTTTTGTGTGTGTGTGCTTTTGTGTTTTGTTTTTGTTGTTGTTGCTGTTGTTGTTTTGTTGGTGGTGGTTTTTTTATGTTTGTTTTTTACCCCCAAAGCACTGCCATGCATTTCAAGAAGCATCATTACATCTCTTCACTGATGGGTAGTCTGTTATGACAATAAAAATAAACCTGTGGCTGTGATTGGTTTTGTCTTCCTGATGTTATTTTTCATGGTAACTAGCTGTTTTCTCGCTTGCCCATACATCATCTGAACAAACAAATAGGTTTTGTTGCTGGTAAATATGAGGGAACAGAACTTGAGAGATGGGACAGGCAGGTACTGCTTTATGCAACAGTCAAGCCCCAGCCATTCCGTAACAGTGGGGTGACCAGACCAGCATACTTCACAGGAGGTACTCGGTATAGTCATAAGAATTTCCCTTTGATGCTTTAAAATTTCTGTAAAATATATCCTTTTGCAAATTTAGACTAATGTGAAAGGACTTTGTAGTGCTTGTGCTGCTTCCCACAGAGTGCAGTATTTCTGCAGGGATGATGTGAAAGACCCACTTTGGGGAAATCCAACCAGTAACTGCCTGTAGATCAGAGGCCAAGTTCTTGTAATGGAGAAACATTAGAAAGCTGCGACTTCAGCCAAAATGAGCCTGGTGTAGAACTGGAGCGCTTTGTGTTGTTTCCAGCTGGCAGGTACCCCTGCCAGGTCAGTATGGCTTGTGTCAAGGACATCTAAGAGGTGCCACAAGTAATGAAAGGATGCAGCTGTGGGTACAACATATGCTTTGAGCACAATGAGTTATATGGTATAACTTAAACATGCATGAGATTATTGCTATCTTTTTCACATAGTGGGCTGGGGATTTTAGGTTTTGGTATTTTTCAAAAGTAAGTATCACTTTGACTATTTTTACCACTCAGAAAGGCATAAAGCCATCATTTAATTTCTTCTATGTATTTTCCACGTATATTACTCTGTGCTGTTCCATTAGATAAGACTAACAATGATTTGCTAATGAGAATCACTGTATTCCTGGAGACATACCAAGAGTATTTTTAACAAGAGGATAAACTAACGAGACCACCACCAGGAGACATGGTCACATGAAATATTGCTATTAATTTAGACATTTTGCAAAGATTAGACATTGTAAAATGAGTACTCTTTCCAAGTAGGATAAGTATCACTGAAATTATATTTAATTGTCCACTCTAGACTTTTATGTCATTTAGTATGTCTAGCCATGCTATTAGTGACTTATGTAAGGAAAAGCCTGCTGTGACCTTACAATACACAAACCTCTAGACAAGACCCTCTCCATCCTTTAAGGACAGTCTGTTGTGCAAGAATAAAGGCTTAGCATAAAAGAAAATTACTTTTAGCTGAACTGACGGGGTGTGAGGGGGTGGAGGTGAGGTGGAAGCCTATTTCTACGTGTAAAAGAGCCCTTGAGGCTGATGGTCTTGGAGTGGCTGGATGGGTCTGATGGCATGGGGCCCCTTGAGCTCTGCATCTAACCTACTTTTGAGAAAGCTGTGAAGCTGCCATTGTGGAAACAGACCTGCTCTCAGGCTAGGAGGTCTCGGAAAGAGTACTGATGGGAATTAAAATGCTTCCTTTAAAATAATTAAACCTCAAGCTTTAGGAGTAACTGCAAAATGGGTTAATTCCCAATTGGAGTTGCCTCTCAGTTGCGTGACCTCTTGAGAGCTGATCTGCAGAACTTCCCCCAAACTGCACTAAATGAACTTGTGATGGCTTTTCTCCTCCAGCAGGATTAAAACTGCTGTCCCCAAATAAAAGCTGTCTTGTTCACATAACAAGTGTAGCAAGTAGCAAGACTCACTTATGTGGGAAAGCATGCTGATCAGATGACTCATCACCCTGGTTCGTGAAAATGATCCCTGAGGCCTGCTTACAAATGCTAAGCAATGACCAGTGTACCCATCTGAAGCAAAATGAGCACCTGAACCCTGAGGCGCATCGCACAGCATGCCTGAGTGAGACCTCGGGGTCACAGCTGGTCCCTGAGCAAAAGGCTTTGCCCTGTGTCCCTGTCCCTGGGGGGAGATGCTGCAATGAAAGCTGTTCCCCAGACTGTTATGTTTTCCAGCTCTCATCTGTGTGGGTAACATCTGTGAATGTTTACAGGAGTTGCTGTTGGCCAGCACTGTAACAGCAGCACCCACTCAGTAACAATTTGCAGCCTGCAGCTGCCCAGCTTACGTGCATGGGGGCCTCAGCCTGCATGCGCTTGCATGTGGACGTCTCCAACAGCAGCTCCATGTCCATGAGCTTGTGTGTGCAGTGAGCTCCATGTACACAGTGAATCCCACGTGTGTCCCTGTCACCCTTCCCTGACAATGGCAGGGACCGTGAGCATTTTGCATGAGCAGAAAACCCTTGTCCTTTTATGCTGTGGAAGAGCCTGGTCTGGTATCTGTTTCTCTGCAGACAGTTTAGCTGCTCAAAATGGGATGCATGTGTCTGGGGTGCTTGTGCCCTGCTGCTTGTCTTCACCTGCATCTCACCTGAGTTATAGCCAATGTGCCCTTCTGCTGCAGAAAAATTCCCTTTTCCACTGGGCAGCAGCTGGCAGGCTGGCTGCCCTGTCTGTGGGGGGAGCAAGAGCCCAGTGTCCACCTGGGGCTGGGAGCAGGAACAGAACAGTGAGAGGGCATCCCTAGCATGGCTCACTCAAGGCAGCAAGCCTGCAGCTGCGGTCATGAGGTGCACAAGCGAAGGGAGCAAAGTCGCTGGGAGCACAAGTTATAAATATCACAGAATCACAGAATGGTTGAAGTTGGAAAGGATCTCTAGAGGTCCAACAGAAAGGATCTCATGTGGTCCAACAGGTAAACTCAATATTTTTTGAAGGACAAAGTTTGCTTTATGTAATTGCTGGTAAGTAGCAGCACTGTGTTAGTTCCTTGTGTCTGACTAGAGGCAGACCTGTTCTCTCTGGCTGGTTACCTGGATAAAGCATGGAGCTTCAGCAAGAAAGAACAATGAAAACACCTGTAATGCCCAAGATGCTCTCTGCAAAGCCTCGTGGATGCATGCTACAACAAGAAAATTCCAGCAATCCTCCAGCTCAAGAAGTACTGATAGGATCACCCTGCAGAAACTGCTGTTGTCATTCATCCATCATCTGATAGCATTTTACTAAGAAAATACTAATTCTCCTCCTCCAGGTGAGGAGCCCAGAGCATGTGAGAGGGGGTGGGTGAGCAGGGTCACCAGCAGCCTCAAGGGGAGCTGACCTGGCCACAGGGCTCAGCACAGCTTGGGAAGATTGAGTCTGTTTTGACTGGGAAAGGAATTACAAGACATACTGGAGGTCTAAAAACATGAAGGAAAAGGGAATACAGCAACAGGAGCAAGGGGGCATTCAGAGAGAGGTGAAGTTGTGCAGGGAGAGAAGAGACTTTTGTATTGCTCCAATTAGGCATCGTGTTCATGGGTGTGCGCTGCCTCTGTCCAGGGATGCTCCCTGTCTGGCACAGCACCAGCTCCCAGGTCATGTTTCAGAGGGTGCTGATGATGTGGGATTGCTGATAGTCATGTCAGCAGTGCTTGGGAAGGTGGCAGCTGTGCTCAGTCACAGGGGCACAGAGGACTGGCTGTGGTCCCAGTATATGACTGGGAGCGGAGCTCCCCGGTTCCTTTGAGTCTTTGCATTTGCTGGGGTTGTGACTGCCAAAATCCATGTCATAATGAGACTGTCATACAGAACAAAAGTGGTATTAAATAAAATTAATAGCTTTCTAAATCCATGTAAGAAGTAAAGATTACTTCTTACATGCAGCATAGCACCCCTAGAACTGTAATTTCCAATTTTGTCTTCACTGGCTGGCCACAAATATGAATTCATTCAAATAGCAAGCAATAAGTTGTTAATTTAACAAACAAACAAAAAAAACCTACTACTAGCTTCTTAAATTAAATACAAACCTATAACAAGGCTCCTTCAGAATGTCCTTACACTTTCTCCTTGACAATTCTCTGCAGTAATAAAACAAAATGCTATCAGGTGTCTGGCAAAGTGCTAAAGCAGTATCCCCTCACAGCAGGATAGAATTGTGCTGATTTTTATAATGTTTTTGTTTTCTGAATAAAGTTGAAAATTTCAATTTGACTTCTTGCTTGTGCTGCAGGTGTTTTACCCAGGGTGGCTTGAGCCAGGAACAGCTGAAACTGCTTGCACAAGGAGGTGGGTTCCAGGCGTGGCCTGGGCTGAATGTCATCCTTCTTCAGCCACAAAGGCTATACTTAGCAGCAAGGTATTGAGGCTTGCCTATCAAATTTTAAATAGAGCTCTGGTTTTTAAAGGCCTTTCTCTAATGAAGTATCCGATCATGCTCCATAATTAAAGATCGCAGTCCAGGCGTCTCTGCCTGCAGAGGGGGAAGGCAGCCCCGTGCGCCTCTACTCACTCCTCTCTTATCATCCTGCCTTGGCAGGGAGACTTCAGAGACCTGTCACAAAGGAGAAAAGGACAGAAGCAAATTAAGATTTAGGAATTTCTTCTGGGACTTTTCTTGGCAAAAGAAGTTCTTTAATTGGTTTTCTATTCTGCAGCAGCCAAAGGTCTTTAATTAGGTTTTACATCTTTCTCTGCTATTGCTTTCCTTTTCTATGTTCACCCACTGTGATTTGGGCTTCTTTAAACAGATAATAATTTAACATTTGTCTTTGTTTAAAAAAAAATCAAGGTGCTGACTGATTTCATGTAGTCACTAAAAATAGCAAATGAATTGTTGAAACTTAAACCTGTTAAAGACAGTATTATAGTCTGATGGATTTAGCTATTATATTTAGATTGTCTGATAAATAAAGTATTAAAGGCCTCTGAGCTTTATTCTTTTGTTTTGTTTTGTTTGTTTTGTTTTCCTTGTGTTCTTTAATTAGTGAACTGTCTTTAAAGTTTTCAGTTGGAGCTTGTAATACCCACTCACTTTCCCAATTCATTTTTTTTAATAACTTTACAAATAGCCTACCTTGAAAAGCTCTGCTGTGGCATTGACAGCTTACTGAGTTAATTTTGGCACATGTGAAACTCAGATGCCATCCAACCTCATTGATCTCACAGCCTTTTCTTCTGGTCAATGGAAGCAGGATCCCACCTGTATGGCCAGGAGAGGTCTGTGAAGGAACCTTTCTTTAAAAAAAATAAAAAGCTTCTATAATATTTATTTATTTATTTAATGCAACCCCAACTCTACAGAACAATGATAGATCAGTCCAACAGATGCTGGCTTTGGTCCAGTCAGGCCAGCAGATGACCACCAATATTCATTCTCTGTATCTCATGCCTGGGGCAATGCAGCCTTTGGGAAGTAGGATGTGAGCCCTGACACCTTTCAGAGTCAATGAAAACAGTCCTTCTGTCTCAGGAAGATTTGGAGTTGAACCAAAATTGCTTCAGTACTCTGGTAATAGTCCACGTGGTGGATTATTATTCATGTCCAGACAGTAGACTTGTTAAAAACAAACAAAAGAAATGAGGAGTCATGCTGTCATTCACCTTAACTGTCAAAAAAACCAAACACTTAGGACTAAATTAGTTCCTGAGTATTTCCATTTTCTTAATTGGAATTACTAAGATTGAGGCAGCTGCCAGCACCTCTCTGGTGCCAGCCACAAATGTCGGTCGCTGATGCTGTTTTCTTCCCAACAACCAGCGGTGCCATTTTGGTAACTCTTCCAGTCCCCCCTGCTTGTACAAAACCATAGGGACCTCGGGCTGTGGGTCCCCTGTGCTGCACCTGTATCCCTGGTATCTGTGCAGTTCCAAGCTGTGCAAGGCAGGAGGTTAATCCTGATTATGATAAGGATTTATGCTAATAAATAAATTATAATATAAGGGCTTTATCCAGGGGAAGGGAAAAACCTAAATGTGTGGTCAACTCACATTAGTTGCACCATTTAAAATTATTATTATTATATCTGTATGATGATTATATCTGTATGTGGAGAGGTTGCTGGTTTTGCTGGTAATTACCAGAAAGAAAGCCCCCTTTGCATGAATCTGGGTGCTGTAGGCTCTGAAGGGAGATGCTGCTGGCTTGTGGGGTGGCCAGGTCCTCGTGCATTAACACTAATTGATGCTAAGTTGGATAGTAAATTGCTGTTCGTTAGTCAACAGCTGCAGCCATACAGTTTGTTCCAGCCTCTCCCTGGGTTCTGTTCCCTGTGCTCTCTGCTGGGTTTTCTTTCAAGACATCCCTAGCTCAGTGCTGCTCCCTGCTTTGGGGGCAGACCTGTGTCCCTGATGCTGCCCCAAGCCTCTCCCTTGGGACTGCTCTGAAGTTCAACATAATTAGCTGGACAGGTAGATTTCCTCAGACAAAGTTAACAAATTCAGTGCACTGAGAAAACAGGGAGTTTTGCTTTCTATACTGGGAAGTAGTTCTAAAGAGTGGATGCTCAGCAAAATCTGTTGCTCAATGATGACTCTACAGCTGGTCCAAAATAACAGTAATTTTTTCCATAGATATTTATAAAACTTTCTTTGTGCTTAAGATTCCTTTGGAAATACTTCTATTAATTTCTGTTTATGTGTGTATTTTTTTCTTTTGGCCTTCTTTGAAGATAATAATGTTTTCAGTTTAAAAGTTCAATGTGAGAGAGTGAAAAATGTCACTTTTTTTTTTTTTTTTTTTTTTTTCTCTATGTGAACTGCAGTTTCTGATGAGCAGGCCCCCTCTATCAGATGTGTGCATCAGTGAGAGGGGCTGGGTGGCTCTGCCTGCCCATGGAGGAGCTGGTGGTACCAGTTGCCCAGGCAAGCTTGCACCTGAGATTTGTTTCTTGACCCAGAGCTTATTGGGGTGCAGAGATGTCGCAGCTCTTAATATGCCACTGTTTGTCTCAGCAGACACCATCAGGTAAATGGAGTGTGAAGGCGTAATGACTCTGGCATAAATGGAAGAACATTAAAATTAATGCAGTTTGTTGATGTAATTGGTATCTCGTTAGAGTGAGTGCTCAGCTTGCCTCACCGCAGTGCCACGGTCTGGAAGCTGCCCTGGCCAAGGCTTCCCGGTGTTGGTTCCCAGGGCTGGCAGACTCAGCCCTGGGGTGCCTGTCCTGGCACCCAGCCCTCCTGCCACTCACGCTCCCCTGCACCTCGCTATCCCTGGCTGAGCTGAGGAAATCCTCCAACCATTGCAGCTGGCTCTGCACCAGCTGAGTCTTTGCTGGTACTTGCGACGGAGTAGAGCCCTTGCAGACACAAGCTTCAGCAGCTGGAGTTATAAAATGCCTTTTTTCCTCCACTGCTTCATTATTTAGACATGAAGTTTTCTCAGGGGCAAATAGGAGCAGCTCATGCTCTGTGTCCTTGCACAGAGGAGTTCAAATACCATCTGGGCCCCCAGGCTGAGCACAGCACAGGCAGCAGAGATAAGCCAGTGATACACCAACTGCGCTGGGCAGGTTAGCATGGCATCCATGTGGATAATAAATGCTAAGTCACGTGCTTTGCAGGCACTTCAGAAGCAATACTGATGGCTGTTCAAGAGGGATGATATTGGTGGAGTGGCTTTTGATTTGTTCCTGGCCCAAATGTCTATCCTCTTCAGCATGGTGGTAGAAATTGCTTCATTATAAACTATTTCACAGCAGCAGACCTCAAAAGTTTCTGAATTAGAAGCAAGTTGCATCATCAATTACAACTTTTTCAGATCTCCATTCTTTAGGAGATGGAATGTTTTTTTATTGCCTCCCTTCCCAGGGGTATGGGACAGTAATTACCAGCCTAATGCAGGGCAGAGGCGAGCCGTGTCTCCTTGCAGTATGCTCTGCTCTTTAGTGCTATTAGTCTCTCTGATATCACCACCTTTTCTCTGGCTCTCAGGCTGACCATTTTGACATTTAAAAATAAAAATGCAAGTCCTAATTGTACAGTGCAGTTCTACACAGGTTTAATCTTACATCTTGCACTGTAAAACAACTACTGCCTTGAATGTGAGTCTGACATGCTCCTTGAACATCACAACTGCTTCTTGGACTGGTGGACCTTAACAGACATCATGAACAGGATTGCCCCTCTGAGAAGTCCCCTGCCAGCACAGCCAGCTTGCAAGCCCCACAGAGCTGGTTCCTGCTGTTAATTCCCAACTGCTTCACCTCAGAGCACAGGGAGATTTCACTGACTGCTGCACTCTGGACAGGTGAGGACAAGTGTATTTCCTGGGTCCAACAAAGTAGTTTTCTTACAGGTCAAAACACATTTTATTCTGTTTTCCACTTGTTTTTAACCTGTTGTATTGCAGATGGTTATTATGTTCAGATAGATCAACAGAGATGCTATTCCCCTAATGAGATTTATCACAAATGCCCAGCCTCCCAGGTACTGACAATTAAAAACCGTTCTTTGGATGAAGATAATTGTCCAATATGGGTACATCAATAAAGCAATACAGTGATTAACAAATACTGAAAACATATGGATAAATCTGAAGCTGTCTAATCGGGTATTCTCATGGTGACCAAGCAAATAATAAGGTTAGTCAGAGGACAGATTCATCACCATTGTGAAACCAAATTGTTTTTTATAGGATTGTGTGATTGAAAAGATTCTTACAGGCTGATCTGGCTGGAGGCCAATGAGATATGACTGAAGGTATTTAGGGGACTGCAGCTTCTTTGCTGCATCCTGCAATATACTTAGAGCAAGAATGTTAGTCAATACCTGAAAGCATCCCTTGCTCATATTGCCTGTAATTGTAATTCATCTAATCTCATATGTACATCTCTCAAAGTTTTTAGTTTTTTTGTTTGTTTGTTGTTGTTGTTGTTGTTGTTGTTTTTTTCTCTGCACTGTGGTGGAGAAACAGCAGAAAAATATGCTTTAACAGAAGTTTGCATTGATTCTTGCACCAGAGAACTGCTGAGATGGCGTTGGCTGTGCTCTGCAACCACTGCCAGCCATGGAAAAGCAGTCTGGGCTATTTGGGTGAGGTAGCATGGACCAGGATTATGAAAAAGAAAGCTAACTATAGTCCTACTTTAACATGTCTCCCCACGCAAAACTAACCATTGTGTCTAAGCACCATGAAATTGCAGATTCAGTCTTGAAAGTTTGTTTTGTAATTAGCTACTTTGTATGATGCTGTACCAGGTCCCCTTGGCCCCTAGGGAGCTGGGCTGAGTGCATTTTCCTTTAGAGCTTGTTTCTCTTCTGCACCTCCCTGTTTAAAATGTTCCTGTGTCTAGCCACTTATCTTGTGACCTTTTCCCATGCTTAAATCCATAAGATTTCTTCTCTAACCTCCTGGCACAAACAAGAAGCCTAAAGAAGCATGGCCATGCAGTTTGTCTGATCCCAAACTTCCCCAGTCAGGAACTGGGAGGTGATTTCTGCTATCAACTAGTTCTTGCTGTCATCTCTGCCTCATTTTGTTCATTGCCACATGGTTGCAAGTAGGTTGCTATTGTTTTAGGCTTCTGTTTGGAAGTACCAGTTCGACAGCTAATTATGTATGAAATCAGACTGTTTTTAAAACACTTTGAAGTTTTTACAAGCGTGACTTAGAGTAAGAATAATAAGGAAATAGACGAATATTTCCCCTCACTTTGAAGTTACTAAAACCACATCTAATTACAAAGTGATTAAGACTGAGTCACCACAATTATGTCTCTTCTGAACACAGATTCCAAGCAATATTAATACTCTTAAGTGTAAAATATTTCAGAATTAGGAATGCAGAAGCTGTGAGGTTAGACTGCAGTCTGAATTTTATGCTGAACTCCAAGTTGCCTTTCAGTGAGTGACAGCATTACATAAAACATCAAAGCCATTCTGTGTGCTGCATGGAAAAAAGACCTACCTGCTTAAAAAAGCAAAATCAATGATAGAAGACGTTGCTTAGTTGTCTGTTTCTTCAACTTTTCCTAGTCTTTTTTTAATAATCATTTATTTATAAGCTGCAGAATTAATGCCTGAGCTGCTTTAAAATGAGGGCCCAGGGATACTCCAAGGTTAACAATTGTATTTTTATTTTCTTAGTGTTCTATTTCAGTTATTAAAAGCTATAGCAGCCAGTGATAACAGTTACCCATAACAACAGATAATTGAATAGATTTAATGGAGCCTTGATTTTAAAATACTTGCTTTGAATGACAATGTGCAAAGTTAAATAAATGATGGATGAGCAGTACTAAATGGAACAGAACTCTAATCCACCTTACGTAGTATTAGAGACATTAATATAATTCTAAAATACCTGTAGCTAAAGGCTATGTTATGGTAAAGGAGAACACGGACACCACTTGCAAATGTTATGTTCAGGGTCTGGGCACAGTTTTACATAGAGCAGGAGCCACTGAGCAGCCTAAATTTGGAAGATAAGTGCCAGAACATTTCCTGAGGGACTTGCCCATCCGCCCTCCTGTCCACTGGGCACTCAGTATTACAGCAGCTGTGCATCTGACAATGGCCAGCTTAGGAACATGGATGAGGTTTCTCCAGAAACATTTTTAAAGCCCTTCAGGTGTGAAGAGCTGGGACAAGCCACTCTTTACCCCACTGCCAATGTAAGTAAAGGCTCTCAGTATCATTTTAGAAATGACACAAGGTTGGTGAACTTTGCAGTGCTTCAGAACTATTCTAAAGAGATGCCAGAAGGTCATTTAGGGACTTACAAATATAAGAAATGTTAGTTGATGCTTGCTCCACGTGTACAAGTCCAGTTGAAGGAAGAAGCCTGGTGAGCATTGCTGTTCTCCCACAGACCAGTATAGCTCAGTTTGCAGTGGTGCCTGAGGTGACATACTTGTCCTGGGTTGTTATTCTCATTTCAGGGAACTTGGTTCTGTCTTCTAGATCTGGTAGGAGATATTATAGGAAACCATGCAATCTCTTCAAGTAAGATTTCCTTCCTGGTGTTAGACAGTGGGCCAGTGCTCAGTAGGAACAAATCAGAGCAATTTGCAGAGTATAATGGTTAGATAGTTGTTCCTGTTACATATCAGACCAGAAGAAAATAGTATCAAAATGAGAATATGGTTAATAAAAAGTCACAAGTCTGCCCTGATGTGATTATGCACTGTTAAAATAAAATGAGTGCAAACACTTCTCAACATTTTCAACAGAAAGCCTCAAACAAGCAAAAGTTAGGAGTGAGGCCAGAAATGTTGGAATTGGAGGACTCTAAAAAGGGAGTGATATTGCAAAGCAAGATGCTCAGAGTGATCTGAGCCCCAAAAAGAGGCCATGGCTTAATGCATTTGGAGCCTTTAATCAAAGACATAGAGGTGCAACTGGCAGGAGCCCTGTGTCTTTGTCCCAACCCCACAAGCTCAATATCCATCATTCTGCAGGATGATCACAGGCTTGGTGTGATCCAGGGACACTGCTGGACAAATGGTTTCTAAAAAGTTTCTCTTTTTGAGCACATCTAAATGTTTTTGTATAGGATCTACTTCAATCAGAAAAAGAAACATATCCTATTTGTTCTTCCTCCTGACACAGCTTTTGTCCTAGGCAAAACAGGGGCATCCACAGGGGTGTAAATTGAGGCTGTTTTTTTCAGACCACCTTGTTAAGAATTCAGACCAGATCCATTGTACTTCTGCATTGAGTCATCTGGATTAAGGATGAGGACTGTTTTCAGCCACCAGACTAGGATGATAAACAAGTCTCATCAGACATTTTTCAAGGTCACAGGTTAATAAGACTGTAAATCTAAGGGTAATTTTCCTGAAAGCCACAATGAAGTCATAGTCTTTGGGATAAAATGTCAGCTTTATTGTTCCAACATTATTTATCTGAGAAACACAGTTATAGGTAATTTGTGAATTGTGTGGAAACATGAACTCATGCATAATAATCTTAATGGAGCTTGTTTACATCTTCTTCTTGTGCATAATTAGTAAAACATATGATCCAAGTTGTTCTCCTCATTTAGAGCCCTGTTTTGGCTGGTTGATGTAGTGGAATCGGTGTTGCCAAGAGCTATACTGGGTAATGTTTTCTGATGGATTTAGTGTGTGATATCTGTGCACAGCAGTAGGATCTGTAAATTTATGACAAAAAGATCAGGGCTATCATAAACAGTAATATCTGCTGGAAATGAAAACTGCAATTCCTGCACTTGGCATTTCCTCCATGTCATGTACAAGTGAATGTCATCAACTGTGCCTCATATAAAAGCTTGACATTAAGTGACTGACAATATCATGGCCCTGGGATTGTGCCTTCTAATTGCATATGCAGAGTGAATAATTTTAGTTCAATTAGGTGTGTTGCTGGCTGGACAAACAGTAGCGAAATGTGTGCCTGCACTAAATATTATTATTAAATTCTTTCATGTCCTTAGTTACTGACACTTGGTTACTGGAAATCAGTATTTTGGGATGGTCTTTTTTTTTTTTTTTTTTTTTTTTTTTCTGGCATTATTTTACACTATCGGGCTAAATTAGAAATGGCAGTAGATATTATTTAATGTCTTTACACAATTCATAGGAAAGTCAGCATTGTTTATGTCACTGTGTTAAGATACTAGTTCTGGGGCTGATCAAATGTTTGTTGCCAATTATAATTTTTTGAACTTTTACCTTTTTGCTGCTTTCAAAACAGTTCTGACTCATACAGATGTAATAAGTTTCTGAGAAATTGTTTATGTAGCCTGCTCCAACAGGAGGCTTGCAGATAGATCATCTCAATGAGTTACCTCTCCCCTATTCACTCTTCATCATGTTGTGATGTGTAATTTGCTTACTAATTGTGTTGCTTGCTCCTGTATTGGATTTATTAAGCTCTTTTAACAGCAAAAATAGGCAGGATTGGATAACCCAGGTGGATGAGCTCTCCCAGAAAACCCCAGTGAGTGACCTGTCCTCTGCATGACCATTTCCAGTGCAGTCCTTTCTGTACTCTGCCACCCCTCCTGCTGCCCCCAGGGCTCTCCTGCTCCTGCCTTCCCTTCCTTGCCTGCTTTGCTCTGCAAGAGCCAGAGACTATCCCACCTGAGCACGTGGTACAGAGCCCATGCTCCTCAACAGGGATTTTAGCTCTATTTTGGCTTGTTGTGGGTGGATTTTCTCATTTGGTCATCCTGATCAAATGTCCATGCTCAGTCGAGCTGGCTGGAACCACTACCCCATCGTGGAGCTGGTGAGCATCTTCTGTGCTCAAGGCAGAGCTGAGCCTCCAAACCAGAAATGCTGGGTCATGGCTGCTCCATCTCCAGCTCAGGCACCTTTTTTTTTTATCTTGTCTGATACCTTCTTTCATTTTAAATGCATTCCAGGACACAATGCAGCAGCCTTTAGGTGAGAGCCCCATCCTTCTGCAGGAAAGGTGATTGTGCTTCTCTCCAATAACTCTTCATGCTTTTACTCTGCTGCAGAATCTCTCTCGCATGACTTTGATGCTGGCATCTTCAAGTAATGACTGCTCATTAGCGCAGTGGAGCTGAACTTTAATTTTCCCAAATCAAAAGCTTTTTGTAGCTCTGCAGTGTGTGTGATCTGTGCGGAAGGTGTATCTCTTCACAGGTATGCCTTACAAGCAGCAAAGTCCCATGTGCATAGGCAGAGAAATTATCATGTTTTTCACATAAATGAGGTTGCTGCAAGTAGTTACTGAGTGCACAATGGAGCTCTTTCTGAAACTAAGAGTCTCATCTGAAACCTTTTTGAGATTTTTTTGTCCCACTAAGCCACAGTGTGCCCCTGTCCTGCAGCTCTGTTCCAGGTACTGCTTGGAGCAAGCATCTTAACTCCCTAGCTGGGCTCTGTAGCATTCCTGCACAATTTGTGTTGTTAATACTTTAATAGTTTCTAAAAAGAAAGAAAGAAAGAAAGAAAAAGTTATTCCTGGGTATTTAATATGTGAGGCCAAATTTTCTCTGGTGAGATGCAGTACAATTAAGGCTACTCTGACATGACTGGGATATGGGGGTAGAATTTTCTTGGTTTGGTTCCTGATGATGCATTGCGGTGCCACAGACCCTGTCCCAGACCATCTCCTCTCATCACATCTGTCACCTGAATCACATGGGACTGCTCTGGGGCTGTCCTACAGCAGGCACTCAAAGGATCTGTCATCCAGCTCCAATTCCCCAGGCATCATTGTGGTCCCCACTGTGGGGATCTGTGGGCAAGTGTCCTGAAACAGGGAAAGTGACAAAGGGTAAACAGCGTGTGGTTTTCATTCAGATGGATGTCTTAGGGCTGGTCCAGCACTGGCTCATCAATTCTGTTCATTAATAGCATCCTGCTCCTTCCTGAAACTGTATATGGGTCCTGCCCTGTACAGTATTTCAAAAGATGCCTCGCTGTTTCCTTGTGGCTGTTTTATTGCCCCCAGTTTTTTTCCTTTATTGCATCTGAAGTGTGCAATAAAAAGCAAAATGAAGGGGCCAATAAAGGAAAATGATCTTTTCTGGAATTTACCTGCTCTGCGGATGTTTCCAGAATTACTTGCACCTGAATGCTGCCTATTCCCCTACACCACTTGCCCAGTTACCTTCCACATGACACTCTCTAACTTGCCTGCACATCTTTTCTGGGATTGCTTCCCCACCACTCCAGCCTGCTGTGTGATGTGCTGGAGCCCTGCCAGCAGATAGGACTTGGTTACAAAAGTAGAGATGCATGAACATTTGAATGCATTACAGCCAAGGCACAGCCAATATTTCAGGTACTTTTGCATATTTTTTTCAGGCCATGCCAGTCAGTCTCAGCCCTCGCTGAAAACCTTGTCAATGTACTACTTATTCCATAGCTGTCCTTGTTGATATTTCAGGAAGCAGGCCTGGAGAATGCAGGGCTGATCTTTATGGTTTACGAATACTGCTCCTTCTAAATGCATGGATCATGAGTCAGCCCTGCTGCCAGTCCTCTGTGGAACCGGGAATCAGGAAAAATACCACGCAAACATGTAAGTAGAGCTGCCCTAATCCATGGAGCTTTTCTCGGAGCGCAGGTTTTCTGCATGTTATCACCAGGTGTTAGTGAAATTAAGAGTTGTGCCTGGTCACTTGTCATGGGGATGTGAAAGGCACAGTCCCAGACTAATTGCCCTTCCCTTGCCAATTCCCATGAATCTGCTCCACCGGCATTAAAGAAAACTGACTGGGGATTTGTTAGCAGGCAAGGAGGTATATCTTGCCCTGGCTTCAGTCCTGGAAACAACTGAGCAGTCTGGAGATCTCCAAAACCACTGCAGGGGGATATGGCCATCCTAGCCAGAGACCTCTCGGGCAGGATTTGGAGTTCATCAGCTTTATCAGCCCGGAAAAAGGACACTCTCAGCATCCACAGACAGGAACCCCTCTCTTTCTTTTCAACACTGATGTGGGAGGCAGTAAATTATGAGTTTGCTATTGATTTTTCAATTAGAGCTCTTGCTTTGCTACTTATGCCATCTGCCAGGGTTGAAGGTACCTTGAAGGCATTTATTTTAAATCCTACTTCATAACCAGTAAAATATTAAAGGAGGGCAAGATAACCTTGTCACACAAATTTGATACCAGTTTTCTAATTGTTTACTTTATAATAAGTTTACAAGCTTGGTTGATTAAAGTAAAAGGGATTACAGGAGAGATTCTCCCACCTTGAGAAGGTTTCCTACTTTGAAAATAACAACATGGATTTATAATCATCAGCAGCATAATTTATACACAGCTCTGCACTGGTGTAGAATAAGCTGATTTTAATGAAGCTAAATACAAGGTAAGGTACAAGGCAAAATAAATAGGGGCTGTGTTGTGAAGATGGTGTAATCTTTGCATTAATGCAGAGTTTCACAAGGGAATTTATGGTTTATAGTTGCTACCTGTTTTAGTGCTTGTGCTGGCCCTGGGTATCTAACTTGAGAGGGGTGATGGTTGGTGTCAGCTCAGTTAGGGCAAAAAAATGAGTTCATCTGTCTTGTCCATGCTGCAGAAGTGAGAGGTGGCCCTCAGCAGCATTGCCACTGCCACAGCACCCTCCTGCACCTCCTCAGGCTGTAACAGATGCAACTGCTTAATCCTAGGCTCTTCCTTTGCCCAAAGGTCATGTTCACCACATGTTGTTTTTCTTTTCAATCTTGTGACCTCTTACAAAACCTTATGCTGGGAGGAAAAGTTGTCTTTGTGCTAGCATTCACCACTGTCAGTGGAGACTTGATTTGTATTTTACAATGTGCAGCTCTCTGTTTCCTGGCTGCTCTAGGCATGACCCCATCCAAGCAGTGGTCAATATTTTTGGTGGGTGGAATTGGAAGTGATCTTATGTAGGCAGGGAAAATCTGACTCTGAGCTTGTCATTAGAAAGCTGCTTTAATACCACTATGGGTAAGCTAGCAAACAGCAGAGAAAGGACTTGCAAGGTACAAAAATCCTGATGTGTTTCACCAGGAAGGCCTTTCCTCCCCCCCCTTCCCAGTATTTACCTGGCTGTTTAACCTTGTTTTGAGCTGTCCTTGAAACACAGCGGTGACAGCAAAACCTGAAATTTTCTGCAGTGGCCCCAGGCAGCAACTGTGTATTCAACCCGTCAGCATTTGCTGCACAGCCCTGCATGGCTCTTGTGATAAGTAGGTTTGATTTTATGTTGAAAAAACATCTATGAGCATTTTGGCACATTTCTCTCTGTTATTTATGGGTAAAGTAACAAAGGGAGGAGTACTTTTTTTTTTTTTTTTTCTTTTTTTCTTTTCTGATTGCTACACACCTCTCCTAGCTGATAGCAGACATTTTGATGTGAGTGAAGGTGAATATTGATAATTTTCAGTTGGTCTATTCATAACCTGTGTGAAGACAAACACCTTGTTGATTCTCCACTGGTGCCCAGCAAGTCTCCCAGAATCAAGCTGTTTATTTATTTTTTGTTTGTTTGTTTTTGTTTTTAATTCTGAGGGCTGGAAGGATCAGCATCTCTCAAGGAATTGTTAGTATTTGTCAATGCAATGGGAGGAAAAGTTAGAAAGGGTTAGAAACCATGTTGACTACAACACGATGTATCTCATGAGACACTCCAGAGGATCAGGCAAAGCCTTCTGAGCATCAAAAAATATTCCCCCAGTTTCTTTCACAAGGGTTCCTTGTGTCTCTTTGGAATCCATCGCAGATGCCAACAGAGAAATTAGGGGGGGCTCATAGATAATAAGACATCTTTTATTAGCAGGACTCACAGGGACTGTAGGAGGTCATTTTGCCTAGTTCTTGCCCTAAGGCAGGAACCAAGGATGTGAAGATATTTGCCTGCCCTGGTCTGAGAGACCATCCTGGGAGCCCTGACAGAGAAATTTCTGGAAGTCACAACCATGCAGACCTCTCCCAGCCCTACAATCATCTATCAGGAAAAGACATCAAAAAGCATTCATCCTTGTCAGCCTCGTCCAGGTCTGTCTTGTTGGCATGTAATTTGTGTTTGCTTTGCTTTGTTTTGGGGAAATTTGCTTGAAATCAAATTTCAACCCAATGCCTCTCCAAGGGTGATTCCAAACTCATTAGGGAGTAGGTGAAGTCAACCTTTGTGAATTCACAAGTACAAAATACTGCCCATATTATCTCCCTTCCTTGAACTTCTGCTTCTTGCCCTGAAGTGGTTAAATTTTAAGCTGAATTTTCTTTGGATGACTGAAAAAACATCATCTTCCCTTGCTCATGTCCGCTCCAGGAGTTTCTGCTTTCCTTCTTTCTCCTTCACCACCTTCACCATGTCTTAAAAGCCACTGCTGATTGCTGTGCTGCTGCTCAAAGCAATGTTTGTGACTGTGACTGTGTCACCCACACACTTCACAAGGCCAAGATGAGAAAAGTCACAGAGTGATATCAAATTGCCCTGTTCTCATGCTGTCCACAGCTTCAGAGAAACAAGGAAACAGAGGCGCTAATGGCTTTGGGCAACAGGCGTTCAGACATGCCACAGCAACTTAATAATACAGATGGTTATATCACAGGATAAAATTATGTTCTGGCCTTGAAACCTATCTGTGGCAGAGCAGAAGCTGTAACCTTGAAGCCACCCACTTCCCATGTAATTCTGTGGAAATTACGCACTTTGAAAATGCCTGTCTTTCATTCTGACAAGCTGAAATATTTTCTTATGGCACAAAGTGCTCCTGCCTTTTCCAGACTTTGTTTCCTTCTTTCTCTCTGTGCCATGCACTGCGCTTAGAATACTTTCTCCTAACCCATCTTCCCCATAAAAGATCCTTTTTATCATGCATACAACAGCATGAAACAGAAGGATACACAGATCACCAGCTCTTCTCAAGAGTTACTGTAGCCTATGTATTTATCTCCCAGTCTCAGCCCCTCTGTCAGTCAATTCATGGGGGAAAAAAATGGAAAAGAAGAAAAAAAAAAAAGCAAACCAACAGCAAGCAAAAAGTGAAGCACTGATTGTAAATAATATTGCCTTTCCACAAAACCTATGTTCTTAAAAAGGAAGTGAGCAAACAAACAAAAAGGCACACAATGAAAGCCTGTCTCTCCTTTTGTCCTCTGAATGCAGTCTTGCTGCTCTTGATATGAGAGTATAAATGAGCAAACTGTAATATAATCAAAAATGCTTAGAGATAATGAATGTTTTGGTACCTGTATTTAGTGATGATGTCAACTGCCCCTCCGTTAATAATAGGTATGTTTTCAGTGCAGTGGAGGTATAATAAATCTATCGCAAGGCTGGGTAGATATCACCGATTTCCACTTCAATAGAAGCAGCCATCAAAGTCAGGTCTTTTATGAACCTTAATCAATGATAAACCAACCAATAATGCATGCACACAAAAAGCACCAGAAACTCCAATAGGCCCTGTGAGTCCTGCACACCTAAATTAACCTGGTTAGGCTTCATCCAGTCCAGCAGGAGTTCGTACCAGGTGTAATCCATTACCATGTCTATTTAATTTTATGCAAAGTATAATTTACATAAAGCAACAGGGTCATACATGGTAAATCAGCACAGAAACTGTGCTTTCTAATTTGTTTTTGCACTGTTCCTTGCTCTGATAACTTGTTCATTAATAACTATGATTAAAAAGAAGTTTTCAAAATAAAACATTTTATAATGACTTTGAAAAGCATTCTTCTCACAAAAAAATAAAAAAATAAAAAAAATCAACATTTTACCCTGAGGCTTTCATTAAGATTAATATTAAAATAATTTGGGTCTAGAGTTTGGTAGAAATATTTATCCACATATCTACATAAAAACATATTTAAAATAAGAGGTTTATTCTGAATTTTGAAAGCTAAAAGACATTTTCTGAAATATTAAAGCTTTAAAACTTTAGGTAATAATAATAAAATCTGCAAATTTGAAAAAAGGAAGAATTTACTGTAGGCTGCAAACCTGATTGTTTTTTTCCTTGTGAATAGCATGTTTTCTGTAAGAGTCAGGTTGCTCCACTGAATATAGCACTCACTGTAAAACAATGCGAATTAATCCAATGCCAGAATCTCAGAGTGTGAATCCACTTCTGCCTTTCCTCCTCAGTGAACACCATGTTGTTAACGAGCACTCTTAGCAATATAGAGTATTTTCACAGTTGCCAGAGCTGGGGACTCTGTCTCACAAACCCCAGGATAAGAACAAAAGAGAGACTTGAATGAGTTTGGGAAATGTTTGCTCTTGCAGTGAAATGATTAAAATAATTTCACCATACATAATACATAACAGGGTTCCAGGAAAGTGTAGGCACCCTCCTGAGAGAGCCAAAGAGCTCTTTAATAATGAAACACTTCACCTGGCAACGATGGGTCTTTTGAATTACTAGGTCTTGGAAGAACTAATTTCTGGTTTGATTGGAAAGATCTGATTTATACCCAGATAACCCCTAGGCCAAACTGAAATTGTATCTTTGCTCCCTGGGACTATTTGTGCTGTCCTGAAAACAAATGTGGGAGAGGGGATGGCTCCTGGAGCTGGGCTTAAAGGTGTCTTGGGATTCTCTTTTCAGACACAAGAGCCTGGAGAGACTTTCAAAAGTTCATTAGAGGATACATATACACTTCCACTTTCTCTCTCTCTTGGTCTCATGATCTCTTCTTGTCTATTCTCCTTTCTTTCATTAGCACTTTATGTCATTTGACACTTCATCAGGATGATGGCCTGTTTACTGTATGCAAATAATTCCTGAATTATGCATGAATAATTATGATTTTGCGTATTGGTTTCCTGAACTGGCATATTGCCATGTAAAATTAGCTTCACTTGAATGTGAGCACAAAAACATGCCGACACAGTTGAATTAAAATTGAAGGAAGAGCTCACCCTGAAGTGAACACTAACTATTGAGCACTGCTAGAAAGGAGCAAAGTGCAGCTGGAGCCTGGTAGATTCAGCCACAATCTGAGGACTTGGTGAGGTTCTAAAGCAATAATGTGCAACAGGACATGCTTTTTTTTGCATTGTAACACTATTTCCAGACATTGCTTTGTCCATCTGTGATGGTGGCCCACAGAGCAATTTGGTTCATTGCCAGAGGTCAGAGATGGGCTGGAAGACCTGACATGAGCATTCATACCCCTTGGGAACAGCTTGTGATGTTCAAACTTTGCATGTTGGGAAGAAGCCTAAATGAGGATTTAAACCCCCTTGCTTTTCCCCAGCATTTGTGTTCTGATTGGTTTGGTTTCCAGCTCAGCCCCTGGTGCTGACTGAGACCAGTTTGGCACCCCCGAGCCACATGTGGCAAGCTGGTGTGCTGATGTACATACTATTTCATCCTGGCACAACTGTTGATGAATTAGGCTGGATAATTACAAGTCAATTAATTAAATTGTAATGGAGTATATAAATTTTATTTCTCTGCCATTATAAACTCCTACAAAATCTTCCACATAGCCAGACTGCTTCTAATCAGGTGATGTGACCTCCTTATAAGAAGATTTCAAATGCTGAAAGCAGTTTTTCTTTCTCTTGCTATGAAGTGAAATCTGGGGGTTCGCCCGCTGTGCTCTGTAGTCTGGCATCATTATCTTAAGAAGTTTTTGCTCTGCAAAACTTCTCAGCAGATCCACTCTGTGTTGTAGATCTAAGGGAGGTGGAGGAGGTAGCAGCCTTTCACAAGAAAGAGTGCAAGCACTGATAGGCTTTTTTCTTTAGAGTATTTCTCCCGAGATAACATGGAATATGTTTCAAGAAAGGCTGAAGAAGCTTGGGCACAGAGAAACCACTGAAGAAATCATTTTCAGTTGGTAATACAGGCTAATTCCTCTTTGAACCTCTGTTTTCCCATCTAGTAAGGTCTTTGCTAGGTTAGTGTTTAATAGTTGCAAGCTCATGTGTCTCTGCATAAATGATCCAGTAACCTTTTTCTCTTTGAATTTCCTGCCAAGACAGGGTTGTGATGACAATCCACTTGAGCATATGTAAGCAAATCTTAAAAAATGTGCACCAACCTTGGAGTATTGTATTACTGTGCTTTGTTCTGTATTGTCTGACAAGGGTTAATTAAAACAATTGTTATCAATTACGTATCTGAAATGTTATCTGAATCATGCTGTCTGAAATGTTTTGTATGCGTTGCAGTGCAGGAACCCCAGGATATAAGCTTGTTGCTGTCCTGCAATTGCAGGCATCTTTGGCTCTGCTGCAGGTTTGGTGAGTGTTACACTGGATCAAACTTTGCTTCCTGGTAGTGATCTGTCTACACTCATGAATGCAGTGAGTGAAAGGTTGACAGTTTCAAAAGCAGCAGTTAATAAAAGGACAACATGTCCTTTTTCTTAAAATGTTATCAATGGACATATTAGTCTTCCAATAAGCCTGTCATTCACAAGAAATATAATTCACTGTAGTCTCTCTCTCTCTTTTTCTTTTTTTTTCCCCTGTTAAAAAGAGAACCAGTAAGAAATCATGATAGCTTTCTTACATTTTGTGTGTGTGTGTGTGTGTGAATCTGGTTTCTTAGCAAGTGGAGTCATCATGTTTGCTGCATTTGCCTTGACTACTTAGCACAGTTTCATAGGGCCATAAAATCAGTGACATCTATAAAAAGGTGAGCTAGTGCTCCTTGCTCTATCCAGAAAGCAATAAAGATGACTAAATGAATCTGAGCATACTCTCCTTCAACTTTGACCAACTTTTTACGGCCAAAGTAGAAGGAGAGTATGACTAAATTAGCAGAGTCAGCATAGATAAGGTGTTTGTTTGTTTGTTTGTTTTTTACCCAGACTCCTGTACCATGATGCGGGACAGGAACCATTTTTGGCTGCAGGCACATGGGTCATTCTGCATAAATGAGCTGTGAATGCTATTGGGGTGCTCTGGTTGCTTAAATATATTGTGCTTCAGTGTCTCATGCTGCAGCAGGTGCTCCTGCACTTGGACAGTCCTCCTGACTTCCCCTTTTTAATTCTTTCCATACTTTCTACTGTGGGAGGGCTTGGGGAATGCTGACTGATGACAGCCCTTTCAGAGAAACATGCAGATTTCTAGACCAGTGGCCTGATCCACATTCCTCACGTAACATCTCTGCAGACATTGCACAGGTCTGGTTCTATGCTGCTAGAAGCAGGTGGATGTGCTCCTGCACTCAGACAGGGAGGAGCAGCATGCAAGGGGAGCTGGCAGATCTGCTCATGTGCCTCTTGGATATAAGTAACTCAAGGTGTCCTTCAGCCTGGACCCTTCTCCACCAGTCAGTCGCCACCAGGCACTCAGGGTGGTGTGGAGAGGCTGTGACCCTGTGTAAACATGCTATATGGGCATTGTGACTTCTCTGTAAGCTATATGGGCAATGCTG
The DNA here is from genome assembly GCA_011075105.1 of Heteronetta atricapilla. Classification (NCBI taxonomy): domain Eukaryota; kingdom Metazoa; phylum Chordata; class Aves; order Anseriformes; family Anatidae; genus Heteronetta; species Heteronetta atricapilla. The sequence goes on from CM021734.1 coordinate 8,774,015, forward strand.
TTGAGCCAGTAGCAGAGGACAACATGGATACTGAGACTGCAGCTCAGACTGTATAGCATCATTATCGTCCTGTATGATTATTCACCAAATTGGCTTTTGTGTTCACCTTCCCCCCCCCTGCCATTTACCTCCTGACTCTTTACCCCATCCCTCCTCCATGGCTGGGACTGTTGGGGCTGGAGCAGGAGGGCTGTGGGCTCAGGAGGGCTGTGGGGCTCTGGGTACCCACCTGGTCCCAGCTCACCCACCCCATACCTCTGCTGGATACCTCTGGATACCTCTGCTCCCACTCAATCCTCATTCACCTCTGCCAAATGTTCTTGGCACACTAGGCCTAGTGTTATAACCTTGTTTCTTGATGTCTGTCTTGATTTTATTAACAGAAATTCACAAGTGAGTACAGATGTGTGATCTTCAGCTGGGGATTTGAACCAGCAAAACTTGAGCATCAGGTCCAACTCACAAAGCCTGGCTGGACCTCAGAGGGAGAGAGCAGAGAGAAGGCAGGCTGTGAGAAGGCTCTTCCACCAGTGTCAACGGGCACAGTTTTCTGGAGTGCTACACATTCACCCATTGACAGCCTGCCTCTTTCTTTTTAATTGGTATGGAAATGAGCCAGCACCATCCTATATTTTCTTTTCTCTTCCTGGAAGCTCACAAGGAGAGCAAATGGGGATTTGAGCTTTTTAGAGATCTGAGATGTTTTTTCCCAAAACACAAATATTCAGCCTACTCTGCTTGTGCTCTGTCTTTTTATGTTTTCTCTGTTTTTCATCTGCTTTCCATGTATTTATTTTTTATCATGACAATGGCAGTAAAAGATAAACACAGCAACCAGCAATGCAGTTCTAACAAAGCTCCAGTTAAAATAGCAAAGAGAATGCGAATTAAATACTATAATCCTTTAGAAGCTGTAGTTTCTATTAAATATAAGTACTTTCCATCTCAGCTTTAGAACATGAGTGGATTCTATTAAATTTAATTATTTTTTCCAGAGAACTGAAGGCTAAAGGTGTTTCACAAATGCACAGCTAGAAAATGAAGGTGAGTTATTTTAAAAACTGCACAGAAAGGTGCAGCTGTTAAATATATGAATGATGTATTTGTTATTGACTCAAACTCTTTTCTCTTTTCAAGTTTGCTTTCTTCTGAAGTTGCTGTCCTCCAAGAGCTCCCAGAATGAATATCGCAGAAATATTAACTATATTTTTTATAAATATAAGTACCAGTAAAGTTTGCTCCTTAGTTCATTGGAATAAACTTTCTGCAGTCAGAGCTGGATTGAGCACCCAAGAACTGAGCTTTTGGGTTTTGTAGGACTTCTGTGCTGAAGTTCAGCTCTCTGCTCAGCTGCTGCCCATCTCCAGGGCCACTGCCAGACACAATATTTTTCAGTACTTAAAGTTGCAAATGAACAAGTTCTGGCCAAGAGGAGACACCTCCTTTTCTTCCACATCTTTGCTGGCAGCTCCCTTATGTAACCTTGTGGCAGTTGTGGAAACCACCTGGGGGCATCTTGATCTCCCCTGGTACAATGCTTGGAATGGAGTATAGCACAGAAACCCTTCCATGGCCTGAATTTCAGTGACCATATCCCAGGTAATTCCAGCTCTTTAGGAAGCTGCCATTCTGGTGTCTCTGCATAGCCAGCAGTTAAATGCCAGTGCTTTATGAGAATACTGAAAAAGCCGAGTTTTTACAGTTTTGTGAATGGGATGGTTGCCCATAGCACACTGCAGCTTTACGTTGCCTTACAGATGGCTCCTGGCTCTTCATGAACCATCCTTTCTCAGTGATTTTAGCTGTCAGTGTGTTCCTGTGGAGCAATCGTGAAGCTCTGGTAGGGTATGGACCTAGACATGTAAGAAGCTCTCATGTTCCTGTAGCTTTTACCTGCCAGGGGATCTGAATGACCTGTCCTGTCTGATTTGTTCTGAATTTCTCTTTGGAAAAAAACCTCAAGGATTCAGAAACTGGAAATGTCTGAGGGACCATTCCTTCCTTTCCCACTGGCCAGCTCACTGAGCTGTGTATGCTGCTTGCATGGAGATGGATTTGTATCCAAGAACCTTGGCCGCTTGATGCTCAGGGAGTGCTCCATCACCAGAAATGGCCACACTCCAGAAATGGCCATGCTGAATTTGTGATTACTGCAAAGCCTTTCCTTTCACAGGTAATTTGTGCAGCATGGAAAGGCACAACATAGCCCACAAAGGAGCAGCAGCACAACATGAAAAGGACAGTGCAGCGTGATGCTTTACATAGGAAGCCATCTTCTGTCAGAATTATCCTTGAGAAAAAAAATACACTGCACTGTAAGTTGCAGTTAAGTTATGGATGATGGGGTTGGGGGGGGAGGGGGGGGAGGGTAGAGGGAGGAAGAAAAAGCAATTCCTTTATTCCTTTCCCAGCCTTCTTTCCATTTGCTCTGCAGCCCAGCAACACATGCTGAAAATGCTTGGATCCCCTTGCTCATGGTGGTTTCTAGAGAGAGTTCAAAACTTGTGCCAGTTGTCTGACTGGAGATGTCCTGAGTTTGGGATGGTCTTAGGTCAGGACCCAACTTCTGCAGGCACTTTGAATTAGGTTTTAAAAAATTCCGTAGTGCTGTATGGAGAAAGCACCTCCCTGTGTTCTTTCCCTCTGTCTTTACATGCATTAGTGCAACTTTGCTGAAGTAGGGTCAGAAATAAACATGGTCATGTGAGAAGAAAACTACCTCCTGAATTATTACATGTTATGTAAGCAAAACAGTAAAAAGGCCTGAGGATATTTTTTACTGTTTTACAGTGAAAATAGAGGAAACAGATTCAAGGAATTGTTGGTGCTAAACCTCATCGTTTGTGTATGTGACGCTTGGAGAGTAGCTATTAGTAGATCTTTCAAGGTTAATGTAACTGGTCTTATTTTGTTGATTGAATAAGTGATTATTTCCAGTGGGATTAGTTATAATCCAGAAGTTAACGCTTCATTTCAGCTTTGATGGTATTTGTACAAATTTTTCATGCAACCTTCCAGGCAAGCAGCCCTGCTAGCTCTGCACTTTCTATTGAAGGATTTGTTGCAAATCAAACTATTGTTATGTACCTTCATGTTGGAGATGCAATATTCTGATGTAGCACTTCTTCCTTTGAAAGTGCTAATTCACTGAAAATCAAATGTTTCACAGAACTTTCGCCAAGGCACTTGAGCCTTCCTTACTGCTTTTCCAGAGGGCCTGCTGGGGGTCCTGGGTTTCTACACCCACTTTCCAACAAGAGTCCTGGCTTGATACATGTCCTTTTAGATATCTGTAGGAGGTGGTAAAGGGCAAATTCTGCAAATCATGTGATGGAAAATCCCTCGGTGGGGCTTTGTTCATGCCCAAAAATGACTTAGTGTATGTAAGGAAGGTAAGATGGATACTAGGAGGAGAGGCAGCTATGCTCTGCCGGAATGTGATCTTCTGGAGGAGTTCCTAGAGATGGAGGCATCCCACTTATCTGGAGCTCCACTGGAAATCCTGTGAAGTGGAAGTCACCTTCAGCTCTATGGACATAGATCAGGAAAATATGTTAAATGCAAGGCACCTTTCCAAGTCTAATCAGCCAAAGCATTTTTAAGCCTCACCGGTCCAGCTTGCACAGCTTTTTAAGCTTAATTGGTACTATTATGTTTGTAAGGAGGAGAAAGATATAATATAATGCAAGTGTAGGTATAGAAATCTACCTAAAAAGATTTGTACATCTGTAATGTAGAAGAGAAAAGTTTGGAAATTATTATAGTCATTTCTGTGTTTAGTGTTATATTCTGCAGGATTTTCCATAATTTGTTTCCTTCAGCTGTAGTATTCCTTGCAGTTTTCTGTCATCCAACTTGCATAAAGTTTGTCCAACACCACTGCATGTTAACAGACTTTTTGTACCTATAGTTTCTTTTCTATTGTGTATTGATTGTTATTATGTGGCATTGAGTGCATATGTGGGGAAATAGTTATTGCAGATTACTTTTGTTTCTGCATGTGAATAAGTGTTATGTCAGGCAGTGTGTCACTTTTTTATCAAGATTACGGGCAGTTTTATTAAAATATATATTCCCCATCACTTACCTGATATTCAAAAACATAGGTGATTTTCAAAGCTCGGGATTTTAAAGTCAACGTGTCTTAACATTTTGCTGTCAGTTTTCCAAAAGAATGCAATTCTAGGAAAATGGAAGGAACCAGCCAAATGTTTAAAATTTCTTCCTGTGAGATAATCAATCTTTCTCAAATAGAATTGTAGCATGCTTAAATTACTATTGATTTTTTTGGAGAAAGACATACATTTTTATTAGTTTTTATTTTATTTAGCCTTTGCTCTCAGATCCCTCAATAACACAACTAGTTACATAAACAATTTATGGTCATATAATAAATAGTCTTCACAATTTAATTAAAAAGTCAAGTAGAAGAGCTGTTTATCAAGCCAAATGAATAAAAACCCTGCCATTTTTATGTGATAAATCAAAATATAGACTGTCAGTTTAATCTTCTCTGTTCTCAGCTGATACATCATGGCACAACCTTGTATTGGTATGTACACCTGAGCATTTTCTAAAATGCTTTGAAGTCAGCAGTACTGCGGTAAGTCCAGGTTGCATTTCTGTGTATTATCACTGTCCTTTATTGGGGTCTTTCTAGGCTGAACCATGCATGGCAGCAAGCAATGTTGACAATGGTAATGTATGGCTGCATAGTTCCCTAAGCCAAACATGCTTTGAATGTCTGTCAGCTCTTGCCACAAGATGCTGACACTTTCTGGATATGAACGTGTTGCTTAGTCATAGGGAAAGCCATCAGGAACCATTGGCATATTGACATTTCACTGCTGTAAAACTCTTAATTTAATGCACTCTATCATTTGTCGTGGACAAGTTGATGGGTTCAGTTGCCTGTTGTTCACTGAAAGGTCAGCTGCAGCTGCCTAACTGGGAGAGGCTGTCATGTGGCGAGGAGAACGCTGGCTCTCATCTCCTTTTGCTATCAGTCCTTAGAATGCTGCTTATTATTGTGGTGGTTTCACCATGATGGGCAGCTAAACTCCATCACAACCACTCTCTCACTCCCTCTCCTTGTAGGAGAGAGGGAGAGAAAATATGTTGAAAAAGTGCTCAAGGGTTGAGTCAAGGACAGGAAAATCACTCACCAATTACAGTCACGGGCAAAACAGACTTAACATAGAGAGATTAATATAATTAGTTGCCTATCACTAGCAGACTAGAGCAGTGAGAAACTAAAAGCAAACTAAAAGCACCTTCCGCCCATCCACCCTCTGCTACCTCCCCATTTTCTGTGATATTAACTTATTTTTAAAGACAGAAGCAATATAAAAGGTGTTATAAAGGTGTTGGTGGTGAATTTTGTGGTACCTCTAAGCGAAATAGCCAGTGTGCCCTACTGCTTTGTTGCAGTTGATGTGTTGTGCACATACAGACATGGTTTTAGGTTTCCCTGTATTTTATGCTGGAAGATAAATAAACTGCATTCAGCTGAGAATCCAAAATATGGCATGAGCTAACTGTATAGACTGGGACAGGCCAAAGAAACTCATGCAATGAATGTGCTGGTCCTTCTGGTAGTGATGTAATGGATTGTAAGTTGTGAGTGAGGTTAAGAAATGCTGCATAGCACCCTCTTAGACTGGTTATTTGGAAAATCTGTAGATAAAGCACCAAATATGTAGGGAATTGAAATTCAGTTCAAGCAAGGCTGAGTATGTGTTTTCTCAGAGTATTTTTTAGTCTTTAATTGTGGTTAAATATTTTACTTAGATAATTTTTCTACCAGCTGATAATATGAATTGTATTGAAGAACAATACACTAAAACATTTTCAGTAAGAAGAAGCAAAGGAGATGATTTTGGATTCCTTTTTGTTCATTTCTTATACATCATGTCAGTTTTTATGTTTTCTAATTAATTTGGTTGCACTGCATGCGTTCTTCCCTGCAAACACTAATTCTGAATGCTTACTATCACTGCCTCTGACAGTATGGTTTGGGAAGCCTTGGCTCATTAACCAAGGTCAAGGCATCTGTGCAGGTTGTCTTGGGTCAGAAGACTGGCTCCCCTTTCAGCTGCACTGTGGGAATTGAGGCAAATTACCCAAAGAGGACAGACATGTTTGAGTTTCTACTTGTGTAGTTTAATGCTTTGGGGTCTATGTTTCTCACAGGCATTGCTCTGTTAAAAGCCAAGGTGCTTGGTGATTTCAAAGTCCTCTGAGTTAAACTACTTTCTCTCTCTCTCTCTTTTTTTTTTTTTTTTCCTAAGAGGAAAAAATTAAAGTTGCACTTTGCTGCTGTAGTTTCTTCATTTTATGGCATTTCTGGGCATTACAGGTATAACAGCCTTTGCATTGTCATTTGTGCTGGACACAGGCCGTGCAGGAGGCTGTGTCTGTGTCGCCAAAAGATGCTTAGTTCACGGCAGTGAGCTGTGCTCCATGCTGGGCTGGAGGTGCCTGGTGGCTCACAGCAGCTGGAAGACTTGCTGTTCCCAGCCATTTCCCTTCAGCTCCATGGGCTGATACTACAGTGAGGAAATCTGTGCACACTGCTGTTCCTCAGATTTACTAAGTTCTCAGTGTTGCCAGGGAAACATCCAGTTTTAGGCACAGCCCTAAATGTGATTTAATTAATTCCATTAATTTAATTTAATTAACTTTATTAATTTTACATCCTAACAAACCTGAAATCTCAGTAAAATGATCCACATGTATCTGAAAAGTTTGCTCAGTCCCACCTCCCTCATGGGCTGCCAGTCTGGCTGCTGTTGGAGGGAACTGGGATTGCCAAAAAACCTAAGAGGAAAAGACATTGGCCAGACATTGGCAAAGAAGAAGAGTACAAAAGAAATGGGAAACAAATACAGGAAAAGTGATTTTATGATTATTTATTTTTTTATTTATTGACATACCTCATTTTCAGTCTGAAGGATGGCAGGATTTTGGCCAGAGACCTGCGATAAGGCTCTTAAGGTCTAAACTCACTTCTGAAATCAGACACTGTTTGGCTTTGGTTTGGGTACTAGCACATTTTGGGATTTGTAATGCAGGTGCCAAAACTAATGTGTTCCCAGGCAGGGATTGCAGCAGCCCTGTGGCCCCCATATGAGGCTCTCTAAGTCCCTAAGGAGACCACATGAAAGGAGGGGGGTGAACTGCACCACATGATGCTGAGCTCCCCTGGCAAAAGGCCAGTGATCTATGATGTTCATTTCCATGCCGAACCATCCCCAGTCCCTGTGGGAGTTCAGACTGCCTGGGGTGCTGCTTTGGAGCCCAGGTGCATGAGGCTGTTCCAGGTCACCAGCTCATGGCACAGCCCATTTAGGGAATGAAAATGAGCTTCGTGTTGAACAGGGAACTGGGCCCTTCTGCCAATGAAACCAATGGCAAGGCGCCGACAGATTTCAGAAGACAAATTGAGCCAAAATTTGTTACAGTTATGTCTCATTTGCCTGGAAATTAATTACCTGTACCTTCAGGTTCACTTATCTTTATGGAGATGGGTGTTAAGTCTGGCCCCCATTGCTACCTAAGTTTCTTTTGGACTGCTTTCCAAATGTTTTTGTGGCAAGATACATTTCAAGTATTTCTCATACTTTTCAGTGTTTTTTTCCCTTCTCTCTTAAAAAATTGTCTCAGTTGATTAAAGTTATGTATTTCTGCCTGCTCTGTTATTCAGTCTGTATGAAAACTAGCTAATAATTATGTAGTGAAGTGGAAAAACTGCTTGGACTGGAAGCACATCTACTAGATCTGAAATCTGTAAATGGTTGCCTAAATACTGCCCAGAATGGGATTTCCAATTGAAATGTTCTATAGGAGCATGCAACTTGGAGAAACCTAGTCCAGCTCTGAATTTGGCCCTGCTTTAAGTAGGGGTTGGACTAGAGTACTCCAGAAGTACTTACTAGTCTAATTGACTCTCATAATTTAAAGTATAATACTGAAAATCTAAATTAATAATAATGGTAAGACATACATGAGCTCTGGGTGTATGCAACTCAAATATATCCCATCACATTTTATTTTTTCCTATTCTTGGCAAAACAAGGTGATGAAAATTCGTGCACACTTTGGACAAGGACTATGGCAGAGGTTGGTGTTTAGCTCTGCTTGCAAGGGAGTGCTTGGAGAAATGAAGAGCCCTCAGGGTGAAAGAGGCACAGAAAGAAATCAGGAGGAAATGGCAAACAAAGGTTGAGGTGAAATAGCTGGTTTTCTTCATGGCAAAAGTTGACAGCCAGTAGCTTGAGTTCCTGCCCTAGCTACCACACTGCTCAACACCTGTTTTAATGATCTGGATAAGGAGTAACAAAACCATCCTGTACATGACATAAAGATTTAGGAAAGACTGTTGGGATTTTCAAAGAGAGATTTAAAATGAGATAAAGAAATGGGCAGTATAAAGGGAATGTTCTTAAACTAATTTTGGATTATCCTAGGCTGTGCTTTTCTCTGAATGATTTTTTTTTCCTTCTTTGCAGCTATTACTAGCTTCTTTCTATTTCAAGATTTTAAAAATGTATATCAAATTCTTTCCTAAACATAGGAAGTAAAAGAGCTGAATTTTAGCTATTAAGCTAAAGCAGCCTAAATAGATGATCTCTGCTACATCAGGCAGCACATGTGCACCCATCCATGTGGCCCTGGGAGGGGAAAATTACTTCTGTTTCACATGATGACTGAGTTGATTAAAATATTTAGTAGCTTTTTTTTGGTCATGCTTCATCACGAGTATTTACATCCTCCTCTACATAAGAAGAGAGCCCAGATTCCTTCTTGGCACAAAGTTTAAAAGTGGCCCCATTCATGTGCAGATGTGTTTGATGTGCTTGTGGCTGGAGGTTCACGCATATGCTCTTGCCTGTCCACTGGTTCAGTCTAACTCAGTCCTGGAACAGGTCTACATCTCTCAGCTGTCAGAGAACAGCTTTCACAGATTCACAGAATTGTAGGGGTTGGAAGGGACCTCAAGAGATCATCAGGTCCAACCCCCCTGGCAAAGCAGGTTCCCTAGAGCAGGTTGCCCAGGTAGGAGTCCAGATGGGCCTTGAATATCTCCAGAGAAAGACTCCACAACCTCCCTGGGCAGCCTGTCCCAGTGCTTCAACACCCTCACTGAGAAGAAGTTTTTTTCTCATATTGGTGCAGGACTTCCTGTGCTCCATTTTGTGGCCATTGCCCCTTGTCCTGTTCCCACAAACCACTGAAAAGAGTGGTGAAATTTGTCAGAGAGGTGACATCAGCCACTCTCTGAATGACTTCACTACACCCGTGTTCCTCTCCTTCCAGATGTCCTTCATGCCCTCAATGATAGCTGCAATTAATTTGAGAAGTTTTAGCAAGTGCCTCAGAAGACACCCCTGACTACTTGCAGGGGAGGTGCAGGAGATCCATTTGTGGCTTAAATTGTTGATTAAATTTGCCTGGTCAAAAAAATCCTTGGAAATATTATTGCCTTTTAATCTAGGCAGATGTATAGCTAAACTGCCTTAACATTCCTACAGATTCATAGCACCTGAATGATCACAGTATTAAAACAGTATAAAGACTTCCATAATTCAGTGTCACCTCATTATCGTTAAGAGAAATGTAATGTTAACAGTGACAACTACGGTATAACTCCAGTTGCTGATGGCATAAATTGTATTCAGTGGAATCTTCACACATCCTCAAAAAGCAAGAGAGAATCAAAAAGCTATTTAACATATTTAGGTGTTTGGGATTAGTTTTAAGGTAAATGGTATTTCATGTTCATTAATCAGGGGCTAGAGGAGAAGCTGAACTGTTCAACATTGATTAAAACTCTCCTTGCTGGTATAACTAAAATAATTTTTTACTTTGAAGCCTTCTGTAAAAAGACAATGTGTTTTAGATGGTCTTTACACATCGAGTCAAGTTTGTATTTGCTGTGTAATATTTTTATTCTTAAAAGAGAAAGAAGGAAAGGGCAGATTTCTCAACTGGACCCACTAGAAGTCAGTTCCCATCATTGGCAGCAGCAGGGAAGCTGGGGAGCAGAGGAGCTGTGGTGGAGGCAGGACCTGGACAGCCTCCCAGGCTGCCCCAGGGTCTGCAGAGTCAGATCTGCTCCTCTGCCAGAGCAGAGCTATGAGCTGGAAAGTCAGCTTTGTCTGTGCTGAGAAATTTGGCTGCTCTAGCAAAACACAAATGCAGGCTTCAAAGCTGTTTCAGTGAGCAAAATAAGCCCAATTGGCAAATGCAATTTATGCTGGCACTACACATCTCTGCCATGTATTTTGCCAGCAGAGAAATGTGGCAGAAAGAGGTATATTTTTTAAAAAATTCCAGCACTAGTAGAGCTTGGCAGAGCCTAGTGCAAACCTGGCATAAGAAGCTAATTCTCCTGGCCCCCAGTGTGCTAAGGGAAGGACTGAAGCAAACACCAGATCTCCCATGGACTGACTGATAAATATAAGAGCATTAGGTAGAAGCAAAGCCCTCAGACTTCCTGCAGAAGCACTTCCATAGACACCTGGGAAAAGAAGCATTGTCCAAACTCCAATTCTCCCATGTGGTTTTAGGATTATATCTGCTAAACACACTTGTCATGGGTGTAAGAACTCCACAACCAGTCAATACACCAAAGCAGGGGCCAGAGCCTGGTGGTTACTGCAATCTGTGTGAGGCTGGTGCCTCCATCAGCTTCACAAACCACCAAACAAAGAAAAATAGCATTAGGTTACTTGGCCAGTGAGACTCCAGAAAGTGTAAGAAGGGTCTGGCCAGACCCCAGGGCCATGCTCTGGGGCCTTCCCCAGGACTGCTGCTGACCCCAAGATGTGCAGGGGGAGCAACTACCAGCCTGCCCTGAGCTGAAGTCCGCAGCAGTGTGCATGGACAGAGCAAGATGAAAAAGATGCAGCAAGCCCCAGAGCCAGCTTGGCCAGGGCAGCTGTGCTGGGCTCAGCTGGGAGGAGCAGCACTTGGGCTCTGCCCAGTCCCCTGGGCTGCTTCAGCCTGCAGCTTCACCAGGGTTAGGCCCAGGTTTGGCATCAATGTCTATTCCGCAGGAGCAATTTTTCAATGTCTTTGCATTGTTTCTGATAGAAAATAACTGCAGCAGCTTGATTAACATCTCTCCAGAAGCTGTAGTACTGATTCCAGCTGTGTAGGTGGTGGCTGTTGTGGCTGCTCATGCACAGGGTTGTGGGATGGTAGTGGAAGAGCTTGCAGGGCTTTGTGCTACTCTTTGTGTCTCTGCATCTCTCCTCAGTGCCATGAGGTATGGTTCTGTCTTGTTTCATGAATCCTGTATGCATCTCTTCCTGCAGTTTTCATTTTTTTCCTTACTTCTCCTGATCTTTCAACATTGTATGGGTATTCTTTTAAAATGATATAAAAGAATGAGTAAGCTGGATTACTATAGCTATATATATTATATATAATATATACGTATATTATACGTATATACGTATATATATATGTATATATATAGATATAATATATATGTATATATTATATATAATATATATAGCTATATATATTCCCTTCCAGCACCCCAATAATTTTATTATCTAAAATTCTGTTGATTTCCTGCATCCAGAGCAAGCTGCTTTGCTGGACTCTCAGCCAACTGCCCATTGGAAATGAATGAGAGAGTTGGGAAATGGAATGGCAGGTTTACCTCAAACCAGGAAAGTGCTCCTAGAGAGCAGAAATGCTGCTGTATTACCCTGTGCAATTCTTGGTTCTGAGAGGAGTGTTTTGGAGGGAACCTGGGGACTCTGCAGCCCAGCCATTTCCCAGGATGTTCACACAATCAGCATGACTGAATATCATCCCTGGTGCAAGGGATAAAACCCTTCATTCTGCTGCGATGCTGGCATGCTTCTGTGATGGCCCTTCTCCCTTGCTGGAGAAAGAAAAGTGGGGAAAAAGTGACAATGAAAGAAAGGGAGGAAATAAAGGTAAATGAATACATTTCTTCCTGAGAGGGGACCGACCCATGGGACAGTCAGTGGGGTCTGTTGGATTAGAAGTCTCCTTCATGTTTCAGGGTCACTCACTGGACCCTCAATCATGACTTCTGTTCTGGGCACAGTGTGCGGCATGGGGGACAGCACTCTGGTGCAGCCTCTGCTTTTCCCACCCCTCCCCACAGGCAGAAGTTTATTTTCCCAGTTTTCTTTGTGCCACTCCCATCAGTAGCATTTGTCCAGGCAAAAATTGCTCTTACAAGAATTACATCCCTTTTCTAAAATTGCCTCAACTACTGATTGCTTAAAAAGAAATCAAATGGCTGCCACGGATGGCTTTTTAATGAGTGCTGCTCAGAGAGCAACTCAAGAGCTCTCCAGAGAAGTAGCAAATAAAAAGTCTCTTCTGTTTCTGGATACATAATCTGCTCTGAAGGAGTGCAGCAAGCTAACAGGGATGGAGGGACCCTCATCCTCCACGGTATGGTGCTGGGGAATAGGCAGGCTGGCTGCACTGCCTGGGTTGTTCATTTTCCCTCCGTGCGCTGGCTTTGTTTTTGATTTTAAAAGCTATGCTCAGAGCCAAGGTGGCAAGTTGGAGGCCAGTTGTATGCAGAGTCTGTGGGGAGAGACCTGGACCAGAGTAAAATCTCTGAGCTGGGAAGAGTCTTGTGGAGCTGCAGCCTGCAGAGGAGGGGGGAAGTGCTTTGGGACAGGAATCAGGTCGCTCCTTCCTGCCTTCAGCTGCCAGAGGGATACTGGGGGTTGAGAGCTACTGAAAAGCAAAGAGTTTTCCTGGCAGAGGGATGTGAGCCTCCTGGCTACACCCCACTGCAATGAGGATTTGGCACCCAAACAAAGTGTTTCTGTGCTGAGGCACTCTCTCCCAGTGGTTCTGTTTGAGGGGAGAAAAATAAAGAGATGGAGAAGAAAAACAGCCAGCAGAAATCCCTTAGAAAGAGCAGCTCCTGGTTAACACTGTGCTGCAAGCTTTGAAAATCAATGTTGACAATTGCAAGGTGCTGCACAAGGAGAGGAATAATTTGAATTGCAGACACAGAGCCCCAGATTATTTGCAGACACCTGAGCCATGCTACCAGCAGCTGGGAGAAAACCATTGCTCAAAGTGCAGAAGCAGAAATGTCATAGTGTGAGTCAAGGGGCAGGTGGTAGTCCTCAAAATGTTACCATGACACCATCAAATATCATGCCTGAAGCTTGGGGGTGCCTCAGGAGAGGTTTCTGCTCCCACTGTTTGGCAAACAACCTTGGAGTGAACAATCTGTACAACCTGCTGGTTTGGGGGGCCAGAGCAGAGCAAATTTGTGCTCCTTGAAGGACACAAAGAAAACACTTCTGTGGGGATCCCTTCCTCTTTTCTTGCTTCCCAAGAGCAGATGGTGACACTTGGTCCCCACATGGGACCCATACACAAATCTGCTTTGGGAAAACCACCTCCCAGGGAGTCCTGCGGAGGGTATTTAAGGCTATGCTTGTTTGTCCCTTGAGTGTAGCAGGTTGGGCAATGGGGCATTTCCCTCTGTTTCCAAATGCACAATCAAAGGGCAAAAAGTCTTAGCAAAACCTATGCAGGCTCCTGCTGTATTTTTCCTCCCCTCCCACCTATGCCTCTTAGGTGAAAACTTCTGTCTTGACCTTATGTAATTCTCCACTTTCTCCATCTTCTTCCAGACTGATCAGCCCACCCCTGGCACAGTGCTGACTTGTGGGGATGGCTCAATGGCAAGAGCGGGGCTGAAGCTCTGCAATGGCTCAGGCTCCTTCCCACATCTGCATGGGGATATCTGAGCTACCTTCGGCCACGGAGATCCCTTCCCTATGTCAGCCTTGTCACATGGTGTAAACCATCTGTAAATACTTGCTTACATTCAAGTACCTGTTAGTCACCAGGACAGTTCCTTTATGACCTATTATCCTCAGTTTTCTCTCTTACCCAGATGTGTTCTTTGAAGCCTGTCTTTTCTCTGAAAAGCTCAGCTCTGTTTTCTACCACATGCCCTGGGCTGGAGAGGAGACACCTCTGATCTCTGAGGTCTCTGCTACAGATTTGGTAAGGTCTAAAGCTACTTTCAGGCTGCAGAAAAAAATTGATTGGGCAAACCTATTATATTGGTTTCAGTGGGAGTGTGGGAACCAGAGGCTTCAAAGAGCCTATTTGGCAAGTGTGTCCACAGCAATGAATTTGATTGTATTCCTTCTCGCATCCATGCAGATTGGAATATCATTTTCAGTAAGGGGGTGGAATTTGCAAATTAAATTTGTCACTTTGTATCCACCAGATTATAGGAAATGGAAGCAAAAATGAATTTAAAAGTCAGGAATAAAATGGATGCTTGCAAACCCAATGTTTATTAAACATTATTTTCTATTATCAGGAAACAGCATGCCAGTTTTAGTATCATCCAAATAGACTATGTAGCCTATATGGCTAAATAATGACAACTGCACCTCATTGCTCATCTCCCAACCATTTTTAATTTCAGCTGAGAAAAAGATGCCTGCTATTCAGGACTAGGCTTTCAGAGAACACTGATTTTTCAGCAGAACATTATGAAGTGCTGAAGACTGAGTGGGTGCCACCAGTCTAAGGCTGATGTTATTTATATCCTATGTGTCTGGTACAAGTGATAAATCTGCAAAGATAGCAAGGATCACACCCTGCAACCCATCCTGATAAGGGCATTCCTTGCCATAAATTGAAAACTAATGTTTATTTCTCTTTAATTAAATAGTCCATTAGCCAAAGACTGTGTTAAAATATTTAAAAAGAGTAATGTAATCAATACACCAACCGTGCCATTACAAAAATATCTCATATTCAAAAGTGTCAGGTTTCCCCTTCTTGCTGAATTATGAGTTCTTTAAAATTGATAGGGGGAACACTGTGGGTTGAGATTACCTGTAAAGCAAAATATCTGTCATTTGTCTTGATTCTCTTGAAGGCATTTCATCAAGCTGTTGTCTTGATTAACGCACAGAATATTAATTGATTTGATTTTTATGTGATACACAACATTTCTCCTAAACTATCCCACTACTTCTCAGATGTATTAAGTATATATATATATGCTGGTTATAATCAAAACAAGTTATCTGTTGGAAGCAGGGAATTTTCTGCTCCCCTAAGACTTGCTGTACATGTTGATTAATTACTTTGTTTGTTTGTTTTATTTCTGCTGGGTCAGTCCTGCTCTGGCTAGGAGCTGGTGGGAGCATGGGGAGGAGTTGTTGCAGAAAAATATTCCCTACCAGTGAGCTCTGGGTGGGATGGAGGATTTGGGGGGAAACACAGCTGCTCCCTGCTCCCTTTCCACAGTGCTAACAGTGAGGATGGGCTCATGCTGCTGTGTGGCCACTGATTTCCACTCAGGCCACATCTCAGGAACACCAGATCATTCCCCACATGTGCCAAAATAGGAAGGAAGGGAGGAGAAACATAGAAATAACCAGGATGAGGAATTCACACACTGCTTCCTCTTCAAACTTTTAGGGAGCCAGGCTAAAATCAAGTTTTAAAACACTTTGTTATTATTAATATTTTTTTCCAGTGAAATAAGTATTCTGCAGTTGCTCCACTCTTGCCGGTACCTGTAGGAACTAAACCAGAAGCACAAGTTACCTGATTTAGCATCTGCAAGTCCTCAGCAGATACTTTCTCTCATCCTGTTATTGCCTTGCATGGTGTCTGTTCTACTGAGGTAATCAAGGTGAATTTTTGCAGCCATTTTCCTTTCCCAGGAAAATATTCCTAGTGGCATGATTAAAAAAAAAAAAAAAAGTCTTTATGAAGATATTCTTTCAGTTGGATTAGTTTACATGTGCTTTTAATGCCAAGAACCTCAGATTGCTTTAAAATAATAAAAATGAAATGTCAAGCAAATAAAAGTTAATTAAATGCACAATGAAGAAGGCTTAATTTTAGTCCTAAAAGGAGCCAAGGATTTTTCAGAACAAATCTACAAAGGCAGCAAAATCCTTGATTGCAAGGTGTAAAACATGGCTAAAAAATGAGCACCACACCTGAAAGTGCATCCATACCCCAGACAGGAGCAGATGTGTTGGAGATTATTTATCAGGAGTTGAGGGAAATAAGAAGGCAGTAAACTAACACAAAGACACCATGAATTGTTGTATATGATTAACATATTTGAAAGTCTTTGTATGAACAGACTTGTGAGTTATTCCAAGCCCAATGCAATACAAAATTTAAGGGTCAGCTCCTTCTCTTGTTGAAATAGATGGAGGCTTGTGTTTTGCAGGTAGGTGGACCAAGCTCCAGGTTTTTCTCAGCACAGTTTTTTCAGCATTTTGGAAATGTTGAGGCAATGAGGAAAGCCAGAAGACCAAGTGAGAAAAGGCAGCAAGTATGTACCTCACTCACAGAGAACATAGATAGCATGGACAGGAGTACAGGAGTGTGGTGCTACGAGCTTTTGGCACAGAATTGAGGCTTTTCACAGAAATGCCTGTTTCCACTACTGAGACTCTTAACAAGGATAACAAAAGGGTTAAAGAAAAAGGACAAAAACCCATAGAGCAAGGACTGCCAAACCAAGAGGAAGTGAAGTCAAAGCAAAATTACAGCAGGCTGCAGCAGTGAGTGGGTCTGCTTAAACATCTGCAGCCAGTGGTCTTTTACTTGAGGCTTACAGCTTCATAGCCAACGTAAAGATGTAGGGACTTGATCAGAAACACCCCTGAACCACGCACGGTCAGGTCTGTATCTTCAGATGTGGCAATAGCATAAATGCCAGGAAGAGAGGGAGGGAAAAGAGGGGTTTGTTTCCAATTTTATTTATATTAAAGGGTTTGATGATATGTTTTCTGATTAATTTTATAAAGTTGTAAGTTAGCAACAGAAGATCTTAGACCCACTGTATTTAATCTTGGAGTCTACAAGGCTTTCCTTACCCTTTACCCATCATTATTGTTGTGCATTAGGATTATGTGTGCTGTGCCTGTGCTGAATTTCCCAATGAATGGGATAACATCATTTCAGATCCCAAGGATCTGGAATGACCAGAATGTCAGAGCTTCCTGGATGATGGGCCTCTGTCAGATTCTTTTCTTTATTATTCCTCTATCCTGGCTGCTTTTTCTTAGCATCATCTAACAACCATTTATTTGATATTTTTGTAAACTCTACACATTTAATCTTTAACAACACAACAGCTTTGTTAATCAGTGTAACAGATTAAATTAAATGCTCCTTCTCTGAGCTGACCTAGTTTGGAGGTTAAAATTATGCAGCCTAGATGGAAAAAGAAAAAAAAAAAAAAAGGAAAAAAGAGAGAGAGAGAGAGAGAGAGATCTGAAAAAAGTCTCTCCCATCCTATTTGTATTATTTTGCAATATGAAAGAGAAATATGAAGAGAAAATCAGCATCATCAGGAAAGTAGACTTCATCTTGACAGATAACTTTTTTTTTTTTTTTTTTTTTTTTTTTTTGAGATGTAATTACAGGCCCAGAATAGCAGCATGGAATACCCCTAAGGAAAATCAACCGTGGGTGTACTGCATTTGCAGGCATTGTGGCCTCTGGAAGCACTGATTTTCAGTCTGTGACTCTGAAGTGGAGCAAGGACTAGAATCAGAGCCAGACTGGGAAATGGGTTATCTAAATTATAGGCTTGATGCTGCTGGGTTGCTGCTACAGCCCCCTAACCTGCATGCAAGCTGTCAGCATTGGACTGTATAGATCTGCTGACAGATCTGCTGGGGAGGAGGGGGAGGCAGGCAAAGGAAGGCATAATAATGCAATCACACTATTATTTTTTTTCCAGTTTATCAGTATTTACAAAAGAAGTAAGTCTAGTTACTCTGTAAATCTTGTAGTGCAGTGCAAAGAAAACCAGCTGAAATGTTGTTAGATGCACTGTGTATTTAATGCATGAGAACGAGGGAGTAAAGGCCCTTTGCTAGGTAGTGGCAGACAGCTAGTGAATGCAGGGATACATCAAACCTTGTTTTGGTAGAAGAGCTGTGGCATTATGTGTACATCTTTATATGATCGCTTGGAGGAAAAAAAAAAAAGGGCGGGGGGAGGAACTTTACTGGGCTTTCTTCTGGGCTTTCTTACCAGTGATCAATGGTGTGGGCTCTGGGCAAGCTGTTCACCAGGAATGTGCAGTAAGACAGAGGCAGTGCTGCAGAAAGCTTCTGTGCCTGCTCTGCTCTCCTTGCCCTGACAGTTCTTTCTGCATCCCCTGACCGATCAGAGCTCCATGTCACAGCAGGACGGCTTGCAAGGATCTGCACAGAGGTGCCAGTCAGCCTGGGGCAAGCAGGGGGTGGCATTGATTTATTAAATACCTTTCCTAATTGTATGCCATTAGAGGAGTTTTAACCAATCATGGGAAAGGGCATTTGTTTGGCTGTTAAAGTCATAAAAATTAAGTGGCGTTTGAATTACAGCTTTGCTCCTTTCATTTTTACAGAGGCCTATGAACATGTTTGCTTTTAGTTTCCTCATTCATATGTGTCTGCTCCATGGTTTGTCTTGCAGGACTGGCAAACAGAGACTCTTGATGCTGTTTCTAGTCCCAGTATCTCCAGTAATTATACAAAGCATTGGCTGCTGCTTGCTCCTTTGAGATTTATCAGTGCAATTTGCATATGGTTAATATTTGTGCCTCAATGATGTAAAACTTGATTATTATTGGCCTTTATTAACTTTTTGTGTGTGTGTGTGTGAAGGTCATTTCATTGCTTTATGGAGGTGCTTAAAATTTGCAGAACTCAATGTAGATGCTTTGATTGCATGCATAAAACTCGCAGGAGATACCGTAATAAAGCTTATTGAGCAGCTAGTAAATGTCCTCTGGTTTGGAAAGAACTGGATGTGCTTCATGTTTCATAATGAGTGATTCATTGGCTTTGAGGAACAATTTTCCATTAATCAGGGTGCATCTCAGCGCAACCTGTCCCCTGTGTCTGTGTGGGTTAGTAAAGGAGCAAGTGTCATTTCCTTGTGAGCCTGGGTTTGCTGGCAGCCAGGCTAGCAGCCTTTCACTATTGTCTTTTGCCAGTGATGATCTCTTCTGTTATATACTGTGTAATTTTTCAAATTCTCTCTTCTAACAAGCAAGCAAACATAAAAAGCTATGAATATTTGATACTGAAGAGAAAACATTTTTGTTTTACTTGCTGGCTGGATATTTTTGTTTTAAAAGGGAAGAAAAAGATCTTTTGTTCTTTTTGGAGTGACATTACAATTCAGAAAAACAAGAAGCAACACAAGGGAAATTTATTCTGCCAGATGCAGTATGTCCATCCAAATAGGCCTTTGTGTTTGGCCATGCAACTCCAGCGATCTCTTATGATTGCTGGGGGTGTTAGAAGAGGAAGAATTGAACTGTACTAGGTTAAATGAGCTTTCAATCCTCCACTGGTACTGAAAATATCCTGATACTGAGCTTCAACATTTCCTGAATCATCCATAATTTATTTTCTAGATATAAAGGTTCCTAGTGACTTATTTCCAGTTTGCATGTTCTGAACTAGTGTCAGGAATTAATGTTGTGCAATTAATTTATCAATCACATTTTGCAAATGGAGATTGTCTGATTTGAATTACAGAGAGAAAAATTAGGCATATTAATGTCTTTTCTTAACTGGAGCAAAAGCAGTGATCAGAGCTGGCTGAATGAACCACAAAATGAATTGCCATCATTTCTGCAGGCACAAGTGGTTCCTGTTGTGTTTAGGGTCATGTTATTCAATGTCCACAAAGCAGTCAGGCATGTTGGCAAATCTGGGACATTTCAGAATGCCAGCCTATGTGGTAATTCATGTCAGACTGCCAACATCCATTTTTTATCGGCATCAATCCTTTCAGAGAGGGAATGGCTTGGTATTTTCATCCCTCTTCCTCTTGGTATCCAGCCATTATGGGAGAAACTGGTGATGGAGCCAAGGGTTTTAATTCACAGATCCTGCTTGGACAGGCATGCAGCAGAGAAACCCCTAGGCCGGGGACCTGAGCACTCCTGAGCTCTTAGGGGTGCACCCCTCATGAGCTCTGGCCCTGATGGCAGGAGGGAAGCTGACATGCTCTACATCCATGGTGCTGAACCCAAAATGGTGGGCACCAGCTTGAAGAGGTTTGCTCTGCAAATAGAGCCAAGTGCAGTCCTAAGCATGGAGATCACTGGAGGTAGCAGAGATGCCACATGCAGGGCAGATCATGGCATGTGAACAGCCTCACATGGGATAGGAGCAGGAAGCTGGAAGCAAAGCAGGGGTTGTGTGTCGCTGAATATTTAGGAAATGCAATCTCAGGTTCTTGGTGTGCTCTGAAGATATATTCTAATATGCCTGTGGGATGCATGCTGCCAGCTAGCTGTTAGCTCTCTGGGGCACCTGGGGTGGGACCCTAAATCACTGGAGAGACCTCAAAGTCCTGGCATTGGTTCACCTGGGGTGCTGAACAGGTAATGCCACCCTGAATACAATTGGGGAAACTATATCCATCTTAGAGAGCAAAGGCTGAACTGGGCAGAGTCCACAGCTTTCCTGACGTGAGCGGTAGCATTCAACAGCTGCCTCAAAATTTTATTACCTGTTGGGAACAATGCAGAGGGGAAATATCTGAGCTGTTACATTTGGCTGTTTTCTCCTTTTTATTCCGTCCTGAATAGACTTATTACAGTCAGGGTTTCCAAAAGCAAAAGCCTGACTGGAGCCAAGCAGATGGTTGTAAAGTAGCTCCACCACCACTGCCTGCTAACTGGCCACTGCTGCCTGGCTCCCGAGGAGATGCTGCCAGCAGAGCTGCTTCTGATGCTGAGTTCTCTGGTGCACTTTTGTGCAACCTAGTTACCCACTGAGAGCACAGATCTGCAGAGCTAATCTCTGTTCTTAATTTGCCATTAAGGTTTATTTTCAGCAAATTATTCATAAACTCCATAGCACAGCTGTTCCACATTAATCTCTTCCTTCTTGCAAATTTTTCTTCAACAAGAGGCAGTTTCTCTCTATTTTTGTTGTTGTTGTTGCAGAGCCAAGTACGAGAGACAGGTGGGTAACTTGAGCAATTGGAATAGGGAGGGAGTTTTGAAAGTGGTTTATACCCAACAAGAATTCGCAGGGGAGTTGAGGAAGGGAAACCTATCACCTGAGACCTCTTCCTTGTGTCAGGGCATATCAGGGCATTTGCTGGAGCTCAGATGTGCCAGCCTGCTCTGAGGTCTGGGGAGAGAGGGCTCAGCCCGAATCAGCCTGCCAGGTTCACCACTAACAGCTGTAAGGGCCATGCACAGCCTGTCCCATTTCCTTCTCCAGTGACAAGAGAAGAATATGCTGAAAGTTTCCTTCAAATCAGATTAGTACTCTGTGGGGCAGTGCATTCTTGTTTTGCAGGGTAACAGTGTAAAATTAAGAATTTAGTTTTAACTTTTTAAATTAAGCCTACATGCAGCTACAACCTCATATACTTGAAGGTAGCACAGACGCTTTCTTCAGTGGAGCTGAGCGGCCCCAATCCATTTGAATGGGGCAAACCCCTGGTTAACAGGAGGTATTTTGTAAGCATGTCCTGGTCCTATCTTTTGCAAAGCTCTGACAAATACACAAGAAGACAATGCTATAATACCAGTGTCAGATTTGCTATTACCTGGCCAACATTTCTCTAAAGAAAAGACCTCAGTATTGTAAGCCTTACCTATCCACAGAGGGTATTTGGCATCCCTCAGCCCCAGTGCATATACTTCTTTGCAGTGACCACAGGGCTCAGTTTTGTGGCTTGCTGTAGGTCTTCACAGCATCACCAGCAGAAGGTTCATTATATCTAGCAGTGACTGATTCAGGAGCACTTCAAAGCTGAAATTCTCACTGATGTTGATGGAAAGGGTTGCATATCAATTGAAGGCAGAGTACAGCCTCTGGGTTAGGAAGGTTTTTGAATCTTCCCAATGAATTCCTAGTGAGCAGTTTTCTAGCTTTGGTGCATATCCTTTTCTGAGAGTACTGTGATGTTGCAATAGCTCATCAGTGTTGTATTCTTGCAAACAAGTTATACTGGTCCCTTATACATTAAAGAGGTGACTTGAATTAACCATTAACACAAGACAAATTGATGCCTTTGAAGAAACATAAAGCCTAATTTCTAATGCATGGTCACTATGTCTAGATAATTCTGAGCCTGTGGTTTGCAATTGTTATCCCCTTCCTCAGCCCAGTTACTCAGAAACATGTCTGAACTACAGTGATCTTTTTCAAAAAGTAATTTATTTTCCTGGCCAGTTCTATTTTTCCTTGTTAACAGGCTCTGAAATAGTCCAAAGCAGAAGGAGAATGGGCATTCAGTCAAAGCAAGGACTGCGGGAAATGTCAAATGTGTAAGCTGGTAAATGTTGCATACCTCAAGGTGGAGAATTTAACACAGATGAGAACTGGAAAATACATACAGCCTCATTTTTCCTACAAATTTAAGGCTGAACTCTTCTGACCCGCACATCCTGCATGCCATACCAATAGAAGTAGCAGTGTATTGGCAGTACTGAAACTGCAGGGGGAATATATGTCTTATTTGAAAATGTATCTTGGTAAAAAAAAAAAAAAAAAAAAAAAAAAAAATAAGTTTATCCATTACACTTTATTTATTTATTTTTAATCAATTAGTCTTGAGCATTCAATTTACATTTACCACATTCAGTAGCCTGAGATCCATTGTGTGTTTCAAATGCATATTTTCCTGTTCATTAAACCCCACTGGAGTCTAAGATGGAGAGCCTGTAAGACATTCAACCAGAAATGTGTTGCCGTGTTATTTGGAGACTGGACAGTGAGGATGGGGCCTGATAGCCATGAAGAGCCAATAACATTAAATTAGGACCAGAGTGGGAAAATACCTCTGAGCAAATTTCAGGTCTGTGAGTTCAGTCTCCTCAAAGGACTGAAACCCTTGAAAGGTCCTTGGCTGGGAAAATGGTGGTATTTTTTGATTTCTCTTGCCACATTTGGCTGGGAAAACTCTGCACAGTAAAGGTTACCATTTTATTTATTTTTGCCCCAGTGGCTCCAAAGGCAGAGATGCAAAAACAAAAGAAAATGAAGAGAAGCAGATAGAGCATATTGGAATAAGTTGGTGTCATTGTAAATGGAGGAAGGATTAAGTTAGGAGGATGTCATGTAAAAGAAGAGTGAACAATGAGACTAGAGCAGGAAAATGTCAGTGCAAGAAGGCAGAGATGTGGACAGTGGTTTGGGAGGGAGCTTTGGTTTCACCCAGGTTTCTGGGAATTTTTTGTTGGACTTCCATGCAGTTAACATTTCTGCTTGGAAATTTACTCTTTTAGCTTGTGGTGTTATATTCTGAATCATAAGCAAGATATTGTTTCTCATCTAAGCATAACTTGCAGAAACTAGTACCACTCCTCTCATAAGTTAAGGTAATAAAATAATCTTTAATACATTTCTACCTACCCCTTCACTTCAAAGGTTTGATCTTTGCATCTGAACAACCAACTGAATATTGCATTCATGTGCTCTAACAGTACTGCCTATATAGGCCTGTATGAATATTTACAGGTGGGGAAAAGCCCACTTTTTTATTACCATCTGGTTCTGTGTTTGATACAGAGTTGGGAAGCATGATCGGTAAACATAAACTGGGATAAAAGTGCTTCAAATATTTTCTTATCTTAGATCTGTTCCAAATTATCAGTGCCTATGAGAACAACAACAGCAACAACAACAACAAAACAAAGTAAAACAAAAACAGATGTCAATTTTGTTAAAGTTAATGAAAAACTATGTTGCAGGTACAGTTTTAAGTCATATGTCTCTACATGTGTTAGCTAAATAAAATGAAGTCTTTAATTACAGGCAGTAAGAGAAGCTCAAAAGAGACCAAAAGTCCAGTTTGAGCCATTGCAAATGAAATTTCCAGAATTTCAAAAATTTTGTATTCTTCATGCAACTTCAATTATGCTATACCACACTATTTTTTTATTCATCTTGTTATTCTGAATCAAAGGGCTCATAGATCTGGAATGTTGTAAACAAGGAGAGACCCACCAGAGAAAACAAGATCTGTCCAGAGTACTTGTGGAAATGTGGATTTCTCTGACATTCAGGAGAATTGGTTTCTGAAAAAGAAGTTAATCTATAGTTTGCACTGGTATTGCAGAGCTTTTACTGGCTTGTAATTTCTCCCTGGTAAAGAGTGCAGGGTCTCTGGAAGAGTGGCCCGTGCTGAAATCAGCAGGCTTTGGGGTGAAGGGCAAATATACAACTGGGAGCTGGAGGTCTTGAACTGTTTTTTCTGGGAGGTCTCAGCTGAACAACCCCAAAAGGGTCAGATTTCAAGCTACATCCAATACTGAAGCTTCTCTTAGGGCTGCTCTTTGGTCTCCTATATGTCATTCACAGTTACCAAAAAAATGGGTCCCTGGCCATGTTGCCAGATACTTAAGCAGGGTTACTAAGATTAACAATACATGGCAAATTAAATTTTCCTTCTGAAACTCCAAGCTTCTGTACCGCACAAGCATTATGAGCAGAAATCCCTCTATACTTTCAGAAAACCTCCTGAAACTGCAGCCCTGACATTGCACCCAGCTGCCACAAAGACAAATTGGGAAGAGGTGCATCTAAAGATGTTGCAAGCACCTTATGCAATATTATGCTGGGGGATTTGCAGAGGAACACTTTCTTTGTAAAATATACGTTTTCTAAAAGACAGTATTTTTCACCTGAATTGCAAATAGCCTTGGGGACGCAATTGCACAGGCTCTGAGAGAACTGCTTTATCACCCTGCTGCATTTGACTTACACCAAGAGTTTGAGTGGAAGGTCAAACATCCAAACTGCTGCTCTTTGGAGACTGTGGTTTTCATGAAAACATCTCCTGAAAGTACTTTTTTTTTGATCTTGATGAGGAATGAAAAATCTTTGAAATCTCAGAAGATCTTCAGCCTAAAATTGTACCCACTGAGGGTATAGGAGCTTCCCTATAGGAGCTCACCAAATGGCAAAGCAAGACCTTTCCCTTCCTTCATGCAAACAGAGTCTTTCCTGTCCATTTCTGTAAATCAGAACAGAGTTGAATTCTTCATGTAAAATGGAAGTAATTTTCTTTTGACACAAGTTTATCCTGATGTAAGGGCTAATTGATAGCTTGCAGGGCACTTGTGTTTTCCAGGCTGTTGGTTTTGCTCTAAGCACAAATTTACTCAGTGATGAGAATATTTTGACAACTCTGCCTATCTGCGCTCAGGAACTGCAGTTTGGTGCGAATTTTCTGGGTGTGTTGACCCAGTTTGAAAGCCTAAAATGAGCATGCTCTAGATTAATATGGAAATACTGTAGTTGGCAAAATAAAACAAAGAAATGGGGTAAATAAGCACAAGTACAGTACATTCTGCACAAGAACTTTCAGGAGAAGTTTTGCTTAGCTGGCAGTAGAGTGTTTTTGTCCTTACACGTTTTCCATGAGGCAATTGTTAAAAAAATTATTTGATTCAGCTTGCATAAACATGTCATTTTGACCCACTTGCATGTCCCCATGACCACCTCTTTCCAGCAAATCCCTGCCTAGCTCTAAACACACAAAAATGAACATGTCAAATCAAACAGAATTAGTTTTGAAGAGAAGGCACATGTTGCTGTATTATTTCTTTGCCTTTCTGGATCTAATAAATGTCTCATTTAGAATTCCCTCTCATTCATATTTGTGGTGTTTATTTCCACATACTTCTCAAAGCTTATTTTTAGGCAACTCAAGTATAATTCTTTAGGATAAAGAATTCCTTTCTGCTTTATGTGTTGTGTGAGCAGAGCTGGGAAGGTTGTGCTTGTTTTCTTTAGCTGATATAACAAATTAGCTTCTTCCAAAATATTATGCTTTGGGAACTGTGATCGCAGGAAACATGAGAGAATATTAGAATACATTACCAGAGCTCTGTGTAATACATACATGCATGTTTATTGTGTACAGAGTAAGGGTTTAAGTAGAAACATTCCATTGTTTTTACTGCAAACTCTGCTAGCAATGTCTTTGTGCTGTCCACAGATTCACAATAAATAAATAAATACATGCATTTCATCTGCAAGAGTTGATTTTGGTGCATAATTTGAAAGTGGAAAAGTATTTATATGGATTATATGCAAAAATAGAAAAGAAGTTCTGTGCTGCTCTCTTACATTTTTGTGATATAAAATCTGTCTATAACTGAAAGTGCATTTGCTCAATAGAGAATTATTATCTCTTTGCTTCACCATTTCTCTCTTAGGTAAAATTAGCTGGGTTGTTAAGCCATGAAAATGACTCTGAAAGGATAAGCATGGTAAGCCCATCTGTGTGCCTTGTGATCCCTTGGAGCAGGGATCTTGTCTTCGTTGTCCTTTGTTCTTTGTTGCCTTTTGTCTCTACTTACTGAGAAGCACACAAGCCCTTCTATTGCTGTTAAATGTGAATTCACCTTGCTCACTTTTTATTCTAGTAGCTGGTGGAAAGATCATATGGATATCTGCTCACAGTTCCTCCCCAGAGGCTCTTTGTTTGGGCAGAATGAGGAATAATAAAAACAAGCAGAGCTACCATGAACTGGATAGTTCTGCTGTATGATGGCAACCTATTACTGGTCAAAGCAGGTAGTTAGGATGCTGAACACAGCTCAGAAAGTTAATGTGTTGGCATCAGGTTTAATTTTAAAATAAATCCTCATCCACAGTATGTTCTGTATGCAGAAGACCTCTGCTATTTGCATTTGCTCAAGCCAAAATACCAAATTTGGATCAGACTTCTCTTGCATTGAGATAATGAGTGTGGGATTTCACATCTGGCCTTTCAGACTGGGCTCTGTTTTGTTAAGGCACCAGCAGCAAT
This sequence comes from Heteronetta atricapilla, assembly GCA_011075105.1. NCBI lineage: Eukaryota > Metazoa > Chordata > Aves > Anseriformes > Anatidae > Heteronetta > Heteronetta atricapilla. The sequence continues at coordinate 8,800,832 of CM021734.1, forward strand.
TTCACTTTTTGAATAAAGCCATCAGAAATTGCTTACCAGAGTTTTGCAGGATGGTGAATAGCTTCTTATGACTTCTAACTTTGGCTTGATGGGTTTCCTGTTCATGCTGTTAGCTTTCATAATGGAGGGAGAGTCTAAAATGACAAAAACAGCAAGGAAAAAAAATCATGTTGGCAACTGCAAGCTGTGTAAGCATTCAGACCGCCCCAAATGTGGGTGTCTGCAGAGTTACGGCAGAGAACGGCAATGCACATAAGCAGATTACTGAGTCATGAGCATGTTTTGAATGTGATTACAAGCAGAGAGACAGAATTAGTCTTTGATTTCCATAAAAAATTAATGAGAGAGACAGACAGGGACAGAGAAATTGAAGGGTTCACTTGGTTAGTTTTCTAGCCAGGAGCTATCGTTAATGTTCCTCTTATTTAGCAAAGAAAGATACTAAATCTATATTGGTTATGTTGGCCAAGAAAAACTATTAGTGTGCTAGAGGTTTACCTGCAGGCAAACTGTCAGCAAATTGAAAAAGCAACAATGTGTCATTTTGGGACATTTTGATGCATCTTCCACAAGTGCAGTCAATTAAGAGCTCCTCTGGAAATTATGTTTATCTGATGTGCTCCTGTGAAGCTTTGCCTTTGTGTGAGGACTGGGGGGACTGGTTCTTTCTCTTAAAAACAGAGTCAAGTTGTGTTTTATAAGGATATTGTTTAAGTTATGCCCTGTTACAAATGGGCTGAGACCATCACTACAGATGCATCAAGTGCAACACCTCTAGGCTATCATTTTATTTCTTTTAATAGTAGCTGCAGGGCAGCTTATAATTGATATAATACAATTCTAGTAGTGGGACTCTAAGACAGGATATTGTGGTTCATGCCCCTTTCCATGGATTCTGTTTTGAATCTACCAAGGCCTATTTACTGATTTTAACCATTATTTAACTACACCTTGCATGAACCATGCATGAACCATCCCTAAACTCTAGCTCAAGGCAGCCAAAATGCCACCATTTAGCAGAAATGTCTACTGTTCCAGATCATTTGTGAGGAGCAAAGAGTTCAAATGCTGTTTTACACAAAATTGACTTAGCTTTAATTTGCACTAAATATCAATGAACATTTTGGTAGAGATTTCTGATCAAGACCTAATGTCCTGCACTTACACTGTTGACAGACGTTTAAATGAGGAAATGATGAGTTCAGTCCCCACTTAAGCATAATTCCCAATGGAACAGTGGAAACAGTGCCTTAAAATGAGCAATTACCCTCACTACAGAAGAATTTGTTCCTATAGAAAATGGCTTTGAAAGTTGTGTTTTTTAATTGTTTTCAACTTTTTTTTTTTTTTTTTTTTTTTTTTTAATCTTGCAAAATGTTGACTGTTGGTGGAAGGTATTAAAACTGTTATAAATGGATCTCATGGTAGAAATGGGCAAGTCTGGCTGGAAGTTTTCAACAGATATATTCCCTGTATACTAACATGAATATCGATTCAACTCCAGGAAGAAATTATTTAGTACAAGGATATTCATTTAGTCTAGTGGATTGCATGAATGTAGTACAGGAAAACTCTTGTCCACTGTACGTATGGGGGAACAGCTTGATGTATTTAAAAAAAAAGTACTATTCCTTTAGACGCATTACAGAATTATTGGCAGTTAAGTCACATATTTAGTTTTGCTTTTATATTCTCTGTTATGATAGTGTTTGCATCAGCATCTTTGTGCTACAGGAGTTCCATAAATAATTCATGCCTTTATTTAAATAACTGTGGATTTATTTCCAATTGGCATAGAGCAGTCCTTTATTTTCTGTATCATTGTGCACAGTTGTCATACTAGCCTCGTATTTCAAAATGTTTGTGATTCACTCAGAACACATCAGTAAATCAAATTACAGCAAACTTAGCCTGAAATTTAATTAGATGATCAACAGTCATAGTTCTGTACTTTCCAAATACAAAGTATCTCATTGTAGACAGTTTACAAGGCCTTGTTTCTGTACCTGAATCCATTATTCTTGAAACAACATAGCAAGACATTAAAAAGTCCTATTGATTGACCCCTGCTGAATAACAGTGGACCCTGAGAGTCATCCTGGATTAATTAGTGATGTGTAACTCATCTTAGCAAAGCTGCATTGAACATAACTGTCCTTATGGCTCTCCCTGCTCTTCAGTCTTTCCCCTTGTAATGTTGGCCAGCCTCTGGCCATAGGGTCCATCAGAGTGGGTGGTTGTGGGGTATACATTTTACTCTGGTTCTCTTTGAAAACTAAGGCCATATAGTCTTCAAGTCTACACTGTCCCCTTGCTCATAGGAGAATGTGCCAAAGCACCCAGAGAGGCCTGGGGGTAGGAACAGGCTACCTCCACCCCAATCCTGACCTCCTTGGGGTTGAAGGGAATGGGAGAAAAGACACTTGAAGGAAGGAACAATGACATTCCTCTGTTTTTCCCTGAAAAATGGATCTGTTGTCCCTGGATGTGCAGCAGAATGAATCTTTTGAAGAAGCTGGATCACCCCTGACAGCCATCCCTCTATCTTCCAGGGACTTCTCACATCTTACCATCAGAGCATTCAGGTACACAGGTTAAAGCACCACTTCTCAATTTGCAAAATACTTAGTAAAAGAATGTCTTTTAGTAGACCTTGAGAAAATTTGGAACTAATTTAGCAGAACTTGAAACGTTCTGTAAAGAACCACATGATCAAATAATCTCCAAGGTCAGCAAGCATGGCCCTGGGAGACAAAGAATTCACTTAGTTATGTGAAGAGAAATGAAATGGGTAAATTAAAGCAATCAAATGTGGGAGGCAGCCACTACCACAAGCAGCACTTTACAGCTGGAACATGGACTACTTATATTCATGTTATTTATTGCTGAACTGGAAAAATATATGAGTACGTGGGTTAGAAGTTTGCATTTGATAAAAAAATTCAAAGACATGCAGAGTAAGTTAGAACAGAAGCATGGACAGGAAAAGAGTTAAGCAGCTCAGCTAGAGAAATATGAAGAAATGCAAATATCCAAGGGGGAAAAAAAAGGGAGGAAAAAAAAAAAAAAAGACGAACATGTGCCTTGAGTTCATATTTCAAAGCCCCAAAAGAGCTCAAGAGAAAGTAGAAACCCTGCTGACCAAACTGTGAGTAACAAATGATCTTTCAGTATATTTAGTTTTACTATTTTCCAGGGAAAAACAACATAGCGGCTAGTATTCTCCCCAACTTTCTCTTCAAATTTTGTATTTATGGGTGAGTTGCAATTTTCTCTATAGGTCATTACAGAAATTTTCTTTAAGGTCTTTTGTAAGCATTACACTGTAAACCTTTGCTCCATCAGCTGGAGTAACCACCAGGCCTCACCATGCACTTAGACCACTTCATTTTTCCTATATCTGTTACTTTAACAAGTCCATTCTGTCTGGAGAAGCACGTGTAAAACAACAACAAAAACTGAAAACTCACTATTCAAATGTGACTATTGGCTGTGCACAACAATATTTAAATTCTGTTTTCTGGATGGAGTTCAGTGTGTGGTTCAGATGTTTTTGCCTTCCTCAAAGGTGTGGAGGTTTCAGAGCCCGCAGAGTCACCATCTTGCTGTCTGCAGCTCACAGAACTGATGTGAAGTTCTGGGAACCCCATTCTGGTGCAAGCCAAGCTGCTCTTCTCAGGAGAGATACAGGTGCTGCATCAAGCTAACATAGCCCTGGCTTGATACACTTCCAGGTAAACATTATATTGAGCTAATAAGCAAAATAGTATTTGGAAATGTTATTTAAATCCTAATTCATCTATGTTGTTATTTGTAAGTAAATCTTTTCCTAGGGTAGGAATTGTATAAAACTACCAAACTTTAGAAATGTTTTGTTTTTATCAGTAGGAATCTGAAAACCTGCCAAGATCAGGATGAGAGAGGGACGCTATTGCTCCAAATGGGCTTCAAGATCATTCCTCCAACTGTTTTGGACCCTGAACTGCAAAGAAAGCAGTTATAGAAACAGGGAGGTGGTGGCTCTCAGTGGCTGCTTCTGAATTGTAGATTTATTGATGTATTGATTAATTGTGCACAGTCTGTCTGCTTCTCCTCTACTAGAGGTATTATAACTTCCCTTTCTCTGTTAAAATCCTTAAGCTGAAATATGTCAAATGGTCTAAGCCACAGCTATATATGCCATAAGCACATCATGTATAGAAAAGAATACCAGTGTCCCTTGTTTGTCTAACAAAGGCTAAGTTTAACCTTCAGGGTACAGTGCAAAGAACATCTGTTTATTCAGATTTCTAGCCTGGGGGCTGAGGAGTGCAGTTTGTATTTAGGACCTCTAGCTGACATTTGCTAACTTAGTTTGCATACATTTTAATGTGTTCTTTTGTACCCAGAGACAGTTGTTTAGAGTATATTGTGATAGGATATAAATATATATATGGCCAAATCATTATTTCTCCAAGTTATCCCTGCTGGAATATGAAGGAGAAAATTAGTTTTGGAGATCCTAAAATCCACAGACATTACCAAGGCCCCAGGGATGTGGAGTTGGACACACTTGAATTCAGCAGCACATGGAGACAAAGAAAGGAGAAACAGTAAGCCTGGCTGGTTTTAGCCTTTCATTGCATTCGAGAGCAGATGTTGTTGGGGAGCAATAGAGGATGCAAGGGCTGCTTTCTGTGTCAGTGGCCAGGCTCACAGCTCATCTCTTGCTAGCTGATGCTGTGTAGTTTGGGGGCTGATTGACGAGGAGCAAATAGTTTATGACAGCTCAGAGCAGAATCTTGCAGTATCGTTTTATGTAACATTGGGTTATGATGGTCACTTACTGTTTAATTAAAAACTCCATACCACACGATGGTGAAGGGAGGATAGGCTATGGAGAAGAACCCACAGGAACAGTGGTAGTTTACAAAAACGTGTGCACTTCCTACGTTGCAAATGATTCAGGAGGGAGTCTGTGTACCTGGGCATGAAGGAGATCAAAGCACTGTAAATGGGGACTCTCAACATGTCTGAACCTCTCCTGTCTGTGTAGTTAGGTGACCAGACCTGTACACTATGCCCATGCCAAATGTAACTGCAATAGCTTCAAGCCATACACTGATTACAGCGCTTTGGACGGAGGATATTGCTACCATGTATGCACAGGCTGCACCCCTGCTTGCTGGGGGACACCTGGCCCCACAAGTTGACAGAGTCCCAGGTCACTCCATGAGATTCCTTTGTCCCATCCTTGCTGTGTGTGGTTCCTTATCTACCAATGCAATACTGAATGAAGCCTGCAAAGAAATGCATGTTTGCAAGAAAAGCTTATTTCCAGTAGAAATTATTCTTAAAATTCTTGGGAACATTTTTACTGTTGTTATGATTGTAAAGAGCTTCACTTAATGACATCTAAATATGGGGGTAAACTTCAGCTGATGGCATCTCATTAAAGCCAACAGAATAAAAATTCAAATGTGAATCTTCCTCTAAGTGTTTATTTAGCAGCAGGAGCCTATTATCTTCTGTGACAATGTTATCTGCCAGTGCCTGTGTATCTGTACCAAATTGAAGATGGATACATTTAAGCATAGAGGATTCTGAGTGTTTTTGATGTTCAAGATAACCAACAACCTGTTTAAAGGACCAGTGTAGTTTACTTAATGAAGTTAAATATTCAAACATGCTTCTTTACTGTTAGGATTATTGCACCACAGAAACAAAATGTGGGCTTCTTAGCACCAGGTGCTGTATATAGACAGCTTAGAAATTGGTGTGTCTGTTTATCTATTCAGAGGAGTGTACATGGTCTATACCATCTCTCCCCTGAAGCACTTCATATTTCTATAGTAGCACTCCTCAAAGGTGAAAGGAAGCTGTCACTGTATCCATTGTCAATTGTTTTCATTCAGAAAACATTTAAATGTCAAACTCTCCATTCCGTTCCTTTGTGGGGCTGATCCTGCTGGAACAGATAGTCCCTTGCTCTCTGTGTGCTGCTGCAATTGTCCAGAAAGTGTACTGGGAATATTGAAGGGATGGGATGTCTGTGTCCCCATATAGGTTCTTAGGAAAAGGCAAGATGTTGTTTAGGAACCACACACCTCTTTGAGGATCATCATCTGCAGTGGAGCTGTCTATCTTCCAGCACTAGCTGATTAGGAAAAATAAAAATAATAATAATAAAAAATCACTAACAACAACAACAAAAAAACACTCTTTCAGGGCAGGGACACTGCTCTGCTCTCCATTACAGCTCAGAGGGATCTCTGCTTTCCAGGGCAGAAAATCTGCCTTCATGGTCTTCCATTTCACAGTATGCGTCTTTGTGGGAGTTTCAAAAATGCACAGCTGAGCCAATGCAGTCACTCAGGCAGTAAGTAAGTTTTACATACAGTAAGTCAATGTACTGCTGCCTTAGGGCCCCATGGCCCTTGAGGTGCATTTCATTGGCTCTGTATACATTTCAGTATCACTCGATAGGGTGAAAGCTTATCATCATTAATTATGAAGGTTTATGTTGGCAACCACTTAGTTCCTATGGTTACATCTCTAAGAAATTGTGAAATAGGCACTTCAAGGCTCTGGGCAGAGAAACAAATTGACTGTTACAGAATTCATGAATGATAATAACTCATTTACTTATAATGCTAATAAAAACTTGGTGTAAAATCATCTAGTGCAGCCTTAGAATGTGTAGGGTATTTAAAGGTCAGTGCTGCTTTTAACTCTCCATTAAAACCCTCATATTGCAATAATGCATCCCAGAAAGCAATTACAGTGTTTCAGAGTTTTAACTTAGTGAATCTATAATCTGGTCCATTCCGTAGGGCTACTCTGCACGTGTCCTGCTTGGCACCACATCACACTGGAACACTGGTGCCAAGCTCCTTGTTCCTAGACACAATAAAGCTGTGCCATGGGAACAAAAGACCATGTCTTACTGTCTGATGAAGCACTTTGTGCTATCACAGGATCCCAAAAGAAATGGTGCTCTGTTGCAATTAATCTGTGATTTCTATAAGGTCACTCCTGCTACCCCACACCATCAGGGCACCTGAGTCCTTCTGGTTTTTGAATTGCTTACCTGGCTGCTGTTCTCATTATCTTATGGTTTCCAGAGTTACTGGGTCCTGGAGTATCTGCTTTGTGTTACAGTTCTTCTCTCTCTCCCTTTTCCCCATATTTACTTTAGGCTTGTCTGTTTTTCATTTTATTACCTGTTCTCTGCTTGCCTTATGTGCAAGCAGGCATGCACCAGGCTTTTCACTATTTTAGGATGATCTACCACTCCCTGTCCTATTTGTCTCATCAGCACATGTAGCAGGTTATTTTTTTCACTCTTTCCCTTCACAGACCTTGCTTTGGCTACAATAAAAATGTTGATTCCTTTTCTCTAGCTTGCTTATTTTCTACCTTCTCCCTTGAGAGCTGGCTTTCCACAACAAACTCTGAATGAGGGAACATCCTCTGTTTCAATAACTATGTTTTCATCTTTTCAGTATTGCTACTACGGAGCTGATGTATCCCCACATTTTGCTTTTGTCCATCATCAACATGTACAAAGCAGAGACTTTCTTCAGCTGTCCATGGTGGCGATGTCCTGTGACTGCTGTTAGTTTAGGGCTTACCAATACGTACAGGTCACTTTAAATTATTCCTCCCTCATTCCAGGCGTGGGATGAATCAAGATGAATCATGCAGTGATAGAAGTAATTCCTCCCATCAGCTGAACAATGAATCAGTTGCTATTTTTCTCATAATAAATATGCCATTTTCAACGTGGCACTAAGTAGAGTTCCCTATTAAAACCATGAGGTTGAATGAAGTGGTCAGTTTGTTACAAGCTTGCAAAATAATACACAGTGAATTTAATCAGCACAGCCTTCATGGTAAACAAATGATGCTTAATGATTTGGAGGAGGAAGTCTGTTTCCAAATCAGGAGGTATCTGAAAACACCATCCTCTAGAAATCTATGAACAAGCTGTTGCTTGAGATGGGAAAACAGGCCCATAACATCCCAAATTTCCTAAAGTCTCTGTAGGCTCTGAAAGTAAACCCAGGACTCAGTTCTGCATTGCGTATCTGATAGTAGGTGTTGCTATCTGTTGGCAACACAGTATAATATATATATAAGAATATATATAAATATATAACCATATATGTATATTTATATACAAATAATAAAATATATTTATAAGTATATGAAATAACAACAAAAACAAAAACAACAGAGATTGTTCCTTAAAAATACCCATAAAATACAGTACTATCTGTAGTGATCTTAATTGTACTTGAAGTTTGTTTTATATTTAATGCATTACCTGTGATTCAGCATTAGCGTTGGGAAGAATGTTACTTCTTTCTGTCCCTGGGCCAAAACCAAATACAGACTCTCGAGATAAGAATGTAAAGCCTGGAGATGCTCTGGGCAGCTTGTTGCTTGTTTTCTGTCACTTTAAATTAGAAAGCTGTGATATGAAAGAAGAGGAAGGACCAAACTGATGTGGAGAAGTTGTGCTGGTGGGAGTGTGGAGTGGCAGGAGGATAACATAGTGGCTGGGCCAAGGAACGGAACGTCAGATTGGGCTTGGAACACTCAGTCCTGCATCTCCTAGAGACACCCACAAATTTTCCATTTTGCTGCTTTGCCACCTGAGAAATAGCAGAAAGCTCACTGCATGCACTTCTCCAGAGCTCTCCTGGATGGAAGATGCTCACACAGCAATGCCAGCAGACATCCCATGGAGGAGGTTGGTGAGGTGAGTCCCAAGGCTAAGGGATCCAAATGGTTTAATCTCTATTCTTTATTTTAGGCACTCAGTCTCTTCTGGGTGCAAAACAGTCATGTTTCTTTATGCCTTGACCCCTTTGGGAAATGCCCTTACACTCTAGGTTTAAAGCTGAGAGATCTGCAGCACAAACAGGAGCTTTTGCCCTTTTTTCATTATGTCACTTCCAGTGTTAGCTAAATAAAGAAAAACCTTGCTTCACTTAAATTTAAAATGACACTAAATCATGATTCAAACTTGCATTGACATTTATCCAGTTAGCTGATGTTTGCTAGAGGTTGAAGGGACTAATAAATACAGTTGTCTTCATGTCTCAGGCACATTTCTAAGTGCTTCATGACAGTTATTAAGTGCATTAATTCTTCTGATGCTAATTTCTGTGTAGTGCTGATGAAAAATACATTTTTTCCCAGGGAGCTGGCACTTGGCAAATATCTCGATGGCAATAAATTAAAGTATGAACTAAGTTTCTGTTGCCATGGTTTTCTTCTCCACTGCTATATGCAGTTACAGTTAGGTAGCAAGGTAGAGAAGCAAAACTACCTCCCAGATCACCTTGGTGCCTGAAATACACTCCTTTCCTGGCTCTCTCTTTCAGTTTACCCCACCAGAGCTCTTGCACCTTGCCATTCCCTGTACAAAAAAATTGTTCTTACACAGTCTCCCAGACCTGGGAGGGCTCTGGGCCCATGAGAAGAGGGAAGAAGAAAACGGATTTTGCTGTGGAGCATCAGCACACTTTCCCATGCCTTTCTCTCAGTCATCATTTTGCAACACAAACCTTACCAAAACTACTTCCCTCTGCTTCACCCCCCAAGTGATGAGGCTAAAAGCAAAGTGGCTGAACTTGAAACAAAAGGGTAGTAGGCTCAGTGTTTGATGCTCTCACATTGCTTAAGCTCCCTGAGGCTTCCCAGAGATTTTAGAGGGAGGGCACAAAAAATTCAGTGGATTGACTGAGCTGTGCCCTGCAGAGGGGGTTTGGATAATGGACCCAGTTATGCAGAAACACCTTGCTGTTTCCCAAGGGGAGATGCCTCAGGGTGGCAAACAAATACTGCTGTTTCCAAAAGAGTCAGGAGGAGCCATGGAGATAACAGTAGTAAGGATATGTCCATAGATTCTGGGTCAAAGTAAAATATAATTTGACAGGACCTTCTGCTACGCCTGCAGTCCTTCAGCTGTAGCTTCGTGCCAGTCCCATATGCCAGCAGAGCTCTTCACTGGCTGTTACATGATGAGCAGCTCTGGTTGAAGGAAATGTAAGTCCTCAGGACTGCTGCTGAGATCTTCCATGAAACACTGATCTTGTTATCAGCTAAATTTGGATAAGATCATGGACAACACATGGAAGCAAAATTTACCAGCTTCCTTACCAAGTCTTTCTATGTAAAGCCATTATGACAGCTATCTTGATCCTTAGGATCCTTAATCCAAGTGTTAGGATCGTCTACTGGCTTGTACAGCTGTGCAGGATCCTCTGTCACATCTTTTCTCTCATCTCTCATCTCTGTCTTCTGCTCACCGGAGCAGGTGGCCATCATGTATTCACCACTGTTTTCACAACTGACATCTTGTCTTGGACGGCAAAGAAGTCCTGCAGTTACACATAGAAAACTAAGAAGTTAATATGTGCATAATTTTTACTGATAATCTCATAATAATGCAAAAAATCATTTACAAACAACAACAACAACAACAACAAACACAGCTTCACAGAAGCCTGTTGCTTTCAGAAAAAAAAAAAAAAGAAAAAGAAAAGAAAACATAATAATAATAACAAATTGATTGCATGGCTGACTGGGTCTGTGCTGAATTTCTCTCTTTGAGGGACTGGAAATAGCTCCCTGCTCTACAGCTAGAGACAAAAAACTCTTTCTCACTTAAAAGAAAAATTACATGTAAGTTGGTTTTTCTCTTTCTTTCAAATTGCACATGTATCTTCACTGCTATATATAACCACAGTTCTGCCTGTTTTTCTTTCAAAATTGTCTTATTTTGTTGTTTTTATTAAGGAAGATTTTTGTAGCTATTTTTGTTTTAAATGATATATCAAATAAGAACTTCCAGCATCATTTTTAGCCCATCTGAATAATGTTAAATATTCTCTTTGAAATGTACAAATACTATTTTCTGAATCAAATGGAAGAAAAGTACTTTCTTTGCACTAACTCAGAGATACGTCCTCTCTCTGAAGCAAATAACGATGCCGTTACAAACTTTCTAGTCTTATGATCTATCTGTTTTACTAAACAAATTTCTATACTTTCACCTAGAAAACACAAAACAAAACAAAACATTTCTGAGAGTCAAGTCAGAGCACCATAATAATTTAATTAATTAATTATTTTAATTAATGATAATAATTTAAATCTTTTTTTTTTTTTTCTGGAATTTTTTGGAGCATGTGCTGGGCTCCTTTAGGGTTCTGCTGACAGGGGTCCAGTTCAGCCTGTCAATATTCCCCACTCCAGCATCCTTCCAGACGTGGGCATTATATTTGTTACTGCATCTAAAGCAAGTTCTGAGCTGGACAACTGGTGATTTCTGCTCCTCTGGCAGCCCAGGCCTGCACTGCTGTAGTATCCCCCCTGCTCAGAGATTTAGGGACATGGTAACAACCAGCTCCTCCTGGACGTGCTCTTTTTATCCGTGTTTTAGTGGAGCCAGGCTCTGGTTTAGTGTAGTGGGTACCCTGGGCTCTCGCTGAATGAGGATTTTGCAAGTTTAAGCCCTTGTAGAAAGAATGATCATGTATTCCACCTGTGTCAAGACCTCCACTGAAAAACAGCATGTAAAAATATTACCAGGAGAGATTAAAGAGGCCTAATCTACATGAGTCGAAGCAAACATCCTTCTCTAGACTGTGCTGGGCAGAAGTGCAAATGGGAGGCACTGGTGTGCAATTACGACCAAGCTACAACTCTTCTTCTGACAGCCTCAGAGCCCTGTCAGGATTACAGCATGGGGCTGCTATGTGATTTTATGTTTATTTATATGCATAGGGCTTGATTTAAGTACCGCAGCTCAGCAGTAAAACTACCATTGATTTATGGTGTGGGCAAGAGGTCGCAGTGAGATACACTCTGTGACACGTGGATTTGCAGCCTAAACAGAAAGTAGAAGGAAGGGAACTGATCTGCATGGTTGCAGGTATCTAGCAGCTAATATATAATACCTACTTATTTCATTAGGTATAATAAATCTTTTAAAAGTTTGATCACAGTGTCCTGATCATATTTTTTTCAAAGAATGTTCTTTTTTTTGTTATTTTTTTTTTTCTTGGACCCATTTGCTACTGTAAAGTAATAATAATAAAAAAAAAGGCATTATAGCTCTTTTACTTTAAGTAATGGCAATCTATGCCTCATACATTATTGAATGCTCCTATTTTTTCCCAGTGAGCTACTTTTTTTTTTTTTTTCTTATTTTAATATCTCTGGATCTTTGTACAGTTAATTCCCTTGTCACTAAGCCATATAAGTACTGACCTCAGAATTTTAGAATAGCCTTGGAAAAAAATACAGTAGCTTAATTCACATCACCATTGCTAAAGTCTCTGTGCATTTCCATTATAAAAATCCAGTTGCAGCAGGCTGGACTATATAGATTGGTGCAGATGTGTTCAGCTTTCAGGATGGAATTTATTCTTAGAAACTGGGTCAAATAATTTGGTTTGGCAGGAATGACCCAAAGTAGCTCTGGTAAAAACAGAAAATTTGCAAGGCAGCTCATTAACTTAAACAATTAGTTTAAAAAATGCTTTATTTTAAAACTATGAATAAATGTTCACTAGCTAAGTTATCTAAAGGTGAACTACAAGGGTAGAGTAAACAAAGGGAAACAGTCCATAAGCCAGAAAACAAAGAAAACTGGTGTACAGATTTTTGTAATATCATTTTCCTGTCTTGCTTCCTTAACTCTTCATAGTGTTAGCAAAACTGGATCTTTCTCAATATTGTATGTCTTTTGTGCAGTTAGCTTTGATGCTGAAGAAAATGAGCTGTAAATTATGCTTCTGGCTGATGGAGATGGGCTCTGAGCCTCCATGGATGCAGACCTTCGTGAGACAACTGTTCAGAAGACCTAAAAATAAACACTCAAGTTCAAATCCTGAAGTTCTTTGCTTTCTTCTTGCCTTGCTCAAAGAGATCTCCAGGGCATCTGCAGGTAATATGAAGGCACACCAGGGGTTTCAGAATGGCTTATTTTCCCCTTCACAATGAGGGCAACATGACCACAAAAATCCTGTTCTGCTTGCGTGCCTTCCCAGTGCCTTTTTCAACATGTCAGAGGTTCTTAATGATCCTGGATCTGCTTGTTTGAGAGTATAGTAATTGGGCTATTCCTCTGAGATGTTCAAGTACACAACATTTGTGAACACTTGTTAATTAACTTTTTCCTTTCAAGAACTAATGACTCTAAATAACACCTTGAGCACTGCACTGCATCTTTTCCATGCCAGAGCAGGGGGGTTGCACTCAGCACGGCTCTAGATTTGCAAATATACCTGCTAAGATTAAGTCTGCAATGCTAAGCTTTAAAACCATCAATATTTATACAGCAGGCAGAATTCATATCAAACCTGTCAGGCAGAATCTGTCACTGTGGTGTTTCTAAAAGGTTACCAGCCTCAAGGTGTCTGTTTTTCACTTATAAACAGGTTCTAAGATGAATCGCTTTACAATTTGCATCTTAGTCTACAAGTAAACTGCCCGATTCATCATTGAATGAATACCTATGCTTGGGTCCATCCACAGGCGCTGCTCCTGCACACATGATGAATAACAATCTGAATAATAAAGAAGATAAGCAGGAAATGTCTCCACATCAGAGAAAATGTCTGACTTGTTAGACTGTCATTTAAGGAAATTTCCATATAGAAGACAAACTTTCACAGGGCAGAACTGCACTCAGCAATGCCGTCTGTGTTCTTCAGAACATTCCCTTCACATCAGCTACAGTGGGGAGCCTGGGGAAAAGCACTGGTTCCTCTTTAAATATACTGAAAAATCTTACTTGAATGTTGCTTCAACCATTATTGAAACTGCAACTGTTTCTCCATCCCTTCCCTGCATGTGCTCTCTTTCCTCAAAACTGGGCTGAGGAGTGGAGTTACTAGAATGTTTAGGAAATAAATGAATAAATAAACCAAATCACCACCACCAAAAAAAAAAAAAAAAAAAGCCAGAAATGGGCCTTTGCACTTGCCAAATTAAAAGGGAAGATTCACAGCAAAATAAATGGCATGTCAGAGGAGCAAGATCTAGTATGCCGCAGGTGTTAAACACTACTTCTGTCCTGAAGCAGTATTATGTGATCAAGGAGAAAGTGTCAAGGAGGAGGTTACTGAAAGTTTACAGAGAACCACATAACTTGGAGAGTATCCTCTTAGTTCCTGTCACCTTTGACAAGCACTTTCATCTCACTGCTCAGCATCCCTGCTCCTGCAGGAATGCCTGTCTCTTTTTTTTTCATACTGAGACATGCAAAAAAGGGAAGGGAAATTTTTCCTGTTGCATACATGTTATGTTATGCAAGAAGGGTAAAACCATATAGGAGATTTATTTTGAAGAGCAGACTCACTCAGTCTGCTCATGCATCCCCTACCCCCATCCCCCTATTGCTGCTGAAGCTGCCTGCTGCTGTGTGCAGGCAGTAGGCTTGTGTGCAGGTGCTCTCCAAGTAACGAAGGTGCAAATGTCCCAAAGCTGTTTTCTGCTCCAGAATCAGGGTGAGGAGGTGGCCAGTGGCCTCTGATTCAGACAAAATGTTTTCACCCCTAGGAGGGGCATGTACATGTGCCATGTCCCTACTACCGGTGCAAACATTGGGGTTGCTCTCTTATTCACTATCTTCTATTTTAGTGGAAAATGAAGAAAACATTGAAAAAACAACCATGACATTAGCATTTGATATGTTATTTAAGTGCTACCTCTCCTTTGTAATCTGTTTGTTCTGTTAGATATTTTGTTTATTTTTATTATTATTACTATTATTATTATTATTATTATTTTCCTTACTGGCCTACTTAAAACATGCTTTTCATCCTAATTGGAAATGAGTTGTACAGTAGAAATATTTACCGAGGCATGGAAACCTTGATCCATTTCTTGTTTGAATCAATATAAAGGTTGCTATTGATTTGTGTTTTTTTTTTTTTTTTTTTTTTTTTTTTTTTTTGAGACAGGCACTATGTTTTATCCATTTTTCAGTTGATGAATTCCCTGCTGATGAGTGCTTTGTCAAGGTTAATGGTCACCACTTCTGTGTCTTTTGGTGAGGAATAAGAGCATGACTGAGAGTAAAAGTGATAATTTCATAAACTGGAAATGTGCCACTGACATATGAAAATAGGGATTACAGTTGGTAAATAACATTGCTTTATCTTGAACAGGTGCAATTGTTGAACTTTTCTTGGCATTTTTCATCCATGGTGTAAAAGCTGACAATTTCTTTAAAATCCGATGCAACATGACATTTGTGTCACATCTGATCTGCTTGCATTGGTTTATGTTATGTCAGCTGATGTGATGTAACCAGACATAGCCTAATAGCTAGTGATGTGCAAAACAGGCTTTTTTTTTTTTTTTTTTTTTTTTTTTTCCTTTCTGTGCTAGGAGTAGTGTAAGATATCACAAAAAGCAAAATAATCTTTGACTTCATGAATGTGAGACATCGTCACAGTGACTGTAGGACTGTGTTATGTGTGACCCCATAATGTTACCCATCTGAATAGGGAGCTCAGCTTCATCTTCAGAAATGACAATGAAGTACATGAAATCCCCTTAATGATTTTGGTGACTCTCTGTTTTCAGGGGTCAACTTCAGTTGTTACCAAGGTGATGATGACTGGTGGATCAATTCAGTGAATACATGTTAGTTAGCTGTTCATCGGAGCTTGGTAGGGCTCTTTCAGGCTAGTAAGTGTGGAAAGATGGTAATTGTGCAAAGCGACCACATCACTGAATAAGAGAGCTGCAGCAAAAATCTGCAGGGAGATATAGCCAGGAAATCCTGCTAATGTTTCAGTCCTCAGCAAGTGTCATGCATCCCCAAGCTCCTTTGAGCACAGTGCAGTTTGAAGGTGATGTGTTTAAGTTTCTTTGTGAGCAAATCTACTTCCAGGTGTTTGATGGAACAAAATACTCCCCAGCTGCTGAGGAGCAATGCTAAGTGTGGACCTTTCACAGAGGGTGAATGGGGCAGCTCTTGGGATTAGAAACCTTCACTGGGTAAAAGTCCAAAGGTGTGATGTGGTCTGTTGAGATGCCTTTTCAAAGTTAACTCACAATGAATCTAAATGCCATAACTCACAAGCACAGTATTTACTGTGTCCTTTTTTGTTGTTGTTGTTGTTTTGTTTTAATTATTACTTTACAAATACAAAACAATATATCAAATAACCTTCATGTTGTCCATCATACTACCCAATTCAGGCAAAGCACAGAGAGCCAGGTATTCTTGAAAACTGAGCCAACGTAACATGATTGTTCTGAAATACCTGAACTTCTATTGGACTTTTCCTCCTTTAAGTTATGGGTTCAGACCATGCCTCAAAGGTCATATATTTTGTCAATATTCCACTTTCTGCAAGATGAAATACTGGTGGTGGAAAGATCTTTAAGCAGGCTCTACATGTACAACACCAGGTGATGTAGTTATAGCTGCATGATTAAAATAATAATAATAATATTAAACAAAAAAAAAGCTGGAAGAAGTATTTGTTAGGGAAGTGGTGGGCTAAGTATGTTATATTTTGTATGAAAGGTCTCTTAGGAAAACTTAAAGAAAATACGTCTATCTGCTTTTCTGTAGCAAGCCAGTCTGTGTAATCATACAAATTGGCATCCAGACCACCACAGAGGCAGGGGTAAAGTGACCCAGGGCTGCCAACACACACAAAAAAAGATGAACTTTTTCACTGAGTGAAGCACTGTGGGAGCCTGTTTCCACCTACACAAAAGCAATGCTTGTACTTTGCTCTTGGTGTACAGTGAGGAAAGAGTGGCTGCTGTTACACTAGTCAACACTCAGCCTTGCTGCAGGATAAATTCACTGCTAAATGTGGTGGAGACAAGGATTTAAAAAGGTGCCATCAGATATGGTATCCAAGCCCAAGCAGGGAGATTGTCACATCTGCTCCTTTGCTCAGCATTGTTATCATAAATTGATTGCATCTAAGTCCATCTGCAGCACTGTCACCAGCACTCTCCTGGACAGCTTCATCTCCTGAGCATCTGGCTTTCTTTCATAAATGATAACGATCTTTTATTAGGCTAGCAAAAGGTACTTGATAAAACCAGTCTTAGCAGTGGGTTAGGGAAATAAACTAAAAACATCAGGTTTGCTGGGAACTTCATGCACAGGCAATTTAAAGAAGTGTGCATGCCCAGAGGGGCAGTGATTGGGACTGGTCTGTCCCAGAGACAGTGAGGAAGGTGGGATCATGCACACCCCACCCGCTCCACCAAGACCATGTCACGGTTGGAGCTGCTCTGCGCAAGCACACTCTGTCAGGGCCCCAGAGCAACTCCTTTGCACACACAGCTTAACAAAGGCAGGGGATACTGCTCTGCAACAGGACACTGAGGCGTGGAGACCTACACAATTCACTCATGCCTCTGTGCACCTTGGTTAGGATTTGAACCTAGATTTCCTAAAGCTTGTATCATCCCTCTACTGAAACCTGCAAAGAGCGTGGCAGAGGCAAATCTTTTCTTCTTTCTGCCCTGACTTGAGCTGAACACACATTTTCAAGCTCAAAGCCAGCTAGAGGGAAGTAAACTTTATTAGTGGTGCTGATCTGATTAGGCTGGCAGCAGAACACAAACACAAGCCCTTCCCACCAGTCATTATTATGTCAGAAAAATCTCTGTGACACTGTAAAGGTCCTTTGAATTTTGGCTAGTTGCTTTCCCAGAACAAGCCAGTGATTCATTTCTACACACTGCTTGTTACTTTTTCAATTTAGAAAGTTACAG